>BMAU01018758.1:232500-875000 GCA_019973935.1 Trichonephila clavipes
ATATTAATTTTAGTGATTATAAAATTTTTCAACGAGGAAAACAAATTTAAAAAGATGAATCTAAGAAAAATATTAAAGAAAATGAAACTCTTAAATTTAGTAATAGTAAAATTATCACTAAGAAAACTGATAATGTGTTTAATATAGAAATAATTCCTAATAGTGATTATGATATTATTAATATGATTATTGATAAATATAAACATGTCTTTGCTAAAAATAAATTTGATGTGGGCAAGTTAAAATGTAATTCTCCTAAAATAATACTTACTTCAGAATTACCCATTGCAAATCGACCATATAGGACATCTTTTAAAGATGATACGGAAATAAAAAAGCAATTAGATGCATTATTGAAAGCAGGAATAATAAAACCATCTTAAAGTTCTTACGCTTAATGGTATCACAAAATTAGATGCAGAGCCAATTCCCCGAATAGATGCAGTTTTAGACAAATTAACACATGCAAAATTTTTCTCAACCATCGACCTATGTAGTGGTTATTGGCACATTAAATTAGATGATAATGAATCTGAAAAACTTGCATTTACATCAAATTACGGTCTTTTTCAATTCAATCGTTTGCCTTTTGGATATAAAAATTCTCCAGCTATATTTCAAAGAGCTATTAGACAGATTTTAAATAAATACCAAATAAAATTTGCATTAAATAATTTTGACGATATAATACTATTTTCGGAATCAATTGAAGAACATGCGAAACATTTAGAGGAAATTTTTAAAATTTGTGGAATAGAAAATATTAAATTAAAATTCTCAAAGTTTAAATTTGGCATAAATACAATTGATTTCTTAGGATATGAAATAAAACAAGGGTCATACACTCCAAATAATACAAATGTCGAAATAATTAAAAAACTTTTACCCCCTAGAAATGTAAAGGATTTACAAAGATTTCTTGGTAGTATTAATGTCTATTATGAATTCATTCCTCAATATGCAAAATTAAGAATGCCCTTAAATAATCTTCTTAAAAAGAATCAAAATTGGAATTGGACCCCAGAATGTCAACAATCTTTTCAAAAACTTAAAGACAGCTTAATTTCAAAGCCCATTTTAGCTATATTCAATCCAAATTATCCCTGTCATCTTTATGTAGATGCATCGAAAACTGCGTTCTCATGTATCCTCAAACAACAAAAAACCCAATGAAAATCAACATCCGATTGCATTCCACTCCAGACGACTGAGAAATTATGAAATTAATTATACAATAACTGAATTAGAATGCTTAGGTATAATTGATAGTTTAGATAAATTCCATTGCTATCTTCATGGATCTCATTTCACAGTTCATACCGATCATAATGCATTAGTTTGGCTTAAAAATTTCAAAAATCCCACGGGTAGACTTTTTAGATGGTCTTTAAAAGTTTATATGCATGATTTTGATATAAAATATAAGAAAGGTAGCACTAATGTTGAAGCTGATATGTTAACAAGAAATCCTATTGCTTATCATATAATTAATACACCCCCAGAACCTTTATTAGATATCAATGAAATAAGTCATTTTTAAAATATAGAAAATACATCAGCTCCTAAATGTTTTAAGAGAGATGGTGTTTCTGTAGTTAAAAGACAAGGTTTAACTAAAATAATTGTACCCAAAGCTCTAAGAGTGAAATTAATGGAAACAACTCATAAAAATTTGGCCACCCTGGTGTAGCTACCATAATAAAATTAATATCACCACAATATTATTGATAAACATTATTACTGATATACGAAATTATGTGAAACACTGTGAAACTTGTCATATAAATAAGAAGTCACATCAGAGAAAATACGGACTGATGCAATCACTTCCCCTTTGTGAAAAACCCTTTGAACTTTTATCGATAGATAGTGTAGGTGGTTTAAATTATTACAACTCTGTTAAAAAATATTTACACATTATTATTGATCATGCAACTAGGTACATTTGGACTTTCCCATCAAAAAAATGCAACAACAGATACTTATATAAATTGTTTAAGACAAATCTTTCAGAATCACATACCGGAAAAAATTTTAAGTGATAGAAATACTGCGTTCACCTCTTCAAAGTTTAAGCATTTTTTAAAACATAATGTCACTCAATTATTAACTACTTCTCACAGACCACAAACCAATGGAAAGGTTGAACGTGTAAATCAAACCATCATTACCCGCTTAAAATGTGAAATTAGTAATAGTTCAAATAAAGTCCCATGGACAAAAATTCTAGAAAAGTAACCCATCAGTATAATCAAACTCCACATACAATAACAGGTTTCCCTCCAACCTACTTAATGTATGGTAATTTACCTTTCGAAATTTCGCTAAAAGATAATGAGATATATCCTCCCTTAGAAGAAGCAAGAAAATTAGTCAAAGAAAGAACAGAACAATATTATAAAATAAATAAGATTAGGTATGATAAAAAATTTCACAAGGTTGGTGACTTAGTAATGTATGAGGAATTTCAATACCCCAATACAAGGAAATTAAGTCACCCTTATTCAGGCCCTTATACCGTTTTAAGAAAATGTTCTGATGTATTATTTGAAATTGATAGACCCAATGCCCTTAATAAAACTGACATTGAATTGGTTCATTCAGTTCGTTTATGACATTTTCATCCATCTGAAAATTTTCAGTTAAATTACATTCAACAAAATACCCATAATAATGAGAAGAAGATAATAACTAAAAGAAACATCTTATGTAATACAGAAATAACTTTCTGCTTAACAAGACTTTTCTGCGAAAAAGAATAATATATGATATGATATGGTATTTAATTTTTATAATATAGTTGTGTTATAAATGGGAATTTCTTTATATTTTGATTGAGAAAACAAAGTATATAGGTTTAGTCATACAAAATTTTGAGAAATTTTATTATACTTCTCATAATTTTATCTTAAGATGTCGAATGAGTTAAGAGTTATGATAGAAATTGGTGTTTTAAAGTGAAAGATATAAATTAAGTTTTTAGAAAAATGACTAATGAGAGAACTAATACTAGAGAGATATTGATTTTTATAAGAAACAAAAGTAAAGTCAAGTTGTATTCTTTTTTCTCCATTGAATTCAATTGTTTTGTTAATTATTTAATTCAACAATAATCTTATTGCATGTCATTTAATTTTTTCATTTTGAAATTGTGTGTTTTGATATACCGGCCATATATCAGGATTCACTATTTCTTAAAATTTTCTTATCTAAAATTAAAATTAACTTAATAACTTGAAGTCTAATTTTGGATATTATACAGTGGATAAGGGAGAATACAATCATTATAATTTTGTATATGTCTCGAAACATTAAGAGGACAAACTTGTTTAGTTTGATATGTACACCTCTCATTGTTTCTTATCAGCATCCCTGAACATCTGTGCGTTGATGACGCAGATTTCTCATAGAGATGTGTTCAAAATTAAGTAAGGTGATACAGTTTTATTAGTGAATGTGTGAGGCAAGAGAAACTCAGGAATTTGTTTCTATGAAACGAATTTTTAGAAGGTTACGGAAAGATTCAAAATATTGTATGCGATATTGTTAATTTACAGTGAATATTGAGAAAATTTTCATACATACTAAAAGTTATTATTGAAGTGAGTCCACTTATCCGACTCAAAAATAATAAAAAAGTGCTCTTATATTCTTGTATTCTTTTATTCCTATATTCTTATAATTTTTATATTTTTAAAACTCATGTGAAATAAAATATTCTTTATTGTGTTGAATAGTGCATATAAGTTGTGTGTTGTACACTGTTTTCATATTAGTAATAATTTCATTTTATTAGTGTCTATATTTTTTTTATCTTTTTAAAAAATGTATTTCATATATGCAAAATATGTGTAACAATATAAGGTATTACTACGAGGGCGCCAGAGTAGATTTTTATACAAAATTATTATTTTTACATTTGTATGATATCATGTATTATTATATTTACTATCTTATTGTTTGATATATTATATATATTTTCCAATATAAATTTTTTTAAACATTATCTGCTAGCTATAATATAAATCTATTATTATGAAAGAATAGGAGGAAACGCGAGCTCTTTTTCTGGATGTCGAAAAGATTTAAACAAGCTAATCTTCAATTATATGTATGGAAATTCATTTTTATCAATTAATTGTCATTACTGTGTTTGTTGTTATAGTTTCGTTTATTATATTGCATTTTCATTTTAGTATTCCTATTGCTTAAATATTTCTACTGTGTGTAATATGTCTTTCTAAATAACTATGTATTGTTTTGTGTTTGTTGAAAATTGATTAAGTTTGTAAAGAGAGAAAAAACCACACCATGACTCCCTTTTAAAATTGGGGGGCAAATGTAAGGATAATTAAATTAGATTAAAAATTAAATTCCCTATCTAGCACTTGAATTATCTTTCTCAGGTCTCATCTTCAAGTATTAAACTAATCACCCATTTGTTTCTTCCGGACATATGGCCTAGCCAATAAACATGTCTAATTCCAGATCGTTAGATTTAATAGTCAACATATGTCAGCATTAACTTGCAAGCACCATCTTCAAAGCAGCGATACTTACCATATGTTTTTCAAGTGTTATCCACTTGAAACCACCACCATGGCGTGCTTTTTCCTTCCTGCTCTCTGAGTCAGAACAAATGTAGAATTGGTTGAATAAAGAACGTCCCTTTTTCTAACTTTTAATCTGATTCTGTCTTAAAAATCATGACACACACACATATATATATATATATATATATATATATATATATATATATATATATATATAGATAGATAGATAGATAGATAGATATAATCAGCAGTTAAGATATTATTTATAAACCGTACAAATCATCCTGATAATTGTTAGTTTTTTATGTAATTTTATATATGACAAGCCCATAGGGTAACTGACAATTATTAACTTCTTGATTTAATATTTTTAAATTAATTATAAAAAATGCATTGTGCAGTACTGATATATTTATAAGTGTATTATATCTGTGTACATGTTATTTTCTTATGTCAGAATGTAGTTTGCTTGTTTACTTTCAGTGATCTAATATTTTTTTAAATAACCTTTTGTTTTCACTTTTCAATAATCTCGCGCCTTTCTGGTAAGTCATCACGCCCCCCTAGGGGTCACCCCACAGTTTGAGAAACACTGTGGTAAGCAAATGGTAGTAGATATCAATCATCAGCAAATGATGGTAGTAGTCTTCAATCATCAAAAAGCAATGTTTGTATGGGAACTTTTACACCACCCTCCCTATTTCCTTTACCTATCACCCATTGTATACTTTTTGTTTCATACAACCAACTCATTCAACATAAAATTCTTTCATGGTATGAATAAAACTGCCATCCAAAATTTTTCACTCCAACCTTATAACCTTGATTTATTTAGAATCCATCTTTTCCAAAATTATACAGAAGGTAGCAGATAACAACAACCAATATACACGATCTTAAATCATATGCATTTTATGTTATTTGTATTTCTTAGAAAGTTTATAGAAAGGGTAAATCTTTTATGTACTTACCTAATAAAGAGAATATTAAAATGTTTTCAAAACATATTTTGTTGAAAATAAAAAAAAATGTAAAAGAAATTTTCTTAAATGAAACAATAAAATAATTCTTGGCATTTTATTAAAGCCTTAAATATTCCAAGAAAACAGAAAAATGTATGAAAGAAAGGAAGCAAACATCAAATAGGCAAAAAAATTGCTTATATTACCAGACTTATTTACTCTGTACTGATAAATTTTAATCTCCTAGTACATGAGAAAGTATGCGCTAAGAGTTTAAAATCATGAATATCATCATATTTCTAGTAAGAAAAAGTAATATATAATAGCAAATAAAAAAGAAAAGAAACACACATTTGTGTCTCGGTCGAAATCTATTTCTGGATCTTTTATTTGAATCTTAACTCAGTTTTTCAAAACTCAAATAAATTTTTATGCACCAAGTCTCAATTTCCCATGTTCTCTTTTTGCGAAATAAGCCACTGGAAACTTTATTGGGGCACTATTTGAATTTCCGATATTATCATGAGTTTTTATCTTATTTTTTTCCCTTCTGTTAAAGTTTCTGGCTTACAGATTTAATATTTTATCCAGCTGCCCATATTTATGCTTCACGACACTTTTTCAACTAAATGATTCAGATTTTAATTCATTCTATCTTTCTCAACTAATACATTCAAATTATTTTCAATGATTCAGGAATATGGCACTTACTAAAAACCACTTTAATTAATGTCGAGTATTTTAGGGTATGTTGTTTCTACCAATAAGGAATCCGACTATCCTAAAATCATGATTTTTTTAAAAAAATTGACGAAAATTTTTTTTACGATTTTATTTAGATAATATCAACCACTGTTTTATTAAAAAATTGACAGTTCTTTATGTGAATATAATCACAGTTTTTTTTTAAGCAATGTCATGTAATAACTGAGGTAGAGTGCTCTAGTTTATGTAAAAAAGAAATATCTCTTATCTTGAAGGTCATTTCAAAAAGGACTAACAAAGTGATAAATCAAAACTGAAAAATTGAGAATTTGTTCGTTTACGATTTGTACAGAGTGGGTTCAATTTACATAATTTTTTGTCAATTTCTAACCATTTTAGTAGTAATAATTGGTTTTCCTCTTCTTAATTTTAACTTTTTTTTTTCTTAAAATGTAATAAATAAATCTAAAAACCATAATAAAATCTCCATATCTCCATTCTTTTTTTTTTAAAGTTGTCGCAAGTAATTGGATACCTTAAATAAATTCTAAATTAAGTTTTAAATGCTGGCTATGGGGCGTAGATGGTGATGGGAGGCTGCCGGTCCCTGAGATACAGTTTTAATTTTTACATTTGCCCTATTTACAGAAAATAGGGATTAGACAAGAATGTGGGTGAGTACAGTTCAACGTACTTTATGGCCGGCAAGGTTGTGTTCTTGCGCAGACTGTTGAGTCCAATCAGGGTGGTACATTTGACGGTATTGAATCCGTAGCGGATTCTTTTCGAAGTGGTGCGGTCAGCTTTAAAGGCACTGACGTACCATTTATCATGGCTTTTTTCCTTATTTTATATATTTCCAGAAGTATCAACCCGGCTGGAAAGAGAACCCCCTGCCCGGGATCCACCCCCATCCAAACTCCCCTTTCACTCAGATAAGTATCGTCGTTGTTCTTTTTAATATTGTTTTCAGTATGTTTGATAATAAATACAATTGTTTACCACTATACGACCGGACTGTTAATTTAGTGTAAAATTAATTTGTCAATAGAAGATTCTTGTTTATTTTAACTGTGGTCATGATGCGATGTGAAATTAGGAAACTGGGTTCACAGTTTAGAAATTAAAGAAGTTACTAATAGCGTCGCAACATTTGGAGCCGTGACCAATTTGCACCCCCAGTGTTTACTAAGACCAAAAAATTGCACATGCCATTTCCTACGCAAACGATTTGCTGCATGCCCGCAATCACCAACACAAGAAACAGAATGTACAATCGAAACAAAAAACAATGCAAATCCGAATTTAAAGAATCGAACTATTTGATTAATACAAAAAAAAATTTTAGAGAAAGAAAAAAAATTCTACATTCAATACATATGAATTTCCATATTAAGAATTGAATTCCAGATATCCCAAATGCAGTTAAAAATGTAAGAAAAAATTATAAACATAAAACTGTTAATAAAACCTATTACATGCGTGCCTAAACATTTGGAGTAAAATAAATTCAACCAAATAAAAAATTTAGTAACTGCTTCACGTAATTCAACAAAACAAATCCCTAAAAAAATTCACTTAACTAATCAACATCACTTCTGAACGTTCCGAGTAATTCAACGTATTGATTTAAAATTAATTCACAAACTCATCAAAATGATTCTCTAAACCTCTAAAAAGCATCCTCAATTTTCCACAAGACCGTTAGTTCAAATTCATCTATAATCCTCAAAAAAAAATTAATAAATAAATAAAAATGTCCAAATATTTTCCCTTTCCCTACTCGCTTATCTCTCAATAACATTAACTCAAAATTCTCAGCACCCTTCAAATGATTCTTCAATTATTCCACAATACCATTAGCTCAAAAATCATCTATATCCTATACTTCAATAGCACTAACTCAAACTTATCAGTGACCTTCAAATAAATAATCAAACTTTTCCACAATACCGTTAACTCAAAATTATCTATGTCCTTCAAATTATTTACTCAAAAATATCTCACATAATCCTTAACTCAAATTTTTCCATCTCCATAAAACAACTTTCTCAAATATACCACAAAATCATTAACTCAAAATTATCTATCTCCTTCAAATAACTTTCTCAAATATTCCAACAATCATTAACTCCAAAATATCTATATATTCTTCAAATTATTAACTCAAATTTCTCACAAAATCATTTCAACATTTTTTTTTACAACACCAAAAAAAAAATTATATCGAAACTCAATATCTACAAACTGAAACAATCCTAATTAGCCTCTGTATTAAAATTTCTTTTCGCCAATACCAATAACTCAAAGCTAACCTCACTACACGTACACAAAATCTCTGATTTAGGAATTCCATTATCTGACCATATACCTATTTCCGAATTAAAATCCAAAACTACAATTAAAATCCCAAAACCAAAAAACTAAAAAAAACTCAATATCAGTACTCAACTCAACAATCTAACCAAACGCTGCTATATAAAAAAAATTTCATCTAAACCAACAGACATGTGTGTTGTAAAATACAACAAACCTAAACAAAATATTCAATACATGTTACAAATTAGTACACAAGCGAGACAAAATTATTTTGACTGTACACTCCCCTGTCTAAACAAAAATTTAACTAGGGAACCCCTTAAGAAAAAAAAATTCCAAATCGACAGCAAAAACACAAACCAAAATAGAATTGAAACGCCTAACCGACACATTATACAAGTTTAGATAAAAAATATTAGCAATTAAATGACAAAAGAAAATTAACATAAGTATAACCGATTAAAGTAGCGAAATAATTTTCACGAGAAGAAAAAATAGTAAACAAACATCTCTATCAACATCCATACAAGCTCAAGTTCCAAAGATATCATTTTTGCAGTAAATAAACAGCCACTTAATATTTATACACTATCATTAACTTATCACTAAAAATGCGCCTTACAAAATACCATCATTAAAAAATATTATACAAACTAAAAGAGTTCACAAGAAAAGTACATAATAACACAATCCAATAAACATGAACTAAATATTTGCAAGCAAGAGACAATGAATAGAGCATAAATAAATAGGTAATAACCACAACAAAAAAAAAATTTCGATTAATGAAAATGTCAATTATATAAGCATTAATAACATCTCAAATTTCTTGACAGGTGTCCAAAAGACCCCAAAATTTGATTTCTGTTGCAAGCAACATGCATTAAATCTTAAAAATATAAAATTAAAAATTGACGTGTATTCATATTTTACATAGCAAAAGTAAGTCTCCATCTTATCACAAACAAACAAAAAAAATCTACATTGTCAAAGGTAAACAATGAATACAGGGTACCGTTTCTAGGTGTGGATTCTCCCTCTGTGACGGAACGTCAACAAAGTAAACAAACAAAAACTCTCACTGTCTTCAAAAAAATTTAGCGCTATAAGACTTAAACTAATTAAACAAATTGCCTGCACGAGTCCTTAAATTATACTGCGGACTTGAAACTATAATTTTAACTTCCGTATCCCCCGGTAGTGAGTTGTCTAAATTGTTTAAGTGCAAATATGAGAATCTCTTAATAAAGGGAATCATCCGATTGACATGGGTGTTAAACCTCTTCCTCAATTTTTCAACATGTTGAACTCTATAATTGACGTTAGAAAAACGCTCTACTACTCTGTATTGAACTTTAAACTTAGGTCTAAACTTTGGGGATAAATTAGATTTAATATTAGGCGTCTTAATGAAACACAAAGACCCGATTTTGTAATCATAATGATGTGGCATTGTCGTCCTCGTACTTAGATTAATGTGCGATGCCTCCTGTTCTTTTAGATTATTTAAAACTTTATTAAAAATTTGCTCCAAAGACGGTAAAAGTTTCTCGACATATTCATACTTATTCTGTGGTGTGTCAGAGTTTTTCTGGTAAGTGTAAGACAATCGAATATCCCTGCCATGTTCTAAGAAGAAAGGCGACGTGTACGTCGACGTGTACGACGTCCTCATGAAGCGTGGAGTTTAATGCTAACATTGTGTGTGGAAGTTGTTCGTCCCAATCGTTTGTATTTTGCATAATTGATGCAAGGATATTGGCTAGTGATTGATTCGGTTTCTCTACTCTCCAATTGACGTAAGCTGAATAGTTTGATATATGTTTTTTGAATACCGATAACTGTGCAAAATTCCAAAAATTCAGAACCTTTAAAATACATAGCATTATCAACAACTAATTTGTGGGGGCAGCCCCTATGCACAATATAATTATCAAAGAAATCCTTAGAAATCGCGCTGGACTCAATATCAGGAAGTGGAACGATATGAATGTACTTTGTAAAAGCGTCTATCATGGAGAAAACATAGCTATTACATTTAGGAGTGGTCTTTAAAGGACCGAAAATATCAATGTGACACGTTTCTCCGGGATCTTGGCTTTGTTCTACTGGTTGATGAGGAGCTGGTGGTATTTTGAAAGCATTTTTTCGAGATAAACATATGGTACAGGAAAGAACAAAATTTTTTAGTATCCTTGTACATATTTTGCCAAAAGAAATTTTCACTGAGTCGGTGGTAAGTTTCAAAAAATTTAAGATTCCCTCCATATTCGGAATGAATTGATTCGAATTTCTTAGCGTTAAGACAATGTGAAATGCGAACTTGTTTTCTAGTGGTAGTAGACCTGGGTGACCTGGACAGGCGCTTAGACAAATGACATAACAAACCTTCCCCATTAATAAAGTAACTGCTAACTTGTGGGCTAACGTCATTTTGATGAATTTTCTGTATGACGGGACCTAGAACAGGATCCTCACGCTGCTTTTCAATGAGATCGTTTGACTCCGGTAAAGCTATTGTGATGTGATTAATATAGCGTGAAAGATGATCTGCGACTAAATTTAAAGAACCCTTAATATAGTGTATTTCATAATTAAATTCTTCCAGTGCCAATTTCCAGTGCAAAATTTTAGATGAAGGATTTTTGTTTGAAAGAAATCGTGAAAGAGGTTTATGATCTGTAAAAACTTTGAATTTTCTTCCCGATAAGAAAGGTCTGAAAAAATTTTATGCGGTATATATTGCGAAAAACTCTAAAACACACAGTGGCATTATATTTAGATTGGGAAGGATTTATTTTCTTTGAAAAAAATATATAGGTTTGACTTCACACACACACAGAGTTAGGATACTTTTATTCTAAGACCACCCCGATACCGTGAGAGGAGGCGTCAGTCATGATTTGCAATTCTGCGTCCGGATCAGGTAATGCCAAAACAGGTGGGTTTAATATGGCTTCCTTAATATCATCGAATGCCGCCTGTGTCTCACATGTCCATTCAAATGGTGTGTCCTTTCGTAAAAGATACGTCAATGGCAGTGCTCGTTTTGCGATATTTTTAATATACCTTCTATATAACAATTACAACACCCTAGAAAAGATTTAATTTGCTTTTGATCCGTTGGAACTGGAAATTCGTTAATTGAAATGGACTTATCTTTGTCAATAAGGATACACGACGTGACTGTTGGAACTGCTGACACTATTGCAATTTTATATGGACATTTTTTTCAATGAATTTTTCTTATGTTGGATTTATATTTATATTTTCCTCATTGATTTTTTTTTGTTTCTTTTATTCTTAGTTTTGTTAATCTGAAAGAGAGAAGGGGTGATGGGAGGCCGCCGGTCCCTGAGTTACAGTTTTAATTTTTGCATTTGCCCTGTCTACAGGAAATAGGGAATAGACAAGAATGTGGGTGAGTACAGGTTCAACGTACTTTATGGCCGGCAATTTTGTGTTCTTGCGCGGACTGTTGAGTCCAATCAGGGTGGTAGATTTGACGGTATTGAATCCGTAGTGGATTCTTTTCGAAGTAGTGCGGTAAGCTTTAAAAGCACTGACACGCCATTTCTCATGGCTTTCCCCCTTATTTTATATATTTTCAGAAGTAACAACTAGTCTGGAAAGAGAACCCCCTGCCCGGGGTCAACACCCCATCCAAACTCCCCTTTCACTCAGATAAGTATCGTCATTGTTTTTTTAATATTGTTTTATGTATGTTTGATAATAAATACAATTGTTTACCACTATACGACCGGACTGTTAATTTAGTGTAAAGTTAATTTAACAATAGAAGATTCTTGTTTATTTTAACTATGGTCATGATGCGATGTGAAATTAGGAATCTGGGTTCCCAATTTAGAAATTAAAGAAGTTAAAAATAGCGTCGCATCAATGGCTTGACACTGGCCTTGTTCGCCGTTTATGTACAAGGCCCACAAGTCGGTGGGTTCCATGATGCAAAAATCGTCATCGTCTATGTCGTATGATTATGCGGCATGTTAAGAATCCTAGAGTGCCTATTTAACTTGTGGGTTCTCGGCGAAATTAAATTCGTAGACAGTGTCGCATCGTCAAAGGTACCTCCATCTGGGGAGGAGGAAGCTGTGTGCCAAAGTTACATTGTGGCAATTAATATCCACCTATGTCGTGCCACACTAAAAAGTGATACAGCTACCATTGAATGTACTAGGTCTGCAACGTTATTTACCTATCCGTGGCCTCATTGGAAAAATTATCATATTCAAATTATCTGAAATTCGTTTTATTATTGTAAGACGAATTTGCTGTGATCGAAAAATCAACTTCATTGGCTAGTACAAAAATCTAGTTTGTTTTTTTTAAATTAAAGATATTTTGATCATTATGATAAATAATTGAGCGACACACAAATGTACACAAACATGGAAGATGCGTGGGAAAATTAATGTATCTTTATTTGTTTGACTT
Source organism: Trichonephila clavipes (assembly GCA_019973935.1). Classification (NCBI taxonomy): domain Eukaryota; kingdom Metazoa; phylum Arthropoda; class Arachnida; order Araneae; family Nephilidae; genus Trichonephila; species Trichonephila clavipes. Next base: position 245,495 of record BMAU01018758.1, read on the forward strand.
TTAAGCATTTTTAAGCAATAATAATGTTCATTTTTTAGTTGAAATTACATGACAATTTTCGTGACTTTATCAATTGTTTTAATAGAATTGGACTGTCTCAATGTTTTACTTTTTTTAAAAAAATTTACTATTAAATATATCATATTTTATTTTTTATCTCATGAATTTGAAAATTATATGAAAAATTTAACTTCATTCTATAAACAAATGGTGTGTAAGCATTACATTATAATTTAAAATATCATAAAGCAAACATGTTTGATAAAGAAAAATTAATGTTTTAAATTTAACTTTTGTGTAAATTCTAACAATTTATTTGACTTGCAGTCAAATTAAGTTAATGATTTATTCATATGTTTATTTATTTATGGTCTTTTATATGCACAGATGCTCTAAATTAAAAATATTTTAATCATTTATTTAATTATTGCTTATGAATTTCAAACTGTTGAGTATAATATACAAAAAGTGAACAACTATTTAGTTGAGTATTTATATCATACTATTTATGTGGATACATTGATCAAGACTATTCAATTTAACATGCATGCTACAAAAATACGAATTTGTTTGAAATAATATTTAAACAAATAAAAAAAATACTATTTAATACCATTATAAAGGTATGACTTTAGCAATGCACTATGCCATTTAGCTTGCTTTGAATGTGTCCCATTCTTCTATTATTTTCATTAGATTATTTTACTCATATTACTTTGGATACTATTTTTAAATCAAGAAAAAACCAAATATTCTTTCAAATATCCTTACTTTCACCACTAACATTATTTTTGATATTAAAAGAATATCTTACTGTGAATATCTTATCTGAATATCATTTGTGAAAATTAAAACAATCTATTTGCATGTTTCATATCACTTATTTTTTTAATTCTTTTCAATAAATTCACCATTTTAATTTTAAAACTATAGATATATCACTAGAAACTTAGAAGTAACATTATGTGTCTAGTAACTAATCACTATTATTTGTACCATCAAAGTTTGAAGAATCAAAATATTTAAAAACTCAAAAATAGATAATTAGATTTTGAATTCATAACGAGCGTTTCATGAACACACACATATTGTTGTTTCTATTGAAAGATTGGTAAAATTATTACACTTATAAGTGTATTAGTTGTTTTAAAAGTTAAATTGATTTAATAGTAAGTTAAATTACATTTATGTGTGAAAGATATAATCAAAGAACAAAATATCAATAAAATGTGTGTACATGTGAACATGAGCATATAATTCAATTTACATTGATTATGAATTTCTTAGTCTAATGTGAGAATACATGTTTGTTTTGTTTTTCGAATACAATTACTTAAATTCGAGGATCTATGTAAAATTACTTTAAAGTTTTAAAGCTACATTTTTTGTTTCTCATTCTAACTTAATTTTCGTGGTTATTTAAATTATGTAAGTTCGAAACATTTCGAAGAATTCATCCCTTAAGTTTCTTCTTATTGTATTGTCGTTTAGTTATTTTATAGCTCTGCTAATTTAATGCCTTAATTAATTAATGGACATGACAAATTTCCTAGACCTAAAACAAACATGAAGTATGAGAAAAATATTACTAAAATATTAAATGTATAAACACAAATTTGTTAACATGAAATGTTAAACACAAATTTTTAAATTTTTAGTCTTTATTTAATATTTAGAAACCAATATTATTTAACATTTATATGAGAACCAATATGATTCCCCATTTGACTTAAAAATATTATAAAGATCATATTTTTACCTATAGCTGTAACAATTACACTATATTTTTAAGATAATAGGAGGCTTAAATCTAATTATCCACGAAAGGTTTGCTTTAAGAAACAGCAAAAAACGTTTTTTTTCCTTTAAACTAAAACGGTATTTACTTAATAACGTTCGAGAATTTCAAAGCTCTCTCTTCTGATTATATTATTAAGTGTTAAGCAAAATTCGTTTAAAAAACGATATTTTTATTTTGTTATTGTTGTTATTGTTCCACATCAAAATTTTAAATTATTTTTTTGGTCTTTTTTACTAGGAAGCATGAATTACAAAAATTACGTTTTATATCTATATTATTACGACTGATCACAAGAAAAAAATAAACACAAAATTGTATAAAAATTTTAGCAATTGCATGATTTTATGATTTTTTCAAAGACAGTTATACCTAACTAGCTGCATGGCGTGGCATTGCACGGGTTTTCTCTACTTTTATAAATTTTTATTTTCCTTCAGAAAATCAGCACTTCTAATACTCTTTTTTCAAAATTACTTCACCCTCCCCCTCCTCTCCGCTTAGTCCGGGGTAACTCCCGCTTTTACCGAGTGTATAACTTAAAATTCCCTGTTTCGAAATTTTTCGCTTCTTTTCTATGTCAGACAGGTTTATTCCCATCCCGCCCCCGCGTTGCACGATCATTTTTAAATGTATAACATATTGGCATGGAAATTCTCCTTCCCCTCTCGCTATCAGCCGTTCATGACATGTGTGTGGGATTTCTGTATTAACATCAGTACATAATTCGCGTGGTAATTTCCCACAATTAAGCATTACTGCCCTTTTAAAATTTTGGCTACCGCTGAAAATCCGCTGTTGAATCTGTCGAGAGTTTAAACGTCTTAGCGTTGGTGTGGTATGATAGTTAAGAGAGATGGGTGCCAGCTCAAGTCTCATCCTCGTCACTTGACAGTGGTTCAAAATGTCGAGGTGCGTCGACAAAAACTCTCGAACAAGTGAACAGTGGGACTTTAATATTCACTCACTCACTTTGCAACTTTTTAGGCCCTGAAAAAGAAAATGTACCTTTTTAAAAATAGATGTATGTTGGAAAAAGTAGAAATTTTTATAATTACAAAATATCACAACTATATTAAATGTTGAATTAAAATTTTGAGCATTTTTTAAATGTTCTATACACGGGGAAAAGTTTCATGCATTTTTTATAAATGAAGAAGTTATGAAAAATTTGAATTTGATAAGTAGCTATTAAATTTTTAAAATTTGAGTAATTTTAAAAAATCGTAAAAAAAATTTTTAGCATTTTATTTTTTAAATCACTAACTCTAAAACATCAAAGTATGAGTCTTTTAAAACCCATTTTCATATAAACGCATCGACATTGATTCATTTTAGAAAAAATCATAAAATATGTAAAGTATCGTTGTTTTGTAAAAAAAAACCCGGGTACAAACGTTAGTAATTCAGCGCTCTAACCAACCATTCCCCGAAATCTTCGGAAAAAGAAATAAGAGACCTTTAAAATAGAAGGAAGAGATATTCAAATTTGCCAAATCTGGTGATTTTCAATATTTATATAGGCGCATTTTCTTTTCTAGTGCAACCTTTCATCAAACGTGACGAGTAGAGAGGAAAATAATCGTTTGGCGCCAAAGAGATTATCGCCGCCAAACACTTGGCTATTGTAAAATTGCGTCCTTTGTTAAAAAGTTTTAATTTTTTTTTTCTGGCTTCATTTTTAAGTTATTGCTTTCAAAAATCATATATCGATTGCAAACAACGGTAATTTTTAAATAAAAAATGTAACAAAAGTAATGCTTAAATATCTCTCACAAAAAAGGAAAAAACGAAAAACACAATTTTTTTAAACCATACTTTTAAGTCATTTTTTTTTAAATCTTTGTACAGATTACGGAAAATATTGTTCTACGCACGATAAAAAAAAGTTTCATGAGATTATTTTTATAAATAAAGAAGTTATTATTTAATTAAAAATTAAAGTATTTTTGAAAAATCGTAAAAAAAAGTTTGTGACATTTTGTTTTTTAAACGACTGATTCTAAAAGAGAAAAGCATGAACTTTTTAGTGTAGAATATCATTCCATTAATTAGAAAGAAAATGCAAACGGAACGATTTAGAAATCATTTTCATTAAAGCGTTTCGATTTTGACACATTTTACAAAAAAACGTAAAAAATAGAAAATATCGTTATTTTGTAAAATAAACTACACTGTATCATGGCGAAATAAATGATCCTTCCGATTCTGTAATTATTTTTTGTCTGAATCTGATTAAAAAAATTAGATCGTGTTTTAAAAACGTCGAGGAATGAAAAATTAGAACTTAGCCCCTCGGCAGTAACAAATGCCTACCGGGGTAAATTAATCATAAGTTTTAAGGTTTTTAATTAATATATATATTAACTAATAGTAATATCGGATTATAAATAGTCAAAACGGATTCCTCGGATTATTCCTGATCTTTTGGTACTTTCGGCGTTTTTCTGCTTCGTGCGGTTCATGAAAAGATAGATACACATGCATGGACAGATTGACAGATACGTTTGTTTACATATGAATTTTAATAGTGTAGATTGATTTTGTTCATTTCTTTTGGAATAAGGACTACCATAAATACAAAATATCCTTAATTTTTATTATATAGCACAAAAATATCACTGATTTTTATCAGAAATTTTCCAGTTTTAAAGTTTTTTTTTTTTTTTCTTAACTCCTCGTCATATTACTGAAGTATTAGTTTATAAAATAAATAAAAAAAGCAAGTAAAAACAATTATATGTAAAACTCTCATCAGAGGTATTCCCATGAAATATTACAAACATAGATAACGTTATAAATAATTGTTTTCAAGTACATTGTGTGTGTGTTTCACTTTTCGCCTTCTTTATAACTCATTTATCATTTATGTGCCGTAACTCTTATAATAATTCAATTTTTTTCTCCTGCTGTCTTTTAGATAATATTTTAATCAAATTATTACGTTGCTATAGAAATTCTAAAATCTAATCAAATTATAAGGAGGGTACTTTAATAGGTATTTCCTTCCCTTAACTGCAACACCACGTAATGAATAACTTTTAATTCAATAGTTCTATTTAATTTGAAACAGTGCACATTATTTTATACAAAAGAGTATTTACAAAATTCATGACTTTGGAATCGTAGGCCATAAATTCTACGCACTAGCCTCGGTAATTAAAAAGATGCAGGAGTGGCTACCGCTACACTGCAACGGTTTTCTAAATTATTTCATAAATATTTAAATATCTCCTTTGTTTTGGATTTCTAGTTATAATGGTACTTTTATTAAGATGCCAAGCTTAAGTCATACCTTGTTTGATTTTTATAATACTTCTTCAGTTATTTATAAGACATTATCTATTAAGAATTATTAAAAGGAAAGGAATATATTTAAATTAAACTAAATGGCCTTGACATTATCTGTTTGAAAGTATAATGATGATGATTGTAAAAATTATTCATATATCCGCATTTAGAATATAATAATTCTACTTTGTTTTTCATTAAATAACTTATAAGTATAGATGTTTTGTAAAAGAATTTCATTTCCTCATTTTAGACATACCTCATCTTTCATGTCTTTATACAAAGGAAAAGGTAATTTTATATACATAGAGTGTTGTTTATAAATAATGTTGTTGTTGTTGTTTTGTTATAAAAGTATATCAGTGTATTTTTTATATGTTAAATTTCTTTTTTTAAAATGTTGCCTTTCATAAAAATTCGTCAAAACAGTTTTCTTTTAAGTTATAAAATATTCAATATGTTACATTTTTATAAAAAAAAACTCAGGTATTTGTTATCTCAGTGCCCAAATTTTTTTGTAAGATGACCAACTGTTTTTCTGAAAAGTTAAATTCACGTAATGATATTGCAGCATTTAGAATTTTAAAATTAGTTTTTGTATCAATTACAAATTTAAGACTTTCAGATAAAAATAATTTTGAAAAGGAAATAAGTGACATTTTTTAACAATAATTTATATAATATATATATATATATATATATATATATATATATATATATATATATAAAAGAAATATGTATTATTTATCAAAAACAGGAAATAATAGATAAAGAACATAACAAGAAATAGAAAAATAAAAATATAAAAGCTGAACATGAAGAACAAAATTATGGAGAAATAAAATAACTACAAAAAAGAAGAACCTAGCGAGTCAGAAAGCAATTTCGGACTTAGGACCGAATAAGTGGGGTTAAACTAGTTTAAAGGCGCCAACCTTCCCCCTTTGCAACTCGGTAGGAAAACCAAATAAAATAAAATAAACAAAACTTCAGAGTATGGATAACCCAGAGAGCATGATAAAACTAATCACTACTATTATGTAACAAACTCTCCCAAAACTCTTAATGCAGAAAAAATCACAAAATAATTATGTAAGAAAAGTAGAAAAATGCTAAAACAATTACATAAGAAAAGTATCATTCAAAAATTAATTTAACAAAATTTCTTTACTGACAAAGCTTTTACGAAGAGAAACAAGCGTCTTGCCATTAATGAAAGTCAATTATTCACTAAGTTAAAAAATTCGAAAATACATAACCACATCTTTTGAGCTGACTTTTAAACCAGCCAGAAAAGATAAGTATAAAAATGACAACAATCAAATATGGTAAAATTTGAATTGGTTGATTGTCAAAAATGTAAATTTGCTAGGCTCTAATTTGGTTGGTTGTCACCAGTATGTAAAATGTTCAAGATGTGTGTGGAAAAAATGTAAACTGTGATATGAGTGTTATGATATAATCTTCACAGCAAGACCACTAACATGCTGACTTTGAAAACCTATTGTTGTGTGGTGGATTTGGAATTCGAAGTAGCAAGCCGGTTAATGTATTTGTGATGAATATAAGATCTCAAGAAATTAAAAGGGTATTCATGATCTAAACAACATTGAAAAACATTTTTATATTATTGTATTTATCTATTTTGTGGGTAGTTAAGTTATCATTTCTAAATAAAAAATTCAAAATGATATTTCTGTAAATTGATATATGTAAATTACTGTTCCATACGGGAATTTTAATTATATGGAACTTAAACGAATCTCTTTTGTCAAAAATGTTACTGACTACATTATTGTTAATAAGATGCAAGTCTAAATCCAAGAATTCCACAATATTAGAGTTGAAGTTAGTTTTAAGGAGCTTGAGATAATCAGGGTAGAACGTAATATTTGGTTTGTATTCACTATTTTTACCAAAAATTATTATATCATCTATATAACGATAAATTAAGTAAGAATCATTTACAACATGATTCATTAAAAAAAAAATGTAAATATAGGTTCGCTAAACAATTACTAGCTGACCACCCTGAAGTAATCCTTTGATCTGTTTATAAAGATTCTGATCAAAAGTAATGAAATTTTCTTTTAATACGAGGTTAACAAGAATATCAAATTTTTCTTTTTCATTGAAGTATATAATTCATATTTATCATAAATTAACTGTAGAACCTTAATCATATCGTCAATATCTATAGAATTAAAAAGGTCCTCGAAATCAAAACCATGCATAGAAAAAATCATCATATACTTAGTAACTCTAGCAATCTCTAAGCTATTTTTAATAATTGCCGTGTTTTGTAAATTATCAATTAAATTTTGAAGAGATTGTAAGATCTTCTCAGACTTCGTGATATATGTATTGTATCCATTAGTGATACTACGGAATTTTATAGGGCTTTTATGAAATTTTGGTGTTAAAAAATACTTGGATATTTAATATTATTTAGATGAATATTCAGTCTTTTGTTAAAAGCTAAAAGACGATTACCATCTTCTCTATTACTGTGAATTGATTTTTGAAATGAATTATTATTTAAAATGTGGTTACTTAATATTTTACTGTAAAAATATTTACAAATTATGGCATAATTAGCAGAGACATTATCAACATATGTAATAACGAAGTCATTTTGGATATTTACTATTGATGACTTAAGATCTTTATACATAATTTCATTTTCAACAGTAAAATCTAATTCCTGAATTTCTGCTGTTACATAAGATCTAAATTGATTGAATGCTTCGATCGGCATTCCGTATTTAATTGCCATTTTAAGGTAGAATTTATCTAAATCTTTTATGATTTGTTTCATAACGTTAGTTTTATTATTTGTGATCATCAGTCTAAAACCGGTACCTTTTTCCATAAAATTTCTTAACAAATCATCTTTCACGATGCTAAGGTCTCCTATATATATATGATATAAAAAAAATATATTATTGTGCTATTTAGAAAATAAAAAAAAGTTGACGCTTATATGGAGAGTATTTTAAAAAGTATCGTAACTTCTCTGATAAAAAAAATTAAGTTTATGATCATTTTAAAACATATTTGATAATAAAAAGTAATAAAACGGAATTTTTATTCTCTAATTTAATACTTTTCAAGCTTAAGTTTCTCAATCTTCTATAATATAAAGATTATCTAGAAGAAAAAAGGAATCCCTCCAAATTTATAAAAATTCTTTTTATTTAAATGGCCTTTAATTTTTTTAGAAAAAACGGAAAACCGCTTTTTTTTAAAATTGAAACACCAAAGCACTTGTAACAGTTAACAAAATGTTTCATGATTGATAAATAAAATTCTTCAAGTTAAAATATGAACAGATGACGCACATTTCAAAATTTTCATGGCATTTAAGCTCAGGTTTTGGAATCCAAACTATATATTCTGAGTTTGATTACTTCAATAATGATTCGAGTGTGTCGAAAATGTTTAAATGAGATGCTTTTAGTACTAAATTATATTTTTTTATTTTTATTTGCTACTTATTTTCGATAATCGCAAGTAATCTAACAATTATTATTCATAATAAAAATACGATGTCCTTTTCGAACAAAGAAGAAAATGGCTACATTTATCAGACGAAAACAGGCAAAAATTGCCTTAGTTTGTTATTCAAATAAGAATTATTGCATTGCACTTGTAAAATATTGCTTATTATTTAGGGGAGATTTAAATAATTTTAAAATATTTTTATGTTTCAAATAACAGAGGTGAATCATTTATTTATGTTTTGGAGCTGTAATGAACTAAGCAGCTTTATTATTAAAAAGTAAACCTAATGAAATTTAATTCAGAGACTAAAAATTAGTACATTACATAAAACTTGATTACTTAAGGCTTAACACTAAAAGCATAACATTATAATTATATTAAATGCTTTATATTTTTCTAAATTATATATAAATCCCAGATAAGGAAATACAAAATGCTTACTCTTTGTATATGTGCGTGCTTCCAGGAAAAAGAAATAAGACAGAGAAACAACATTCACTACAATTATTCTTTAAAGAAATAAGATTAAATATTTTTGAAGACTTTGGAAAAATGTATTTTTACTGGGAAGTGTTTAAACTCCCTTAATATATATATATATATATATATATATATATATATATATATATATATATATATATATATATATATATATATATATATATATATAGGGTCAAGTATTATTCTTTAAATAATGAACTCTCAAGGGTAAAAAATAAAAATAAAGGAATAAGCTGGTTTTAAATTTAAAAGGAAAAATATTTTAAAAACCATTTTAAAAAAGATTAAAATTCCATTTTATAAGCGGAATACTATTTCTCTCATAGCAACTTCATTTTTTTCTCATTTTTGTAAAATAAATACATTAATGCGTCAGAAAATCTGGAAAAATTGTAGTCATCCATAAAATACATGCAATTTGGCATCTTAAATTGGATCCTCTTCAGACAATGACTAATTTGAAAAGAAGCAAAAACAGTTTTCCGAGTAAAAAACTCTAAAAATAATTATATTTAAAAGTAAAAGTGGCACGTGTAATTAGTAAAATATGTGTTGAACAACAGCTTTGGAAGTTGATTATAAAAAGAGAAAGATCTTTCTAAAGCTATATATTCCGTTCTTTCCAAGAATTTAAATAGTTTAATTTCAAACAGGAAAAAATGGCATGAAGGCAGATGTAATTAATCAATCGTGTTTAAAACATTTTTAATGAGAGAGAAATATTAATCTTATATAATAATACTTCTAATAAAAAAACTGTTGAGCTATGTGTTGTGAAAATTTTTATAAAACATACTTTACAGGTCTTGCTAAATAAGACGTTTCTTATCATGTTTGTGTCTCAGAATGTCAATTAAGCACTACACTAAGAGTTTGAACGTAATTTCTGATTAAAATAATTATAATGTAAATTAAACGAAAATAACTAAAACAAAACTAATTTTTTTAATGTTTATTTTAAATTTCCATAAGATTACACAAATATTTAAAGAAATGCATATAATTGAGAATTATTTTATTACATATCCATACTAATGCGATGCATGAAATTTCATCTCATAAAAGTGTTTTATAAATATAAAAACAATAAATACATATTTTTGAGAGTATATAAGTAGAAGGAGTTAGGATTTTCTCAGACAAATGCTTAATCAATGTAAACATATAATTAAATAATTTTTGTAATAACTTTACAAAAGATTTAAAAATAGGTATAGTTTTATAATATTTACAGTTGTAAATACAAATACAAAGAGAAATCGAGGTTGAGAATGAAAAGTATTTATCTTTCTCAACTTTTTAAATGAAATAATTTTTTTCACTCAATTTCGTTATTACTTGTTTGCATATAATTTATATCACTCGTTTTGAAGTTACGCCGCTTTCTGAAGCACCTCGAGCACTACTGTCGATGGAGCTCGTAATAGTGACACATAATCAAATGGCGAGGGCGATACCTGTCAACCTCTTCCCCAAACTTCCACTCTACACCAACGGAAATACTTTGAACAGAGACATATCTACCGTGCATCAGCCTCTTTACAAGGTAGGTTTTAGGTGGCACTAGGTTTCGCACCCAGCATTCGACAGCGCTGGCCACGAGTTTGTGACCATGGCCACTGAACTACTGCTTCCGTTTATTCCTAAACTTGAGATATAGAAAAAGAATCATCAGTAGAAACATTTTGAAAACATTATAAAAGAATTCCTTAAATAAGGAAAAATAAAATTTTATGTAATTTCGTAGAGTAAATGTATTACTAGCATTTATATTTCATTTAAAGTTTATTCTGTATTGCGTGATCTACAATATTTTATTTTTAAGAATAAAGAGTTTTGATAAAGTAGTATATATATATATATATATATATATATATATATATATACATATTGTAATTGTAGTAATTTATTGACAAATTATATTAAGAAATTATAGGTTAAATGCTCTTTTTAATATTTTATAGTTCAAAAACACAAAATTTTTGACTTGCTGTTTCTTCTTAATCCCTTCATATGTTTAAAAGCTTGAAAACAAAAGTAATTTTAATTATCTTAAAACAATTCAGTAAAGACGGTTTATTTTAATAAAACATTTAATTATATATAAATATTACTTTACAGGATTCTATGATATTTTAAAAGATTAATTACCAAATACACTTTTACCATTTACTTTCCATCTTTATTAACTTTTGAGAATTTTCAAACTAAATTTTTAAAACGTATACGATTTGGGGAAATTCCTTACATTATCATAAAGAAAGGCATTACATAAAATCATAATGTAGACTCACTTAATTTTAAAAATCCTTAAAAATAAATTGGTAATTTGAATAAAGCTAACAATACATATAAATATTTACATATCAGATAAAATTCTTTAAAAAAGATTTCTGAATATTTTCATTGAAAATTTCTTTATTTTTTTTCTTGATAGACAGTCGTACATGTTTTGAAAAAATATCTTTCGTATTTGAAATTTAAATACATTTGCACTCATGATTGAAAAAAAATTACAAGTTAAAAAATTCTAAAATTTTTAAAAAAACATAAAAAAGCGGAAAATTATATTATTTTTTTAGAAGTTTATAAATTATGTTTCTTACTACTTAGTAATATTATTTGTAGATTCAAAAAGACAATATAGAGTACCGGAGTCTCTTATTTATCTAACGGAAGTTATGATAAGCTTCAATATGAGCCCTTAAATTTTACTGAATCACGATCAGCTATTGACGACACTTTATTCACAAAATTTCTTTATCATATCAACTTAAAATATTAATTACCTTTTGTTTTAATGAGCATTATTCTTCATTATTCCACCCAAGAGTCTTATGTGAGATCGGAGCTCAATATCACTATTAACGAATCACGAAGTTCATCTATGGCTACGAGATTATGAGAGATAAAACACTCAAGCAAAGTAACCAGCTAGCTGTAAAAAAATTGTGTATGTAAGAAACAATGCTAACTTTGACCGTGATTGATAAATACTAAGCATTCAAAATAATCATCATTCAATGTTTGTATAAAATAACTCAATAGGCAAAATTTGATGAATATGATTCTTGTTTGAAAATAAGTTGTGTGTGTTTTACGAAATAAATTAAGTGAGTGTAAAAATTTGGTGAGGAAGGTACCAACTGAGATTTCATCATCATCATCATATGATCGAGACTCAAAATCACGCGGTCCATCAGCAACAACTCTTGTATGAATTCAAAAAGTGCGTTCATATTAAAAAATCAATCTTACCATGTATTTTTTGTTAAATGTCTGTTGGCTCGTGATCTGAAACTGTTCCAACGTAATTATTTATTTTTTATTTGTCACTATTGTTGTAAAATATTTATAAAATTTGTCAATATTGTTACAATTGTGTCTATTCTTGTAAAACATCGGGCACAGATTTGTTTGTTTTGATTATTCGGGAGGCGCTCTTATTCGACTCGAATCATGGAATAAAGTTTGGTATGTTGAAGCTTTGTACTATTGAAATCCTTAATGTTAAAATTCTTATTTTGTCGAAATTATATTTTTTCTTAATGATCTATTCTACACTATTCATTCCTGCTCTCAAATAAATTCATTGGATCAATTTTTAACTTTACAGTCTACTAATTCTATTCAAATTAGATTCTATATCCCCAATGTCTTCCAATGAAATATCTCATGATTTTCCAGTTCAAAGAATTTTTCATTTCTGTTATCGCGTTTTTATGAAATTTTTCCAAAATGTATACTTACTACATATGTCAATCAAATCGTTTGGGAAAATATTACACATTCATGAATGCAAGTAAAATTTTTAATAACTTTAAAGTTCAAGACTGTCTTAAAAATCAACACAAATACTCCATTACACATTAAACTGTCGATTTTATTAACAAAACTTTGCTATTTTCTTGAAAATATGGAATACTAGAAATATTTTAAATTGTTTTGTAGCAACTCATATATTTATGTCATTGGTATTGTTTTTTTTCAATCGATTGACTACTACTCGTTCAGGGTTACTTCAATTAATTATGACAAAACAAAACAAAAAAATTAAAAGCAGAAAGTAAGAAAAGAATTTAATAAATTACAGTTTATATAAAAAAACTAAAACACACACACTTTTATATTTTTTTAATCGAACTAAAAAGTAAAAAAAAATAATTCTTAATATAAGAAAAAAATAATTAACGAAAAATTTTATATATATATTATATATATATATATATATATATATATATATATATATATATATATGTGTGTAATGTCACTGGGGTAAAGGTGTGTATCAATATAATTTTTAATAGTTCTATTCCGAAATGCTGAGTTAGTGTAAAAATATAGTACAAAACACCCCTCGCTTTTACCACAATGACATTAATTTTCTCCTTAGTCATTTTATTCTTATATTAAGAATTATTTTTTTAAATTTTAGTTCGATAAAACATAAAAGAGTGTTTTTTAATTTTTTTAAAATATCATTTTTATTTTTTAGTTCAATCTACGATAAAGCCATACATTTGTTGTTACTAATGTCACCTGAACCGCAAAGGCCAGATCACGACCCCCGAAATTCATCATGGTGAAGGGCTAAGTTATGTTTGTCGTTAACCGTAGCTTTGAGCGCCATACAGGTGACGGAAAGATTTAGCTCGGTTTCACCCCAATTTTGAGGGACAGGGCGTGGACAGGGGCAGCAATCTCTCTTCCCTTTCACGTAACTCACGAGAGGGCTTGCGGCTCGACGGCTATTTAAAGTATCTCCCATGCTGCGAAGGCTCTATACATTTATAAACAACAATATCTTCTCCGGGATTCGAACCCAGGCCCAAAGGCACAGCAGTCATCGTCACTAACCACTATACTGGATGGGTGACTCAATGCAACTTTAATATTATAAAGGGCACATATTACCAATATATGCATTACATTTTGTATATGACAAGCCCATGTAAGTCATTAGAAATTACTAAACTTGCTTTTAATTTAGTATTGATAAATCAACTATCAAATACTTTTTGACACACTAAAACATTTTCAAGTATATTATATCAGTGGGAGAATATGTATTTTATTTTTAATCATGTCACAATCTTTTTTGTTTTGCTCCTTTTCGGAAAAATATTAATTATTTTAAATGTTTTATTTTGGACTTTTCGATATGCTCACCCCCACCACCACAGTTTCAGAAACGCTGGCTTAGATCATAATTTTTTTTTCACATTCACGAGTCTTATTTTTTATTTCCCTTTCAGAAAATCTGGACAATAATGTTTACATTATGATAAGCAATTGTTGCGAAAACGTTTTCGTTTTTATAGGGTTGGAACTTAATCTTTTAGTCGTCAAATCTGGGAATGGAATATAGAATTAGTCGCCAAATCTTGAAGAGGTATATGCAATTAGTCACTGAATCTCGATATCCTTATATTCCTTATTTTTGAGGATCCTGATCTGGACAATGAAACAAAGTAATGAAATTATTGTATTGTCGTCCGTCCTTGACAAGTGTGCAAAATTTCGAATTAATCTGACCTTCTAAAGTGGGTAAAAATCGAGTTCAAAGATTCCATTACATACAAGTGAAACTTATAAAAGCGTGTTAAAAAAGATTTTCCTTTTTTAAATTTTTAAAGGTGAACTTAAAGTTAATTTATACAATTATTACAATTAAAAATAAAAATAAAAATTCCTTAATTTTGTTTTTATTTTATTTCCAATAAAAACAAATACTTACTAATTAAGTTTTAAAGTAATGCAACCTTACAAGAACTGTGATAAGCATTTTAACCAGAAATTTTAAGGCTTCGTCAAATAGAATTAACTTTTTGAATGTCTTAAGGATTTTAATGGGGTTCTTTTTTGCTGTTATTTTTTTAATCGATTTCATAATTTTGTTTGTTGGAAAACTCAATACCCTAAACTGCAAAGCAGTTCAATGAATTCCTATTCCTAATAAATTATTCTTCCTAATATCAAAATGAAACTCAAAAAAAAAGGTTATCAAATTCAAATAAAGCTTCAGAAAAAAACCTAAAAAACTGCAAATGAAGAATATTTTTGATCATTAAAATCTTTTTTTGTCATCCAAAAAAATTCCTTTAACACTTTAAGCTCTTAGTTTAATTCTACATTTTTACATCTCATTAATCAGCGCATTAAACTTTTGTCTTAATTTTTAAGGAAGTATTCGTAATTAATTAAGAAATTTTGAAGAAATAATGTTTTCTTCACAACACCTTAATCCCTTTATAATCATTTATTTTTATTACCTTACATCTGTAAAAAACATAAATACAAATGAGCAAGAAGAAATTCTAAAGAAAAATTACAATACGAAGGTAGAAAAAAAAATGCAGTCTTAAAAATACTTGTTTTACTTTTTACATTTATCCACAAAGAAAGAAAAAGTACATTTTTGTACTTTTATATTTTATTCTAATCGAAGCGTAAAAAAGCTGTAAATTTATTGGACAAACAATTATTTTACTAGATGGTAAAAAATGGAAATATTGTTTGCAAATAATTAAAAACTAAAACTTTTTTTTTAATTTCAGCTTTTATTTTAATGTAGAATTTGTTTTCAATTATTGTTGTACCGATGTTGATTTGGTAGTAGTACAATTGTTTTAAATTTAGGGGGAGGAGAGTCAATATTTGTTTTACAAATCAATTAAGACCATTTGCAATGTCGACATTGTCTTGATTGATTTTCCAGAAATCTGTGTTGTGCTCCATTACAACATTTTGCATGAAAATGATAATTGTTTAATAATTTCTTGATATTAGACAAAATAACACATCTTTTAAGTAAGTATGGGATTAAAGAAGTAGAAGCGTTCAAGTAGTTTTTCTTCCACGGTTTTTATTGTTTCTCAAAATATACAGGATAATTCATTGCCTATATTCCTGACAAATTTCCTTTGTCTTCCATTCTCTTCCTTTTCTTTTTTTTTTATTTCATTTGCAGATTTTGAGTAACAACGCATGTATAGATACATTTTCGTAAATTAATAGGCATTTGGTTGTGTTGGGACAAATGTAGCCTTTAGCCAGTAAAATCAGTCAATCAAACAACAAAGCACCAAATAATTAGAAACTGTGTTGTAGAACTTTCATACATAAAAAGAAAAATGGATGAAAATATATATAGAAATATCGTGTTTGATGTCGGAATAGAAAACATTACTGTCTGAATAAAAATTGTTTCCTTACAAAGATGCATAAGTACAAAATTATAAGCAATTTTATGCACTTAGCTGTAATTTATCCAGAAAAAAAGAAACAGCACTAATGTCTGAGACATTTTTTGATATAAAGAGATGGGGAAAAAGGAAAAACATGAAAAAAGAAACTCAATCATTGTATTCACTATTAAATGTTTTAATTATTTCTCTTATTTCTTCTTTAAAAATTTACTACTATTACTAATTTAGCTGTTTATATTCATCATGACAACATGTAGATACAAGTAAGAGACACAAGAAATAACATTTTGAATTCATGAGAAACATACTATTTTCGCAATAAATGTCAGAAATTTCTCTAATAAAGAATATTGTTTTGCAGCATTTTTTTTAGTTTTTATTCCTAGAAAAATATTTAATTAGCAGGTTTACGCTCTATATTTTAACTTCGCGGTAATGTTGGTAAATTAACTGAGAAAATATAATTCCTCTCGTTTTAACATAGCTTTAATTCTTGAAATTAAAAAATATTGCTTTTTATTAATTGTTAAAATATAATTCATTTAAATAAATATTCGTTGTACCGTGACTAAAAAAGTTGCTGTTTAAAGTTAAGTGAAATGAGCTCGATGAAGAAAATAGCAGTAAGATGTTGCAAATGTTAGCTTGCATTAGACCTATAGGAATTGTATTTTGAGTGATCAACATATTTGGGCACTGGTCTGGGAACCTTGTTATTAATCTCCCAAGTAGGTAACCTGTACATCTGTATTTATACATATATTTGTGTTGAGAAATTCTAATTATCATTATCATTACTAATTAGAACTAACTTGCTCCCATTTACTATTTTCAACCTTATAATATTTAAAAATAATTGAAATAAAGGTTTTTAAGTTTTAAATATATCTTCTCTTGGTTACCTCTCACACTAATGAGAGCAAAGATTCTCTCTCTCTCTCTCTCACTGCTACTCTTTTTCTTAAAATATTTTTAACATGTTGTAGTTTCAAAAATTCAAAAAAAAAGGCTTTAAAGTAAATTATTTTCCTACTTTTTGATTAAAATTACTTGCATATCTGAGAAATTATCCTCAATATCTGCCTGAGGAAAACATTCGATTTTTGTTCATTTACATTTAATCGTTTCTCTAGTAATGAGAAAAACTAACGTAATTAATTAAAAGAGGATTTTAAATTTAAATTCTACCGACATAAAAATACAAATTGTAATGTATTATGTTGTTTTGTTACAATGGTATATTTTAGAAAACAGTTTTGTCTAAATATAAAAATTCAGTTCATTTTTGAGGCGAACAACAATAGTTTTGTGGCCTTAATGGTATAGTTTTTTTTTTTTTTTTTTTTTTTTGTTTGGGTAGAAACTAAAACTGTTTAGGCTTCAAATTCTGTTAAATAATTCAGCTTTGTTTTATGAAAGGACTGTGTTCGAATGAACTTTAATTCTACTAGTATTATTATTTAATAAATGGTTTTGAAATAGGATGTTTTTATTTTTACAAAGAAAACAAAAGAGAAGATTTCTTTCAAAAATTCAGAAAGATTCCCATGGTGAGTATATTTTTGATTTTTCAAAATACTGTTCATATTTGAGCTATTAAAACTGAAGTGTTCTGTCACGTCCTTTACTGACGTGTCTTTTACTTGTATGTGACGGTTAGTTAGAGAAAAAAAATTTTCTTGCTAAGTATACTGGTTTTGTATGTTCAGTTATTAATTACCTACTGCTTATTCCGTTTTCATGAATCCCGAATTGTGTTGCCTAATATGACATTTAGAGGCGACAATAAGTGGTAAAATCATCTGTTACATGAATTTATTCAAGTATTTTAAAATAAATTTTTCATTTTGAAAAGTTACTTTTTACTTTTTAACATTATCGAACTTCAATCTAGTTGGGATATACAAGTACCTTAGATGATAAACCTTAGTAAGTACCTTAGATAAACTATTATTTTTTGAGTCATCATTTTACACAAGGAGTACTAATTTCATATCAATATGTTACCCGGTATTTTTTTTTTAAATTTCGCCAAGTTGGACGATAACATCACAGTATAGTTACCTTGATTTTTGTCCTTTGATACTTGGTTTGTTATATTGTTTATATATATGATATTATTATTTTTTTTATTTTTACTGAGGCAACTCTATTGATTTCAAGTAATTAATTCAACTTCCTTATCTATATATTTCGTGATGCTATTTATCTCACACATGAGAACAAAAGTAAAATGTCATTAAGTCCTGTTCTTCTAATTTGTATATTATGGTTATACAAATTAGAACTACACAATGAATGTAAATCAGACTTTTGCATTTTGAGTAATAAGTGTGAACAGTTGTATAATTTGTACAATAGGTCTGGTCCGCCGTTAGGTGGACAGAGAGGAGGTAACCCTCCTCCCCTACTTAACACTAGATTGCCCAAAGGAAGTCATTTTGACTGCTTATCCATTTCAGTTAGAAAAAGTTACATAAAGGGTGTTTTTTTAGAGGTATAGAACTTTAAATTGCAATAAAACAACGATGTATTATTCGATTGACATGATTTTTTTTTTATTCGAAAGATACTCTTGTGGCATTACATTTCAAATATGATTTCTGGCATAGGACTGCCACGGCTGGCTCGGATGTAGTCCAATCTGGACGTCCAATTTTCGATAACTTTTTCCAACATTTGTTGCCGTATATCGGCAATAACACGGCGTATGTTGTCTTCCAAATGGTCAAGCGTTTGTGGCTTATCCGCATAGATCAATGACTTTACATAGCCCCACAGAAAATAGTCTAGCGGTGTTAAATCATAAGATCTTGGAGGCCAATTCACAGATCCAAAACGTGAAATTAGGTGGTCACCAAACATGTCTTTCAATAAATCGATTTTGGCACGAGCTGTGTGACATATTGCGACGTCTTATTGGAACCACAGCTCCTGGACATCATGATTGTTCACTTCAGGAAGGAAAAAGTTAGTAATCATGGCTGTATACCGATCACCATTGACTGTAACGTTGTGGCCTTCATCGTTTTTGAAGAAGTACGGACCAATGATTCCACCAGCCCATAAAGCGCACCAAACAGTCAGTTTTTCTGGATGTAACGGTGTTTCGACATACACTTGTGGATTAGCTTCACTCCAAATGCGGCAGTTTTGTTTGTTGACGTAGCCATTCAACCAGAAGTGCGCTTCATCTCTAAACAAAATTCGCTTATGAAAATCGGGAACAATGGCAATCTCGTTTTGGGCCCATTCGACGAATCTTGTTCAGGCGTGAGTCTATTCATGATGAATTGCCAAACCAAACTGAGAATAAATCACTTGACAGCTGTTAAATCGGTCGCCATCTTGGAAAGTAATGTCAACTATACTTGGGAAGAAAAACACTCTTTATTTAATGAACAATTTTTTAGAACTTTTTAGAATATATTTTTTTCCAAGTGAAGAATTTTTTTTTTATTGTTGATATATTTCCTAATAACTTGTTATCTGAAAAATATTAAAAATTAATTTTAAAAACAAATTTCTTTACTCATTAGTTATTCTTTCACAATGCAGTCATTTCCACTGCTTTTGGGCAATATAGGTATATGCTAAGTTTCAGTCTTTCTAGTTTTAAAAAAGATAATAACCATTTTTGTATTGGACGCTGCTGTTACTGTATTCGTGTTCCATTTTTGCGATTTCTCTCTGTATACTAATTGATGTCTCTGAAATTATTGGCGAGACCTATGTCGTTTTTAAAAGAGTATGAGGGCTTCACATTTAGCTATTATGGATTAAAAAGTTATTTGAATTCGCACTTTTTGACAATTTTGTGCTATCGGAGGTCGAATATTTTTTTTTTTTTAGTGTCAGTTAAAATTCCACTAATTTCAACCATTATGAAATGTGATACAGAAATTGTTTCTAAAAATTTTATAAGCTTGATTGCAGATTGTTTTATTGGGGATCTTACGAAGCAAATTTGATTTACCGCAACAGTAAATCTGTCACGCAAATTATTTTTTTAATATTTATTTTATTTGCTCAATATTTATTGCATTGAGTAGAGGATATCCACTCCATAAGATATATATGCTTGACTAATTTCAAGTCTAAGAGTAATGGCTCAAAAATGGAATTTTCTTTTCAATATGACCTGTAATCATCTTTGAGAGTATATTTCCATAAGACCCTTTCTTAGCGGATTTCAACACAGGAAAGAAACATGAACACTAAATTTCATTACTGTAGGTTAAATAGTTTAAAAAACGAGAGGCGCTTTATCTCTACTCTCTAGTAACCCCCCACAACCACACATAGGGATCGATTTATGCTGAACGCATTCTTAATGTATTTCTACTCAACAAAAGGAACATGTGCACCTAATTTCAAGTCTGTAGGTCTAATAGTTTAAAAACGGAAATATATTTATTTATTACACCTCACAAACCCCTTTGGTGATCAACTACCGCAAAACCCGTTTCCAGAGAATCTTTACTCCATGAAAGTGACATGCCTACCAGATTTCTAATCCTTAGGTCTAATAGTTTATGTACGGAAATATTTATCTATAACACCCATTTGGTCGAATTTCAACATTTGGTCAAATTTCACCAAATAATTTTTGCAATAGATCTCTACTCCATGAAAGGAATATGCCTGCCAAAATTAAAGTCAGTATGTCTAACAGTTAAAATACGGTAATAATTATCTATAACATCCCTTAAACACCTCTCTCCTCTCGAGGGTCAATTTTAGCAAAATCCTTTTTTGTAACGAAATCTACTTCATGAAGGAAACATGCCTGCAAATTTCAAATATGTAAGTTTAACAGTTCTTAAATTGTTTTGATGAGTGAGTGAATGAATGAGTCGCTTTTCTCCTATATATAAATTAGTTCCTTTGTATAACTAAAACCCTAAGGCACAAAACTGAAGTAGGCAATACAAATTTTTTAAAGATGTATCGTCCAATTTTAAAAAAATAAGACTTAGTTCATTTTATTGTCTTAACATACACTCACAAGTGTAAGATTCTCATTAACCAAGGAAAGCAATTGTTTGAAAAATGTGGTGCAAAAACCTTCCGTCTTTGATTTCAATTACAGGATACAAAGTCTCGAATTTCCTTTTTTGGATGTTCATTTTCTCAGATTTACACACTCCCCTCAGAAAAGTCATCAATAATTTAAATCGGCGCTTAAATTACACCACAGCTTCCGTCGCAAACGAAGAGAATGAATAAAGGGAATTTTTTCTCCTAACTTGAGCTGACACTTGTGATAGATAAAAGAAGAGTGAGAACATTTCTGCAGGGACAGAAACAGAAAAGAAAGACTTATCACAAATGACTCCCGTTTGGTTTCTCAACTGAAAGGAAGGGACGATATATTACTGCGGTATCAGATCGGGCGCCATTTCTTTCAGCACCGAAATAATCTTTGTTTGTGTACCTTCGCTTAGGATACGATAATACATTAAGTAAGAATGGTACCTTTTTCATCCTATATATATGTGTGTGTTTGTACACGCATGTGTGAACTATAATTTTTGAGTAAAAGTTCTGAAGAAATATACTTTTAACCCTTTCGTAGACCATTTATTTCTCTCTTTTGAATTTCTCTTAGTCTTTTTTTATGTTTTATTAACAATTCAAAAAATAGCATTTAAGGATATATATTTTATTTTACTTTCCACAAGGAGCCTTCCCTCGTCATAAAGAAAATTAAACTTAATGGGGATTATTTGACATGAAAAGATGATGCCATGTTGCAATGCACAAGGGTACATCACACTCTACGCAAATGTAGCGGGTCCTATTTTCTTGTCCCTTTCTAAAACACTTTTCCTAAATCGACTATAGTTCGAAATCATCTTCGGCATATGATTGCCTACGCTGACTAAGTGCAAATCATCCGGAACTACACGCTTCTTTCAATGAAAGCTACCGGACGTCCTTTCCTTTCGAAGAATATCCGTCTATTAACTGATGATCTTTTGCTATATGGAATGTTAACTGATCTAAACTTCTGTCTTTTGTTCACTTGCCACAGTATGAAACTATTTATGATGGCAAGGTCAATAAGAAAATAAACGATACGAAGCTGCCATTTTACATATCTTATCTTATTGGTATCTTTCTTCTCTTTGATCTAAGTGATCACCTCCTCCTATGACATCGTTATATACAGCGACAGTTTTTGAAGAAATTACTTCTTCTGTAGTACCATCTTTTTTTGTCCGATTTACAGAAGTCAAAATGGCTGGTTTATGTGCAGTAGCACAAACTTGAATCAGGAATTAGTTTTCCTATCGTTATAATAAAAAAATCAATACATTATAAAGAGTTTTGCACTTCCCACAGGTGTATTTTGTAAGATCATGTAGATGGGAAGTAATCTTCCCAAGGCCCACGAAAGGATTAAACAATACGTTAAATTTCTCTTGTTGTTCCAACCTAATGGATTTATATGAAAAGAGCACAATATGAGTTTTTCTTCTCTATAGGAGATTACTTCAAGAATTCAGAGCCTTTACAAAACCTTTTGGTGGGGGGGGGGGGAGAATCAATCTTTTAACTTATAACTATTATGCCGACAACATCTAAGTTGTAGCATCCACTTATAAGACACACTGAAAAAAATGAAAATGAAAATCTCAAAAATCGCAGTTCCCTTTTTATATTTACGAAAATTAATCCATAACCATTTAATTTAACTTTACCTTGTAAAAAAGGATATTTCTGATTTTATTTAATACAGTAGATTAATTTGTCTATAATAATCCAAGCATTTTTTTTTTGCCTGACTAACATTTTTTCCCGCGTCAATCAATTTTTGTATAAGTTGCTTCATACAAGAGTAATTTATTAAATTCGAATAAGGTAATAATTTCCTTAAATAAGAGAAAGATTCAACAACAAATATTTTCATTCATTTTGTTTTGAATCATTTTCATCTAATTAACTCAAGTACCTATGTGTCCAATTTCGAGTTCATTTAATTTTAGTCTTACATGCTATGCAGTTATTAAACTTCAATGACACATTAATGATTTTCTTCCTATTAACTGTTAATTGCTACGTATTTCAATTACAAGAGAACAAAAACTTATTCAAATGTCAAAATGGTGAAACATCAAAAAGTGAAATCCTAATTAATGAAATACATATTATTTCGAAAATTACTCTGAAAAATTTCATACTCAAATGTATTTTACATAATTATAATATATACATTTAACTACATTAATCATAAGTACATATAAGTTAGTGATAAGTCTAATATCGTTTTAAATCTTAATAATTTTTATTAGTCATTGCATTGAACATGAATACTCTATTATTGTTTTTACAATTACATTTCTAATGAGCTTAAGTTTAAAATGTCAAATTTTAATATATATATATATATATATATATATATATCAGGTTTCAATTTTTTTTCTATTTTTCATCTATAATGTTATTCGTACTTCTTATTAGTTTTTAACTTTACAGCGACTCAATTTTTTCATATTCACAAGATCGCGCTACATGTTTAACAAAATTAAATATATTTTGTCATACATTAGAATTGTCTTGTATTATTGGGGGTATTCTTCATTCCAATAAATTCCCAATAAATATATTTTAGGTTTTTTTATTATACATAGACTTACTTATATTGATTTCATTATTTACTAATTTTTAGTTTTATATGGTCCTACTCTTAGTTCAATTTGAATTAATCGGAAATATTAACATGTTGATGGATTGAATTAGAATGTTTACTTATCTTAATTGTATTTCATGCAAATATTTTTATCAACGTGCTAGTAAAGTAGCTCTTGTTAATTTGTTTTCATTTTTCCTATTATATTTTATTTAATCATAGCAATAGTGTATTTTATTTTCTGATAATTACATGTTTATAGTACTTCTTTCTCTCTCTCTCTCTCTCTCTTTCCCTATATCCCAGAAGTATAGACAAATTACAGGAGAAGGTTGGCGAGCAAAAAAACATTGTTCGATCCTGCATTTTTGATTCCTAAAGCCAAAGATTTGCTGTTATACCACTGTGACTAATAGTTCTTACCCTCTATTCTGTCTAATTATACTTATGATTATAACTGTTTGTATATAATGATATTATTATTGTGGTTTATATATATATATATATATATATATATATATATATATATACTATATAGATAACTATCACTTAACAAATGAAACTAATAATATCCGGCAATAGAAATGTTTTTTATTAGAGATGGGTTCTTTCAAATTTATTGTATATTCAGAGTTTAAAATAAACGCAATCATTTATGATAAATAAATGTCTACTATTTTAAATTTATCAACTGTGAATGAAATGAAAATTTCATGTTTGTGAAGCACTGACATAAGATAAGTATTTTTGAATATTACAATGCGACTTTTAACAATTTTCACAAATTGTTTAACTTCATCAAGTTCGGGTTTTTTATCATGTGTATATGAATCATTTTAAATATATATAAAATTCTCCATATTTTGTACGGAGAAAAATTTATTACAAAAAACTTCTATACACACACACACTTCAAATTTAAAGTTTAGTTCTTTACGGCTAACTATTTGACAAATATTCATGAAAAATTAAATTGTTTAGTTAATGGTTTTTTTTAAATACACTGTTTATTTCATATATTATATATAATTAATTAGTTGTAAATGCCATTCAACAGGTCTCATCTTCAATTCCTTGTTTCATACTTAATGGAGACCTGTTATTTCGTTAATAGGCATGCTCCGTGCTTATATTTACAATCTATTTTTCAAATGTCAAATGATCAAATCTAGATGGTATAAGAAACAAAGATTTTCAGATTCTACACTAAGGTGCATTTTAGTTAATTTGCCAATATTGATAGATTTTAGGTGCGTTTTATTAATTTTATGATTTTAACTTTATTTGAAAACGTCAAGTTTATGAATCAAGAAGTTAATTTATTTTTAGTAAGTGATTTTAATTTTTACTCCATGAAAAAGATTATAACATGGTTGTTATTTTTTTATTTTACATTTAAAATAATTAAAAATATATCACGTCCTTTTCAAATTTTATGATAAATATTTATAAACAATATCCCGATAGTTAGATATCTTCTAACTATCGGGATAAATTTACAAAACTGTTTCTATAGCTTTCCTAAAATGTTATATTTTTTAAGTTTAATGATTAAAATATTTTGTGTTCTAAAGTAATCTTTCCACCCACAAAAATCAGCTTATATATCTTCTAAGACATAGAGTTGACTAAATGTGAGTAATTACTCATAATATGTTTAATCAACTGGGATATTTACTTACCATAGATATTCCTCGAATTTCAAAAGGTAGTCTATTAGAAGCTTAGCACCCTTTTTGATTTTAGTTTATTTTGTATCAACCAAAAGAAAACTGTTTGACTTAATTTTTGAGTAAAATCATCTTTGTTTTGTGATGCTATCATAAGTCAGTATTTTCTCTCTTAATAAGCGAATTCAGTATAAGTTGTACGATCTGGAAAAGTATAATTACCTTGTCTACTGTAGGGTTCTGATTTTTAATTTATTATCTAAGTTTTAATATTAAATCAAATAAACACTTTCATTTAATTTGTTTCTCTTAAAATATCCGAAATAAAGTATCTAGAATACCTGAAATTCATGGACACTATAAAAAAGCGTAAAAAAAGCTTGAAATTGAAAACGATATATTTCTTGACGTGATTTTTCGGTAATAAACTAGAATATATATTTCCAATAAGCTTACAACTATAAATGCAGATCCATCACTGAAAGAAAGATCCAGCTTGATTTTTTTTCGAATAATCAGGTAATGAACCACAAGAAAACACATCGAGGAATTCAGTGTTTTGATATTTAAACAGGATAGTTCTCTCTCACACACACAAAAAAAAAGGATCTCATAAAACCTTTATAAAAATTGAACATAGGCAGCATTAAGCTCCTAAATTACAAAAAAAATTAAATTTTTGTTCAGAACTGTTACTTTTTCTGCATTTTAAGACTTAGTGATTAAATATTCACATTTCATATGTTGTGAAATTCTTTTTCCCAAAAAATAATAAAGAAGCTTTTAAATTAAACAGATGCAAAATACCCTCATAAAACGTATTTCCGATTAGGCAGAAAAATTTTTGTGACATATTTTCTTATTTTTGTATTGTTTAAGTTATTCCGAAAGAATAAATTCCTTAGAATTTTATTTTAGAATCGTGACCTTCAGACAAAATTTATATCACACCTAATGTACCAATGTAATTAAATAACATTTTTAATAGGTATAATTTATTTAAGTATTTAAAAAAAATCGTGAGTATATTGAGTTTTTTAATTTAAGTGATAAATTTATACAAATTATTATTTTGTTTTAAAAATTTCAAAACCTTATTTTTAGTTTCTTGTTGTTCATTGTTAACAACGCGCTTACCAGACACTAAAGCTGTTGACAGACTACTTATTAGAATTATTTGATAGTTTTACATAAATTTAATGAAGGAGAGTCTTAAAAATTAATTTCTTTAAAATAACAAACATAAACGAGAAATTTTTTTATAAAAACGACTAGGAGCTTTATTAAAGTCGCAAATAAAAATCAAAACTTATTTCAATTTTTTTAACATTTTTCAAGTTAGACATATGTAATAGAAATATTAATAATCATCAAATATGACTGAACATTTATTTCAATTGATTCAGATCTCTTTCTTAAGTATCATCATCAAAATGATTTAATCAATCTCTGAAAAGTAATGTTTCTGTAAATTTAGGATTATGGAAGTAATCTCAAATTTTTTTCGTTAAAAAAAATAGGATGAGTAAAAGCAAAAAGATAAGAGACTTCGAAAGAACTGATATGAAATTAACAAATTCTTAAATGAATTTAAGAAAGTGACAAGTAAAAAAATTGCATTGATATAATGTTCTAAAATGGAAATTTAATCCAAAACAGAGTAAAAGGAATTCGAGCTAAAAATTATTATTTATGAATGTCCTTTAACCATGATATCGTCATCATTTGGGATCAAAAATGAAGGAAAACTAATTTAAATTTTATGCTGGCGTATTAATCAAAAAATGTTTTATAAAATTCTTGTCAGATTAATTAAGTGGGTTTAATTAAGTCGATTGACTAATTTTCCTCTTCAAAGCAACAATAAAGCTATAGACAAAAAGTAAGTTGTATTTTTTTATCTGTCCTCGAGAAAGTGATAGTAAATATCTGACGAGAAACCGCGAAAATATGAAATCTATATAAAATTTTTATTTCAGAAATTACGTTTATTTTCGAGTATTTGACGGCACAAACATTTATTTCACAATAAATTTGTCTATCTTTTACCCATCATTACATTGATATTGTTTGATTTGATAGTCATTAATAAACAAAAATACGTGCTTTTCGTTGAATCTAATGTTCTAATATTGAAAAAATTTTCCAATCTTATAATATCTCACGATGATTCTTTGTTGGAATTAATTGAACTTACAACCCCCCTAATTATTATGCTTGTGACATATATTTATCTTATTAAAGGCTTTATTCCAAATTTTAAAATAATGTATTCTGAACTTGTCTCTTCTTTCTCAATTTAGCATTTTATTATTTTTAGAACATGTTTTAATTTTAATTCCCTTTTTTCTCTTTTTTTTTTTTTTTATTTTGCTAAAATTACAGTTAGTAGTTGGAAAATTCGTTTAATTTCATTAGAATTTATTTTCGTTTAAACATTTAAATAAGCTAAATTTATTCTTTATAGTGATTAAATAAACCAAGAAAGGCATGAGGCTTTATAGAATAATAGCAGTATTAATAGTTTCCTTAATTCTTGTATTCTTTGATATAATGAACACATGAAATCTACCAAAGCTTTAATTTCAAGAAATTACTGCAAAAAGCACTCTGGAGTTTTAAAATCATAAGACAGGATGATTTTTTTACTAAACAAAGTCTTCAATACTAAAAACTTGCATTAGTTTCAAGGATGCACAAAAAAACTGTTTCGATTGTTTTATCATAACTGTCGTTGTATATATTAGACTTTAGCCCAAAATTATTTTGACTTTCAGACAATTTTCCTTGGAAAAAATTTTATTGAGGGAATTCTCTATTTATTGAGTTAATTGAGAAAATGACAATAAATCAATATTATTTAATTACTTTTCAAGCATTTTTCTTACTATTTTCTATGCCTGTAAAGTATTAGTTAATGAGATTTAAAAAATACAATTTTTATTTATAATGCTAAATTTTTTCAACTAAATATCGAAATTTTTAGTTACATGCTTTTAACTTCCAATGAAAAATTCAAAATTCGAAGTGTATCAAACCAAAATCTTTTATTTTATTTGAATGCAAAAAAAGGTTTTAAGTTAAAAATGTGTGTTAATAAAAGAGGATTTTTTTTAATTTCTCAAAAAGCTTGTATTTTTTAATAAAAAAAACTACCACACACACAAATAGTATATACCCTGAAGTAGAATTTATAGAACCTAACCATTTTATTGCAAATGAAGACAGAAATATTTTGTAAACAATATTTTCAGCAATCTTCGTTCGGAATATACAAAAAAAGTTAAGTTGTTATTTAAGATCAATAGGACATTAAACGAAAAGTTTTATATTTAAAAATAATTATTTGAAGATAGAAAAACAACTTTTAACTCTTTACTAAGCTTTTTCGTCCAAATTTTCAAAAATAATCTCTCGTATGTTTAATTAGTTGCAAAAAGAGGGATTTTGCGTCTTTAATAACATTTTAGTAATAATCAAAAACTATCATCTATTTCTATACGTTGCAATAGGGGCTTATGTTACTTAAGGTATCCGACTACCCTAAAACCATGATTTTTTTCAAAAATTGGCTAATTTTTTCATGACATTATTTTGTAGACCATTTTATTAACTTAATAACAATACCAAGTACTTTATTTTCCCTCCACTAGAACAAAAACTACAAGCCTTTTAGTAAAAGCAAATGCCATAACTTTACACAAGATGTCAAACTTTAAAATGCGTTTTACTCGAAATGTGTTTTTTTCGAAAAACTCAAACGGGGACCGCGATTGCTCAAAAGGTTTTGAAAATAATTAGCTGAAATTTTTGCTTATGTTCTGCATAACAGTAGAAGTGTTTTGATCTTCAGATTTATCAATCACTGTTTTATTTCAAAATTTACAGTTCTTTATGTGAATATAGTCAATGTTTTTTAAGCAATTTCGTATAATGACTTAGATAAAATACTCTAGTTTTTGTGAAAATTAAAATATCTCTTATCGTGAAGGTCACTTCAAACAGGAATAACAAAGTAACACATCAAAATTGAAAAATTGAGAATTTGTTCATAAAATCTTTGTGTACAGAGCGGGCCCCGTTTATGTAATTTTTCGTACATTTTTACTAGTTTTTTCCCATTTTAATAATAATAATATTTTTTTTCTTTTACCAATTTTAGGATTTTTTCCTTAAAATATACTAAATAAATATAAAAATCACGAAAAGATCTCCATATCTCCTTTTTTTCCAAAAAAGTTGTCGCAAGCAGTCGGATACCTTAAACATGGTTTAATTTCAGCATATTTCCATCGAAATAATTTTATCCAGGTTTGTATGTGCAGACTCAACATACTATCATTTTTCATTTGAAGATTCTTAGAAGTATAAATTGTAGTTTTAGAAAATGTAAATTTTGAAATATTATGTATTTTCTAATAATTTCAAACATTCTCTGTTAAAACATTTTTAAACCAGTTACAATAATTTAAAGAGGGCTCTCATAATATAAATGAGTAATATATAGACAAGAAGTAATACTGTTATCTTTTAAGGAGAGATAATTAGTTTCTTAGCGTAATTCTTTTCCTTCGACTTTGGTAACCAAATGCATCAATATCACTACGATATCCTCCTTCGTATAATTCTTTCCTTCTTTTTCCGGTAAATGTTTCTAACAGAAGGGAACAATAGAAAGGTATTACAGCAGAAAATAGATAAACAGACTAGTGACTGATACCAGTATAGATGGAGCCAAAGCTTCTGATTATTTCACCTAATATTTAGGTCACGATTTGGTTGGACTTAGTACTCCTTGAAGAGTTAAGCAATTTTTTGGGCCTTAATTGTTGGCAATTGGTCAAGTTCTAGCTGATAACTCTATGTTTAGCACATTTCTATTTAACTTAATTTGATATTTTTTGTTTATATACCTATATTTCATACTTCATAAAAGGTAAACAATTTTTATTTTATAACTGGAATTCATTAGCATCATAAATCAACTTTGTAACAAAATAGAAGCATCCAAGCAACTACTTAATACTCAATTTGCTTGCTTTGGAAAAATTTTAATTCTTTTTCAAATAAAACAGATATCGTTTATGTTTTGTAAGAAAAGCTCCTTAAACTATAATATCCTATTTAAAATGTTAAAATAGGTACGCACAAAAGTTTCAAATAAAGTACAAAATCATAGAATATATTTGAATGCCTTAACGAAAGATAATTTACACATTGAATAACTTGATATGAGAAAAAAATATTAGTTCTCAATACAAAGAATATCAGCAAAGCTTTTCATTAAATTTCATATATTTTCTAATTAATTCAGATCTATTAGGAAAACTAGCTATATAGAGAGTTGAGGGAGTACTATGAATAGATTGTTGAAAACAAGAGTAGATTATTTTGATCAATATTAATAAAAAATTTTCCATTTGAAATATTCAATATAATTTTACTTTATATTTATGTAATCAGTCAGTAGATTACATTTAAAAAAATGCGTAAGATATATTCTTATTAATGATTATATAAAATGTTTTAAGCTAACTACAATAAAAAAATACAGTCGGTCCTCTGTTTAAAGAAGTCTCTAAATTTCCCCCAAAAAAAGTTCGCTATGTGGAAAATTCGTTAAATGGAGATTCATATTTTTCTATATTCTTCTATTCATGGTTCCAGGAAAGAGTTTGCAAAATATATGTTCATAAAATGTAGGTCCACCTTAATTTGCAGTGCACATCTTAAACTAATTGATACATTTAGTCTCAAAAATTAATGAACTTTCAATCTATATCTTATAACCAATGTCTTTTGAAAAAAAGCAAAATTTTGATAGAAAATAAAGAACTGACAAAGAATGAAAACAAAGTCATTACAAATGTATACACTATTAAATAAATGAATAATGCAGTTTAATGTTTGTGAAAACAACATCTTGTAGAAATTATTTTGTTTCAAGAGTAAGAAACATTTTTTTAAAAAAGTAAGATTTCATTTTCCCCTTTTTTGAATCAAAGAAACTTTTTAACAAAGAAAGGGAGGAATATTTCTAAAGGACTTTCCAAAAGTGTTAAATTAAAATAATGAAATTATTTCTGCTTCCGTTATAAAAAGAAAGAAAGAAAAGTGAATTAATATAATGGTTGGAAAGAATTCTAGGGAAAAGATTAAATTTCGTGTTAATGGATCTGTGTGAGGCTTAAATATTTTAGATTTTACTTACACTCGTGATGTCGCTTTTTTCCACTTTCTCATTATAAGAGGCAGATTTCTGCTTATGAAATTAAAAATAAGGTTGGAGTATGCAAAAAAAAGTTTTATGCTCAGGACAGACGTAAGGAATTTTTTCAAATAAAATGTAATTTATGAATAAAGAAACATCTCCTGGACTTTCTTAGAAATATTTAAAAAGATAAATAAGTAATTTTTACCTAGATATTAAATGAAAAAGTAAAGGTAAGGCTTGAAATAGATTTAGTTTTTAACCAGATGCTATTTTTAAATGATATAAAACCTTTTGTAAGACTGGAGTAGAAAATGCATAATTGGTCAGTAAGCAATATCAAAAGGCATATAATGTCCCAATTCACATTTTGCATATACCGAGTACATTAAGTTTTAAGAAATTTATAACTGTTGTGTTTTTTCTTCTGAAATAATTTCACTATTAGAATCAACTGTACTGCAGTTTTTTTCCTGTAGCACAAAATTGATCTAATAGCTCAAATAGTGCCTTTATGTTTCATTTTCATCAACTTTATAGTAATTCAAAATATATTACAAAGTTTTGTCAACATATTTGACCTGAACTCTTGTTATCAAAGGCAAAATAACTTCCCTTGTACTTTTTTTGCCAATGTATTTTCGTTATGTGATAAGCATAAGTTTAACCAACTTCACATAAATAATTACATGCGTGCGTTAGAAATAATATAGTCAATAATGTAAATAACTTATAAAAGGATTTATTTAAAAGATAATTTTCAACAATAAAATTATAACTATCAATTTAAAAACAATTAATTAATATATATATATATATATTTGCCTAAGTCAAAAAATGCCAATTTCAATGCAATCTTACAGAATTTCCATTGGCCATGAACTTGATTTAGGAATACATAGGGCTCAACCTCTCTTTAAAAATTTTGATTAGATAAAAGTGAAAATCAACTTCATGAAAAACCTTCATCTAAGACTTTAAACATTTATTTTAAAAAATTCTTCTCATTTTTTTAAACTAATACTTAGCTTAAAAGTATTCGTTGTAAAGGAATCAAAACCTTATTTCCTTTAAATCAAGTAATGAAGTCCCACTTGAAAATATGAATTTAGAAACAAAGATCTAAGGCTGAAACTAGACTGAAAATAAATCAAGTTTATTGTGGAAAGATTAAATATAAGAGAATATTGCTGAGCCACTTCTGTCTTCATTCACCATCGTTATTAATTAAAAAGACGTGGAATTCGGTTGCTACCCTAAAGGCTTTTGTGATTATCGTCTTCTCCTTTTCGTTCTGATTTCCGAAGTTTTGAATCAATGACTTACAATAATTAATATGTTAGTATTCTTTTATTCCTTTTACAAATCGTAAAAAATGCTGTTTAATATTTTCCTTATAAATGCTTCGTTGAATAGTCTTTGATCTGCGTGTTTGAATCAATTGATTATCACCCTCCTTTCTTCGCATACTTTATTTAAACATATTTACTTTGTGAAAGGTTATGTTTTCATACTTGATAGAATATTTATAACCATACACAGTTATTAGAAGAGAAATAATAATATATTTTCTTATATTTTTATTATTCAAATTTTTGATTGAAGTTATTTTTAAAAGAGATTTAAATGATCATTGACATTTTTGATGAGTTTCTTTCGAATCCCAGAAAATCTTGATTGACAATAAAATGTCTGATTAATAATAAGTGAAAGAAATTAGTGCCTTTTTAGTTTTCAGACGATATACGAACGTTTCTGATATTGCTTTGATAAAAGAAACTGAATTTTTCATGTTATTCACAAAAAAATTTTTAATTTATACTTTCAAGCTACACCACTTAGAGCCATAAAATTTCTGATTAAACTTGAAGTAGTTAAATCATTCGTTGTACTTTTGTCGAAATTATACTAAAATTAATGAACAGTTCATATTTCATTGATATATAATTTTTCTAATATTTTTAATAAACCATTTTTTGTATTTTGCTGACATTATATTTCCATTTAATTAATCAAAATTAAAATCTTTTGAGTTGATACATTATCATTTAATGTGTAACATTTGGGAAAACGTGAGAGTCACTGGCGATAGACGCAGAAATTTTGAACCGAAGTCCAAGTTAATACGTTGATACTTTAGCTGGCACCCCACTCTCCAAACTTATATTCAATGCCTACGTGAGCACTTTGTGACTCAAAAGATTCAATGTGCATCAGCTAACTATACACTAGGCCTTTCATGGCATCATGACATGAACCCTTGATTCGGCTGCAGCAATGCCTGCGACGAGATCGCATCTCTGATCCCTTGCTTACCAAGGCTTAAAAAGTGTGCTGACTTAATATATACAAATTAAATGCTGAAAATCAATATATGGTAAACTCAGTGCGACTCCTTCACACTACCTTATTGAATATTTATTTATAATTTAGGAATATATTATTTATAAGCAGGAACAAGTGAAAGTGATAAAAAAAAAGATAATATTTCTTCCCTTTTTTTAATGAAATTAATTAATATTGTAGATATTTATTGTGCCGAATACACTTCGCTGGTAGAAGAGGAGACATATATTCTCAATACATATGAACCTTACTCTTTAATCAGTGTACATATTTTTCTAAAAATCTATATTTGGGTGGTTGTTCCACCAAAGTCAGTAGATCAACCACCGCGCTTTGCTTCTTTAAATGTTACGGTCCTCGTTTTTGAACTTTCGGTATAAATCTTCACAGTGTCATACGATACTGTAGTAGTACCTAAAACTGTACACGTGATTTAGTGATATTCTGTAGCTGACTTTTGGCATCCGAATTGCAAGTAAATGATGGTTCTAATCTGATAGCATAATAATTCCTTTCCAGACTCAATGATAACGACATTTTTTTACAGATTTCACAATACAGTATTTTAAACCAAATATCTTTCTTTCAAAAACCAAAAATCGTCTTAAAAATTTTAGCAAACACGCCAACGTGAAAGGTTATCATAGAAGATATTAGCGAAGGCCGGAAGCTTTCGTTACAACCAGATTTCAAATTAAATTTAAGATGTGGAGCAGTTGAACTTAATCTGCCGCTAATTAATAAAAGTTATAATAATATTTACTTACATCGTGATATTCCCAATAACTGAACACAATTCAGTATCATCGTGATTCTCATTGAAAAGTTGATGTGTTTCAGAAAACACTTCTATAACACGGTAATTTATTCCTTTGTGCTTTTTATTTCCTCCCTCTCCTTTATTCACTACACTTCTTCAATGGAATTTGCTCGTATCTCCATTATTTTTCATTTCCTACTATTAGCTCACACTCTCTACAAAATTTATTTATTTAATTAACTTGGTGGAATTTTCAATCGTTAATAAAATACATTTTAAAGCGCTCAATTGAGCTGAAATTTAAAATGCATGATTATTTTGGATGACAATACAATAATTAATTATAATTAATAAAAATTAATTTATTAAAACTAGTTATTTAAAGAATTACAAATACAGACACGTTGGCATCATTTTAGGTGACTTCTGTCAAAACTTGAAAAAGGTTTTTTCTCACGTTTTAAAGCATTCAGTTGAATTGAAATTTTATATACACGATTGTTTTGGATGACAATACGATGCTTTAAGGATAATCAATAAAAATTAATTGCCACTTAATGTTATGATTCTATCATATGTATATACATATTTATATTAGTTGTAACTAATTAATAAAAAGTAGGTAAAATGAAATTTTTCTTTGTTGATATAAGTAGGAATTGACTTATAAAAACATTTTTTTATATTACTTGTATGAGGTTAGATTATCATTTGAGGTATCATTACAAAGCAGCTCTTGAAAGACGTGCCGAGAGCAGGAGTTGGTGCACGTTAAATCTGAAGAGGTTTAACGACCTCAGGTCGGCGTAATGGAGAAACTTGGAGTATGTGATGCTAGAGCTCATGTGCTGTCTTAGTCCCTTGTTCGTGGTTTAAAGTTATGAGGCTCGGTGCTAGTAACCATCTAGTAGATACAAAGTGAGTTTTGAACAAACATGTAATCAACGAAAGCCACTTCAAAGGTGAGTGAAAGTGGAATGAACGTAAGAACCCGTTACGACAACCCCATTAATATCTGAATTTATAAGATTTAAATATGGAGAGCAATCAAACAACTTCAGCATTCCATGTTAAGTCTTAACGATTCAGATCAATTTATGTAAATTTCATCAAAGTTCTTTATAATTAGATTTTGTTAATCGGATTAAAATTGCATTGAGATGGTAAATCGTGGCTAATGTGAGATTCATGGAACTGTAAATCCTTCCTTCGTAAAGAATGAAAGCTTTGTAATTAAAATTATTTCTAAATACTTTAGGAGTTGACAATTTTTCTTAAACTATATATTTTCCTTAATTTATTTTTGGGCAGTTAAATTTGTTTTATAAAAATAGCTCTATAAAGGCGATTAAATTTGCAATAGCAAGTTAATGTCATCAATTTTAATAGTTAAATATCTTCCATTTTAGCTATTTGACTTGAAATAATTCTAACTTGTAACTTGCAATTGTAACTTGCGAACATTTTTTCAATTCCTACTATTAGCTCACACTCTATATATATTTATTTATATCCGTGGAATTTTCAATCGTTAATAAAATGCATTTTAAAGCACTTAATTGAACTGAAATTTTATATACATTATTATTCTGGATGACAATACAGTAATTTAATTATAATTAATAAAATTTGATTTAAACTAATTATTGAAAGAATTACAAATACAGCCACGCTAGCATCATTTTTGGCGATTTGTGTCAAAATATGAAAAAAAAATTTTCTCACATTTTAAAAAAAGCGCTCGTTTAAGCTGCCATTTTCTACACTATTGTTTTTGGTAAAAATACGATAGTTTAATTATAATTTATTAAAATTAATTGACTGAAACTAATTATTTGAAGAATTTCATGTACATTTATGTTGGTTTCATTTTTAGAAACTTGGGTCAAAACTTAAAGATTTTTTTTTCTCACGTTTTATAGCATTCAGTTGAATTGAAATTTTATATAAGCGATTGTTTTGAATGACAATACGATACTTTAATTATAATTAATAAAAATTAATTACCACTTAATATTGTGACTCTTTCCTATGTATATACATGTTTATATTTATTGCAACTATTTAATAAAAAGTAGCTAAAATAAAAATTTTCTTTGTTGATCTAATTAGGAAATGTGTGACTTTAAAAAAAATTTATATTACTTGTTTCTTCTAATTATATTCGGAGATATATCATTTATTCCCTTTTAAACTATCATAATTTCATATGAATACTTTCATAAGAATTTCTCTCTTTATTTATTAAGAAAACACCGAGATTAGCAGCACGAAAGCTTAGCAGAGGAATGGAATCGAAGGAAAAAGACGTTAACGATGTCTCTTCAGTCTTCCCTCCTGTCTTGAGTTGACACAGCGTGATGGAAGATGATGGGATTTTGAGCGCTCTGTAAACTTTTCTTAAGACGTTTAATGGCAACACAGAACCATCACAAATGCTTATGTTTGTTCAAGAGAAGTTTGCGAACGGAGTATAATTTGTGAGGGAAGTACATCATTTTCTGTAAGATGGATTTGAGATACTCATAATGAGTACAATATGAAAAGATTTAAGAAATAGATCTCTACTGTTCAGTACTCATATATCTAAGTGTTTCCGATGTACTACAGTGTGTAGTACAATCATAATCAATTAAAGTGATAAAATTAATTGCTGTAGTATAATAAAAAAAATTGTGAAATTTTATAACAAATTGTGGTAACTTTAAACTAATTAAATTTGGATCCTTTTTATTTAAGTGTATCTTCCATGGCCATCTTTTTTTCCTTTGAATTACAATTTTAGTTTTATAACCGTCATCAAAAAAATGTGACCTCCATCTACAACTCACAATGCTACTGGATAAGAATTTCTCTACGTCATGCTATAAACTCAGAAATTGCATTCATTTTTATCTTTTCTGTTGTTTTATGAAATTTTAATGAAAAGAAAATTAATTTAATGTAATTATACAAATAGAATTTTAAAAACGTTTAACTACTCTTGCGTGTTAAAGGAAGAAAGTGTAAAATTAAGAATTTTTCTTAAGTTTTTTTTCAAAAAATATGGCTGTAGTTTTTTGCAAAGGATTTCTAATAAAATAATTTATAAAATTTATTATTTTCGAATTTTTTAATTTATTATTTCCTTATTTTCGAATTGTATTTCTTGATAATTTATTGTAATGGAATTAACTTTATCAAATTCTATACTTCTCAAGTTATTTTTTATTCAGACTGTGCTGATAAAGTATATCCTTATTCTTTCTACTTACCATGAAATTCGAAGGGAAAAAAATTGAAAAGAACCATGAAATTTTTCTCTTAGTAACAAAGGCTATATAAGATGTAGATATTTGAAACTTGCAATGATTGTAATTTCTATTAATCTTTCGTGATCGTTATGAGAGTTACAGATTTCTAATAAATAGGAAACATGGTTAATAGGACACTTTCATTGTTTTATCCTTTTTATTATTCACTTATAAATTGTGTTTTTATCTTACTTGGCGCGGTCCATGTTTACGTGTATTTATATAAATGCACTATGTATAATAATTATATATATATATATATATATATATATATATATATATATATATATATATATATATATATGCATATATATATATGTGCTGAAATTTAAAACAAACATGACAGTATTAACCCAATACTTAATTCCCGTGTGTGTGTGTATGTGTGTGCGTGCGTGCGTGTAGACTCGTACCTCAAAAAAATTTCAATTTTCAGATTCAAACGTAGAATTCCTTTTCTAAGAATTATTTCTTAACTTTTTATTTAATTGAGAGGAAAGTCTTTAAATTTCAACAGTTTTAATTAGTTATCAGCTAAAAATTCAAGTTATGTGGCGGAGTTGGAAGTTGGATTTTTAAAAAAATATGGGATAGAATGTGATTTTTAATTTTAAGTACAATTATTTGAAAAAAAGCGTGCAATTATCATTTAATTAAATAAGTACATCAAAGATGAGTTATTTTTCATTTAGTTTAATGTGTTCTGGTTGAGATTTTTTTTTATCACGAAGTTTCAGTTAAATATTAATACAAAAATTCTTATAAAGAGTGTTTTTTCTCCAGGTATAGAAGTTTAAGTTGGCATTACTTTCCAAGATGGCGACCGATTTAACAGCTGTCAAGTGATTTATTCTCAGTTTGGTTTGGCAATTCATCAAAACGATCATAAGCAAGGCGTAGATTCGTCGAATGGGCCCAAAACGAGAATGCAGTTGTTCCCGATTTTCATAAGCGAATTTTGTTTAGCGATGAAGCGCACTTCTGGTTGAATGGCTACGTCAACAAACAAAACTGCCGCATTTGAAATGAAGCTAATCCTCCAGTGTATGTTGAAACACCGTTACATCCAGAAAAACTGACTGTTCGGTGCGCTTTATGGGCTGGTGGAATCATTGGTCCGTACTTCTTCAAAAACGATGAAGGCCACAACGTTACAGTCAATGGTGATCGGTATAGAGCCATGATTCCTAACTTTTTCAGTCCTGAATTGAACAATCATGATGTCCAAGAGCTGTGGTTCCAACAAGACGGCGCAACATGTCACACAGCTCGTGCCACAATCGATTTATTGAAAGACACGTTTGGTGACCGCCTAATTTCACCTGTGAATTGGCCTCTAAGATCTTGTGGTTTAACACCGCTAGACTATTTTCTGTGGGGCTATGTAAAGTCATTGATCTATGCGGATAAGCCACAAACGTTTGACCATTTGGAAGACAACATTCGCTGTGTTATTGCCGATATACGGCCACAAATGTTGGAAAAAGTCATCGAAAATTGAACGTCCAGATTGGACTACATCCGAGCCAGCCGTGGCAGTCATATTCCAGAAATTATATTTAAAATTTAATGCCACAAGATTATCTTTCGAATAAAAGAAAATCATGTCAATCGAATAATACATCATTGTTTTAATGCAATTTAAAGTTCTATACCTATAAAAACACCCTTTACTAACTTCAGCTTTCTATCACTTTCTTGAAACATCAAAAGCAAACAAATTTAATTAGTTTACCAAAATTTATTCCTGAGATCCTCTTTTTCCGTAGAGAACTTTCAATTAAAGTTAAAGTCACAATTTCACGAAAACATATTTAAATAGATGTCTATTCACTCCTACATGTATTTGAAACTGCTATCCAATTTTTTATTGTATTTATAAAAAGATGAAAATACAGAAAAACCTTTTACTTCCATTTTAGTATCTATAATAATGTTTGTGGCTGCGGTAGTCTAGTGGTCATGGTAAGAACTCGTGGTCAGTGTGTAATGAGTTTGAACCCTTGTGCCACTGGATACCAGTCACGTACAAGGACTGATTCAAGATAAATCTGTCATGGTCCGAAGTCCTCACGTTAGTGTGGTTGCTTGGAGAGTGGGTGCTAGCTTCCATGTCATTCTTGTCATCTTATCGAGGCTCCAAATTTCGAGGGCCGTTGCCAAAACCTCTGGTGTTGCTGTATAATGTGACGTAAATAAACACTTACTCTCAAATGTTTTTAATTCCTAAATTGCTGTAATTCAAGTTCTATGATACGTAAAACAAAAATACAAGGGAGGTCTCAAAAGTTTCCGACCTCAACGTTAAGATGTAAGCACTTGTCAATAAAAGCTAGTGAATTTCATTGTTCAACTGTTGACAGTTAATGACCAAAGTTTCAGTTATTTTGGACGCGCAGTCGTTACGTAACAGTCGTTTGAGTGAGTTGATGTGAGGGTTTTTGTGAAAATGGACAAAATCGAGTATCGAGCTGTCATTCAATATTTATTTTTGAAGAGCAGTACGCCAACGCAAATCAAAGATGAGTTGGATTCTTTTTATGGGGACTCTGCACCGTCATTTACCATAGTGAAAATTTGGGCAGCTGAGTTTAAACGTGGCCGCAAGAGCTTGGGAGACATTGAACGTTCGGGACGTCCAAATACTGTAACTACCGACAAAAACATCGCCAAAGTTCACCAAATGGCCCTAGAAGACCACCGAGTTAAAGTGAAAAAGATATCAGAGGTTATGAACATGTGAAAAGAATGTGTTTGTGACATATTAAATCAACATTTAAGCATGAGAAAGCTGTCCGCGTGTTGAGTGCCGCATTTGTTGACGTTAGACCAAAAAAGTGTTCACATGAACATTTCCAACTCTCTGTTGGCGCAGTTTAAGCGCAATTAATCCAAGTTTTGGCATCGATTAATTACTGTAGATGAAACTTGGATACACCATTATACGCCCGAAACAAAAATACAGGGAGAACCGGCTCCGAAAAAAAGCAACAATTTTTCTTCGGCTGTGAAAATGATGGCGGCTGTTTTTTGGGATAGGCATGGAGTTATTTTAATCGATTATCTATAAAAAGGAAAAACCATTACATGAGTACACTACGCATCATTACTTGACAAGCTGAAAGCAGAATTTGCGGGAAAACGACCATATTTGCAGAAAAAGAAAATCCTGTTTCACCAGGACAACGCACCGTCTCACACCTCAGAGGTAGCCATGGCCTGAATTACGGTTTGAACGGTTTGACCATCCACCTTACTCACCAGATCTATCCCCAAGCGACTGTTTTTTGTTCCCTCATCTAAAAATTGCTCTCGGAGGTCCTATTTTTGTCAGTTGAAGAGGAAATCCCCTTCGTGAACAATTATTTTGCAGAAAAAATTCCGAATAATATTTGGACGGGTTACAAAGATGGGAGCATCGCTGAGAGAAGTGTGTAGAGTTATACAAGGAGACTATGTTGAAAAATAAAAAACCAAACTCAGAAAAAATTATTTGTATCTTTGTTAGGTCGGAAACTTATCAGACCACCCTCGTACATATAATGTATTTTAAAATCTTAAAAAGCATAAAAGTACTCAGAAAAAAAGGAAAATAAAATGTACAAAATTAATATTTATCATACAAATTACTCTTGGAATAAAATGTGGTTGCCAAAGCCTAGTGGTCATAGTCACTAATTCTCGGCTGGCATTGTTTTTGTCGAGTTTTGGATTAAAACCCAGTTTCCAATAAAGACCCTCCGCGTGGAAGTCTAATGTACGTTAAATTTGTTTACGCTCAAAATCCTCACATTGGTGTGGTGTAAAAAATTGAAAGTGAGGTACAAATAACAAATCGCTGAACGCGGCTCAAAATTACGTGGAATGACACCAATAGCCCTCAATTTACTTTAGAATATGAAAATAGTCAATCAATATTGGAGCAAAATCGTAAGCCTTAACTTCACATTGTTTCATTTCTGCAACATTGGATTTATTTTAATTTAACAGACTCAATATTTTTTAATTACCTACAAATGACTTATCTGAGAAAAAAAAAGATTACTGCAACGAAATACATGTTAATTTTGTTACTAGATGAAAGTACATTTTTTCCAGAAATCAAAACAATTATAAAAATCTGTGATGCCTCAAGAGCTGCGCTTTTTCTATAAAAAGAATCCATTATATTTTATGCTCCCTCTTGTTTATTAACTAAATAAATTACCAGGTACGAAATTTAAACATTTTATGATGAATAATAAAAGCCTCATATAAAAAAATGTGTAATTTACAGCACTACTATGCAATTTTGCAATTCAGCAACAAACAAAAAAATGACTGAAATTCAATTTAAAACTGCTTAATTTTTTTTCATATTTTTCCCTTTTATTATTACTTGAGAACTAGCTGATATAATTTTTTCACAGAAATTTAAAAAATTGCAAAGTTAAGGGTTAAGCATATTTTTAAAAATAAGATCATGGTATTGTAATTAAGTAAACGCAAGTTTCAGGAAGTTGGAACATGAAATCAAGTTCCAAGTCTAAAGTAAGGGAATTACGAAACGATACATG
The DNA here is from genome assembly GCA_019973935.1 of Trichonephila clavipes. Taxonomy (NCBI): domain Eukaryota; kingdom Metazoa; phylum Arthropoda; class Arachnida; order Araneae; family Nephilidae; genus Trichonephila; species Trichonephila clavipes. The sequence goes on from BMAU01018758.1 coordinate 288,269, forward strand.
TGTTAAAACATTAAAAAAATCATTTATTAGAGTTTTAAATGTAGTAAAGAATAATTTCAGGTACTTTGATTCACAAAATTAAAAAATAAAGCATTAAGAACACAATGAGTAGTTTACGCTTTTAACATTACCTTAATAAATCCATTTAATATCTCTAAATGAACTTACTAAAACTATATCTAACAATACTTAACTGTATCTCAAAGCTTAAAAATAGCACTTTCATGTTTGCAGTTTATTAATGTCGCACTTTAAAATAATACGAAGGTTACTCGCAATGGATTTTGTAAGTTAGAGAAGGTCACTTGAATTTTCACTTCCCTTTTCTAAACGCGTTCACACCACACAAACATAAAAACTTTTATTCACGAGAAATCCAACGTGCTTTGGCCACAATACTCGGCGGGAATTCAGTGGCACCAAAAGTCGACAAAAACAACGCTGACCACAAGTAAGCGATCACATGACTGTACAAATACTCAGTTACCTCAGACACTCGATCTAAAAATAGTAAGAAAAATTATTGAAAAAAAATTCATCTTTTTTTCTCTTAGCTTAAAAAAATTATTCAGTAGAGAGTCTGAAAATACACAATTTTAGCCAGATATCCAGAAAGAAATTCAAAGAAAAGGACATTATCTAATGGCTCATCACTTTTCATAAGCAAGAGAAAAAGAATAATACATAATATAAAAAGTTCTGCCACAAGGTGATGAAAGACAGGCTTTCTTTACATCCATTTGAAGTAGATTAATCTTATTTCTTTCAATGTGAGTAGAAATGTTTGTTCTTGTGTTTCCTGACGGAAAGGTAAAAAATGTTTCTGGAGAATATCAGATTTTTAGATCAGTTCCCTCTCTCCGATATAACAGTCTGAAGCTTGAATAAATGATTTTTTTTTCAGTAAAAGTTGTACTTTGTTTTTGGAAAATATTTATGCAGTAGAAATTTCGAAAAATTTCTAAAACACTTCTAACACACACAAATTTCTAAACACGTATTATGTTATGCCAGTGTTGAAATGAATTATGAAAATTATCAAATGGTAAAAAATAAAAGAAATGTCCCTCTATTACTCATGCAGTTTGTACAAGTAGGACATTTTCGAGTATGCGAAGTCAGTTAAGTAATAACACTTTTATTTAATTTTCTACCAGGATATAAGCAATGGCTCAATGCTTAAAATGAGAGACGTTTGAGCTATAATTTACTTTTTGGACATTCATTCAAAAGAAATTGGTAAAAGATCCTTACAAAGATTTAAATCTAAGAGAAAATTATTAAAATATATAACTGAACTGAACTCAGTAGCGCAACAGCTCATGAAGGCCAAGGCATACTGTGCCTTACTCAGTTAACGTGACATTATGCGCTAGGGTGCATGTGCAGATATTTCAGTCAAGTGAACCGTCCCCAGTGTTCAGTTCCCAATCAAGAGATCCACTGAGGGATGAAAGGCTGAGTCAACCTTGCCCAGTCCAGGATTTGAACCCCTCACTTGTGGCATGAAAGCGCGATACATTGTTACTCAGCCGCTGGACTACATTTAAAATATATATGAAAAAAATCACATCAATATGCATACATAATTAACGATTCTCTACTTCAATTCTCTTGAAAGGGATATTCTTTAACTCATTTTGATCCCGACTCTTAACTCCAAAACGTCACGTGATATTCGATTCTGTAACTTACCTGCTAAACGGGAATACAATTTAAAATGCAAAGTAAAATTAATTAGTTTCAAAAATTTGTTCGTAAGAAGGAGCCTCCGCATCAAATTTTGCAGCTGGTTGACGCAATATTACATTAGCCACTGGATTGTACCAATAAACACGCTATGATCAGGAAAACATTTGTAATAAGAACTTTCTACTAACTTTTTTGTGATATGAGTATTGATGGGAGAGATAGGGAGTGTCATTGGGAATTTCCCGCGCTTGGGGGATGTCATTGACCGTGAGAGGATATCCTTCCGCTGACTCTAGACCAATCAGATAAATCGATTGAGTTTCTGTAAATAATCCGCTCCAGAATACAGGAGAAAACTGCCGCGGAATAAAAGCGGATGCACCCCGAGTTGACACACTCTCGGAGGCTTTTCTCTCACACCCACTTGGTCTGACACGTCCCTTCCAATTAGTGGACTCCCGGCAGTGCCATGACTCCTCTCACTCGATCTCTATCAGTTAAGTAAAGTTGTTATGTATCTCTTTAGGCTTTAAAGTAATTTCAATCTTATTGTTTTAAAAATAAATTAATAATTATTTAAAGAATGTCTTTTGATTTAGAGTACAGTTTATTTGTCTTTAAAAGATCTAATGTTTAATCTTAAGTTATAGTGTGACGCCAACAGAAGAATAGAACCGGTTTTTATTTAAAATGGATCTAACGAAATAAATTAATCAATTTAATTAGTTTAAATTAAGTAAGCGTCGCATTAAATGGTGCAGTGACCAGAATGATTCAAATTTTTTTTCTTTGTACTATCATTTAGTGCCGAAGACCAGTCGTCGGAATTTTTTTTTCTTTTATATTATCTGATGTCATGATTTTTTTTCTTGATGGGTCACCGAATAATAGTCCTCTTAATCTGTTAAACATGTGAAAAAAAAATTTTTATGTGTGCTATTCCAGTTATGAATTTTTTTTTCTTGTAGTATTTTTTTTATTATTTAGATACTTAGAGATGTTGTTAATGTATTTTTTTTCTTATGCTCGTTGTTGGTATATGTATGTGTGTATTCATTATCTTAACTGATCTAGCTATGATCTCAATTTCTTATGTGTTGATATGTTTGTATTGTGGATTTTAGTGTGTTCAAAATTCTTTTTTCCGTTTAATTAATTCGAGTGTATATTGTCATTTGGAGTACGTGTTTCGTTGCTAGTTAACAATGTTTTTCTGGCCCTAATGTTTGAAGTGGTTCAGTTAATTGATTATGCTTACTGTTCTGAGCGATTTAAGTGTTATGAAGATGTTATTTCCGATAAAAGTTCGTTAGATGTTGCGCTGCTTAAATTAGAGAAATTAACTGTGTTAAATTTTGATAGTAATTGATTTGGTGTTTATGGCTGTAGTACTTGGAATTTGAGATATTGAAGTGATAAGGTTAGTAGTTTTTGAGAAAAAAAAATTGGTTAAACGTTCATTTGTGCAGTATTTGAATTCAGAGATATTAAAGTGTAAGGAAAAGGTGACGGAAATAGTTATTAAGTGTTCATTATGTTTGCGTTTGGAATTGAGTTTTTCTTTTTTTTTCTGACATGTTAAGGTTTGTCAATTTTTTTGTTTGTTAATCTGCTATTCTGGTTGAGATGAGAGTTTAATTGTTGGAGCGATGTTGTGTTTGGGGAACAAGTATTGGTTATATATCGATTTTTTTTGTGGACATGTAGAGCATGTTAGGGCATTGAACTTCGTAAATGTGCTTGATTTGTTGTAATTTTTTCCCCTCTCCTTGTTTCTGTTAAAATTTGATTTGGAGGTGTTGTGTGGGGTTTGAGTCTTGGCGTTCTTGGCCGATAGGGGAGGACGTCCCATCTCTGCCCATGTCATTCCGGTGCACTCCTACTCGGAGCATTTTTGTTCACCCCCCACCACCTGCCGCGGTCCAGGGATGGAACTGGATGTGGGTTCACTCCGGCGCTTTGCGAGATCAGATATTCAGCCTCTCTTTTTCTCTATAGGGTCGCCATTCTCCCCCTTTTTTGTTGTTTGTTACTTTTCTCTCAGAGCTACTCGATATTGAAATTTTGGTTTTTCTCTTACATTTAATTCGCATACTTTCCGCTGGAATTTCTTTTTATAACTATGCAACTTGTGTCATGTCGTTTTCTGATGTTTAAGTGAGACATTGTTGTAATTGGTTATTTAATGAATTTTTAGCTCAGAATTTTTTTATGCACTTGTTTTATGTCATGTTTGATGTTTTAGCGAGATAAAATTTTGTACTTTGTTTTTTTTTAATGAATTCTAGCTCAAATTTTTTTATGCAGTTTGTTTCATGTTTTGATTTGATGCTTAAAGGACATAATGTTGTATGTGGTTAATATCAATTTTAGCTCTAGAAAAAAAAAATTTTTGATGCTATGTGTTTTATGAAATATGTAAAATTTGTTGTTTGTAATAGGATTGTTATTTAATTTTGCTTTGCGATTTATGTATGCACGTCAATTTTAATTTTATAAATTTTAAGCTTTAAGCCATGTTTGTGACAAAAGTCAAATTTTGGGGTCCATGGACACCTGTCATGAAATTTGAATGTTGTTACTATACATACATATTTGACATTTTTTCATTTATTACATAATTTTGTGTTGTGATTATGATCTAGTATTTTTAAATAATTTTTTTTCATACAAAAGGTTCCTTTATTGAATAACTTAGTTTATGCTGATTTGATTGTGTATAACTGTGTACTTTCTAGTTAAATTTTGAGTTTGCATACAATGATTAAATTTTTGGTAGCGGTATTTTGTCAGAAGCAATTTTATTGATAAGTTGTGTCGGTGTATTAATTTTAAGTGGTTGTGTATTACTAAATGATGATATCATTGGAATTTATGCTTGTTAAGATATGGATAGAGATGGTTGTTTGAATATTTTCCCTAAGAAATTATGTTGAAACTTAACTTTTTTTTGCTCATGTTGTTTTGTTCTGTTATATGATTGCTAACTTTAATTTAAAATTTTCTAGTGTTTCGGTTAGGTGTTTCAATGCTCATTTAATTTTTGTGTTGTTTGTTTTGCTATAGATTTGGAATTTTTTTTTTTTTGTTTACTCAGGGCTCTAGTTAAATTGTGATTTGTTAAATTAATATGCAGTCAATCATTGTGTCTCGGTTGTGTGCTAAACTGTACTAGGAATTGAATGTTTTGTTTTGTCGATATAGTATTTCTGTTGGTTTAGATTAATTGTGGCTTGTTAAATGAATGTGCAGTCAATCATTCTGTCTCACTAAACTACTAGGTTGTTTAAACTGTACTCGGTCGAATTTAATGTTTTGGTTGATGTTGATATAGTATTTTTTGTTGATTTAGGTTAACTGAGTGTTTTTGATTAATTTTTTTGGATTTTAGCGCTCGGGTAAGTATAAGTTTATTGTGTTGAGTGTTGAGGTTGATTTTTTAATTTTTCGAAAAGGGTTTTGTCCGCATTTTAATTGTAGTTTTCAGGGCGGGATTGTTATTTGTTGAAATAAATTTTTTGGTCAGGGATAATGGTATTGTTAAATTTTATTTTTGATGTACGCGTAGTTGTGAGGGCTTTGAGTTTGGTTTTGGACAGAGATAAAGAGCAAAATTTTGATTTAGTTTATTGTTTGTTTTAGATTTTGAGTTTGATAAGTTTTTTTTTTGGTTTGAAAATGTTGAAGATGATTGGGTGTAATTTTTTTTTTTTTTTTATTAATTGTTAAAGGAGTTGGATAAGTTTGAGTTCAGGATTTTGTGGAATATTTGAGAAAGTTATTCGAAGGAGATAGAAAAAGTTTGAAATGATGAATTTGGTTTTTTTTTTTGGAGATAGATAAGTTTGTTTACGTTCATTCGATAGTTTTTTTTTGTGGAAATGGATAAGTTTGAGTTGAAAAAAAAGTCACATGGTTTATTTGATAAAATTGTTTGATGTACAGAAGGATGTTTTGATTTGATTTTGGGAAATGGGAAATTGAGTTGTATATTTATACGGTATATTTGAGAAAGTTGTTTTGATTTAGATAGGTAATTTGAGTTAATGATTTTGTACGATTTGAGTAAATAAGTTGATGAACATAGATAAGTTGAATTAATGATTGTGTGGTATATTTAATAATGTTTTGAGATGAATCTAGGAAAGTTCGAGTTGAGGATTATGTGAGATTTTTGTAAATAAGTTGATGAGCAAAGATGGGTTTTAGTTATTGGTATTGCGGAGAAGTCGATTAATTATTTGAAAGTTGAAGATACGTCTAGTTAGTGTTATTGAGTATGTGAGATTTTGTGTACATAAGCTGATGAGCATAGATGGTTTTAGTTAGTGGTATTGTGGAGTCAATTGATTGTTTGGAAGTTACAGATGAGTTTAGTTAGTGTTATTGAGGAATAGGATGTGAACGATCTGAGATAGGGGCAATTTTTGGATTGTCGAGGAATCATTTTAAGGTTACTGAGAATTTTAGGTTGGTGTTATAGAATTATAATTGAGTTATTAATTAGAAGATTTTCGATGAATTGAGTTAGCGGTATTGTTGTAAATCGAGGATCTTGTGTTTTTTTTCGTGTTTGTATATTTGTTGCGTGTATAGTGAAACATTTTGAGTTTTTTAATTATCTAGAATTGATACATTGTATGACATAGAATGTTAAAAAGTTTTGTTGATTAGTTAGTGATATTTTTTTTTTGGGGGAATTTATGTTTAATTATGTGTAACACTTGCAATAATTTTTTTTTGTTTTTTTTTTTTTGTTTTAGTTAAATTACTTTACTCTTTATGTATCGCCTCATATGACTTGGGTTGCTTTATCAATTTTATGTTTTAATTTTTTTTTTTCTGAAATTTTCAACTGCATTTGTGATTTCTGGAATTCATTTCTCAAATGGAAATTCGAATGTATTGAATGTGGAAGAAAAATTTTTTTCCCTCTCAAATTTTTTTAAAGGCATTAATCGATATAGTTAATTTTTTTACAATCGATTTGCAAATTTTTTTTTATCTTAATTTCATTTGTTTCTTGTGCTGGCGTTTGCCGGCGCAAATCGTTTGCGCAAGGAAATGGATGTTTTTTTTTTGTGTTGCTTTTGTAAACAGTGGGGTGCATACTGATCACATGCGCACTCATAGTTTGCAATTCTAAATTTAATTACAGTATTTTTTTTTCTTAATTTCATTTGTAACCAATGCTCGTAGTGAAGTTTTCTTTTTAAAATTCCTTAGGCTACTCAGCATTCTTACAGGTTATAAAATTTTTTTTTATCATTTATACGATTCGTTAATTTATAGAATTTTAATTTGCAAATCTTAATTACGTTAATTTTTTTAAACTGTTATTTGTAATCAATGCTTGTAGTGAATTTTTTTTAATTTCTTAGGCTATCAAGCATTCTCCGAGGTTATAAATTTTTTTTTTTCTCCATCTATGCACACCCATCGTTTCAATCTCTAATTTTTTTTTACTTTTACTTAATTATTTTCATTAAATATTGTTATCAATGCTCTTAGTGAACCATTGAAATTTTTATGCTTTGAGTATGTGAAGGGTTCTGCTAGAATTTTTTTTTTTTTTTTTGGTGGTCTGGGACATTCACTTCACATTAGTCGTGTCAAGATTTCGATGTTAAATGATTATGAGGTGTCTGTTTCTGGGTGCCACGCTTGAATTGTATGTAAATGTTTTCACTAGCGTTTATTTCTTATCAATGTATTTTGTTCAATACTCATAAGTGTTGTTATTGTGAGTTGCGCAGTTGTTAGATACGCAAATTTTAGATTTTTACGTGTTATTTGTCTTATTTTTTTTTTTTATTATTTAGTGGCACACGATTCTTTGTGATTGTTTAATTATTTCTGTTTGTCAGTCTGTGTCTGATGTTTTTGTAAATTGTTGGGTGATCCATTCAGTGAAATTTTTTTCTCTCTTCGTCCATTAACGTCATTGTCGTTGTTGATAGTTAATTTGTTTTTCCCTCACGGAATTGGGTAGGAACTTCAGAAATTGATTGTATTTTTTTTTTACATTCTTATTTTTATTTTATGAGCGGTGAGAGGAGTTGGAGGTTGGTGCTTGGAGTCTTCGACGGCGGTCACAAAGGGCCAAGTTTAATTTTTTTTTAATAATTGTGGTTTCATTACTAATATGGTTTCCCTGGGAGACAAAGTTTTTTTTTTTTTTTTTTTTTTTTTTTTGCAGTTTAGCAGATTTCGTTCGAGATATGGAAGCGCTGATGGAGCTGCGGGCATCATGGACGAGTATGGACAGAACCCCTACAGGATTCAAACAGCACCGGAATACGAACTGTAGTGCTTTCAGCGAGATTACGACGCTCCAGACAATTTTTTTTTTTCTCTACCATCAAGGAGGGGACAGCTATTCGTGAACCAGGAGTCCGTGAATTGTTTTGGACTTTGATATGGACATTGAATTTTTCTTGTGTTGGATGTGCCGACGCTAGGGCAATTTTGTATTTACATTTACTTGCTGAAATTTTTGTTTTTCATTCATTCTAGTTTTGTTAATCTGAAAGAGGGGAGGAGTGATGGGAGGTCGCCGGTCCCTAAGGATTGCAACTGTAGTTTTTACATCTCCCTGTTGTTGTTTACAACAAATGGAATTTGGTGAATGCGTCTCTTACCCCACCGAAAAGGGTGACGCGTTCTCACGCCTGGAAGGGGGCATTGTTATCATAAATTACATCACGGTATAGGGAGTGTCATCGGGGATTTCCCGCGCTTGGGGGATGTCATTGACCGTGAGAGGATATCCTTCCGCTGACTCTAGACCAATCAGATAAATTGATTGAGTTTCTGTAAATAATCCTCTCCAGAATACAGGAGAAAACTGCCACGGAATAAAAGCGGATGCACCCCGAATTGACACACTCTCGGAGGCTTTTCTCTCACACCCACTTGGTCTGATACGTCCCTTCCAATTAGTGGACTCCCGGCAGCGCTATGACTCCTCTCACTCGATCTCTATCAGTTAAGTAAAGTTGTTATGTATCTCTTTAGGCTTTAACGTAATTTCAATCTTATTGTTTTAAAAAATAAATTAATAATTATTTAAAGAATGTCTTTTGATTTAGCGTACAGTTTATTTGTCTTTAAAATATCTAATGTTTAAACTTAAGCTATAGTGTGACGCCAACAGAAGAATAGAACCGGATTTTGAAATATTTAAAATGGATTTAATGAAATAATTAATAATTTTATATATTTATATTATATAATATATATATATATATATATATATTTTTTTTATTTATATATATTATAGTTTAAATTAAGTAAGCGTCGCATTATCTGGTGCCAGTGACCAGGATTTTAAATTTTTCGGTCGTCAGAAAATTTTTTTTTTTTACATCCTTTGATATTGTAAACGTTTCTTGATGGATCATCACGACAAATTTTCATCTCGTGTGCTACTATGTTTATATATTGCTCGAATTTGATACTGTGAATTTTTTTCTTGCAGTATGGGTATTCACAAAAGACACATATCAAGTTATTCCGCTCACGTCAACGGTAGGGTAGAAAAACCCAAACAATCGCTAGCCAATATCCTGGCATCAATTTCACAAAACACAAACGAATGGGATGAGCAACTCCCGCACACCATGTTAGCATTAAATTCAGCGATCCATGAAGCTACATACACATCTCCTTTTTTCCTAGAACATGGCAGAGATATTCGATTATCTTACACGCGAAAAGAATTCCGATACACCACAAAATAAGTATGAATATGTCGAAAAACTTTTACCGTCTTTGGAGCATACTTTCAATAAAGTTTTAAATAATCTAAGGGATCAGGAGGCATCACATGTTGAATTGAGTACGAGAGCGACGAAACAACATCATTACGATTACAAAATCGGGTCCTTGTGTTTTATAAAGACGCCTAACATTAAATCTAATCTATCTCCAAAACTCAGACCTAAGTTCGAAGGTCCTTACAGAGTAATAGAGCGATTTTTTTTCTAATGTCAATTATAGGGTTCAACATGTAGAACAATTGAGGAAAAGATTTAACACTCATGTCAATCGGATGATTCCATTTATTAAGGGATTTTCATATTTGCACTTGAAAATTTGGATGATTTGCAACCAGACGAGACGGAGGTTAAGGGTATTGTTCCAAGTCCACGGTATAATTTAAGGGCTCGTGCAGGCAATTCGGCTCGTTAATACATTTCCGCGCTAAAATTTTTTGAAGGAGACTGAAATTTTTTTTTTTACAATTTTTACGCTTTGTAAATTCGAGAGCACACATTTAATGGTACCTGTCTCATAGTTGCATCTTGTTTCATGTTATTTTTTTGTTTTTTTAGTTAGATCAAATTTTGTACTCATTTATTTTATGATTTCCTGTTATTTAATGAATTCAGTTAAATTTTGTTTATGCAGTTTGTTTTATGTCTTGATTTTATGCTTATATGACATAGCGTTGTTTGTGGTTAATATCAATTTTAACTCTAGATAAAATATTTTTATGTTGTGTGTTTTGTGCAATATATTAAATAAATTTGTGTAATGCAAGTGTTATTCAATGATAATCATTTACGTACGTCAATTTTTAATTTTATTAATTTTAAGCTTTAATTTATGTTTGCGGCAAAAGTCAAATTTTGGGGTCTCTGGACACCTGTCATGAAATTTGAATGTTGTTACGATACATACATATTTGAAATTTTTTCTCATTTATTACATAATTTGTGTTGTGATTATTATCTAGTAAATTTAATTTTTTTTTTTCATACAAAAGTTCCTCTATTGAATAGCTTAGTTTATGCTGATTTGATTGTGTATAACTATGTACTTTCTGGTTAAATTTTGATTTTGCATAGAAGATTAATATTTTTGGTAACGGCATTTTGTTAGAATTAATTTATTGCTAAATTTTCTTGGTGTATTAATTTTATGTGGTTGTATATTTCTAAAGGATGATAACATTGGAATTTATGCTCGTTAAGTTATGGATAGAGATGGTTGTTTGAATATTTTCCCTACGAAATTATGTTGAAACTTAATTTTTTTCGCTCATGTTGTTTTGTTAGGTGAGACGATTGCTAACTTTGATTTAAAATTTTCTGGTGTTTCGGTTAGGTGTTTCAATGCTCATTTAATTTTTGTGTTGTTTGTTTTGCTATAGATTTGGAATTTTTTTGTTGTTTAGTCAGGGGTTTAGATTAATTGTGGTTGTTAAATTAATGTGCAGTCAATCATTGTGTCTCGCTTGTGTGCTAAACTTTGCTAGGAATTGAAGGTCTTGTTTGTCGATATAGTATTTCTGTTGGTTTAGATTAATTGTGGTTGTTAAATGAATTTGCAGTCAATCATTGTGTCTCACTAAACTACTAGGAATTTTAACGTTTTGGTCGGTCGATATGGTATTTTTTTTTCCGTTGATGCTAGGCTTACATGTGTTGATTTATGTTAGTGCGTGGGTAGATTATTTAACTGAGTGTTGATGTTGATTTAATTTTTTTGTTCTGGATTTTAATAAGTAGTTCTGCTTGGTAATAAGTTTTTTGTGTTGTTGGTCAGATAATGGTGTTGAAATTTTTTGTCCATTCGTTTCGAAAACGTGGGGAGAGCTTTTGTCCGCACCTTTTTCGTCGGTAATCCCCCCAACGCGATCCGGTCAAGGGCGGGATACTGTTTGTTGATTGGAAATTCTGTTTCTTGGTCACTCCTTTTTCGCAGGGACTCTCCTCCCTGCGGGCACAGTACAGGGGTGGAATTTTTGGATGTCGGATTCTTGCCGCCTTAGGAGGGCTTTTCCCCTCGCCCCCCACTGCTGTCGCGACAGAGATAAGAGACTAAGCAAAATTTTTCCAAAGGTTTTCGTTTTTTCTCCCCCCTTGTTTCCTGTTTTACTTTAGGGTGCTGTTGCTATGAGATTCCAGTTTCATGAATTTTTTTGGTTTGAAAATGTTGGAAGAGGATTGGGTGTGAATTTTTTTTTTTATTGTTTCACTACTTGTTTAAGGAGTTAGATAGGTTTGATTTAGGGATTTCGTGGAATATTTGAGAAAGTTATTTGAAGGAGATAGATAAAGTTTGCACTGATGAATTTGTTGAAGAATTGGGAAAGTTTTTTTTTCATGGAGATAGATAAGTTTGTTCAAAGTACGTTCATTCGATAGTTGTTTTTTTTTTTGTGGAAATGGATAATTGAGTTGAAAAGAAAGTCACATGGTTTATTTGATAAAATTGTTTGATGTACAGAAGGATGTTTTGATTTAAGGATTTTGGGCAAGGGAAATTGAGTTGATATAATTATACGGTATAATTGAGAACGTTGTTTTGATGTAGATAGGGTAATTTGAGTTAATGATTTGGTACGGTTTTGAGTAAATAAGTTGATGAACATAGATAAGTTGAATTAATGATTGTGTGGTATATTTAATAATGTTTTGAGATGCATCTAGGAAAGTTCGAGTTGAGGATTATATGAGATTTTGTGTAAATAAGTTGATGAGCAAAGACGGGTTTGTGTTATTGGTATTGCGGAGAAGTCGATTAATTATTTGAAAGTTGAAGATAAGTCTAGTTAGTGTTATTGAGTATGTGAGATTTTTGTAAATAAGTTGATTAGCATAGATGGTTTTAGTTAATGGTATTGTGGAGCAATCGATTGATTATTTGGAAGTTGCAGATAAGTTTAGTTAGTGTTATTGAGGCATAAGATGTGAACGATCTGAGATAAAGGCAATTTTTGGATTATCGAGGAATCATTTTAAGGTTACTGAGAATTTTAGGTTGGTGTTATAGAATTATGATTGAGTTATTAATTAGAGGATTTTCGATGAATTGAGTTAGCGGTATTGTTGTAAATCGAAGATCTTGTGTTTTTTTTTTTTTCGTGTTTGTATATTTGTTGCGCGTATAGTGAAACATTTTGAGTTTTTTTTTTTTTTTTTTTTATTATCTGGACTTGATACATTGTATTACATAGAATGTTAAAAAGTTTTGTTGATTAGTTTAGCGATATTTTTTTATCTTGGAATTTATGTTTAATTATGTGTAACACTTGCAATAATTTTCTTTTAGTTAAATTACTTTACTCTTTATGTATCGCCTCATATGACTTGGGTTGCATATCAATTTTATGTTTTTAATTTTTTTTTCTGAAATTTTCAACTGCACTTGTGATTTCTGGAATTCATTTCTCAAATGGAAATTCGAATGTATTGAATGTGGAAGAAATTTTTTTTCCTCTCAAATTTAAATTAAAGGCATTAATCGCTATAGTTAATTTTTTTTTACAATCGGATTTGCAAATTTTTTTATCTTAATTTCATTGTCTCTTGTGCTGGCGTTTGCGGCATGCAGCAAATCGTTTGCGCAAGGAATGGCATGTATTTTTTTTTGTGTTGCATTTGTAAACAGTGGGGGTGCATACTGATCACATGCGCACTCATAGTTTGCAATTCTAAATTTAATTACAGTAATTTTTTTCGTAATTTCATTTGTAACCAATGCTCGTAGTGAAGTTTTCTTTTAAAATTCCTTAGGCTACTCAGCATTCTTACAGGTTATAAATTTTTTTTTTTTATCATTTATACGATTCGTTAATTTATAGAATTTTAATTTGCAAATCTTAATTACGTTAATTTTTTTAAACTGTTATTTGTAACCAATGCTTGTAGTGAATTTTTTTTAATTTCTTAGGCTATCAAGCATTCTCCGAGGTTATAAATTTTTTTTTCTCCACTTATGCACACCCATCGTTTCAATCTCTAATTTTTTTTTTACTTTTACTTAATTATTTTCATTAAATATTGTTATCAATGCTCTTAGTGAACCATTGAAATTTTTATGCTTTGAGTATGTGAAGGGTTCTGCTAGAATTTTTTTTTTTTTTTTTTTGGTGGTCTGGGACATTCACTTCACATTAGTCGTGTCAAGATTTCGATGTTAAACGATTATGAGGTGTCTGTTTCTGGGTGCCACGCTTGAATTGTATGTAAATGTTTTCACTAGCGTTTATTTCTTATCAATGTATTTTGTTCAATACTCATAAGTGTTGTTATTGTGAGTTGCGCAGTTGTTAGATACGCAAATTTTGAGTTTTTTACGTGTTATTTGTCTTAATTTTTTTTATTATTTAGTGGCACACGATTCTTTGTGATTGTTTAATTATTTCTGTTTGTCAGTCTGTGTCTGATGTTTTGTAAATTGTTGGGTGATCCATTCAGTGAAATTTTTTTCTTCTCTTCGTCCATTAACGTCATTGTCGTTGTTGATAGTTAATTTGGTTTTTCCCTCACGGAATTGGGTAGGAACTTCAGAAATTGATTGTATTTTTTTACATTCTTATTTTTATTTTATGAGCGGTGAGAGGAGTTGGAGGTTGGTGCTTGGAGTCTTCGACGGCGGTCACAAAGGGCCAAGTTTAATTTTTTTTTTTTAATAATTGTGGTTTCATTACTAATATGGTTTCCCTGGGAGACAAAGTTTTTTTTATTTTTTGCAGTTTAGCAGATTTCGTTCGAGATATGGAAGCGCTGATGGAGCTGCGGGCATCATGGACGAGTATGGACAGAACCCCTACAGGATTCAAACAGCACCGGAATACGAACTGTAGTGCTTTCAGTGAGATTACGACGCTCCAGACAATTTTTTTTTTTCTCTACCATCAAGGAGGGGACAGCTATTCGTGAACCAGGAGTCCGTGAATTGTTTTGGACTTTGATATGGACATTGAATTTTTCTTGTGTTGGATGTGCCGACGCTAGGGCAATTTTGTATTTACATTTACTTACTGAAATTTTTGTTTTTCATTCATTCTAGTTTTGTTAATCTGAAAGAGGGGAGGAGTGATGGGAGGTCGCCGGTCCCTAAGGATTGCAACTGTAGTTTTTACATCTGCCCTGTTGTTTTTGGTGAATACGTCTCTTACCCCACCGAAAAGGGTGACGCGTTCTCACGCCTGGAAGGGGGCATTGTTCTCATAAATTACATCATGGTATAGGGAGTGTCATTGGGGATTTCCCGCGCTTGGGGGATGTCATTGACCGTGAGAGGATATCCTTCCGCTGACTCTAGACCAATCAGATAAATTGATTGAGTTTCTGTAAATAATCCGCTCCAGAATACAGGAGAAAACTGCCGCGGAATAAAAGCGGATGCACCCCGAATTGACTCACTCTCTTGGAGGCATTTTCTCTCACACCCACTTGGTCTGACACGTCCCTTCCAATTAGTGGACTCCCGGCAGCGCCATGACTCCTCTCACTCGATCTCTATCAGTTAAGTAAAGTTGTTATGTATCTCTTTAGGCTTTAACGTAATTTCAATCTTATTGTTTTAAAAAATAAATTAATAATTATTTAAAGAATGTCTTTTGATTTAGCGTACAGTTTATTTGTCTTTAAAAGATCTAATGTTTAAACTTAAGCTATAGTGTGACGCCAACAGAAGAATAGAACCGGGTTCTATATAAAATGGATTTAATGAAATAATTAATAATTTTTATATAAATTATATATATTAAATATATACCAGAATATATATATTTTTATATATATATAGTTTAAATTAAGTAAGCGTCGCATTATCTGGTGCCAGTGACCAGGATTTTAAATTTTTCGGTCGTCAGAAAAATTTTTTACATCCTTTGATATTGTAAACGTTTCTTGATGGATCATCACGACAAATTTTCATCTCGTGTGCTACTATGTTTATATATTGCTCGAATTTGATACTGTGATGTTTTTTTTTTTCTTGCAGTATGGGTATTCACAAAAGACACATATCAAGTTATTCCGCTCACGTCAACGGTAGGGTAGAGAAACCCAAACAATCGCTAGCCAATATCCTGGCATCAATTTCACAAAACACAAACGAATGGGATGAGCAACTATGCACACCATGTTAGCATTAAATTCAGCGATCCATGAAGCTACATACACATCTCCTTTTTTCCTAGAACATGGCAGAGATATTCGATTATCTTACACGCGAAAAGAATTCCGATACACCACAAAATAAGTATGAATATGTCGAAAAACTTTTACCGTCTTTGGAGCATACTTTCAATAAAGTTTTAAATAATCTAAGGGATCAGGAGGCATCACATGTTGAATTGAGTACGAGAGCGACGAAACAACATCATTACGATTACAAAATCGGGTCCTTGTGTTTTATAAAGACGCCTAACATTAAATCTAATCTATCTCCAAAACTCAGACCTAAGTTCGAAGGTCCTTACAGAGTAATAGAGCGTTTTTCTAATGTCAATTATAGGGTTCAACATGTAGAACAATTGAGGAAAAGATTTAACACTCATGTCAATCGGATGATTCCATTTATTAAGGGATTTTCATATTTGCACTTGAAAAATTTGGATGATTTGCAACCAGACGAGACGGAGGTTAAGGGTATTGTTCCAAGTCCACAGTATAATTTAAGGGCTCGTGCAGGCAATTCGGCTCGTTAATACATTTCCGCGCTAAAATTTTTTGAAGGAGACTGAAATTTTTTTTTTTTACAATTTTTACGCTTTGTAAATTTGAGAGCACACATTTAATGGTACCTGTCTCATAGTTGCATCTTGTTTCATGTTATGTTTTTTGTTTTTTAGTTAGATCAAATTTTGTACTCATTTATTTTATGATTTCCTGTTATTTAATGAATTCAGTTAAATTTTGTTTATGCAGTTTGTTTTATGTCTTGATTTTATGCTTATATGACATAGCGTTGTTTGTGGTTAATATCAATTTTAACTCTAGATAAAATATTTTTATGTTGTGTGTTTTGTGCAATATATTAAATAAATTTGTGTAATGCAAGTGTTATTCAATGATAATCATTTACGTACGTCAATTTTTAATTTTATTAAATTTTAAGCTTTAATTTATGTTTGCGGCAAAAGTCAAATTTTGGGGTCTCTGGACACCTGTCATGAAATTTGAATGTTGTTACGATACATACATATTTGAAATTTTTTTCTCATTTATTACATAATTTGTGTTGTGATTATTATCTAGTAAATTTAATTTTTTTTTCATACAAAAAGTTCCTCTATTGAATAGCTTAGTTTATGCTGATTTGATTGTGTATAACTATGTACTTTCTGGTTAAATTTTGATTTTGCATAGAAGATTAATATTTTTGGTAACGGCATTTTGTTAGAATTAATTTATTGCTAAATTTTCTTGGTGTATTAATTTTATGTGGTTGTATATTTCTAAATGATGATAACATTGGAATTTATGCTCGTTAAGTTATGGATAGAGATGGTTGTTTGAATATTTTCCCTACGAAATTATGTTGAAACTTAATTTTTTTTCGCTCATGTTGTTTTGTTAGGTGAGACGATTGCTAACTTTGATTTAAAATTTTCTGGTGTTTCGGTTAGGTGTTTCAATGCTCATTTAATTTTTGTGTTGTTTGTTTTGCTATAGATTTGGAATTTTTTTGTTGTTTAGTCAGGGGTTTAGATTAATTGTGGTTGTTAAATTAATGTGCAGTCAATCATTGTGTCTCGCTTGTGTGCTAAACTTTGCTAGGAATTGAAGGTCTTGTTTGTCGATATAGTATTTCTGTTGGTTTAGATTAATTGTGGTTGTTAAATGAATTTGCAGTCAATCATTGTGTCTCGCTAAACTACTAGGAATTTTAACGTTTTGGTCGGTCGATATGGTATTTTTTTTTTCCGTTGATGCTAGGCTTACATGTGTTGATTTATGTTAGTGCGTGGGTAGATTATTTAACTGAGTGTCGATGTTGATTTAATTTTTTTGTTCTGGATTTTAATAAGTAGTTCTGCTTGGTAATAAGTTTTTTGTGTTGTTGGTCAGATAATGGTGTTGAAATTTTTTGTCCATTCGTTTCGAAAACGTGGGGAGAGCTTTTGTCCGCACCTTTTTTTTTCGTCGGTAATCCCCCCCCCCACACGCGATCCGGTCAAGGGCGGGATACTGTTTGTTGATTGGAAATTCTGTTCTTGGTTACTCCTTTTTCGCAGGGACTCTCCTCCCTGCGGGCACAGTACAGGGGTGGAATTTTTGGATGTCGGATTCTTGCCGCCTTAGGAGGGCTTTTCCCCTCGCCCCCCACTGCTGTCGCGACAGAGATAAGAGACTAAGCAAAATTTTTCCAAAGGTTTTCGTTTTTTCCCCCCTTGTTTCCTGTTTTACTTTAGGTGTGTTGCTATGAGATTCCAGTTTCATGAATTTTTTTTTTGGTTTGAAAATGTTGGAAGAGGATTGGGTGTGAATTTTTTTTTATTGTTTCACTACTTGTTTAAGGAGTTAGATAGGTTTGATTTAGGGATTTCGTGGAATATTTGAGAAAGTTATTTGAAGGAGATAGATAAAGTTTGCACTGATGAATTTGTTGAAGAATTGGGAAAGTTTTTTTTTCATGGAGATAGATAAGTTTGTTCAAAGTACGTTCATTCGATAGTTGTTTTTTTTTTTGTGGAAATGGATAATTGAGTTGAAAAGAAAGTCACATGGTTTATTTGATAAAATTGTTTGATGTACAGAAGGATGTTTTGATTTAAGGATTTTGGGCAAGGGAAATTGAGTTGATATAATTATACGGTATAATTGAGAACGTTGTTTTGATGTAGATAGGGTAATTTGAGTTAATGATTTGGTACGGTTTTGAGTAAATAAGTTGATGAACATAGATAAGTTGAATTAATGATTGTGTGGTATATTTAATAATGTTTTGAGATGCATCTAGGAAAGTTCGAGTTGAGGATTATATGAGATTTTGTGTAAATAAGTTGATGAGCAAAGATGGGTTTGTGTTATTGGTATTGCGGAGAAGTCGATTAATTATTTGAAAGTTGAAGATAAGTCTAGTTAGTGTTATTGAGTATGTGAGATTTTTTGTAAATAAGTTGATTAGCATAGATGGTTTTGGTTAATGGTATTGTGGAGCAATCGATTGATTATTTGGAAGTTGCAGATAAGTTTAGTTAGTGTTATTGAGGCATAAGATGTGAACGATCTGAGATAAAGGCAATTTTTGGATTATCGAGGAATCATTTTAAGGTTACTGAGAATTTTAGGTTGGTGTTATAGAATTATGATTGAGTTATTAATTAGAAGATTTTCGATGAATTGAGTTAGCGGTATTGTTGTAAATCGAAGATCTTGTGTTTTTTTTTTTCGTGTTTGTATATTTGTTGCGCGTATAGTGAAACATTTTGAGTTTTTTTTTTTTTATTATCTAGACTTGATACATTGTATTACATAGAATGTTAAAAAGTTTTGTTGATTAGTTTAGCGATATTTTTTTTATCTTGGAATTTATGTTTAATTATGTGTAACACTTGCAATAATTTTCTTTTAGTTAAATTACTTTACTCTTTATGTATCGCCTCATATGACTTGGGTTGCATATCAATTTTATGTTTTTAATTTTTTTTTTCTGAAATTTTCAACTGCACTTGTGATTTCTGGAATTCATTTCTCAAATGGAAATTCGAATGTATTGAATGTGGAAGAAAAATTTTTTTTTCTCTCAAATTTAAATTAAAGGCATTAATCGCTATAGTTAAATTTTTTTACAATCGGATTTGCAAATTTTTTTTTTATCTTAATTTCATTGTCTCTTGTGCTGGCGTTTGCGGCATGCAGCAAATCGTTTGCGCAAGGAATGGCATGTTTTTTTTTGTGTTGCATTTGTAAACAGTGGGGGTGCATACTGATCACATGCGCACTCATAGTTTGCAATTCTAAATTTAATTACAGTAATTTTTTTTTCTTAATTTCATTTGTAACCAATGCTCGTAGTGAAATTTTTTTTTAAAATTCCTTAGGCTACTCAGCATTCTTACAGGTTATAAATTTTTTTTTTATCATTTATACGATTCGTTAATTTATAGAATTTTAATTTGCAAATCTTAATTACGTTAATTTTTTTAAACTTTATTTGTAACCAATGCTTGTAGTGAATTTTTTTTAATTTCTTAGGCTATCAAGCATTCTCCGAGGTTATAAATTTTTTTTCTCCATCTATGCACACCCATCGTTTCAATCTCTAATTTTTTTTTTTTACTTTTACTTAATTATTTTCATTAAATATTGTTATCAATGCTCTTAGTGAACCATTGAAATTTTTTATGCTTTGAGTATGTGAAGGGTTCTGCTAGAATTTTTTTTTTTTTTTTTTTTGGTGGTCTGGGACATTCACTTCACATTAGTCGTGTCAAGATTTCGATGTTAAATGATTATGAGGTGTCTGTTTCTGGGTGCCACGCTTGAATTGTATGTAAATGTTTTCACTAGCGTTTATTTCTTATCAATGTATTTTGTTCAATACTCATAAGTGTTGTTATTGTGAGTTGCGCAGTTGTTAGATACGCAAATTTTAGATTTTTTACGTGTTATTTGTCTTATTTTTTTTTTTTATTATTTAGTGGCACACGATTCTTTGTGATTGTTTAATTATTTCTGTTTGTCAGTCTGTGTCTGATGTTTTTGTAAATTGTTTGGGTGATCCATTCAGTGATTTTTTTTTTTTTCTTCGTCCATTAACGTAATTGTCGTTGTTGATAGTTAATTTGTTTTTCCCTCACGGAATTGGGTAGGAACTTCAGAAATTGATTATTTTTTTTAAATTCTTATTTTATTTTATGAGAGGTAAGAGGAGTTGGAGGTTGGTGCTTGGAGTCTTCGACGGCGGTCACAAAGGGCCATGTTTAATTTTTTTTAATAATTGTGGTTTCATTACTAAAATGGTTTCCCTGGGAGACAAAGTTTTTTTTTTTTTTTTTTTTTTTTTTTTTTTTTGCAGTTTAGCAGATTTCGTTCGAGATATGGAAGCGCTGATGGAGCTGCGGGCATCATGGACGAGTATGGACAGAACCCCTACAGGATTCAAACAGCACCGGAATACAAACTTTAGTGCTTTCAGTGAGATTACGACACTCCAGACAATTTTTTTTCTCTACCATCAAGACGTGGACAGCTGTTCGTGAACCAGGAGTCCGCGAATTTTTTTTGGACTTTGATATGGACATTGAATTTTTCTTGTGTTGGATGTGCCGACGCTAGGGCAATTTTGTATTTACATTTACTTACTGAAATTTTTGTTTTTCATTCATTCTAGTTTTGTTAATCTGAAAGAGGGGAGGAGTGATGGGAGGTCGCCGGTCCCTAAGGATTGCAACTGTAGTTTTTACATCTGCGCTGTTGTTGTTTACAACAAATGGAATTTGGTGAATGCGTCTCTTACCCCACCGAAAAGGGTGACGCGTTCTCACGCCTGGAAGGGGGTATTGTTCTCATAAATTACATCACGGTATAGGGAGTGTCATTGGGAATTTCCCGCGCTTGGGGGATGTCATTGACCGTGAGAGGATATCCTTCCGCTGACTCTAGACCAATCAGATAAATTGATTGAGTTTCTGTAAATAATCCGCTCCAGAATACAGGAGAAAACTGCCGCGGAATAAAAGCGGATGCACCCCGAATTGACACACTCTCGGAGGCTTTTCTCTCACACCCACTTGGTCTGACACGTCCCTTCCAATTAGTGGACTCCCGGCAGCGCCATGACTCCTCTCACTCGATCTCTATCAGTTAAGTAAAGTTGTTATGTATCTCTTTAGGCTTTAACGTAATTTCAATCTTATTGTTTTAAAAAATAAATTAATAATTATTTAAAGAATGTCTTTTGATTTAGCGTACAGTTTATTTGTCTTTAAAAGATCTAATGTTTAAACTTAAGCTATAGTGTGACGCCAACAGAAGAATAGAACGGGGTTTATTAAAATGGGAAATAAATTAATCAATTTAATTAGTTTAAATTAAGTAAGCGTCGCATTAGTATGTAAGCTGAGATCTTTGGATTGTGAAAAGAGAATGCTTTTTTCCATCTACGCTTTGCACGCATTCTGGTCTTAGATGTAAGTGTGTTCAAATTTTTTTTTCGTAAAATTCCCACATATCCGGAATTAGTGCAAATAAATTATTTTTTTAATGAACATGTCAATCTGAATGTCTCTCGGACACAACTGTAACAAAAGTATATGAAAGTACAATCTTCGGAATGAATAACGTACTTATTTTCTCTCTGTGTGAGTTAAAAATTCCATCGCTAAAATATTTCATTAAAACAAAAGCTTTAATATTTATGCTGAAGGATTAAAAATCTTTAAAAATAAATTTTTGTAGTAATTTTTTCTCTTATCTGCTTATATATAAAGTATTAAATGAATATAATTAGACTAAGAAACGTCATCTAAACCAATTTTACAAATAATATCTGAAGCAATTTTGTGCTATACTTCTCATACTGAAAACTCTTTATCAACTTATTGGTAGAGCTTTAAAAGTAGACTTGCGTTTTATCAATTAATTAATAAGCACTTTTTATAAGGGAAGTATTATGTTTTAACAGTCTTATTTCATTTTATTTTGCTAGCCAAATGAAAAATACTTTAAAATTATCTTAGAAAATATTTCTTATTATTACGGAACACTGACATCATCATACCAATACTTTGGTAATTTGAGGTTTAGCTTATTTAGATTATCATCAGTTTTCAAAAGAAATAACTATATTGACAGAAATTTCTCTTAAACGTGGTACATATTTTCAACAGTTCATATCTTTACACACTTTAGAAATTCTTTCTATATGTTCACTATAATCTTATCTAATCTCTCTCTTGTTTGAATAAATATTTTTTATCATATAAATCAAATAATTTTTAAAAAACTGGATATTATTTTGTTAAAAAAGCATCTTTTTTTTCTTTTTTTAGAAAAAGGGGTTGATTTAAGAATAATAAAACATTAATTAAATCATTTTTTGAATTACTATTTTTGGCTGTTACGTTTTTGATTTTCAATATGTCTAGAAATTGTAAAGAATTAGTAATAAATAAAGAGGTCAAGGTCGGGGCAAACTGAAGAAATTATCAAAGAAAATTGACGCATAGGTGTATCGAAAAAAGGCAAATATTAACTAATTGCAAAATTTTATTGTGATTAATAATTAAATCACATCCTAATCACAAATTTCCTACATCTATTATAACAGCTTCCGAACATTGTCCAACTCCATTTTTATTTATGTTGCATTCTAAAGAAACTCGAGAGCTGTTAGGGCAGACCTCGTGTACTTTTAAACCGGTCCAGTGACGAGGACAATATCTTAGCTGAAACCCCACTCTCTAAATTTCCACGCCACGCTAACTTGAAGACTTTGAGCCCTCGACAAATTTAACGTATCAACATTTTTATTTTGTGAGTCTTCAATGGCACCAGAACTTTAACTTACCACTCAACAACGCTGGCCACTAATTCGCAGTTTTGACGACTCAACTACTCCTATCCCTTGAATATACGCCCTAAACAAAAGATCTCTTTTATCTTGGGGGTTTTCTTATAGACTTTTTCCTATTTTATATAGGTTTTCCCCTATTCTACATAGATTGTTTTTAATTTCCTATTTATCTATAGATTTTCTATGATTGCCTATTGATTTTTGAAAAAAAATAAGGAGTGAACAAATGCTTTAAAATATTCTTATAATCAAATAAAAAATAGTTTTAGTATATACTTTATCCTATTTAGATTGAATTTATATATCACATTACTCTGAAAACATTTCATAATTTCATCCCAGTATGCTGAAAAAAATATAATTTTTAAATAAAAATGTGCCATCCGTAAACCATCATAACCCATTTGAAATAAATATTTTTGCATGTGTTATTTATTTATTTTTGCTCCATTCTGGATTGCTTCTTATACTTAAAAAGCTCTAAACTAAATATCATCATTAGAATTAAGGGAGCGCTATAAATTTTATTTGACGAAAATTGATCAAAAAATTAAAAAAAAATTAGCCTAAAATTTTTTTTAATATAGTTTTCTGTACTTCAAATAAAATGTTGAGGCTTTTATTTTGAAAAATCATTTGATATTTTTTTCTAACTATTGCTATTAATATGTGTAAAAAAAGTTATTATAAGTTTGGAATCAAATGAACATTTAAATTTATGAAAAATATCTTTATTTAGTACTTACATATATATATATATATATACATATATATATTTCGTGGAATCTTCAAAGATAACACAGGTCTGCGATGAAAAAATTGTTGTATATTTAACTAGTGGGTTTTTTGTGCTGATTACGGAAAAAATAATGAAAAAATTCCATCACCTTTGGATAAGTCACAAATTTCATCTGAAATTTTCTTATTTTCAGGGGGTTTCAGCTCCAGTATGCGTACGATTTTTTCAATATTATAGCCTATATAATTGGTGAATTTAGTCTGAATTATGCATCTTTTATGACGAATAGGTTACTAGACAATGAATGTTATTTACAAACACAGTTTTATTCTATTTATTTGCTATGACAATGAATTTAAACTCGGAATACCAGTTCCTACTGGAACGAGATATGTCTCATTCTGTCTGCCCCCTCCCCAATTCTACTGGCTGCTAGGAGTCATGCGCCGTGACCTTGGTTGCAGTCAGTGACTCAGTGTAGAGCTAGCCACCGTGGTGTAAACATCAAACAGTTTTGTGCTACGATATTTAAAAGAAATGGCTACTAGAGGATGTGTTAACTATCCTAACTGCTTCTGTTATATTTGTGGGTCTCATACCGTCAAGAAGCAACAAACGAACATTTCTAATTTTGTTCATAAGGAGTATTTTGCATATTTTGGTATTAAATTAGGGGACCAAGATAAATCTTGGGCGCTCCATTCAGTGTTCCATTCTCCATTCTGTGTGTGTTGAAGAACTAAGACAATGGTTTACGGGTAAGAAGAAGTTATTTCGTTTTGCAGTACCCATGATTTGGAGAGAGCCTAAAAATCACAGTGATGACTGTTACTTTTGTTCTTGTTCAGTGCAAGGTTTCAATTTAAAAAACAGGAAGGACATCTCATACCCAACCATCATACGTTCGGCTATTCGCCATGTACCTCATGGACCTGACTTGCCTATTCCTTTACCTCCGGATACCCTGGACAATATTTTAGACGATTTAGACCAAATATCACATATTAGCAGCGACAGTGATGATGGCTACGATCCAGGTACAAATGACCCTGAACTTTTCTCTCAATCAGATTTGAACGACTTAGTACGAAATCTGGGCCGCCCAAAGGAAACAGCGGAAGTTCTAGGGTCTAGACTTAAAGAAAGACCTTTGTTAAACTCCGGTGTTTCATTTTCGTGGTACCGATTTAGAGAAAAGGAATTTGTCCCTTTTTTTTACGCAAGAGGGAGACCTTGTTTTCTGCAACAATGTACCTGCAATTTTGAAAATGTTCAAAATTATGTATGAACCAGAGGAATGGAGACTTTTTATCGATTCGTCAAAAAGGAATTTGAAAGCTGTACTTCTTCACAATGGTAACCGATATGCTTCTGTGCCTGTTATACACTCAGTCCATTTGAAAGAATGCTACGAAAAGCTTGAGTTTATTCTTAATTAGCTCAGCTACTCTGACCATAAATGGACCATTTTTGGTGATTTGAAAGTTATTTCTATGTTACTAGGTCAACAAAGTGGTTACACAAAGTTTCCATGTTTCCTCTGTGAATGGGATAGCCGTGACAGGAAACAACACTACGTAAAGCAGATGTGGCCAATCAGAAAGGCTCTTATTCTTGGAGTTAAAAATGCTGAAAAATAAAGTTTAGTAGATCCTAAGAACATTTTGTTTCCACCACTTCATATAAAATTGGGGCATATGAAACAGTTTGTGAAAGCATTAGACAAAGAAGGAGAGTGTATCAAGTATCTTTGTGAACAGTTTCCTGGTCTATCCGATGCTAAGCTGAAAGAGGGCATCTTTGTTGGGCCTGACATAAGAACACTTTTAAAAGATGAAACTTTTGTCACTAAAATAGAAATGAGAGAAAAAAATACGTGGAATTCATTTAAACTTGTTGTAACAGGCTTTCTTGGAAACAAAAAAGATCGAAACTACAAAGCTTTGGTTGCTGAATTGTTACAAAACTACAAAATATATTGGACTGCAACATGAGTAGTCAAAGTCCATTTCCTCCACTCATATCTGGACTACTCTCCAGAAAATCTTTGTGCTGTAAGTGAGGAACAAGGAGAACGTTTCCATCAGGATATAAAAGAAATAGAGCGCAGATACCAAGGTCGTTGGAATGTCAACATGATGGCAGACTACTGTTGGATGTTAAAACGGGAAAATTCACAAGAACACAACCGAAAAAGTACTAAAAGAAGCTTCGATGGGAAAAGAAAACGTTTTTACAAAGACTTATAATAGCATTTTCAACACATGTGTATCACTATTATTCTTATTTAAGCTATTTATCTTTGTTTCTCTTTCTTTTAGTTTATGTTAAAATAATAAAAACAAACCCAAAATTTTCGTTTTTTGTACTTTTTTCAAATATTTTACCTTTATTTTGTAGGCAAGCCTTACGTGATAGAAAAAAACCCATGTCATTTTTGAAATCAGCGAAAACAACTAAATAAAGATCAGTTAATAAAATCAAAACAATTTTAAAAAAAGTTTTTTTTGCAGACCTGTGTAATTCATAAAAAAAAATTGTGAATTTCTATCACATTATCACAGAACCAGTGCCAACTTTTGTTATATCTTGTTCAACATATTTGTAGAAGAATTTAATGTTTATATATCAGTCATTGAAGAAAGAAAAGCATTTTAAAATCCCTTCATGAAGTTTAAATCATTTTTTAAAAAATTTAAACAGTTTGCTTTAGTAATAATTTGATCACAAATCTTCTTTGTGTTTCATAAAAGTAGGTTACAAGCAAATTTAGATAAAGGCCATTTATATATATATATATATATATATATATATATATATATATATATATATATATATATATATATATATATATAAGTTTTTTTATTTAAATCATATTATGTTCGCTTAAAATACACTGAAATTTGTATTAATTTAAGTGACATTTTTGACACATTATGTGACGAATCTGTATGGAACCTTTTCACTAATCTTCTTTGGCATCTTTTTGGGGAATATAAATTCGCTTTTATTTCCAATCAACTCCAAAATGATGAACGGGATATGCAAATTAGGTAAGGCTTTAAGGTAAGGTTAGGATTTAAGTCGAGCGTTGTAAGATAGCAATGTAGATGATGGAAAGCTATTGAGCCAGAAACTTTAACCGCAATATTAGAGGATTCAAGGATATTAGAATCGTGAAGACGTCGTGCAGCTATTCGACGGAAGTACCAGAAAGCTGATACAGCCAGCGGTAAATATAATTTACGTACGCTTAAAATAAGCGTTAGTTTAGTCAAATTAGTTAAAAGTTAATGAAAGTTAAGAATTCGAGTACGGGTATTTCTCGGATATCCTATTTCACTAGACTTTACTTGATCTTGAGCGTAATTATTTATTAGTTGCATCATTTGTAATTTAATTTAGAATAAAGGCAAATCCCTTTATTTGGCGTAACATAAAAGTATTATAT
Source organism: Trichonephila clavipes (assembly GCA_019973935.1). Lineage (NCBI taxonomy): Eukaryota > Metazoa > Arthropoda > Arachnida > Araneae > Nephilidae > Trichonephila > Trichonephila clavipes. The sequence goes on from BMAU01018758.1 coordinate 315,418, forward strand.
GTCATTAGAGTTTTTTTTGAGGAATTGAAATCATAAATAAATATTATTATTAAACCAAAAATGGTGGACCCAGGGGTCTCCATAGTGGCGCTCAACGAGTAAATCCCGAGTATAGAGTCGGATCTAATTTTCGAATCATCCCTGAGCAGAATTTTTTGGGGGTGGAGAACGTGGCAGAGTTCTTGGAAAATAGAGATAATAACTTAACATATTACGAGATACCCACACAACTAGCATGTGCATATTTAAAGGGTCATCTAACAGGACGGGCACTTGATTGGTTTGAGGTTCTAGGTTATATGATTAAAGAAAACCCAGACGACGGTTTCGTTAATGCAACTATATGCGAGAATTGGTCCCAGGATTTTAAAATTATAGATGGTCTACTCTTTTACCCGAGAACTAAGAGTGTACATTCCTAGATCTCTTCGAGAAGCAATAATGCAAGAATTTCATGATCTGCCATTAGCAGGCCATCTAGGAAAGAGGAAGACCTATTTAAAATTACGCGACACATGTTATTTTTCATATATGAGGAAATATATATTTGAATATGTATCAAACTGTGACTAGTGTCAAAAATTTAATTACAAAAACGCGTTACTAACTGGTCGATTAATTCCAATAGTATCGAATTACTCGAATGAAATTGTAACGTTTGACCTATTAGGCACCTACCCCGCATCCCGACCAGAAAGATATAGATTTTTATTGGTAATATGTGACCACTTCAATAAGTGGAGTGAGCTTATCCCTTTACGAAAAGCTTCGTCCCAGGCCATAGCTAACGCCCTTTTTGAAAATTATATTTAACGTTACGGAGCTCCGATTTCTTCAATTAGAGATAACGGACCCAATTTATATCCGAGGTATTTGAACACTTAAGTCACAGGTTGGACATAAAACATATGAAAACGGTAACATACAGGCCACAGGCGAATTTAACGGAGAGAGTTAATCGTAATTTAGTCCAGATGATAGCCTGTTTTGTAGAAGAAAATCACGAAAACTGGGACCGATTTCTTCATGAGTTCGCTTTCGCGCTGCGCACTTCAGTGAATGAGACAACAAATAAAACTCCGACTGAGTTATTCTTAGGCAGAAAGATTAAAACACCTATTAGTAAATTAATAAATGTCACAAAGGGTGCTGAATATGTAGGAAGAAACATTGAGAAATTATTCGTTTAAGCAAGGCAGAACATGCGGAAACAACATAAAACTTGGGAAAAATATTATAATCGGAAAAGGAGGGGAGTTATTATCAAAGTAAATGATTTGGTGTTGGTACAAACTCAATTAATAAGTGCTGCGGGTAAGAGAGTGGTCGAAAGTTTATGCCTAAGTTTGAAGGGCCTTATAGAGTGTTGGAGTTTCGGAATAACAATTTAATCATTTGCAACAAAGGTAAAAGTGTCACAGTTAATATCGACTAGGTGCAAGTGTACCGTCCACGACAATCCGACACGATTAGTTTGAATAGTCATGTTGAGACACTATATGAAGGACAGAGGTCTAGTAATGTGTCAAGTAGATCGCACCCAGGAAAATTCAAAGCATCTAGGAAAACCTCGAGTGAGGAGAGTAAAGGTCGTAAATCAAATAAGGGTAATGCCGGATGGGAGGATCCGAGATTGAAACGTAAAGTAGAGTCAAATGAGTCAGTGGACAGGAATGATTTAAAACTGTCCAAAATATGCAGAAAAAGATCTCTACAGGTGTCCGAACATAGGGACCAGAAAAGAACAAACCCTGAACCAAAACAGGGGATAAAAAGAGCAATTCTGTCCTCGGATTCATCTCGAAATTATAAATGAAGACCCAATAACCCCTCTCAGGGATCACAGTCCATTGCAGGTCCCTCACATCAAAGAGATACCAGGCAGGGAAAGCCACTTACAGAAAGAGCAAGCATGAAAGGAGTGGACAATACGACAAGGCCCGGCAGATAAGGAAAACTACAAGTGGAACCAACAGGGCAGCTGAGAGGAGACCAGTCCGGTCAAAACAGGTGACAGCAGTGAGACCTTGTCCTTACTATCTACTAATGCGACGCTTACTTAACTTAAATTATTTAATTTATTCACATTATATAAAATCCAGGTTCTACTGACTTTGCATCGCATTATAGCTTAAGTTTAAACTTTAGATCTTTTAAAGACAAATAAACTGTACGCTAAATAAAAAGACATTCTCTAATTAATCATTAATTTATTTTAAAACAATAAGATTGAAATTACGTTAAATTATAAAGAGATACATAACAGAACATTACTTAACTGAAAGAGATCGATAGAGAGGAGTCATGACGGTGCCTAGAGTCCCCACCTGTGGTATTGGAAGGGACGTGTCAGACCAAGTGGGTGTGAGAGAAAAACGTCAGAGAGTGAGTCAATTCGGGGTGCATCCGCCTTTTATTCCGCGGCAGTTTTCTCCTGTATTCTGGAGCGGATTATTTACAGAAATTCAATCAACTTATCTGATTGGTCTAGAGTCAGCGGAAGGATATCCTCTCACGGTCAATGACATCCCCCAAGCGCGGGAAATTCCCAAAAAACACCCCTTACCATGATGTATTTATGGGTGCAATGCCTTCTTCCAGGCGTGGGAACGCGTCACCCTTTTCGGTGGGGTAAGAGACGCACCCAACAAATTCCTTTCGTTGTAAACAACAACAGGGCAGATATAAAAATTACAGTTGCAATCCCTAGGGACCGGTGACCTCCCATCACTCCTCCCCTCTTTCAGATTAACAAAACTAGAATGAATGAAAACAAAAATTTCAGTAAGTAAATATAAATACAAAATTGGCCTAGCGTCGGCACATCCAATAAAAGAAAATTCATGGAGAAAATGTCAATATCAATGTCCAAAAATTCACAGACTCCTGGTTCTTGAACAGCTGTCCACGTCTTGATGGTAGAGAAAAAAAATTGTCTGGAGCGTCGTAATCTCACTGAAAGCAGTTCGTATTCCGGTGCTGTTTGAATCCTGTAGGGGTTCTGTCCATACTTGTCCATGATGTCCGCAGCTCAATCATCGCTTCCATATTTCTAAAGAAATCTGCTAAACTGCAAAAAATTAAAAAAAAAACTTTGTCTCCCAGGGAAATCATATTAGTAATGAAACCACAATAATTAAAAAAAATTAAACTTGGCCCTTTGTGACCGCCGTCGAAGACTCCAAGCACCAACCTCCAACTCCTCTCACCGCTCATAAAATAAAAATAAAAAAGTAAAAAAAAAGTACAATCAATTTCTGAAGTTCCTACCCAATTCCGTGAGGGAAAAAAAACAATTTAACTATCAACAACTACAATGACGTTAATGTACGAAGAGGAGAAAAAAAATTTCACTGAATGGATCACCCAAACAATTCACAAAAACATCAGACACAGACTGACAAATAGAAATAATTAAACAATCACAAAGAATCGTGTGCCACTAAATAATAAAAAATATTAAACATAACACGTTAAATAATAACACGTAAAAATCCAAAATTTGCGTATCTAACAACTGCGCAACTCACAATAACAACACTTAGGAGTATTGAACAAAATACAATGATAAGAAATAACCGCTAGTGAAAACATTTACATACAATTCAAGCGTGGCACGCAGAAACAGACACCTCATAATCGTTTAACATCGAAATCTTGACACGACTAATGTGAAGTGAATGTCCCAGACCACCAAAACAAATACTAGCAGAACTCTTCACATACTCAAAGCATAATAAATTTAAATGGTTCACTAAGAGCATTAATAACAATATTTAATGAAATTAATTAAGTAAAAGTAAAAAATTTAGAGATTGAAACGATGAGTGTACATAAGTGGAGAAAAAAATTATGACCTCGGAGAATGCTTGATAGCCTAAGAAATTAAAAAAAATTCACTACAAGCATTGGTTACAAATAAAAGTTTAAAAACAAATTAACGTAATTAATTCAGATTTGCAAATTAAAATTCTATAAATTAACTAATCGTATAAATGATAAAAAAAAATTCTATAACCTGTAAGAATGCTGAGTAGCCTAAGGAATTTTAAAAAAAAATTTCACTACAAGCATTGGTTACAAATGAAATTAAGAAAAAAAAATATTACTGTAATTAAATTTAGAATCGCAAACTATGAGTGCGCATGTGATCAGTATGCACCCCCACTGTTTACAAATGCAACACAAAAAAAAATTTTCATGACATTCCCTGCGCAAACGATTTGCTGCATGCCGCAAACGCCAGCACAAGAAACAGAATGCAGAATTAAGACTAAAAAAAATTTTTTTGCAAATCCGATTGTAAAAAAAAATTTAACTGTATCGATTAATATTGTTTATAATAAATTTTAAGGAGAAAAAAAATTTCTTCCACATTCAATACATTCAAATTTCCATTTGAGAAATGAATTCCAGAAATCACAAGTGCAGTTGAAAATTTCAGAAAAAAAATTAAAACATAAAATTGATGTGCGACCCAAGTCATATGAGGCGACACATACAGAGTAAAGTAATTTAACTAAAAGAAAATTATTGCAAGTGTTACACAAAATTAAACATAGATTCCAAAATAAAAAAAAAATATCGCTTAACTAATCAACATAACTTTTTAACAATCCTCGTAATACAATGTATCCACAAGTCCAAATAATATATAAAAAAAACTCAAATTGTTTCACTATACGCGCAACAAAGATACAAACACGAACAAGATCCTCGATTTACAATAATACCGCTAACTCAATTCATCGAAAATTCCTCTAACTAATAACTCAAATACAATTCTATAACACCAACCCAAAATTCTCAGTAACCTTAAAATGATTCCTCGATAATCCAAAATTGCCTCTTTCCTCAGATCGTTCACATCTTATTCCTTAATAACACTAACTAAACTTATCTGCAACTTCCGAAGAATCAATTGACTGCTCCACAATACCATTAACTAAAACCATCTATGCTCATCAACTTTCTTACTCGAAACCGTACCAAATCATGGACTCAAATTACCCTATCTACGTCAAAACAACGTTCTCAATTATACCGTATAATTATATCAACTCAATTTCCCTTGCTCCAAAATCCTTAAATCAAAACATCCTTCTGTACATCAAACAATTTTATCAAATAAACCATGAGACTTTCTTTTCAACTCAATTATCCATTTCCACACAAAAAACAACTATCGAATAAACGTACTTTGAACAAACTTATCTATCTCCATGAAAAAAAAAAAAAAAAAAAAAAAAAAAACTTTCACAATTCTTCAACAAATTCATCAGTGCAAACTTTATCTATCTCCTTCAAATAACTTTCTCAGTTTACTTTATAATTGCTTCAATTCAAATTGTCATTTTTCCAAAACAACTTTCTCGGTTTACACTGTATAATTACTTCAACTCAAAGTGTCATTTTTCCAAAACAACTTTCTCGGTTTACTGTATAATTACTTCAACTCAATTGTCATTTTTCCAAAACAACTTTCTCGGTTTACTGTATAATTACTTCAACTCAATTGTCATTTACCCAAATCCATAACTCAAAACAATCCTCTGTGCGTAAAATTGCTGGATATCTGACCCCCGAAGAAAAAATTCTGTGGGATACAACTCTCTCCACACCGGAAAAAATGTTGGGCACAACGGACCCCATGCATTCCAATTTCACAATGATGAAAGAGATGTCGAACAGAAAAAGATCCGACTCCGGTTAATGCGGTGCCAGCGCCGAGACAGGCCATAAATCCATAAATCTCACCACACCCCGTGGACATGCCGAGGAACTCAAAGTCACCCAGTGACACTCAGAAAAAGGGGGAGGCTGACCAAAGAATTTCACACCCCGAAGAAAATTTCTGCAAGACAAACTTTTTTCAACATCAGAAAAAAAATGTTGGACATCTGACTCCATGCGCCCTGACCTCACGATGACGAGGGAAATGTCAAATCGAACATAACTTGGCCCTAGTCAATGCGGTGCCAGCGTCGAGACAGGTCATAAATCTATAAATCTCACCACACCACGTGGACACGCCGAAGAACTAAAAGTCACCCAGTGACACTCAGAAAAAGGGGGAGGCTGGCCAAAGAACTTCACCAATGTGGCGGATAGAATAACAATCAAGGCTCCACCCTTGATGCGAGACTTCTCTGAGGGGGGGGGTCCCAAGAGAAAAAAAATTCGGCGGAGTCACCGGAAATGGACTTCACGCCGTTTCCTTGCCCAGCCTTGATTCGAGACTTCTTTGGGGGGGGTCCCACGAGAAATAAAAATCGGCGGAGTCACCGGAAATGGACTTCACGCCGTTTCCCCCATCACTCAAGCGCAAAAGATAAATTGAAAACGATATTTCTCTCATAACTCTATTTCCAATCCTCAATTCTCAAGCAGAAAAAAAAAACGTCCAAATAATAGATAATTCACTCCATATCAAGCGTGCAGGATACACAAAGCAAATTCTCAAGCAAAACGTCCAACAATAGATAATTCACCCCCGATCAAGCATATAGAACACACAAAGCAAATTTCTCAAGCAAAACGTCCAACAACAGATAATTCACCCCCGATCAAGCATATAGAACACACAAAGCAAATTTCTCAAGCAAAACGTCCCACAACAGATAATTCACCCCCGATCAAGCATATAGAACACACAAAGCAAATTTCTCAAGCAAAACGTCCCACAACAGATAATTCACCCCCGATCAAACATGTAGAACACACAAAGAAAATTTCTCAAGCAAAATGTCCCACAACAGATAATTCACCCCCGATCAAACATGTAGAACACACAAAGCAGCTGCCATCTCCCGTCGCTCAAGTACACCAGAGACAAATTGAAAACGCAACCCAAGGATAAACACGCGCAACACTATTTCAAGCACGACTCCACAGATAAGAATACCTAATCTACACAACACTATTCTAAGCACAATTACACAGATAAGAATGCCTAATCTACACAACACGATTCTAAGCACAATTCCACAGATAAGAATGCTTAATCTACACAACACGATTCTAAGCACAATTCCACAGATAAGAATGCCTAATCTACACAACACTATCGTAACAACCCAAGAACTGAAGATGAAATGTCCACACCGTGAACAAACCAACCAATCCATCCAATTACAACAACAAAAACAAAAAAAAAACAACACAAAAAAACTTATTACCAAATAACAGCATAATTACTATTAAAATCCAGAACAAAAAATTTAAATCATCATCAATACTCAGCTAAATAATCTACCCACGCGCTAACATAAGTCAACACATGTAAGCCTAGCATCAACGACAAAAAAAAAATTACCATATTGAGAGACCAAACGTTAAAATTCCTAGTAAGTTTAGCACACAAGCGAGACACAATTATTGACTGCACATTAATTTAACAACCACAATTAATCTAAACCCCTGAATAAACAACAACAAAAAAATTCCAAATCTATAGCAAAACAAACAACGCAAAAATTAGATGAGCATTGAAACACCCAACGCAAACACCAGAAAATTTTAAGTCAAAGTTAGCAATCATCTCACATAACAAAACAACATGCGCGAGAAAAAAAAATATTAAAGTTTCAACATAATTTCTTAGAGAAAATATCCAAACAGCCATCTCTATCCATATCTTAACAAGCATAAATTCCAATGTTATCATTTAGTAATACACAACCACTTAAAATTAATACACCAACAAAATTTAGCAAAAAATTAATTCCAACAAAATGCCGTTACCAAAAAAAAATTAATCTTCCATGCAAAATCAAATTTAACCAGAAAGTACACAGTTATACACAATCAAATCATCATAAAATAAACTATTCAATAGAGAAACCTTTTGTATGAAAAAAAAATTAAATTTACTAGATAATAATCACAACACAAATTATGTAATAGATGAGAAAAAAATTTCAAATATGTATGTATCGCAACAACATTCAAATTTCATGACAGGTGTCCAGAGACCCCAAATTTGACTTTTGCCGCAAACATAAATTAAAGCTTAAAATTAATAAAATTAAACATTGACGTACGTACATGATTATCATTGAATAACACTTCATTACACAAAATTTATTTAATATGTTGCACAAAACACACGGCATAAAAATATTTTATCTTGAGTTAAAATTGATCTTAACCACGAACAACACTATGTCATTTAAGCATAAAATCAAGACATAAAACAAACTGCATAAAAAAATTTAACTGGAATTCATTAAATAACAGGAAATCATTAAATAAATGTGTACAAAATTTGATCTAACAAAAAAAACATAAAACATAACATGAAACAAGGTGCAACTATGAGACAGGTACCATTCAATGTGTGCTCTCGAATTGACAAAGTGTAAAAATTGTAAAAAAAAATTTCAGCCTCCTTCAAAAAATTTTAGCGCGGAAATGTATTAACGAGCCGAATTGCCTGCACGAGCAATTAAATTATACCGTGGACTTGGAACAATACCCTTAACCTCCGTCTCGTCTGGTTGCAAATCATCCAAGTTTTCCAAGTGCAAATATGAAAATCTCTTAATAAATGGAATCTTCCGATTGACATGCGTGTTAAATCTTTTCCTCAATTGTTCTACATGTTGGACCCTATAATTGACATTAGAAAAACGCTCTATTACTCTGTAAGGACCTTCCAACTTAGGTCTGAGTTTTGGAGATAAATTAGATTTAATGTTAGGCGTCTTGATAAAAAAAAGGACCCGATTTTGTAATCGTAGTGATGTTGTTTTGTCGCTCTCGTACTCAATTCAACATGTGATGCCTCCTGATCCTTTAGATTATTTAAAACTTCATTGAAAGTATGCTCCAAAGACGGTAAAAGTTTCTCGACATATTCATACTTATTTTGTGGTGTATCGGAATTCTTTTCGTAAGTGTAAAATAATCGAATATCTCTGCAATGCTCTAGGAAAAAAGGAGATGTGTATGTAGCTTCATGGATCGCTGAATTTAATGCTAACATGGTGTGCGGGAGTTGCTCATCCCAATCGTTTGTGTTTTGTGAAATTGATGCAAGGATATTGGCTAACAATTGATTGGGTTTTTCTACCCTACCGTTGACGTGAGCGGAATAACTTGATATGTGCCTTTTGTGAATACCCATGACTCTGCAAAATTCAACAAATTCGGAACTCTTAAAATGTGTAGCGTTATCTACGACTAATTTATGGGAGCAACCCCTGTGTACAATGTAATTATAAAAGAAAGCTTTTGAAATCGTACTGGACCTAATATCCGGAAGTGGAACAATGTGAATATATTTTGTGAAGGCATCTATCACAGATAAAACATAGCTATATATATATATATATATATATATATATATATATATATATATATATATATATATATATATTACCTTTAAGCGTGGTTTTTAAGGGACCGAAAATATCCATATGACACGTTTCTCCTGGTTCAGTATTTTGTTCAACAAGTTGATGGGGTGCAGGCGGGATTTTTAAAGGCGTTTTTCGAGATAAGCATATGGTACAAGAACGAACAAAATTTTTAGTATCTTTGTACATATTATGCCAAAAGAAGTTTTCGCTGAGTCGATGGTATGTTTTAAAAAATTTGAGATGTCCTCCATATTCTGAATGAACGGATTCGAGAATTTTAGCTTTTAGACAATGTGGAATGCAAACTTACTTTCTAGTGGTGTTAGACCTGGGTGATCTCGAGGGGCGCTTGGACAAATGACATAACAAACCTTCCCCATTAATAAAATAGTTGCTGATTTGTAGGCTAACATCATTTTGATCAATTTTTTGTATGATAGTGCTTAAAACAGAATCTTTCGTTGCATATTAATAAGATCTTGAGAGTCCGGTAAAGCTATTGTGTTGTTGTTAATATAACGAGAAAGATGATCTGCGACTGAATTTAAGGATCCCCTGATGTAGTGTTTGTCGTAATTAAATTCTTCCAGAGCCAATTTCCAACGCAAAATTTTGGAAGAGAGATTTTTATTAGAAAGAAATCCCGCGAGAGGCTTATGATCGGTAAAAACTTTAAATTTTCTGCCTAACAAGAAAGGTCTAAAAAAATTTAATGCTGTATATATCGCGAAAAATTCTAAAACCGTTGCGTTATATTTCGATTGTGATGGATTTAATTTCTTAGAAAAAAATATAAAGGTTTGACTTCAGGGTTAGGATATTTTTGTTCTAAAACTGCCCCTATGCCGCGAGAAGAAGCGTCCGTTGTTATTTGTAACTCCGCGTTTTGATCAGGTAGAGCCAAGACCGCGGTGGATTCAATATGGCTTCCTTAATATCATCAAATGCCTCCTGCGTTTAAGATGTCCACTCAAATGGAGTGTCTTTTCTCAATAGATTCGTTAAGGGAAGTGCACGTTTTGCGAAATTCTTGATATATCTCCTATAAAAATTACAGCACCCTAAAAAAGATTTAATTTGTTTTTGATCCTTTGGAACTGGAAACTCATTAATTGATACGGACTTATCTTTATCTATAAGAATGCCTTCCGGCGTTACTACAAACCCTAAAAATTTACAACTTTTTGTTAAAAACTGACATTTACTCGGATTAAATTTTAAGTGGATTCTTTCAAAGCGTTCAAAAACCTTACCCAGTAGTTCAAAATGTTCATCTATAGTTTTAGTGAATAAGATAATGTCGTCTATATAAACCAAAGCTCCGTTGTGTAATAAATCTCCCAGGACCTCCTGTGCAATTGATTGAAAAGCTTTAGGCAAGTTTTTTAAACCGAAACATAATCTGTTAAATTGATATTTATCACCGTCGGGAGTAGAGAATGCCGTCTTATGCCTGTCCGCAAAGTGTAGTTGAATTTGATTAAATGCTGACTTCATGTCTAATGCCGAAAAATAGTTTGAACCCGAAATTTCATGTAAAATGTCGTCCAATGTTGGTATAATGAAGTCTTGAGTCAAGGTTATTTCGTTGAGTTTCCGAAAATCTAAAACAAGGCTCCATTTTTCTTTCTGTTTGACAATCAAGGCCGGAGTATTATACTAAGAATTAGATTTTGAAATAATCCCCGCCTTTTCTAAATCTGCTATTTGACGTCGAAATTCGTTTCTTAAATTAAATGGAATCTTATAAATTGGACATTTAATGGGATAATCATGTTGTAAACTGATTCTGTGATGCTCCGTAGCGGCTGCGGATAATTCTACCGTAGAGCGAGCGAAAGCACTTTTGTGCGATATTAAAAGTTGAAATAATCTGCTTTTGATTTTACTGTCCAAACCTGAAAGGTTGAAATCTTTCTCCGTGAGGGGGGGTAAAATATCTTGAGAAACGGGAAAATCAGAAGAAAAGCCTTCGTAATTATTGACAGTAATTATTTTCATGTTTTTGTTAAGGGTGATTATGTTATCTGAATCGTTTCTACTTTCTAAGATGGTGTCATTTGTCTGTGGATCAATATTAATTCGCGAATTAGTTAAATGAATGTTTTTAGTTTGTAGCTTTGCTGAACTCTGAATAGTGACCAATGACGTCAAATTAGGTAATGTTTCAACATGTATGCGAACATTTGTGACCGAATGGGGACCCACACACGTTTTGTGTTATAAAAATCCATGTATAAAGTTACTCTGTACCACACGTGGAGGGAGTGAATAATGAATAAGCGGAATTGAAAATTTATTAATTAATAAACGGTTTTTTCCTATGTCTAAGACTGCGTCCCATAATTTCAAAAAATCGTATCCCAAAATAGCGCAATAACTATCGTTAATCTCTTGTTTCGTTATAAAAAAAATATGTCGAAATTGAAATTCCCCCAATGACAATTGTATTTCATAGCAACCGATAATTTCTACCGTGTCTCCGCTTACGGCTTTAATCTGAATTGAAGCATTAAATTCCCTAAAGTTATCATTTTTTATTTTAGTAAAAAAAGAATTAGACATTAAAGATACGGATGCACCTGTGTCAATTAAAATTCTAAATTTGTGATGTTTAACATTAGCCTTTATTATTGGTAGATCGAATATATTGTCTCGAGATTGAATAGGAGAAAACAGCTCCTCTACCGAATGAAAAAAATCTAAATACGGCTTTCTCCGCGGGAGTTTAAAGTCTCATTCCTGTGATAACGTTGAAAACACCTATTCCCAGAATTTGTGTGTGACCCTCTCACCTAATGCCTGGGGGCTGCGTAATTGTCGCGGAAAGCAGATTCTCTGAAATGTACATGTCTCCCTTCTGACCCGGGGTAACTTGAAAAAGAATACTCGCTAGCGGCGTTTCTGCGGGGGGCTGGTAACGGGCAGCGCGTTCGTCCCTCTGTTTCTTTCTACATTCCGCCTGTCTATGTCCTTGAATTCCACAATAAAAGCACTTGAAAATGTTCTCCCTTCTGTTAAAATAGTTCCCCCCCTGATTTACGAGCTGTAACTGCACTGGCCTCTTGTAGACGGCCGACCCTTAAATTCATTTCTTCTAATCTATCCGCTAATGCTGAAAGAACTGGATTTTCCGTTTGTGCAGACGACAAACCGGATCTCTCTTCGCTAGCTATTTAGTTCAATTTCATATTTTGCTCTTCTATCAATGCCGTGTTGATTGATTCATCTAAATTCAAAGGATCACGAGAAAGCACGAAGCGGCGGATGTCATTTCTTAAACCACTTATGAAACGAGATTGTAACAATTGGTCGTTCGCATTTCTCACCGCGGTATTTTGAGCCGAATTTCCTGACTGGAAAATCTGTGTTCCCAGTTTATTGATGCGTGTTGCGAATTCCTGTACGCTCTCAGAAGGACCCTGGATACATGATGAAAATAACTGAAGACGCGTTGATAAAGGTACAGCTTTTTCGAATCTTCCAATAAGAATTCTTGCGATATCATTATATTCTGCCAATTGACTGTGGGTTGGGTCGGATAGAAAATTTCCTCAGCTATTCCCGTTAATTTTAATTTCAGAATTGTTACTTTCTCATCGTTTGACCACTTGCCTAAATTCGCAACATCGTTTATTTTTTGTAAGAACCTGCGTATTCCTAACGATTCACCTCCGTCGTACATTGGGATTAGATCAATTAGATTAAATTTCTCGGACGCCGTTTGCGTCATTAAGGGGTCTGATTGTCGTGTACGTGGCATGTTTTTTTTTAATTATTAGTTAAGACAAAATTTCTAGCGAGTTTAATTCTCAACGGAAACCGTTAAATAAAAAAAATTCAAGCACTCGTGCAAGGCAAAAGAAATTCATGAACTCTTAAATTTAAACAAAACTTTTAACTAATCGGCTCTCGCGTAAATACATGCATAGAGAAAAAAAATTCACATCAATATTAAAAAGAAAAAAAAATTAAAGAGCACCAGTACCTGCGTCATCTCTGCACCTTGGACTCTTGGACTCTTCCTTTCGCCAAAACTGCAAGAAAAAAATTCACAGTATCAAATTCGAGCAATACATAAAACACATAGTAGCACACGAGATGAAAATTTGTCGTGATGATCCTTCAAGAAACGTTTATCAAAAGATGTAAAAAAAATTTAATATCCTGGTCACTGGCACCAGATAATGCGACGCTTACTTAACTTAAATTATTTAATTTATTCCCATTATATAAAATCCAGGTTCTACTGACTTTGCATCGCATTATAGCTTAAGTTTAAACTTTAGATCTTTTAAAGACAAATAAACTGTACGCTAAATAAAAAGACATTCTCTAATTAATCATTAATTTATTTTAAAACAATAAGATTGAAATTACGTTAAATTATAAAGAGATACATAACAGAACATTACTTAACTGATAGAGATCGATAGAGAGGAGTCATGACGGTGCCTAGAGTCCCCACCTGCGGTATTGGAAGGGACGTGTCAGACCAAGTGGGTGTGAGAGAAAAACGTCAGAGAGTGAGTCAATTCGGGGTGCATCCGCCTTTTATTCCGCGGCAGTTTTCTCCTGTATTCTGGAGCGGATTATTTACAGAAATTCAATCAACTTATCTGATTGGTCTAGAGTCAGCGGAAGGATATCCTCTCACGGTCAATGACATCCCCCAAGCGCGGGAAATTCCCAAAAAACACCCCTTACCATGATGTATTTATGGGTGCAATGCCTTCTTCCAGGCGTGGGAACGCGTCACCCTTTTCGGTGGGGTAAGAGACGCACCCAACAAATTCCTTTCGTTGTAAACAACAACAGGGCAGATATAAAAATTACAGTTGCAATCCCTAGGGACCGGTGACCTCCCATCACTACGCAGCACTGTAGAAGAACCCGAATAAATTCCAGAGGAGCGGAGGAGCATCGGAATCGACAGTATCCCGCAGAACAACATCAGGAGAAGAAGCTTCAGTATGGAAGCCTTAGACGGATATCCAGTGGATAGGAGCGAATAGAGGACAAAGAAAAATATCAAGTTGTATCGTTCCTTTCTTTTCTCCTTTCAAACAAGTGGTCGGAAAAATTATTGCAATGAAGCAAGTCACGGGCGGATTTTTAATTTAAGAAGCCAAGCAAAAGTGGACACTACAATGAGTGTGTTTTTTTCTTGATGAGAAAAATCAGCTTTTGTATTAATTTTTTTGTATAAATATGGAGAAAATATTTGTAAAAATGTATTTTTTTTTTACTTCTATGTATAACTTCGCTAAGATTCGACAGTTCCTTTGGTTGTTTGTTTTATTGGTTTTTTGAAAAATGTTTGAAATTGTATGTATATGTATGTATATATTTTGTCTCATATCTGGTGACTTGAGACGCGGCGTAATTAGGTAGGGCTAACATTTAATACTAACAAGCGCAGCATGCATGGAATGGGAATGTTAAGGAGCCAGATGCTTTAATTGATGTATATGAAAATGTTATGTAAAAAAATGAATGGATTTGTATATACTATAGATGTTTGCCTCTTCACAAAATTTAAAGAGGTTCTCATTTCAGGGTAGCAGACCCTGAGCATTGTATAGCGAGTAAAGAATCAGGGTGTAAGTGAGAATATGGTCGTATAGTTGTATCATAAGTAATTAAGGAAACCACATAGGCAGGTTTTTTACCATTTTGGTGGTTTTTCCGTCGCCTCTTAGCCAAATGCATGTGGTGTAGGGAAATATAATTCTGTAAATGTTATGTCTTTTAAAGGGCAGTTTTAGGTCGTAATTTTTTTTCTTTCCCTTAAGGAAGGAGAATTTGTATCCGATTGTTAGATATATATTAAAGTCGTCCGGACTATAAATCAAGTTTAGGAATTGGTTACGTAATTTATTTTCAGGCCGTTTTGTGACCTTCGAATAAATCCCGTTTTCTTTCTGGAGGGAGTTGTGATGAATCTGTATGGAACCTTTCCACTAATCTTCTTAGGCAACTTTTTGGGGAATATAAATTCGCGTTTATTTCCATTCAACTCCAAAAAGATGAACGGAAAATGCAAATTAGATAAGGTATTTGTAAGATAGCAATGTAGATGATGAAAGGCTATTGAGCCAGAAACTTTAACCGCAATATTAGAGGATTCCAGGATATTAGAATCGTGAAGACGTCGTGCTGCTATTCGACGGAAGTACCAGAAAGCTGATATAGCCAGCGGTAAATATAATTTAGGTACGCTTAAAATAAGCGTTAGTTTAGTCGAATTAGTTAAAGTTAATGAAAGTTAAGAATTCGAGTACGTAAGAATTTCTCGGATCTCCTATTTCGGGAAACCTTACTTGAACTTGAGCGTAATTATTAATTAGTTGCATCATTTGTAATTTAATTTAGAATAAAGGCAAATCCCTTTATTTGGCGTAACATAAAAGTATTATATGTTATTAGAGTTTTTTTTTTTTTTTTTTTTTTTGAGAAATTGAAATTATAAATAAATATTATTATTAAACTAAAATGGCTCTTAGTGGTTCTTTGCCTCAAATTAATCTTGGTGGTCCAAGGTGAGACCCAGGGGGCTCTCCACAATTATTATGTTATGAAAAATCATGTTCATTATCATTTTACATTACACATTATCATTTTATAAAAAATCATGTTCATTATCATTTTGCATTACACATTATCATTTTATGAAAAATCATGTTCATTAACATTTTACATTACACATTATCATTTTATGAAAAAATTTCCAGAGTTATTTCAATATAAAATCAAAACAGCACTTTTAACTAGGGAATTATATTTTTTTAGTTGGGTTTATTAACAAAAGAAGAAAATTCCATGTAACAAGGAATGACATTATTTTTTAATCTTTAAATTAAAACAAACACAACAAATTTTCAGTGTTAAAAAAAATTATTTTTAATTCTCTTCTAAAATTCTTCTTTATTATTTCCTAAGGTTTTAAATATACGTGAAAGAAATATTTGCCTGTTTAATTTTTTCTTACGCAAGCAATTAAAAAATTTTACCAACGTCCATGTCTCCCATTTGGAACAATTATTTTTCCTATTATTATCTTCTTTTTTTATTGATCTAAGACTCTGCTCTTTCATGGATTATTTAGTCTTGGAACAAAGATTTCTAATAATTAAGTTTGTTAAATAAGGTATACTATATATTTTTGGAAAATAACTACCATTGTTTGCTAAGATCTAATTTATATATATGCCACACATCCGGTATAGTGGTTAATGACCTTGACTACTGTGCCGTAGGGTCTGGGTTCAAATCCTAGAGAAGGTATGGATGTTAGTAAATGCATAGTGTTTTTGCAGCATGAGGGTACTCCCAATAAACATCGAGCCGCACGTCCTCTTATGATTTTGGTAAAAGGGAGAGAGAGGTGGGAGACACCTGCCCACCCAGAGTGTTTTCCCTATAAATTGAAGTAGACCGAGGCAAACAAACCACACTGTTACCTGCATGGTGCTAAAGTTGCAGCTAACGAAAAGCGTAACAAACTAACCCTTTGTCACGATGAATTTCGTGAGCCTCAATCTAACACCGTCAGACAGGTGACATTAGAAACAACAACATCTATTAATATATAAGTAGAACATAAAATTTTAAATAATGAAAAGTTTTTTAGTAAAGAAATTAAATATTTGTATAATAATCCGTTTCATAAAATGTAATATGTGTATTTTAATACTCAATTTACAATTAGATTCACGCATAAGATATTATAAGATTTTTTTATTTAACCATTGAAATTTTCAATTTATTTAGTTAAACAATTGCTGTTTTACATAAATTCTCTAAACAAAAATAAAGCATTTTTATATAAAACTTCTATCAGCATAATGAACTGGAACAGATCTATCCGCGAGACTTTACTAATCCTTTTGGGAAAATTATATATTTTAAATGTGGTTCCATTGGGAACCTCTTCCGAAGAAGAAGATACGGTTTTGTAAATGAAGGATAATATTTAAGCATAAACTTTTAGGTACGCGAGTTAGAAGTGAAAGGTTAGTGGTTAGCGAAAAGTAGCTGATGGATAGTCGAAAGTTGCTTGATGAATAATTACTAAATAATTAAAGATTGCTAATTTACGATTTAGTCGATAAGTTCTAATTAAATAATAACGAGTTGAATAATAAATTGAATAATAAAGGTTTTTAAAAAGTAATAAAAACAAGTTTAGAAATCATTTATTAAATTTTTTTTCGACAAATTTGACACCAAACACAAAATAAGGCTTCTAGATTAATGCAAAATAGAAATATTTGATGCTTTGAAAATTTTCTCTGTAAACAGTGAATTCTAAAATTAATACACTCGCATCAGTGTATTTTAGTTTTCGGCATATTCTTTGTCTTACAAAGTTTTATCAAACTTACTACTTTCGAATTTACTCCATTACTTTGATCACTGTTCTTCAGGTAAAATATTCCTCATCCTGTATTAAGGTATCCGACTACGTTCAGAATCATGATTTTGAAAATGCGTATAAATGAAACCATTATATATATATATATTTAGTGTCACCTGAACTAGAGCAAGCATATATAAAAGTGCCTAAATAATATTACCACATTAAAAAATTATTTAAAAGCAATTTTCTGGAGAAAAGTGAAGAAATAATGACATTGTTACAACATTCTCCTTTTATGGGAAAAGTTTCTATTATAATAATATTTTGCTTATATACTTTTAACCCTTTATCTATCGCATTATGATTTACTGCAGTTTTTTTCATGCAATATTTTTTTTAATCACTACATTAAAAATTAAGGGATATACATAAAAAAATACTCAACTTTGGGAAATTTAATCAGTTAGATCTAATTAATTAATTAAAGATACTCCACTGTAAAATTAATTACATACACTGCTCACTTAAAATAAATAGTCAAATCGTTTTCTAAGGTCTTCATTAACATACAGAAATAATAAGACACCTTTTGCAATTAACTATTTTTTCGGAACAAAAATGACAATCTTCACAATCCGATGAAAACATCATGAGCGGAAAACGCAATTTCTGCTATAAAACAATTCGCCTTCCCCGCTAAAATACTCGTCATAGAACCCGTGCTGCCATATAACTTGGAAGAGTGTATTTAAAAGAATATTCCTGCTAAGTATCGACACAGTATTCGTAAAGATGACTATTATATGTAATTTTAAAGTGAGTGGTACTTTTAAGTACCGTAGGTAGATAAAGGGTTAAAAGACTTCTCCACAGAGCCTGAACTAGGATTAATGAAAAGTTCGCATTACATTCAAAGTTACGTTTAATTGAAATAATAACCAATGTTTTTTTGTTGTTAAAGTTCTATTCTGAAGTATTAAAAAAATATGAATAAATCCACTTCTAAATAATATGTTTCAAAAGTTCTTATTCAGGTTCTGTATAAAAGTCGTAGCTATATATAGGCGAAATATTATCATGATAGAAACATTTTCCATAAATGTAGAATGTCTTGAAAAGGTATTATTTCTTCAGTTTTTGTTGAAAAATTAACTTTAAATAATTTTTTTCTTGTAGTAACATTCTTAAAACAATTTTATACATATATTTTAATTCATGTGATACTAAATATTAGAAAAAATATATTCATCTATTCCCTTTTTTTAAAACCACGTCCCGAACGTAGTAGGATACTTTAAATTATTTGCATCCATATTTAGTCCAAAACGAAACTATGGAATGACATGAATAGTAAAGGAAATAATAAAAGGAATTCCATATATCTTTCATTCTGTTGTTGGCGGTTATCCAATTTTTAAATAACTAAGCATGGGAGTTGCTGGGTTCTTGAAAAATTTATTTACATTTTTCTTTATCTTCTCTATTTTCTTTCCTTTTTTTCTGTCTCTTTTTTTTCCACTCTTTATTCCAAAGCATGCCTACACCTTTGACATTTCAGAGAAGTATATGGACAGTTAAGAAAATAAAGATAATTGCTAGAAATAAATATATCTTGAATATCAACCGAATTCATTCTGGGTTTTTTTAACCCTGGTCATATGTATACAATTTCTACTTAATTATTATTAGGAAAGCTTTTATTTAAAAAATTGAGTCGATGAATATATCTTAGTGTAAATAAAAAATAAATTGTACTTGTCACATAAGAAAGTTTATGAAAAACACAGGGTAGTAATTTTATTTAAATCTCCACGGTATTTAGTCAATCTGTTTATTCATTCAAATTTCGAAGTTTTCTTCGGAAAAGTTTGTTGGCATTCTCTGAAATTATTTTTGAAAGAATGTACTAAAAATCAATCAAAAAAATGAATGTAATGTAAAGTAAAAAAATGGTAAATCAATCTATGTATTTAAGATAAAAATAAAGAAAACGAAGAATTAATCAGAATAATTAGGGAACATGAAGGCAGAAAATAATTGCGAAACTTCATTTAAGACAAAAGAAACATTATTTTAAGTAATAACTTTATATATGCGTTGAATTATTTTATTTTTTAAAAAATGGTTAATTGTTCTTACAAAAAAATACTGTTTTTAAATATTTTTGTATCTGTATAGAGATGATGAACATAAAATTAAACACGTAAGAAATTCTTCAACTCAGTATTTCAATGCTTTAATTTAATTGAATTTTTTTTTA
This sequence comes from Trichonephila clavipes, assembly GCA_019973935.1. Taxonomy (NCBI): domain Eukaryota; kingdom Metazoa; phylum Arthropoda; class Arachnida; order Araneae; family Nephilidae; genus Trichonephila; species Trichonephila clavipes. The sequence continues at coordinate 335,402 of BMAU01018758.1, forward strand.
AATTTGCTCTTTTTCAGATCATTATTTAATGCAACTTATAGAACGGTCAATAATCCTAGTGTAAGTATATACAATATTTATGTGATAAAATATCAATATCAGCATCTCAAACAGCAATGTAAGGGAATTAGGAAATAATGTTCTATACGGCATTTTATGATATACTCATATACATTCAAATTACACTTCCAAAACGGAATTTTCTTTACGAATGTATCATTAAATCAAGAAAATTCGTTAATAAATTATCTTGTTATGGGAAAAGAGAGATATGTGTAAATTATAAGATGAAATATAGTTGTTCTCTTTCATGATAAGTTTTTTTCTTTGGTTACTATATTTTAAAGAGAAGCTTTTAAGCAATTCGTCTAAGTGTTTGACAGGTAACAGATTTGGAGAGTATTTTTAAGTTATATTACGATCACAGTGTTTTTAGAGACATGGATTTCTTTGATAATTCAGAAAAAGTCCAGAAAAAAATTTCCGTCTGTTACACCGGTCAACATGATTTTTGTGTCATGAGTACCAATAGTTGTACTTAATGCAGTTCTTTATCGTGTTTTCAAATATGTATTCGGAATTTCTCCATCACCCACAGTTTTTATATTTTAATTTCAATTAATGCATTTAAATATTTCTTTTAATAAACGACCATTTGTCCATTGTAAAATAAAAACTCCTAGAGCATTGTAAATGTGATGGAACCACATGAGCTAACTCAAAAGGTATCATTGCTACTGTTGTGCAATTTGAGACATGTACAGACACTATGGCACAAGATACAACATCCAGGCACATACATGGTCTAGACTAGCATCCATTCATTAGAACGATGTCATTTGTGAGGTAGTAGTGAACCAGTAAACACGTAATTGTGAGTGTTTTGTGTCTGGATTGTTGTATGTTACGTATTTTCAAATTTATTTCTTTTAATATTTTTCTGTTAGTTACAAAATACATAGAACTTGTTTAAATCATCATAACAACTTTTGTTATTTTTGTGGAGAAGTACCGCTCAAGTCCCAAAGGCGAAACTTTACTCCATTAGTAAAAAAGTGTTATAAACTTTATTTTGGGTGTAAAGTGGGAGACCAAACAAAGACCTGGGCCCCACATATATGTTGTTTATCGTGTAGTAGGCTTCTCACTGCATGGAAGAATGGCACATGCCATTTGCTATCCCTATGATTTGGAGGGAACCCAAAGATAACTCCTCTGACTGTTATTTCTGCTTAACAAACATTAAAGGGATTACGTCAAAATCAAAACATACAGTGGTGTGCCCTGACTTGAAATCTGCAATGAGACCAGTTCCACACAGCGAAGAATTGCCCATACCAAAGCATCCAGAACATGTGACATTAGATGAAGAGAGCTCAGATTCTGATAGAAGTAAGGAAGAAGAAGAAACAGTTTGTGGTGATACAACTTTGGAACCAAGCTGTTCATCTGAGCCTCATTTATTGACTCAAGAAGCTCTTAACGATCTCATACGAGATTTAAAGTTATCCAAAAACAGTCTTAGATGCTTGGTTCCCGGCTAAAAGGATGGAATCTTTTTCAAAAGAATACAAAGATATGTACTTATCCATCATTCTCAATGTAAAGACTATTTTTCTGAAGAAAATGGTTTAGTGTTTTGAAATGACATTTCTTCTCTTATGGAGACATTTGGTATTGAACCCCTATAGAATGGCGCTTGTTCATTGATTACTCCAATGCAAGTTTAAAAGCAGTGCTTCTGCATAATGGAAACAAATACCCATCAATACCTGTGGCTCACTCTGCTAGTATGAAAGAAACATATGAAAACTTTCAATTTATATTGCCAAAAAGCATCAATATGCAGTGCATGAATGGAATATTTGTGGTGATTTGAAGGTAATTGCACTTATTCTTGGTCTGCAGCTTGGTTACACAAAGTACTGTTGTTGTTTTTTGCGTCTTTAGGATAGTAGGAACAGAAAAAACCATTACATCAGAAAAGAGTGGCCTAAACGCGAATCATTCATTCCTGGACAGAAAAATGTGAAACATGACGCATTGTGTAATTCTAAAAATGTGTATCTACCTTTGTTACATATTAAACTAGGATTAATGAAGAATTTCGTGAAAGCCATGGGCAATACTTCTGGTTTCATGTACTTAAAACAGAAGTTTCCTAAAATTAGTGAACCAAACATTAAAGAAGGGATACTTGTGGGTCCACAAATATGATCACTAATGCATAATGAGAAGTTTGAGGAACTATAAAATCCTCTGGAGAAAGCAGCTTGGCAAGCATTCAAAAATGTAACTCACAGTTTTTGTGGGAAATCTAAAGGCGGAAAATTACCGTGATATTTTTCATGATCTTATAACATCTTATAAAAAATTGGGCTGTAATATGTCCTTAAAAATACACTTCCTGCACTCGCACTTAGATTTCTTCCCGGAAACTCTTGGTGCAATGAGCGTTAAGCATGGAAAACTTTCATCAGGAGATTTCAGTGATAGAAGAGAGATATCAAGGCAAATCGAATGCTAATAAGATAGCCAATTATTGTTGGATCATCAAGAGGGATATTTCACAGGTGAAATATAAAAGAAAATTGTGATATTTCTTAATTTCTTGGTGAGTCTGAATATTCGAATATTGTGTACTTAAGATTGTAGAAAATATTAAAGTAATTCAAATTATAAATGCATGTCTCTCAAAATCTTGCGTGATAAAGAAAAATCGATATCCTATTTGAATTCAGGAGAAGAAATGCTATCAGAATCACATATTTATCTTTCTGAGACAAAAAAATTTTTCTTTTTAGTTGCCCAGTGATTATTAACTAATTTAAGACAAAAACCTAATTGATATATTGAAATATGTTACCTATACTAATATATTGAAAAGCTTTGTTTGCGTGGTATGTTACTAAAGCAAAAAGATAAACACGCATGAAATTTGTTTTGTTAAAATTATAAAATAAAAGATGCTTATCTCGGAAAGTTTTCTTCAGAATTAATTTGATATTATTAATTCAATTTTGAAACACTTTTTTCGTGATTATTGCGATATATATATATATATATATATATATATATATATATATATATATATATATATATATATATATATACTTATGCCCATAATTATGTCCATAATCATGTCCATTAAGAATAAGTAAGTTCAGGCAAAGAAAGCGACATAAGCAAAACAAATTTGACTTATTTGTAAAGTCTATTTATTAAACAAAAGGTAAAGAGCAAAAAAGATGCTATATGTTTGACATAATAAATAAAAATTCCGATTTTTATTCCCAGGAGCAAATTTCAAAAAAGAACCTATTTACAAAAAAACAGTATAACATGGTTAGTATGATGGTTAATACGGATATGTCTCCTGGACGATGCAATACAGGCCTTACAACGCCTAGGCATGCTTAGTATCAAATTATCAATCTGATCTTGGGGAATATTACACCACTCATCAAGCAATACCCTCCGAAGATTGGTAGACAAGTGGGAGGGGGTTGACGGGCTGCAATTCGTCGGCCAAGCATATCCCACATATGCTCTATTGGATTCAAGTCCGGTGAGTATGCTGGCCAATCCATACGGGGGATATCCTCCGATTGAAGGCATTCGTCTACAATGTTTTCACGATGAGGACGGGTGTTGTTATCCATAAACAGAAATTCAGCACCCATGGCACCCCGAAACAACATACATGTTGTTCCAGATTGACATCCCGATAGATGTGGCCTGTCATCGTTACACTCTGAACATGCAGGTCAGTTCTGGAAACAAGAACAATTCCTCCCCAAACGAGCCATCCTGCTCCACCGTAACGGTTTCGTTCAATGGTGTTCTCTTGGTGGTAACGGGTACCTGGCGCTCTCCATATTAAACTCTGGCGAGAATCAGACTGAAAACTAAACCTGGACTCGTCAGAAAACATCATACAAGACCACTTTTGTGGTGTCCACAATGCATGCACTCTACTCCAGGTTAATCGCAGACGACAGTGAGTTGAGGTAAGTGTAACACATCTGACAGGCCTGCGAGCATATAGACCAATGTGCCCTAAGCGTCTGTACACGGTATGCCTTGAAGCTGTCGTGCCAAGAGCTGAAGAGAGCTGACGAGACACGTCTGATGCTGTGCTACGTGTGTTTCTTTTGGCAGTAACTTCCAATTATACCGGCCCTCAATAGGTGTTGTATTTTGGGGGCGACCTATGCTGTAACACCTACTCACATTACCTTCATCTTGGAATCGTTGCCAAGGCCTGGAGATGATACTCTGGACGATTCCAAGTTCCTCGGATATTTCCAGCTGGGTACGTCCACATTCCAGCCGTCCAATAATTCTACTACTTAAGAAATCATCCACATGCTTCCTTTGTGTCATAACTATGTGATTATTGCACTGAAATTCTTTTAAAGCGCTTGCGAACAATTTTACTTCTTTGCCACCATTCCTTATATACCACTCTCTTACACTCTCGTCATTGTGAAGTACTATCCGCGTCATCTGCTGGTTTCCTGTAATTTGCATATTCTTCTTCAAAATGTGTGTGATAATTCTACAGGTGAAATTTTTATTTTAGAGTTCAATTTCTTTGGGATTCTGAATTATCCTTCAAAAGTATTAATTATCACCATAACGGTTAATGAGATAGGATTCGAATGTAAATTTTCGATTGTCTTTTCTAAGGAGGTATTACCTATTAAATTTATACAGAATATGTATAATGGTGAAATGATTAAATGGGAAATTGAATTTTTTTAGGTTGTAATTTAATTATCCTTACGCATAGACATATATAATATATAATCATGAACAGGTATAGTAAAAAATAATAGGAACTCCTGTAAGAAAATGAAATCCTTTTATTAGTCAAGAATTAGACCACTCTTGGCCTGAAAGACAGCTTTCATTCAACGTGGGATTCATGATCAAAGGTGTTCAACAAAGTCATCATTCCTCGTGAAGGGCCATCTCTAGTCCAAATAGTGTGCGTGAAGGTGGAAATCGATCACGGACTTTGTTCTTTAAAAAACTCATAAATTCTCAATGATGATCAAATCAGATGACTAGGGACACTACTTTAGATGTTCTCCTTCATCATGATATTCTTGTAATCATTTTTGAATACATAGAAACATGTGAACAGGGGCGTTGTCATCTTACAACACAGGACATTATCCCGGGAAGAGAAGCTGAAGCATAGGGTGAAAAGAATCTGCAAAAATGCTTCAATAATAGTCGTCTGTGATCATCTCCCTCAGTAACAACAAGAGGCCCCAATCCACGGGAAAATATTACGCCCTACATTATCACAGAACCTCCTCCATGTTTCACGGTTGAAACCTGACAGTCAACATGAATGCTTCTGCCGGTGTTTTTCAGACGAGCACGCGTCCGGTGATATGGAATAATTAAGAGTGTATTTTTTTCAGGTATATAGAAGTTTAAGTTGGCATTACTTTCGCAGATGGCGACCGATTTAACAGCTGTCAAGTGATTTATTCTCAGTTTGGTTTGGCAATTCATCAAAACGATCATCAAGCAAGGCGTAGATTCGTCGAATGGGCCCAAAACGAGATTGCCGTTGTTCCCGATTTTCATAAGCGAATTTTGTTTAGCGATGAAGCGCACTTCTGGTTGAATGGCTACATCAACAAACAAAACTGCCGCATTTGGAGTGAAGCTAATCCACAAGTGTATATCGAAACACCGTTACATCCAGAAAAACTGACTGTTTGGTGCGCTTAATGGGCTGGTGGAATCCTTCTTCAAAAACGATGAAGGCCACAACGTTACAGTCAATGATGATCGGTATAGAGCCATGATTACTAACTTTTTCATTCCTGAATTGAACAATCATGATGTCCAGGAACTGTGGTTCCAACAGGACGGCGCAACATGTCACACAGCTCGTGCCACAATCGATTTATTGAAATACACGTTTGGTGACCGCCTAATTTCACGTTTTGGACCTGTGAATTGGCCTCCAAGATCTTGTGATTTAACACCGCTAGACTATTTTCTGTGGGGCTATGTAAAGTCATTGGTCTATGCGGATAAGCCACAAACGCTTGACCATTTGGAAGACAACATTCGCCGTGTTATTGCCGATATACGGCCACAAATGTTGGAAAAAGTCATCGAAAATTGGACGTCCAGATTGGACTACATCCGAGCCAGCCGTGGCAGTCATGTGCCAGAAATCATATTTAAAATGTAATGCCACAAGATTATCTTTCGATTAAAATAAAAATTCATGTCAATCGAATAATACATCGTTGTTTTATTGCAATTTAAAGTTCTATACCTCTAAAAAAAACACCCTTTATAAAAAAGGATTCATCAGACCAGATGACCCTGCTCCCATTTCAACTGTGTGTTAGCTTAGGTGGTCTCGACATCACTCTAGTTACAGCATAGAATCTATGCCGAAACTAATGGTTTTTGGGAAAGCTACTCTGCATGAGTGTTCTGCAATGAATGTTTGCAGTATACAGCTCCCATTGAATAGTTTTCATGAATACGGGGTTTTGAAGGTGGGTATTCATCTAGGACGTTATCTTCAGCAGTGAAGTCTTGAATTTTGAGGGTGACTATCCTGTTAAACAGCCGTCTCTCACGGTCCTTCGACTTTCGCCCACGGTTGTGCATCACAGAAGACACCTTCCCCAGGTTTTTGTATGCTGTTATAACCCTCGACACAGTGGTCCTTAAAACACGTACAAGGTTGACTGCCCTGGACATAGACTCTCCAGTAAGGCGAAGTCCAATTATCATTCTTTTTTCACGTCGGTGATTGTTGTACATTATTACGTTTTTTGTCTATTAAGAACAGAATTTTCTCTTGTAACTCTCACACTGTCAAATGTTTAACTGATATCTCCACCACTAGGTGGCACACTGTTACAACACGTAGCAGCATTTTATTGGACAGTCAAAGAAGGCCTCAATTTTGAATGAGTGCTCCTATTATTCTGTCCTATACATGTAATATATTACGATAAATATAATAAAGCAAAGCTATGCCCATAAATAAAGCAAGAAAAGAAACAAGATGGTCGTAGTAGTATAACAGCAAACACCTTCAGAATTAATTTTTAGGGTTAAACATTGATTTAAAGGCCAACTAACTTTCTCTATACTTTCCTACACCCCTGGGCTTCAAGGAAGAGAGTAGTGTAAACATAGGATTCCATTAATATTGAAGACTATAACCATTAAAACTAAAAATATTAAGGCTAAATTATCAATGTCAAAGATCAAGTAAAAAAATACCAAGTAAAAATGAATCTACATACCTAAGAAAGAACATTTAATATTTAAATAAAATAGTACTTTTCTCAAACTTCGCACCCAGAAAGCCAAAAGAAATAATAAAACATGCTTCGAAGGAAGTGAGTGAATATTAACGTCTCACTATATTCAGCTACTCGAGATCTTTTTTTCTTTTGGAAGGAAGAGACTAAGGAAAAATTCAAAACTGGGCAAAGAAAAAAAATATAAAATTAAAACCCCTCTCTTGCGAATTTATTCAGAAAAAAATAAAAACCAATAAAAATACAGCATTAAAACCACACAAAAATAAAAGACGCAATAGAAAAATAAGAAAAGGAAAAATAAAATAAAACTATTCAAAAAAGTGATTTTTTTAAATCATAAATCTTGAATTTATTTAAAATTCAATTAAAAGGAAAATTAATCTAAACGACAAATAGTAAACTGTTTAGATTAAACATTATATATGTTATATGGGTAAATAACGCATTGCTACGATATAAATAATTCAGAATAATATTTCTATAAAAAAAATTGAAACTTGTGAATTTAATACTGGTACCTTGATAAAATTAAAAGAACCTCTTTTATCATAAATATTGCTATTTAATTTTTTATCCATATTTACGAAGTCGCATCAAGGTGCATGCAGTAATGCAAAAGATTGTTCTTATGTGGTGTTTTCAAAATTAGAAAATATAAAATGAGAACTAATAAGAAGTGAATAATTAATTTAATGTAATCCTAGTCCTCTAAATAGTTCTTCAATTCTCATTTTTTAAAGCAGTTTTATCCAAAGGCTCCCCTATAAATTTGCCGAGGCTTTTTCATTAAATAAAAAACATGAATTAAGTATTAAGGATAAAATATATTTTTTTCCTTAAATTTAAATACTTACAAACAGATTAAATTGTATTTGTGCAAAAAGCCTTGTAAAACAGTTATTAGAATGTGAATTATTTGGTAGTACTCAATAAAAATCAAAAAAAAATGTCAGCAGTTTCAGCAACTTGGAACCGAGATATCAATGCAAACCTTTTTTTCTCACTTTGCTATAGGGCATATAAAAAATGCTTAGTGGAAAGCCGCTGACATTAGCTACGCTGTCCATCAAATGGCAGAGCCTTCAAATCTTTCTTTCTCCTAAGACAACCACCTTGATTACAAAGCTTCACTATTCGAATGTTATATTCTGTGGCGTACCACGTTAAATATGTCGGGACTCATTCATCCTCCATTTGGAGCGATGTGGAAGTTAGGAGAGATGAAGGATAACTCAGGTATCGTCTTCGTCACTTGACCGTAGTTCAGAACGGACTAAATTCATGATGGTCACATGATAAAAGCAATCACGTGTTTCCCAATGATTAAAAATTGACATACTAGATGTAAAGTTTAGATAACATTTAAAATTTGTTGATCGGGTAAAAATCTGTATGTAACATTTGGCAGAAGCTGAATGAATTTCGGCAATCACTGACGTAGGTAATAACTGTCTTTACTACTAAACCCATAATAACTTACGTTACTTTTTCTGTTTTTTATTAAAATTTTAGTCGAAAGACTTGGTCCGTCACATTATTTAAAGCTCGTGACACTCACGAACATTGTTTGGTTTGTCGAGCTGGAGTCACGAACGTAAGCGCTATGGATATTTTTAAATTAAATAAAGCTAAAACTTCCCTAAAAGGAAATATTACTAGAATTGTAACCTTCATGGACAATGTGTCCGAACATGTTGACATAACTGAACTTTAGGTCAAATTTTTAAAAAAATTGAAGAACTCCAGAGGAAAATTGAAGAATTGAAGGAATTACTTTTTGGAATAGAAACCGTAAAACCACCAGAACAGATGTGGAATTCAAAGAAGATTTATACAAATGTGTGAATCACGACTGGACTATTTGGAGGTAAGAGTTAAGAAATCGATTAACTCTATTAATGTATCATTGTCTGTGACTGCAATTGAAAAAAACATCTACGAAAACGGAACTTTTGCTCAAAGATTCCACCTATAATACTCCCCACCTTTTCGGGAAAATATGAATATTTTAGTAACTTTAAATCCCAATTTGATGATTTAATTACAACAAACGAACAACTGACTCAGTCACAGAAATTGTATTATTTAAATTCCTGTCTATCAAATGTAATTGAAGAATTTTCCTCCACTTTCGATACATTTCTTCATTGCATGAATGACTCGAGTCTCGATATGATAACAAAAGATTGATTGTCGATATTCATACGCAACAAATATTAAATTTTAAAAAGATAGAACGTGAGAATCCGAAAAAAATTCGTGAAATGATTGATTGCATTAAAAAAATTACGGGCTCTAAAATTATTAAACTATGAACAAATTATTTATTTGATGAATTTTTAATAAATATTATGCTAAAGAAATATTGGATACTGTATCAAGAAAAAATTTCGAACTGAGTTTAAAAGCAAAATATGTTCCCACATTTGATGAATTTATTGCATTTTTAGAACAACGCGAAACCATTCTTTTATCCATAGATAAAAATTGTATTGTCAAAACAAAAACAATAATAAGAAAACCTAATCTATCCTTTAAATCAAAAACCAATCTTTTAATCAATCAGTCTGCTGAAAATAAGAGTTGCATAATTTGTGAAGAAAAAACTTCACATAGGGTGTTTCGATGCAAAAAGTTTCTAGAATTGGATCCTAAAAAACGATTAGACCTAGCCCGTTTGCATAAATTATGTGAACTGTGTTTGCGTAAAAAGTACAAAAGGATGAAATGTACATCAACGTATATGTGTCCATGTAGCAACAAACATTCTCGCTCCCTCTGTACTGCTGAAATAGGTGACCGAAGAAAGGGGGTTATTCCTTCCGTTGAACTTCCAGTACTAACAAACCTGGGGAACCGGGAATCGGATGTAATAAATTCTTCCACATTGAACACAGTTTTGAGTAACACGACTGCTCAACATAGAAAGAATGTGCTGATATTGACTGGCACCGTTTTCTTACGAAATAATGAAGGCCGAGAACTAAAATGCCCCTTCATTTTTAACTCAGTGTCTAACATTAATATTATATCTAGAAAAATGTGTAATTTTCTTGGCATTCCAATAGAAAAAATTAATTCCTCAATTTCAGGACTCAATTCATTGAAACAAAATTTAAAGGGAAAGACTAATACTTTAATTTCTAATAAAAGTGGTACTTTTAGAAAAAACGTAGATTTTTTTTGTGACTGAAAAAATTACCGAGTCGACACCAAGTGTTACGTTAGATGTTTCGGAAATAAAAAATCCTGAATTTTTAGAGTTATCATACCCCTATTTTTACGAAGCTAAAGAAATTCACGCTTTGCTGAATGCGGTTATTTTCCTTAGAATAATTAAATATAACGTTTTTAAAGTATACAAAGAATTGTTGTTCAGGGAAACTGAATTTGGGTGGATTGCTGGTCGATGACTCCAGGAAAGCAAAACTAATAATTTTTCATGTTACCTTCGTAAAGATAATTATTCTATTGAGGATACATTAAAGCTGTTTTTTGAGCTCGAATCCCTTGGCATAAAAGATGACCCTTGCTACCGGAAAGATGATCAAGTTATGAATATTTTAAAGATACCGTATAATATAATAATAATCGATATGTGTGGTTGAATTACCTTTTCGTAAACATTGGGACAAATTGTCGAATAACTTTTCTGTGGCAAAACAACGTTTCCAGAGTTTATGGCGAAGGTTACGAAGGGATAAAACACTTTACACTCAATACAAGGAAACGATTCAAGATTATTTGAATCAAGGAATAATAGAAAAGGTCAAAGACACTGAAACTAATGTATACAAACCAATGTATTATCACACCTAGCGATAAAAAAGAAGGGTCATGTTGCTTCTTCTACTCGTATTTTTTTATGCAGCTTCACACCAAGCTAACGAAATATCATTGAACGGTTGCTTGTGGGCTGGACCTAATTTGAATCCTAATCTTTTAGATGTTTTAATTAATTTCAGGCTAAACCGAGTTGCTATATCATCGGATATTCATCAGGCGTTTCTTGGCTTGCTTGGCCGATAAACATAAAGACTTTGTATGGTTTTTTGTGGACAGATAGTAATCCACGTGTTGGAGAAAAGCTCACTTTGCAAGCTTATAGATTTAACAGGGTGATATATTTAGAGTTATTTCTAGTCCACTTCTACTAGAAGCAACAATCAAATATCACATTGAGAAATTTAACGAAATTCATCTCATAACTGTACAACATTTATATGGATGATTGTGTGGATTACAGGACAGGATATTCGAGAAGAAGCTCTTTTCATGTCTCGCCAACCTAAGAGCATTATGAAATAATCAGGAATGGAGAGGAGAAAAGGGATCAGCAATGATACTACTTTACTGGCTCTTTGGGTGGCAGAAGGTTTCGCACATATCCTATGGATGCATCCATCATATTCGGAACCAACAAAATAAAAGTGTTAGGCATGGCTTGGCAAACTCTAGATTACTATCTAACGTTGGATGCTAAAGGTTTGATAGAATTTGTTACGTCAAACGAAAATACTAAAAGAGATTTCAGTTACAAACAATAATGAAGATATTTGATCCCCTTGGATTGTTCTCCCCTTTTACTGTAATAAAATGTCTCATACAGGAAATTTAGATAAGAAAAATAACTTGGGATGAAATTTTACCCCCAAAGTTAAAGGGAAAAGTGGCTGATCTGGTGTGAAGAACTGCCCCTATTAGATCACCTTAGAATTCCAAGGTTAGTTCTTGACTCAACGAATGATGAGATAAGTGATCTCATTGAAATTCACATATTCTGCGATGCCTCTAAACTCATCTATGGAGCAGCAGTCTACGTGAAAATAAGAAAACAAAATAAATGTGCTCGTAAATCTCATCACTTCAAAAACGAGGGTAGCAACCCTCGAAAGCAGTTACTTTGCCTATACTTGAGCTTCTGGGAGCTTTAGTAGCAGCTCGATTGAGTTCAAGGGTGCAAGAAATCCTCCGCAAGAAAAATGAGGGCAAAGTGTTCCACTGGACAGACTCCAAAATAGTCCTATTCTGAATTAAACATCTTCGAAAAGATGGAAACAATTCGTGGCTAACAGAGTGCATGAGATCACCAAGTTAACCGATCCTGATTCTTGGTTTCATTGCTCAGGACAAAGCAATCACTCCTATTTCTTATCTAGGGGACTTAGTGCTGATACACTGCTTTCCAACAACAAGTGGTGGAATGGTCCAACCTTCCTAAGAACTGACGAACTCCCAGAAACTGTTTCTGAGTGTCCGGAACTGAATAAAGAAGAGTATTTGCCTGAACTAAAATCAAAGGACTCTAAAAAAATATTGTATTGACTTTTAATCAAACATTTTTTGATCAATTACTTTCTCGTAGCAATAGATTTCCAACTATCGTTCGAGTGCTAAGTTTTCTGAATAGATTTCTATTTAACATTAGAAATCCAACTAACAAGAAAATTGGACCCCTTACTTCAGATGAAGCAGAGATTTATGTAATAAAACAAGTACAACTTGGCTCATTCTATATGGAAATAAGAGCTATGCAAAAATGTGATGACATTTGCAATAAAAGTAAGATTTTAAATTTATCCCCATTTCAAGATGATAAGGGAATCATTCAAATAGGTAGAAGACTGAAACACTCTCAGCTTCTCTACTCGAGTAAACATCTTATATTGCTTCCTGCGAAAAGTAAACTAACTGAAATTATTGTTAAATATTACCATGAAAAGTATTTTCATCTAGAGCCCCAACATTTACTTTATCAGGTTAGACTTAAATATTGGCCAATTCACGGGCGAAATATTTGCAGAAAAGTTGTGCATAACTGTGTAATTTGCTTTAAATTTAATCCTAAAATTTGTTCTCAAAAAATGGGCGATTTGCCAAAAGAAAGAATAATTCCTGATAAGGTCTTTAATTCAACTGTAATTGATTTATCATACCCTTCTTTATCAAAAACAAATATCAGAGAAAAGGTCCTAATTCTAAAGTTTGTTTGTAATATATTTATTTGCCTTGTAACAAAGGCCATTCACTTAGAAATAATTAGTGACTTGACTTCACAAGCTTTAATTGCTAGAGTGAAAAGATTTATTTCAAGATGGGGTAAATGCCATAAAATATTTTCGGATAATGGTACTAACATAATAGGCCCTAATCCAGAAATGAAAGCTTTGACTACATTAGTAAGAGAACGAGAAAAGTCTTTATTTGCGTTTTTCGCAAAAGAACACATTGAATGGTCATTTATTCCCCCTAGAAGTCCAAACTGCGGAAGCCTATGGGAGGCTAATATAAAATCTTTAATATATCATTTTAAACGTGTTGCAGGATATTCAAAATTTAGTTATGAAGAATTATTGACTTTAATAAATCAAATTGAAGCAATTTTGAACTATCAACCTCTTACACCACTTTCATCCGACGTAGATGATTTGGAGGTTTTGACTCCAGCTCACTTTTTAATCGGGAGACCGATCACAGCTATAGTCGAACCGTCTCTGATACAATGCGAATCAATTTTTTTAAATGTGTGGCAAAGAATAACTAAATCAGTTCAAACGATCTGAAAAAGGTGGAACCTTTTATATTTAAATAGTCTACAACAACGTAAGAAATGGATTGTTAATTAAGAAAATCTCAAATTGGGAGATATGGTTTTAGTTAGAGAAGAAAATCTTCCACCTTGTAAATGGTTATTGGGACGTGTTGTTAAAATATACATGAAGAAGGATAAGAAAGTTAGAGAAAGTAGACATTAAAACCAGTAAAGGTATTTATAAAGGTCTATCAATAGACTGAGTATACTGCCTATTGAAAATTAAATGTGTATGGTCATCTATGATATTATTAACTTGGAGTTCATTGTTAGAATTTATGGTATTTCTTGCATCATGTATCAAATTACTTACTATATATTACAGTTTTCTTTGTGTTATGTATTTTATTATTTGTGAGAACTTAAACTAATTCTCTGCTGAAAATTGATGTTTATTTTCATATTCTTTTAAATTTTTATTTGTATTAATTCATGTTTAAAAATTATTACTTACTTTATGTTGAGGTACAAATTGTTAAGTTCTTGCATGTGAACATAGCCAGGCCGGGCGGGATGTTGACGCCTGCGATGTTGACACCTGCGTGCGCCACCTGCCATCTGTATGTAACATTCGGCAGAAGCTGAATGACTTTCGGCAATCACTGACGTGGGTAATACCCACAATAACTTACGTTACTTTTTTTTTGTTTTTTATTAAAATTTCAGTCGAAAGACTTGGTCCATCACATTATTTAAAACTCGTGACACTCTCGAACAATACGAATACTTTTAAATTAAGTGCATTTTGTTTAACTATGTGCATTATTATACCTTTGACAAATATGTACTTTCTGAAAGAAAGTTTCTGAAAAAAGCAAAAGTTGGCAGCAGCGCAGCCCATGAACTAATTGGATGAAAACGCATGATTATATTTACGACATTATTATGACGTTGCATTAATTTATGAACTGATTGGCTGAAAACACGTGACTCAGTTATCATGTGACTATGACGTCACACGAATTTAGTTCATTATGAGGTCCGTCATCAATAGCCCCTGTGCAGCTTCATAGGGCGACGTTAATGTAATATTCAATTACTCTGCGGTAAGCATGTTGCAAGTTTTTACTTACATTCAGTACCACCTAAAATGACGGAACCAAATAAACGGTGTGTTGAAGATGAGAAATGACAATTTCTCTTGAAGTTGAAAGGAAAGTACAGTTAAGCTCGAAACAATGAGAAAACATAGTGTTTTATGTTCTCATGTCCTAAGCGTTTCTAAGTATAAAATGAATAGATACTATACTACTAGTAAATTGCATAAATCAAAATACAACCAATACCAGGGAAATGCCAGAAATTTAAATTTTAATTGTGCGAAACTGCTCAAAAAATACCATTCTGTAAACATAAATTCAATTGTCTTGATGGATTCTTATAAGATATACTTAGAAGGAAGATGTTTTAAGGATGGTGAGCACATTAAAGAATATTCAAATGTACTGTAAAAATGGCATCTTCATTTGAAGATGACTAAAAGTTTTGAAACAGTGTCCTTCTCTCATCAGATAGCAAATAGAAATATTAATGATATGAATAGTGAAGTTTCAGATACTCTCAAGGGTATTTTAGGGAAATGTGCGTTTTATTTTAAAGTTCTTGAAATAAGAGTACAGATATACCTTACGTCAGCCAGCTTCTTACCTTGGACAGAAAAAAAATTGAGAATTTGAAATTCTTTGGCAATTTATAGTGAAATAAGTAAATAAAAGGAATTGACGTACTTAATGTATTGTTTGTGGATACCGTTTCTTCTAAATATGAAGTTTTGAAGAAATGTAGCAGATGAAGACAAAGTAATGGTTGTTTCTAGAAGTGAGTTAACAGTTCTGTGTAAAGGGAAAAGAGTAACTTGCTGGATTTTCTACTGCATTTTTCCTTAAGAGACTCGGTTTGAAAAAGTTATAAGGCTCAGTGAGAATATAAAAACTGTTGTAAATATAATAAATTTAATAAGGATAGCATATGAAATACAGACACAAAATATTTCTATAATTCCTGGACTATTTACAAGCTATGCCATAAGTAATGGATTAAGTCCGTAGTAATTTTTGGGCTTAAGGAATTGAATTCTTTCTTTTCTCAAAAATAGAGAAAATGACCATCATTATAAAGAAAAAGAGAATTCTGATTATAACCTTGCTCACCCGAAAGATTGAATACCAAATTTAAATGCTTTATTTTTTAAAATGCTTTGTACCTAAGAGTACAAACAAAATACGAATTTCTCCCACTTTATGAAGGGTTCCAGAAAACGTTTAATTTTATTCAAATTTGCATATAAGTTACACTCCCAATTTTATCAGTAGCCAAAAGAAAATAAACAAAATGACACAAAATGTAATAGATTTCATCAAGTAATAATTGATACTAAGAAAGACATATAGTGTGTGTGTGTGTAATTAATTTATAACCTAAATAAAATTATGTTTCACATCTAGAATTCCTTTTCCATAGTACATATTCGAGTATTAAGTTAGACTATTTGTACTTTCACAGAAAAGATACTCCAATGATGATTATTTAACAATTACAGAAATGGATAAACATTTCAATTAAAAATGAACACAGTTGGCGTTGGTTTGTCTCTTTGTTATGATGCATTCAATGGTTGCCTTAATTAAAAAAGTTGTTATCACAAAAAGTTCTCCACACTTACTTTGAATCATCGTATAGATATAGGCCTAATTTTCAATAGGGTTCTGTTTTTCTATTATGTCGAAAACTTCTGCTGAAGTTGAAGATTGAATCCTATAAAACCATACCCTATTTAGTGTTCTAAATCAGTGACACCTTTGGAAATCATAATAGTTATCCATTTTAGTCCATTGACTCTCTTTTTTTACATTTGCATTGTTCCATATTCCTGGTTCTTGCAAATTATGTTTTTCTCCAACCTTTCTTTAACAAAATATTCCCTTTGAATTGCTTATTTTATTCTTATACGAATATATATACACTGCTAGCCACCCTAAATGCAACACCCTGAAGGAAGCATGCAAATAACATGAAATTTACAACATGCATTAGCGGAGGGGAGATATGCAAATGATTAGAATTTCAGCGCAGACAGACATCACGCGCCACCTCTGGCGCCACCTCAAAGCGCTTTTTAAGGCTTGGAGATTTCGACGATTTCAAGTTCAGCAATTGTGTTTTTCTTGGGGGTGTTTCAACAAATTATCCGTTATGTCTCGTAGAAAACAGCGATCAGCTTTTGACCCAGTATCCGAGTTCGACAGAGGAAGGATAGTGGCCTACCGAGATTGTGGATTATCTTTCAGGGAGATCGGTAGTCGTGTTGGACAAAACCAAACAACTGTAATGTGGATAAGTGACCGTTGAATGCAGGAGGGTACGACGAACTGACGTGGTCGATCGCATCCACCTCAGTGCACCACTTAACGTGAGGACAGGCAAATTCTGCGCATGGAAGTGACGGATCGCTCAGTCACATCATGAACCATAGCACAGCACATTGTGTCTGTAACGCATCATTCAGTGTCTGCGCGTACCATTCGACACCGTTAACAGCAGAGTGTTCTGTCCGCAAGACGTCCATTGTTTTGTCTACCCTTAACGTAGAACCACAGACGTCTCCTCCGCAAATTGTGCGATGAAATATGGGTGTGGGCGGCAGAATAGAATGAAGTTGTCTTTACTGACGAATCACGCATCTGTCTGCAACACCACGATGATCGGATTTGAGTCTGGAGGCACCGTGGAGAAAGGATGCTGAACGTTATGCACCGCCCCACTGATCCTGTACCGGGTATTATGGTATGGGGTGGTGTTGGATACCACTCTCGCACTCGTCTAGTACGCATTGCCGGTACTTTAAACAGCTAGTTGTCCTTCCTCACTTTCAGGGCTTGGCCACAGCTATATTTCAACATTATAATGCGCGACCACACTTGGCACGCATTGTCCAAAGGTTCTTCGTCAATCACCAGCTTGAATTGCTTCTCTGGCAAAAATTATTCCCTGGAAATAAAAATATTTGTATGAAATACCATTAAGATAAGTAAACATACCCCTCAACACAACACCATGTTAATATTTCCCGCCAATACAAAAAGAACTAAGAGTAACCCCGCATAAAAGTAGAAATTGTTAAAAATAAGGTCAAATATAAAAGTTAGTCTATAAGCACTTAAAACTATAACATTGATAGGAAATTTATTGGAATAGAAAGAACCCATAATCACACACACAACACACACATACATAGCAATTCTAAAATAAAATAAAATGCACTTAGTTTTATTAAATATGTAAAGTCATCTTGAGACTGTAAGAAGAAAATTGAATAACTATAGTTAAAATTATATTTTTTTTTCATATGTGCTTTTTAAATTTTATTCTTTCATATGGAAATACTCCATTTTCTTATGTTCCCAAAAGAATCTCCAAGATAGAAATAACTGTTATACTTTCCGTTTCATAACTGTGTTTTTTCTACATACCCGGTTATGGAACTAAATATATCTCTTTTGGCACTTTTATAGCTCATTTTAAGATCTTAAAGATTTAAAGCCCTAATATCTGTTACTAATGTCAAGTATTTTCCCAGCTTAAAGAAAACATTTTTATAGTTTTATGGAACTCGGAAGCTAATGTTTTCTTTTTCAGGAAAAAAAGTTAAAAATAGCTAGTCGAAAAAGTTGGTTTTTCTTGGTCCACGTTTT
Source organism: Trichonephila clavipes (assembly GCA_019973935.1). Classification (NCBI taxonomy): domain Eukaryota; kingdom Metazoa; phylum Arthropoda; class Arachnida; order Araneae; family Nephilidae; genus Trichonephila; species Trichonephila clavipes. Next base: position 354,010 of record BMAU01018758.1, read on the forward strand.
GTGAAATAAGAAAGGATGATACTTTTTGAAATAACATTAATTAGCTATAATACATTAATGTGAAAACACTGAACACTGAAGTATTTTGAAAAAGAAAAAATTATATTATGAAGAAAAAAAAGCACGTTATTGTAAGCTGAAAAACATTATTTTGCATAAAATAACATTTTTGTCATGTATTATAATTTGTTTTCAATGATTCCTTTTTAAAGGCAATATTGTACAATTATTCATTCAACTTTCATTATATATTTATTTTAACGGGAAATAATATATTTGAAACGAAATATATTAAAATCATTCTGATCTTTTATAGAATAAAATTATTGCTGCCCCCATAAATGTTCCGCTTGTCGGACTTAATATTTTATAGAGTTTACCCAAGATAAGGAGAGAAGTAAAAGGAAAACCTTTTTTCTAAAATTTCATTTCATTTAGGAAAAAACATTCCTTTTTTTAATCAAAACAACAAATATACTTATAAAGTAGAAAGCAAGAAGGATATTTTCCAAAATAATATTTCAGTAAAATATTCAGAGCATACACTAATATTTTCAAAACTATTTTTAAATTTATATTGATTATACACTTTTCTCCTTCTCAGAACTCCTTGCAAATATTAAAATAATAAATATCCATTTAGATTTTTAAATTACAATAATACTTTAAAATTAAAAATTAAATCAATTATGTTTCAATTATATTATCTCTATCAATCGAATTCAAAAACTATCATTATTTCACCGTATATGCTTACAAGCAAGTTTTTAAAACAGACTCAAATAATATTTATTAGTAAAATTTCTCCTCATTGTACAATATATACTTATAAATTGTGAAATATATTCCTCGAAAAATGTATGTGAATTTTATTAATATAAGCAGAACAAATTTACATAGTTATAGTTTAGTTTAGTTATAGTTATAGTTTAACCGATGAAGAGAGAGAGGTTCTCCCTTTTTTTAAGACTACATACAAGTTTATCCCTCATTCTTCTATTTCTTTTTCTCTGTTTGCGTTTAAATTATTGTCCAAATTCTAACTGCTCGATTGCTTTAAATACTTGTTCGAAAGGCTTTTTAAGTTAAGCTCTTCAAATATGACACTGTCAAAGGAAGTTGTTTTTTTTCGCAGATATTTGCATATCTCGTATATATCTCAAATTCTATAACCTTAAAAATGGCGGGATTAGAAGTAATGAATATATTCTAATACTGTATTTTTGACTAAATAAGATTTATTTTAAAATAAGAAGTCTGTCAAAATGAAGTTAATTTATTTTATTTTCCATTGAAAAAATATGATACACTTCAGGTGCAGTAGTTTATTTTTGAATGAGACGCAATTGTTTATTTTTTGCATAATATCTCGTATACGTTTTAAATTCTATAACCTTAACAATGGCTAAAATAGAAATAATGAATAAATTCTACATTACTGTATTTTTGACTAAATAAGAGTTATCATAAAATAGGAAATTAAAATGAAGTGAATTTTCTTTTCTTTTTCCAATAAAAGTTATGATACTCTAAGGACGAAATAGTTTATTTTTGTGTACAATATAAAAATTAGCTAAACTTAGCTATTCTAAGGGAAACATTTTCTCTCTATATAAAAAAAGAGTTCCTCGTGATGCTGTAATAAATTTATGACGTTATTAATATTAGCTGCAACAGATTGCTCCTTGATATTTTTTAAATAGATTTATTCTTGGCTACGTATAGTTCAAAGCAACATAACACATACAAATTACAGTTTTACAATTCGAGCAACAAGTACAAACAGTTATATAGTTTATACAATTAGGGTTGGCCCACAATTAGGTGCAAAAGGGATATCCCCAGACCCTAGTTATTCATTAAAAATTAGGTAATTTAAACTACCGTATTTTCCTGTATATAATCCGCAGCGGCGTATTATCCGCAGAGCCCTTTTTTTCGAGTAAAAAAAAAAAAAACATCGTATAATCCGCGGCATTTTTGGCAGCGAATAATCTTGCTCCTTGAACGTCGACGGTCCTGGTAGATGGAATATCAAATGATAATGGAACTTCGTCCATATTTATATATATTTATATATATATATATATATATATATATATATATATATATATATATATATATATATATATATATATATATATATATATATATATATATATATATATATATATATATATATATATATAAATCAAATCCTCTGTAAAATTATTTTCAACAATAATTTGCTTTGCAAATGTCAAAAGTCGTTAGATTGTTTTCCCAGTCATCAGGTAATTTCTGTCCGACCGTTGAACGACTAAATTGTTTCTCTTCATAAACCGGTAACATCACGTGGGCCCACTAGAGAAGTTAACAATATTCATTTCGCGTGCAATAACTCGGGCTTTCATTCTGATGTTAACTGTCAAGACAGCTTTCCAATCGTCCCTTTCTTTTAAAATCCATTTATTTATTTCTGCCTCTAATTCTGGCCAGTGAGGTTTTCCACGACGATCGGCCCTTTTACGTCTATCGCAATTTTCGAAGTTAGTCTTGTTCCTTCTCCACAAACGAATATTCGATTCGTCAACGTTGAAAAATATTGCAGCTTCTCGTTTTCCGACTTCGTTAGCCTTCTCTACAGCGTTTAATTTGAAGTCTGCAGTATAGCTAACACGCTTACGCTTCATCATGATAAAAACTTTCAAAGGATGCAACACCTCTAGTCAAGACAAAGCTGTAAATGACGCCAGTGACTTGTAACTGCTATTTCCTTCCGAGGAACCGAATTCGTTCTTGAAAGTAATTGGACAAACACTAATTATGGCCGTAATACGTCAGCCGAGTCGTGAAAGCGCCATCTATTATTTATTTTATAAAACATAAACAGCATTTCTTTCAAAACTTTGTTAACTTTTCTGATGGAGAATGTTTTTTCTCAGATAATCCGCGGCGGCGAATAATCCGCACAACGAAATTTGAAACTTTTTTAACACATAATCCGCGGATTATATACAGGAAAATACGGTATATAAGTTAGAATTTTAAATCTGTATAAAGTTATGATAGCTTACGTTTTTCATAAATTAACGGAATTTTCGAAATAAACTAATAACTTGGTTATCATCTTTTTTAACGTTTTTATCCTCTAGAGAAATTAAATGGATGGTATGATATTTCATAAAAAAACGGTTTACCTTCAAAAACTCTTGTTTTCAATTACTTGAAAAGTCTGTAATTTTAATAAGAAAAGAATTTAAAAAATTGAAATGAAAAACAATAATTCAAGTGAGATTCAAAGTAAAAATATAATAAATACAATAAAAAATGTGATACAATTAGTTATAATCTTAATTTTTCATTTTCGTAAGTATTAATGTGTTTTCCTAATTTATTCATTTTAAATTCATATCTCTTTTGTCAGTCTTTCCACCACAGACAACTGCATTCTTTTTAACAATTTCATTAAAAAGGTGAAACCCTACTGCTTAATCCTCAACAGCTCCATATTTTAATGCCTTAAGGTATCCGACTACTTGCGACAACTTTTTTGAAAAAATGGAAATATGAGGATTTTTTGTGATTTTTTAGATTTATTTAGTATATTTTAAGGAAAAAATCTTAAAATTGAAAGCAGAAAAAAAAATTTATTATTATTAAAATGGGAAAAAACTGGTAAAAATGTACAAAAAATTACATAAACGGGGCCCGCTCTGTACAAAATTTTTTTGAGAAAATTCTCAATTTTTCAATTTTGATGTGTTATTTTATTATTCGTGTTTGAAATGACCTTCAGGATAAGAGATATTTCAATTTTTACAAAACCTAGAGCACTTTATCTTAGTGATTATACGAAATTGCTTAAAAAGAAAGTGATTATATCCACATAAAGGACTGTAAATTTTAAAATAAAGCAGCGATTGATAAATCTGAAAATCAAAACACTTCTACTGTTATACATAACATACTCAAAAAATTTCAGCAAATTATTTTCAAAACTTTTTGAGCAATCGCTGTCCCCGTTTGAACTTTTCGCGAAAAACACATTTCGAGTAAAACGCATTTTAAAGTTTGTCATCTTGTGTAAAAAGTTATGGCATCTGCTTTTACTAAAAATACCTGTAATTTTGTTCTAGTGAATGGAAAATAAAAACTTGGTAATTTTATTGAGCTTATACGATGGCCTATAAAATAAAATCATAAACAAAATTTGTCAATTTTTTGAAAAAATCATGATTTTAGGGTAGTCGGATACCTTAACTAAATTGTTTATCAACTTTAAATAATTCATTGTTGCCTCAAAATCTCAAAATACAAAGAGGAAGGAAGTTAATAAAAACATTTATTTATTTGTTTGTGAATAATAGTTATTAGAGGATAAAAAGATAAAATACTCATTATATTTTATAAGTCAAAAGAAAAAACTCCATTTATTCAAGCAGAAATGATTTTTATAATACTAAATACACTAATCTCGGGGTGATAGTAAAGTATTATTTTTTTTATTTTGATATAGTCGAAGCATTTTAATACAGGAAATGACAAGGGATGTGTATTTAAATGCAATTTTCTAATAAAATATTTCTGTAAATTACGCATGCCAATATTCATTAATATTCTATTTTAATTAATTATCATCTGCTCTCCTTACTTTTATGTTTCAACATTTAAAAAAAGACTTTAAAAATTTCTTTTTAATTTATGGCAAAAATTTTATAAAAGTCAATGTGTTTCAAAAAGTTGTTTTACACTGCACGAGTTGTACTACAGAGACTTCTACCAGAAAAAGACACCACACGTTTCACATTATAAAAAGACTTCCCTCCCTCCCTTCAAAATAAGAACTAGATATTATTGTGTAAAATAGAATACAACTCCAGAAAGTTTAAATTTCCTGGTCGGTATTTCTTTTTCTATGTTAAGTATGTTTGTAGAATAAAAATACGAAAGCAGTAAGCACTGATATTTAGGCTTGATCAAAACCAATTTTTTAATAAATAAAAGAACCAGTAAAGCATTTGCAATCCCAATTTTACTTACTTAAATATTTCGTTACAATTTAAAATGTAAGAATAAATTATCATTACTTTTATTTGTCTTTAACAAAAACTGTAAATGTATGTTTAAATGAGCAAATTTTGTTTTAAAAAAAATGTTAGATTTACCAAACAATGTCGACTTATATTTGCAAATAACTCTCGAAATGAGAAAAAAATTTAAAAATATAATAATAAAACAAAAGCAACATAATAAAGGGGACTTTATGATGACATGGAAAAGGAGGACTGCTTTTCAATTCAATGTGTGCTTTCTTTTTATAACTCTAACATAAAGAACCTAATACATAAAACTTTATTTTTATTTATCTCAGATTTTATTCAAAAATGACTTATTTCTATCATTTGAAATTTTAGATTTTTTGTTGAGTAAAAAAGCTAAAACTCTCGTTATCAAATACTAGGTTTTAAGAAGATCGCATGAATAAAACTCAAAAACATAAGAGAAATGTAATGTGGTAATGGTTTCAATTGTAAAAGCCGGATTGTACATTTTGCTTAAAAAATACTTATTAATCACAACTATTGTTGAACAGTAATACAATCAATTTCAAAATTAATTTTTAATACATATAAAAACTTCCGTTTATTATCTATTCTTAAAAGAGAAGGTTATGTCATTTCTATTTTAATTTGACTTTAATCATAAAATAGAATGCAAGGAAAAAAGCAATTCTACTACGGAACATCGTAATATTCCGAAAACAAAACTTTAAAAAAATTGCAGTTCTTATCGGAAATACAAGAAATTATCATAATTAGAAAACCAATTAAGAAGTTTTAGAGTTTGAGAACATTTAGGTGTTCTACGCTGATATCATATTCATTTTAAGCTCAATTATTTTCAAGTCCAGTGCAAAATCCAAGAAGATGCTTATCGATGTTTCTCATTTAAAGAGTTCTGAATATTTCGCAAAACTTAAGATTTGTGAACTCTTTATTCCTAACTTTGTAATTTTTAAGTGTAATTAGTAGCCCACTTTGTTAATGTGCTTGAAATATAGCAAACCTCTGCCATCTTTATAAAATTGTCTGATAATGAACTTTTTAAGGATTTATAGCTCTGTTTGAAAATTATAAATTTTGTGTTCTTTTTTTTCCTAAGCCAGAAATTTACTAAAATTAAATGCTCTTAATACAATTAAAGTAATTCAATTCAGGGTTTCATATTTTATAGATAAGAAATTTTTGTATAAAATTTAATATTTCTTTCTGTCTTGCTGTAAAATCGTTATGCTTGAAAACTTTATTCTAAGCAATTATTTGTAGCAAAAAATATTTTTTGCCATTTTTATCTTCTTTTAGTTGTATTGAAATTTATATTCGGTAAAGCTCTTTTCAAAACAAAGGATTATTTCATAACTGCCGGGTGAACACTGATATAGTCTTATTTGTTGAGCTTCATGGTTAAATTTTTACTTATTTTTCTTCTGCTTTTTTATTCCTTTGATTCGAAAAATAGTATTCAATTCATTTTAAAATATAATATTTGGTTTGCTCTTATAACTGTATTTAAGACAGAAGTATTGAATTAGATTCTATTTGAGATATAAGTCTACACAGTACCCTCTTTTAAAAAATTGCTTTACAGGCAGTAACAGTAAAAATAAATCATATTTTATATTCAGATTGTATTGTTCAGTTGATTCTTAAAATTAAAAGTCAGTTTGACAAGCCATTATTTCCCAAGTTTAAAAAATTAAACATTTCTGATGTTTCTTAAACGTTCATAAAAGGCTAAATTTTTAAAATATTTTAATTATATGTATTTCAAGTGATTTAAGTTTCTTATATTATTGGAAACAGAAATTAGTATGTAATTTAAAATCTGCTTCATTGCTGAATTTTAACTATTATTTTTATAGATAAACCTGGAGAAAACACTTTTTTTAAAAAAAAATTAAGGTTACGTTATTTTTAAAAAGATAACTAGGGCTCTCAGACTTGAAACCATTCTAACTGTTACGGAACATATATTTTGGAAAATGCGATTCATAATTTTTTTTTTTATTTTTAGTATTTTCAGTGCTATAAGGTTTATTTATCGAAATCTGTAACATTTCTTGAGTATTTTTTTTCAGTTTTACTAATTTATGACTAAGTACATTTGTGACAGTTGGAAATTTAATAAAGCTTTCTTGAGATTAGTAAATCAGTACAATCTATAAGTCCTAATTTCGTATAGATTTTAGAAAAAAATTGTATATACCATTATCTGAAAAATTTGTTTTATTCAAATATATATTTCAATATATCTTTACTTAAAATATAAATTATTTAAGACCTACATCTTATGATTTACCGATCATATATATCAGAAACCACTTTATAATAAGTAAATGATCATTTACGTTAAATTATAAAGAAACTGATTGTTAAGAAAATAAATCCATGGTGAAATATACTATTTTTTTGAAATGCTTTTTTCTTTTTGGAATGCTCATTGGTATTAAATCTTTGCAGACCTTGTACATTCCCCGGGCGCTGGTATCACTTTTTAGCGCGGCACCATACAGGCGATACCAATTACCGTAAGTGTAATTTTGACACCCAGTTTCCTGCCCAGAACGAGGAACCTGAGCTCTTTACTATGTGAACCTGTACTAGGATTTAATTTTGCCTAGAGTACCCAAGCCTAACAGATACTCTAGGGATCTTTTACATGCCTTACAAGCTTACGACATTACCACTGTCAATTTTCCGCTTCATGAAAACCCACCGACTTGGGCCGGGGTCGAACCAACCTTGGATACAGAAGGCCAGCGGCGAACCAACCACGCCACCTAGCCGGCTTTTTGCAAAATGCTCATGAATTACAATTTACAAATTAATAAAAAGCCATTTTGAATAATTTTTTGAAAATCAAGTTTATTTGTTTCAGAAATAGAAATAAAAGAACATTAATTTATGGTCTTAATATAAAGCCATGACATCATCCATTTGAATTCTTAAGGTATTCGACTACGTTCGGAACCATGATTTTACAAAAGCGTATAAATAAAAATTATTTATGATATTTAGTGTCCCTTAGATTAGAAATGTATATGAAATTGTTTTAAGAATAGTATTACAATAAAAAATTATTTAAGTACAATATTTTGACAAAAAATTAACATAGAATGACCCATTTTCAAAATGCTCTCCTTTTGTGAAAAATGCTTTCATTATAATAATATTTTGCCTGTACATAACTCAGACCTCTGTACAAAGACTCAACTAAGAGTTTTGAAAAATTCACATTATTTTCAGAATTACGACCAATTGAAATAATTACCGGCGTTTTTTTCTTAAAATTTTCCCCTCTGTTGTCATAAAACATGGATAAACCCACTTCTAAGTTAAGTATTTCAAAAATTCTAGTTGGGCCTCTATACAGAGATCTAAGCTATATACAGGCAAAATATTATTACAATAGAAGCTTCTTTCACAAAAGGAGAATATTTTGAAAATGGGTCATTCTATGTTCATTTTTGTCAAAATATTGTACTTAAATAATTTTTCTTTGTAATACTATTCTTAAAACAATTTTATATACATTTTCTAATCTACTTGACACTAAATATCATTAAATATTACCCATTTATACGCTTTTGCAAAACCACGGTTCGAACGTAGTCGGATACCTTAACTGTCTCAGACTGTGGCAACTTTCCTTCCTTTCCTTCAGGAAGGGCAAGATGACGGCAACCACAACCATCCATCCAAATAAATAATTAAAGGTAACAATTTATATCTCATAAATTGAAAAATAAAAAATTTTCTGTCACATTTCTGGGGAATTATCACACAATATATATATATATATATATATATATATATATATATATATATATATATATATATATATATATATATATATATATAGGGTGTCCAGCCTTAATGTGATTCAATAGCTAATTTCCGAACCGTTCGGTTTAGATATGCACCTCCAAATTGAAAAATGTTTTTAAGAAGGTAAAGAATATTTTTACATGATTTTCGAACCAAAAAACCCATTTACAAAAAGATTACAAAAATCAAATTTTTACACGGTCCCCAGGTCCTATCACTTATATTTAGGAAAAGATGCAGTACACAAAAATAAAGTGAACACAAAAAGTTTCATTTGATTACGATAAAAACTGACCGAGTAATGCTACATAAAGTTGAAGCCTCTGAATTGCTCTGAAAAGGGGTCGTATATAAATTGAGTTTAGAGAACAGTAATTCACCATCTACAGAAAGATTAAAAGAAAACATCATAGTAATATTGTAATATTAAAACATCGTAGTAAACATCATAGATCGACAATTTGTATTGCTGTATGGCAAACGATAAAAGTTAAATTAAAGAAATACAACTTGTACCAAAAAGATTAAAACAGCTTGTTTTAACAAATAACAGCAAAAGAATACATGATTTGGTGTTCAAATTATAGCATGATGTGGAATGATGCTCCAATAATGAATCAAGGGCTTTATTATATCAGAATGACCAAATTAAATAATGTTCAAAATGACTGCCTTCCGCAGAAATGCAGTACCGAACAAGCGTCAGAAACTCCGCCTGCAGCTTCTACAACATAGTTGGGGTCACAGACCTGCATGTCATGCTGATTCGATTGAGTAAATCAGATTTACTCGTGGATTCACGTTCGTACTATTTGTTTTTTAGAAAGTCCCAGAGAAAGAAATCCAGATGAATTAGATCGGGTGATCGGGGGCAGCACTCCTTTTGATCCCCGTAGCCGATTGTTCGAGTGTCAAATGTCTGCGCCAAAAATGTACATGGATGCGCAGATTTATGTGCGGGCGCACCATCATGCTGGTACCACATGCGTGACATATCCCGTAAGGAAACTTCATCTTCTAAAAAATCGGCTAACGGTTCAGATAAAATTTCCGTGTATGATTCTGATGTTAAAGATCCATCGGGGGATCTTTAAAACTATTATTACTTATTTTACTAAACTTTATTGGGCTAATTAAGGTGCTCTTCCATATTCCGCACCACACATTCATCGACCAACGCACTTGGTGGCGATTCAGTCGTATTAGATGTGGGTTTTTGAGGGACCAATAATGCCTATTATGTGTATTAATAGTGCCTTGCCTCTAGAACTGGCATTTATCCGACCACAAAACTTCATTCAAAAAATCTGAATTCTCATCCAGTGTGTTTAACACGAAATTACAAAAATCAAAACGACGCTCCTGGTCTCCGGGCATTAGTTCCTGCTTCAGTACTGGGCGATAAGGATATGCATCGTACGTATGTAATATGTTCCACACCGTCGATTTTGAGTAGAAACAAGCCTTGCTAATATTTCGGACACAACTTTCAAGATGAACCAAGGCATATCTCAGAACATCCTCAACGGGTATCCGCAAGCTAGAAGGTTTTGCACAAGACAAGGGAATACGTATTTGACAACTCCCAGTTCTATACCAGCGTTGAACCGCACGGGCACTTGTACAATAAGATGGATGCCTTCGACTGGAAAATTTAATGGCATAAAGTCTTGCCGCCTCTCTCTTATTTCGATTACACTGCCCATATAACAGTACCATTTCGCAGCATTCTTCATTTGTATACATCTCGTTCTTCCGTATTAGAATTCGTAATATTAGAATACGACTGTATGCAATTGAAAGCGACTACACAGCAGATTTTTAACGCAGCAAATCAATCTGAAGCCGCAGCAAATAAAACTTTTTTTCTTTTACAAATGCTTTTGAAATGTTTTCTTACTCCTATAATATTTTATTTTGTCTATATACGAAGAATAAATTTTACATGTATGAAGAATAAATTTTATATGTACAATACATGTATGAAGAATAAATTTTATTTCTTAAGTACCCAATTATTGTATTATTAACTTTAAATTTAAAAACGATTTACATAAGAGTGACGTGCAAGAGCGAAAGTTTCCTGGCAAAATTCCAATTAATTTCACTTTGGAGACAGTCCCTTACTATCTTCTTGAAAATGGCAGAGAAAATGCAGGAAATGTATGATTTTCAAAGTTCCATAACTAGGCCAGTTTTTATCGTAATAAAATGAAACTTTTTATGTTTACTTTGTTTTTGTGTGCTGCATGTTTTCCTAAATATAAATGATAGAACTATGGGACCGTATACAAATATAATTTTTGTAATTTTTTTCTAAATGGGTTCTTTGGGTTCGAAAAGCACGTAAAAACATTATTTACCTTTTTTAAAGCATTTTTCAAACTGGAAGTGCATATCTAAACGGAATGGTTCGGGAATTAGTTATTGAGTCACATTAAGGCTGGACACCCTGTATATATATATATATATATATATCGTCGGCCTAGTTATCAGACTGCGTAACTCCACCAGTGTAACTGATTTGATATAGGAGTGCAACGCGCCAAGTGCTTTTTGGCGCGATTCCTTAATCTTTTGTTTTGTCTACGCCATGCCTCAGTGCACGCTCTGCTTTTAATTTATTCCTCGATCATTGTAATCACTACTTTTTTTATTTCATAATTAAACTAGATTTCGAAAGGAGAGGTGGTGGGAAGATTTTAACATAAAATAAATACAACAGAAAGTAATATTAATGTATTACACTTCCAGATATAAATTATTTACACTATTTTAAGCGTACAGTACACAAAATTTGTAACAATGTGTTACTTTTGCCGAGCAGAGATCCCGCAGAAAAAAAACTAACACTAATATACGTTATCACCATGACAACCACATTATTGCACGATAAAAATATCAAAGTAAACCATATTATAATATTATCGCCTATCTAGGAGAACATAAGCAACAACTTGGCGCCTATCCCTACTGTATCAAATTAGCATCCCAGATGGAGTTATGCAGTCTGATAATTAGACCGACGATATTGTGAGATATATATATATATATATATATATATATATATATATATATATATATATATATATATATATATATATATGCATAATTTGTTGTGGCGTAATTGATTATTTAATGATGGTCATTATTTTAGACGTTTCATGTTTTACATTTGATTGGCATTGACGAGACAGTCTTGTAAGTTTATGCAGTTTATTGCGCATCATGAAACACAAAGGCATATTAAAAACATAAAGCATGGAGAACATTACACAGAACAAAGACAACAAACACACAACGCACTGCAACAGGTGATTACATTACGAAAAGCAGACATAGACAGAAGAGGAAAAAGAAGGGATTTTCCAGAGTCTCGCTATTTATAACAAAAGGGAAATCACATTATTTGGGGGTGGATTGATGTAGTTCGAGATATTCTCGTTATGCGTATAGCTAGTTTATTAATTAAAAGGTTGTCCTGAAGGACTGGATCATTGATAAACAAAAACTATTGAAGATTAAATTACTTTTAAATATTACATATATATGCGGGGCACTGCCGAATTCGACCATAAGATTCAGTGGGGCGATAGTAGGCAGTATGGTGGTGAATATCAACTTAGAACAAGGGGTCACGATCCGCGTTTAGTCAGAGTAATTAGCAAAAACAGTATGAAGGGTATGATGTCGAATGGAATGAAAAGGGAGCAATAAAAGGTAAGAAATACGCTTATTAGACGTAAAGCATGTTTGCATTATAAACAATGCGTCACAGTTCGAAGTCAGAAATGTAACGACACGTGATTATCACAGGAATTGTTCAAATTCGCTGCCGCGTTGGCCATAACACTCCCGACACCGACGGACGATAGAATGTCGGATTCATTCAAACAAATTTGATTCTATGTCTGACGTCTAGCTATGATGCATTGTAAGAATTGTAACATGTTTTACGCATAATAAATGTATTTCTTACCTCTCATTACCTCTTTTCATTTCACCATACACCACATTATTCAAAATAAAATTTGTAAATTACTGCCACTAAATGTGGTTAGCAATGTTAGCGACCCCATGTTCTATGTCGATTTGTCATCACCGTGCTGCTTACTAACACTCCGTTGATTTTGTCGATTGAATTCAGCAACACTCTGTAAACAGGATACACAAGCAACATGTCCGCGTGGCGCACCTGTTGCTTGGCATCCGTGATCCCTGGACTTCAATCCCTTTAATTTCATCGTCGGTTCAGCTGACATCGCCAGCACACCGGATTTGTTTGAATGCGTCGAACAATCTTTCGTGTGTCAGTGTTGTTTGTGCTATGGCCTGCGATGCCGCAGCTAAGAGCAATTCCTGAGTCAGTCAGTTTTCGTTGTCTGTTTGGTACGGAGATGTGATGTATTGTTCGTATTGCAAACGTGCTTTACATCTAATAAATGTATCTATTAATTCTTATTGCCATTTTTCATTCCATTCAGAGAATACAACAAAATAATATAAAATACAGCAAAATAAATTGCTACTGACAGTGAGAAATATATTTGGAGATCAATCATAGATTTTTCACCACAATAATGATCTATCCCAAAGTGTAAAATTGTACAAAAATAGGTCAAAGATAATACTGTGAATAAAATGACCTAGACACGACAGTCTTCGGACCGTAATCTGATAAAAAAATCTATGGCATAACATTAGTTATGATATTTGGAAGAAAATATCTTCAAAGAAATATAAGCTTGAATTGAACTTTTAATTTTTTTTCAAACATAGTGGCACGAAAGAATCTTTTGTAAAATTGGAGTATTCCATTCTCAAAAGATGTTGAGCGTAAATCAAAGCAAACGACTGGCCCATAAATTACTGATGTTCAAACATTCATATAATTTTCAAAAGCTATGCTACATAGACCGTGTAGGTAAAATTGTGTGTTATTCTACTACATATATTATGTTTTCTTATATTGAATGTTATTTTGTTCTTATACTGCATATTCTTGTGTGTTCTGGTATATGTAATATAAAAAATATTTGAGGTATTAAAAATAAGTAACAGATTTTTTTTTAAATAAGCATTAAAAAATACATTAGAATCAGTAATAGTATTTAAGACCGTTCAATAATTTCATAAAGAAAAATTACACCACACTCAATGATAAGACAAAAAAATAAGTGTATTCAGGAATTGTTATAAAAAACCATATATAAATAAACTATATATATATATATATATATATATATATATATATATATATATATATAGTTTTAATATGACATATAAAAGTTATTATATAAAATAAATTCGTGATTTTTAAGCATTTATTCTATTTGTATTATTATGATTATCCCGTGTTTTATCTCTTAAGTCCCTTATATAAGTAATCATCTCCCAATCTACTAATTTTCCTGATTACCTCGTGATATTTTGGGAGGCCTGGGGCTCTATGTCCTTGAAAATTTCTTAAATGCAAATTCACAGAAAAAAATAGTAGAGGAATAAAAATTTAAAAAATATGAGAAGCCAACAAAAACAGCCAGAGAAAGTTCTTTTATGGCGTCATTTGTAAGGCTTGAAGATTAATTTGTGCAATGGACTATTTGACTTTTATTTCGATCCTAAAAATCTATATTCCACGATTTTTTGTCATCAAATGCTACACTGTCTCACAAGAAAGCAAATGACTAAAAAGCGAAAGTGAAATTCAAAAAAAGAAAGGTAAGCGCGATCAATATTTTCCAGATGAACTGAGAAATCGCTTTGAGAATTTTCTATTGCAACATTACTCAGTTTTGAGAAATTCGAACAAAATCCTTTTATGCACGACGCCGCAATTTCAAAATCCAATAATTCGTAACGGAAAGTTTCGGAATTGTTATCGGGGAATGTTTCTATTTCCAACATGGTGTGAAGTTTCTATTTTTATACAGCTTTTTTTTCTTCTTACATTTTTCGCACAAAGTTTTCATGTTCACTTCAACTTTTTGAATTCCTCATATTCTGGTTCAGCAAGTTTTCAGCTCGGCCATTCAAGAATAAAAAATTTTTGATCTGGTTAGTTCTTGCTATAGAAAATTAGAAAAGTCTTTCAAACTTAAGAAATTTAGTGCTTGTAAGTGGTTCCAAATTAAATTGTACACCTTTTAGAATTTGAAATTAAGTATACCCCCCATTTAGAATATTTTTCTTTATTTTTAAACTCCATTGTTCATTAACAGTAAAACTTCTGGTTAACTTTATGAAAATTAGCCCTCTTTTGTGTAGGTAATTTTAT
Source organism: Trichonephila clavipes (assembly GCA_019973935.1). Classification (NCBI taxonomy): domain Eukaryota; kingdom Metazoa; phylum Arthropoda; class Arachnida; order Araneae; family Nephilidae; genus Trichonephila; species Trichonephila clavipes. The sequence continues at coordinate 369,157 of BMAU01018758.1, forward strand.
AACTAATTTAACATTTACTTAATAATAATCAAGCAAAATAATTCACAGATTCTTTTGAGATTTTTGAAATTTACTTCAAAATGCACATACACTGTAAAATATTTTACTTCCTTTGATGAAATTCTAACTCATACAATCCCAAAACTATTGCGGATGCATCTTATGGTACGCACAGGTAATGATAATAAACACATTGAAAGCCATGAACTTAAACCCCATTTTCTCAATCACTTGAGAATGGTTCTTTCGATCACTGATTGCACTTCAAATTGTCAACAAGAATGAATAAAAAGCTGTAAAAAACCTCTTTGATAATGGTTTTATTATTACAGCTGTTCTTAAACTTTCGTGTGTCACGGCTCCCCTTTATGTATCAGCCTGACTTCGTGGACCCACAGGATTTTGAACACTCTCTTTAACTCCCAACAAATGGTTATATGAGGGTCCATTGAGGGCAATTTATTGATCTAGTCTAGGATAGAACATCTTTCAATATTTCCTCGAAACCTTTCAATCCATAAAAGAGAGAAATTTTAACCCTCTGACTGGAACATCAATTTTTATTCTGCTCTAAGGAGCATCAGTCTGACAGACGGGTACGTTAATTTTCTTGAATTTTATTACTTTAAGGACTGTTTTAAATGTTCTTACCACTCACAAAATTGAGCATGGCTCAAATAAGATGTGTGGAGTTAAATCAAGCATAACAATATATTTTTATCACTAGAATTAAGACTAGTATTTTTATAAAAACTGATTAAAAGTTATTTATATTCATGTAAAGGTAATTAAAAATAGTAATACCAAACGCGAAAAAACTATAGGAATATCCGTCTGAGAGATGGCGATAGATAAGAAAACTCGCACATACCGTGAGTTGAAAAAAATTCGCTATGTATCACCATGTGATCCTCTTACTGGGTAGAGTCCAACTGAAGATGTCAAGGCAGCCCGCCCCAAAAGTCAAACCACATCGTTATCTACATGCATCAAAGCAAATCATCTCCGTTTGAGAGACGGATGCTCCAGTCAGAGAGTTAACACTAAACGAGAAAGTTTCGCTGGCACCTTAGAAAAGCAGTGGGGATCCCCGGGGGTCCACGAACCACAGTTTAAGAACAGCTGTATTATTGCATTCTTCAACATACGTTTTAGAATTTAAAATTTTGGTATTGTTAAGTATTGCTCCAATATAATGAAACAGCAACATTGGTCCAACGTGAATGCTGGCCTAATCTTCAATTCAAACGTCTTGTTTATTTTAGAACTCCAGTTTTGATAAAGGATGGTGTGCATTTAAATTTAGCCAGAGACTATACGAGGAATTAGAAATTTCAAAGTTACTAAAAAGCATCGCATTTTCAAATGAAAGAGAGAACTAAAATAGTATCTTTTCCAAACACCGTTCAGATGCTCTGGTACTCAAAACCTTTATTCGCTAACAGCAAACAGTTAATCATTTGTATTTTACATTGTAAAGTATTAACAAACGAAATTGTAGAAAATTAGTAAAATTACAGTCGTAGTTTATTTTACTTTAATGACTATTTATTTTATATATATATAGTTTACTGTTTTATTCATTTTATTTTATTTTTCAGGGATACAGAAATCTAAAAAGAAAATGATGCGTGCATAAACTTTAAAGTATTTAACAAATTCACTTCAGTATACCTCATAACCAACTAATTGTTTCTTTTACAGAAGAGCTATGTTTTAATAAATAGAAAAAGGGAAATAAGATGTGTTTTCTCTTGATATTAAATTAAATGAGAGTCATCAATTGAAACTCAACAAAAAAATACATTGTTGATTATTTAGAGGATCAATTAAGAACAAATAATATCATTTAAGAAGAATAAAATGAAGAATTTAGTGGATAATTTATTAAGGGGTCATATACCTTTTAAAATTTCCTGAAAATCGATTTTTTTTATTATTTTATTTTATAGAGTAAACCTTTCTGAGTGTTCTAAAAGAAACCGCATGCAGATATTCCCAATAGAACGGACGTTATTAAGAAAATAAAAAGAGTAGAAAAGGCGATTTACATATTGTTTACATTTTGGCTCCAGGGTGACAGCTGTCATGTCGCTGGTGACAGCTGCATTTCTCTGTTTCTAATATTTTCATTCTAATTATTATCAAATGCTTGAATTTAAGCCTCAAATATTATTATTGTTGTTCTGAATATTAACTACCACTTCTACTAACTTTATAAACTTCTACTTCTACTTTGTTTTGATAAAGTGAATCTTGAATTTATACTCGCTCGTTTTTGATTTTCATACCGTATCTTATTCTAAGATAAGTTTTAGGAAAAGTATTATTTTTTTATAAACTTTTGAAGGATGAATTCGACTGAATCTGCTAAAAGAGACCATCTGGTAAACGTCCTAAGAAAAGGAAGTTTACTGGTAATATGCATACGAGACGCAAAGCTGTACACAGTGTGGATGAATCACTAAACAACAGTGCATCTGGAAAAAAGATTCGGCTGCAAGATGTTGATTCATCTTTTATTGAACATGATGACTGTTTTGATGGCTATAGAGTGTTTGATAAAACTATCATGTTTACAAACATTCAAAACTTTGCTTCTTGCAAAAAAATGTGGTGGTGATATTAAACTTTCAGAAAATTGTGTTAGAGGTTTGTCTAGTGTTTTTTCGATTGAATGCAAGAACTGTAAAGACTTGTGTTCGTTTAGAAATTCAAAAATGCTGGGTAAAAGAAAAAATATTCCAGAAATAAACAGACGTTTTGTATACGCAATGAGGACAATTGGACAGGGTCATGCAGCAATGACAACTTTCTGTGGTGTCATGGACTTTCCTCCTCCAGTTGCTGAAAAAATCCTATAATAACATTATAAACAAACTACAATTGTGTAGTAAGGAAGTCGCAGAAGCTTCAATGCAAAGTGCAGCTTTGAAAGAGGTAACTTTGACAAATTCTTCCGATATAATAATTAGTGGAGATGGAACATGGAAAACCCGTGGCTATTCTTCTCGTGTTGTGTGTGTGCTGTTATAGGAGACAAAACAGGAAAGTGTATTGATGCGGAAGTGATGTCTTCTTTCTGTAAAGGATGTGATTCTTGAAACGAAGAAAGGGGTCACCTGCTTACAAAAAGTGAAAAATTCTTCACGTTAAAGAATGTTTGAAGAACCACAATGGTTCAGCTGGCATGATGGAGACTGTGGGAATGGTTCGTATATTTCAGCGTTCATTAAGTCATCGTTCTGTGAGATATACATCTTACATCGGGGATAGCGATTCCAAAACATTCTCATCTATTACTGCATCCAATCCGTATGGAGAAGATATCACAGTTTCAAAAATTGAATGTGTTGGACATGTTCAAAAAAGAATGGGAACTCGTTTACGAAAATTAAAACAAATGAGCTCCAAACTCAGTGATGGGAAGTCGATTGGGGGAAAGGGAAGGTTGACCGACAGAATGATCGACTTAATTACAACGTACTATGGAAATGCAATCCGACAAAATAAAACATGCCTGTCAGATATGCGAAAAGCTGTTTGGGCTGTATATTTCCATATATGTTCAAGCGACGAAGAACCACTGCACAGTTTTTGTCCCATAGGTCCTAATTCTTGGTGTAAATATCAAAATCAAGTAGTAGAGGGCAGTGTGGAAACTTTTAGACACAGTAACAAATTGCCAGTGGCAGTAATGGATGCCATAAAACCTGTGATTAATGATCTATCACAACCTAAACTTCTACAAAAATGTCTAGGGGGTAAAACCCAAAATAATAATGAATCCATTAACTCATTAATATGGAAATTATGCCCAAAAACTTTAGGTTGTGGTAGAAATATTGTTGATATATCTACAAATGAGGCCATTGTCATTTTAATGATGGCAATAAAGGCAGACTAAAAATTATGCAATCGCTTGGTCTGACTGTTGGTCAATTTGCACATAAATTTGTTACACTTGTAGATATAAAAAGAATTCAGACTGCAGAGAAGTGTACATTTTAATCTCCGCACAAAAGAAGTACGACAGGCTAAAAGAATGCAATTTAAAACTACTTGTAAGAAATTAACTGAAAAAGAGGGAACATCATATTCATGTGGCGAATTTTAGCATTTTAGAATCATAGTAATACACTGCATTCATATCACAAATTGTTTAATATTTATAATAAGTAGTTGTTAATTAAGGTATTGATTGTTTTTAAGTAATATTTATAAATTTTTAACTTTATTTTGGAGAAATGAATCACTTTGTAGCATTTTGATTATTTTGTAGCTTTTGATATCGTTTCGATGCTTGTACTGCATTGGTATAATATATGTTTTTAGTTATAATAATTTTAATAAATGAAGTTTATTGACTAAAAAAACTTCACATTAGTTTTAATTTAAATTTAGTTGTTGTTTGAGTAACCAGAATAATATATATATAAAACTGTGGTAAATTTTACGTTTAATGTCAATTTTCTCAGAACGTCATTTTTACTCATTACACGCATGATATTTTCAAAACCGTGCCATGGAAAATGATAAAATTTTTACTGTAGATTCTGATCATATCTGTACTTAAATTAACGAACCAGTTTGAATTTTTAATGAAAAAGTTTAAAATTACAAATATAAAATAGCAAAATTTTTTTAAAAATTTTATAGTTAAATTTTAAATTGTTATAGTTTACTAAAACTTTTAAATCAGTGTTTCATGCTTCGTCATTTTAAAGATAACACAATTTCCAACACTGAGCAAAAATTTCATCAAAAAATATTGGTAACTTTTTTTATAAAGCTGCGCGTAATGCATATTACTTGCGAAAAGAAAACAAAAATTTCTTTTTGTAATTATCTAATTAAAAATTTATCCTAATTAGCAGTGTGTTTGTTGGTTGTTTTAAGTAAAGTAATATCTATTTGTTTATTCCTCCAAAATTTACATTCCAGGAAACAATAATAAAAAAATTATAGAGCTTTAAAAAGCTCACTATTTTTAACCATTTTCAACTTTTTAAAAGGTATGTGACCCCTTAATCTCAAATTCTGTCATTTATTATTAATAATCGCAAGCGATTTAACCCTTGTGCCAGCGTTTCTCAAACTGTCTGGCGCTTCCCCTAGGAGGCGTGATAGCTCTGTGAGGGGGCCGCGAGCATTTTGAAATATAGAAAACAAAATATTATTAAAAAAATTATTAATTTACTGAAGGTAAACAAACAAAAAATACATTCTGACATAATAAAAAATAAAATATACATTTACACTGATATAATGCACTTATAAATGTATCAGTACTGCGCAGTTTATTTTATAATTAGTTTAGCAATACTAAGTTAAGAATAAGTTTAATAATTACTAATGACCCCATTGGCTTGTCATATAAAATATACAGAAAAATTAACACGCCTAGTTTGATAAGAGTTGTACAGTTCATAATTAATTCTTTAACTGCCGTTGAAAATTTATATGATTCACACCCCAATGCCACCATTTTATACGATGGCACGCTTATGTAAGCATGGGAGGGGGGCGGTAAAAAGGTATAAATAAGCGAATCCTCTGAAATAAGTAAAAACTTTGCAAACACTGTCACGAATTTTTTATAGCCCCTTCCAAAGTCTTCGAAATAATTTTATAGGTAGCAGTATAGAGAAAAATCATACTTCGAAAAGACATATATATACGTCCGGGACAATTAACAGTTTGGTTGAGTGAGACATTTATATACGCCTGTGGAGCTTAAGAGGTCGCATTGTAGCTTTAGCGTTAAAGTATAGTATTATTGAATTCAACGTTGATGTGTATTAAGGGGGAGTATGAAAGGGGGTGCGATTAAAATTATGATTGAATATTGGGTAGCAAATACTGAAAGTTTGAGAAGCACTGAATTAAGGCAATGTTTCATAAGTCTTTAATGCATTGCTTTAAATAATGCAAATATTTAGTTACTGATTAATAATATTTAACCTTCATTTTTTGATGTTTTGACATCATTAATAAAGCGTATGAGATACGCTGTAAGTTATAATCATTTTAAAGCGATAATAGCTTTGTGAGTATGTGAATTGTTTTCAGTAATAAAAATTTCAGCAAAAAAAACTTTAAAAAAAGTCATTTTGAGAAATTAAGGGACAGGTATGTCATTAAATAAACTTTTGTCTGTATAATATTCATCATTAGGATTTTATTTATTTTAAGTATTGGAAAAAGATTTCAACTAGCAATTTCGAAATTTTATTGTTTATTTTTAAAGCACTGATGTTTCAATCTGTTTTTGTTTGTTTTAGGTATCAAAAAGCCAAGCAATGTTTATCTTTATTTGTCGTATCTGTGGTTCGATATTGAAAAAAATGTGACATTTCCTTAGTTAGGAAAACTAATTATAAATGAAAATAATAAATACCAGAAATTGCGCTGTGTCATGACAACAAATAACACAAAACTTCCTGTTATAGCTAAAACAATTCCATAGATTTTTGAGAAAAGCTTCATAATATCCTATTACAGAAAATTATTATCTACTTCCCTTCAATAGTTAATTGGTAAAACGTATGGTTAAATATAGATGTCTTTCTTTGAAAAATGCGTATATATCTAGTATAAACTACTGGAACGAAAGAGCAGATTCACTGAATCATCTCAGTATGTCAAAAAACTTTCCAGAGTTAGAAATAATAGATATAAATCTTCTCTAAATGTAAATCGTAGTATTAGTCTCCACAGTAAAGCCAAACTATAGCTTAATGATAATTGTTTGCTACAAATCAGAATGGAATGAAATGAAAAACAATATACCAAGCTTCATTTCCATTTTTGTCTGTTGTGCTGGACTTGTAAGGACTACAGAAGGAAGGCTGAAAGCATGGCCACTTGTAAGCTTACTTTTACTTTGCTCAAAAGTTGACTATATTGTTCTAATATTAATAGATTTTGACATAACTAAGTTAAAATTGAGTTTAACACTTTTACTCACTTTAAGCCTTACTTCAGAGATTTATTTTGTAATGATTCGTAAGAAAAAACACGCTTGAGCTTTCTGCTCCTCAAACTTCAATACATACCTTCTTCTACAAAGATAGAATATACAGTATATTGATGATAGTCATTTTCCTTATTCCTATGGATGTAGGTATAAGTGTCATGATCTTGTGTGACAAGAAAATTACTTCAACTGAGTATGCTTTTGGAAAGGAAGTAGAAAATCAATGGGCTCGAATAATGTTGATATTTTTTAAAGAGTACGTTAATTTTTTTACTTACCCAGAATTTCCCTGTCTTGTATTATACAATCTGCGTGCAGTGTTCGTACGCTATCAGAAAACTCACCCGTAAAGGCCGTATCACACGTACACGTTTCGAGCAATTTTTCGTCCAATTCATGCAATTTTTACTCAGCTGCCATAGCAACGGCTTTCGAACAACTTTTTGCTAGTGAGCTCAATAAGTTGTTCCAAATAAAAGTTGCTTGAAATTAATGCCAATGAGGTTCTTCAGCGCCCTACGTCATAAGCAAAATGGCGGCTTCGATTTCGTCAAACACATCAGATATGGCGTATAATGTTTTAATGGTGTTGATATTTTAACGGCATGTAATATTTTAAGTAAATAGTGCTCCATTTCTGCTTACGCCCATCAACAAAAGCGTGAGCGAAGTAAAAGAAATAATTTTGGATGTTCGTTTGCCGAAGAAGAAAAATCGGCTAGTAATTTTTCAGTGTGGAGACATAGCGCGGCTGACTTCAGAGCACGTTGTATTACTTATGGCCACCCTTTACCATCAGATAGGACGAAAGATTGGTCCAAAAAGTTGCACCAAAAATGTACGTGTGATGCGGCCTTAAGATTTCTCTATGCTCTCCAGAATATTTCAAGCTATCCGCTATAATACAAAGATTGATGAATCAGGTTGTCACATTTACAGGACAAGATATTATATCCTACACAAAAACCTCTGATTTCGCTATAGTGGGAGCTCTTGTAACTTACACAGTTTTAATCATAACTATGCCTTAAATTTAAAAGCTTCGTCGGTAAACATATTATGTAAAAGAATTTAAAAGAATTTAATCTTTTTGAACAGTTGTATCAGATTTTTTTTAATTCTTTATTTTCCTTAGCAAACTTTACCCAATCAATTTTACTTTATCCAATCCTTTTTTACCCAATCAAACTTTTACTTTACCCAATCAATTTTGCCTGGTAATTAAAATGTACTTCAGAATACATGCTTTTCACGTATTCATCTTCCTCTACTGCACCATCCAAGTATATGCACATACAAAATTATTTTATTTTTCTTGTCTTAAAAAAAGATGATATCAGTGAACACTAATTATGGTTCAGAAATGCTAGTATTTATGTGAAGACTCTTAAAGTATTAGGTAATTATAACGGGTTGGTACTTTTATTTTTTTTATATAATCCAGAAGTATTGCTACTTATATTAGAGCGGTAAGTACTGTCAATAAAAATTCTAACTTAATGTGAAGAAATATATTGTTAATAAAAAATTTTACATGTACAATAAGGAATTTATAGGTTGTTATTGCTAAAAATTGTGATTTTATATCAACATTTTATAGCCAAGTTCTCAGTCTAGTTTAATTTTTAATTTAAGAATTTTAAAACTGATAACTATACTTTGTGTGAATAATGTTCTTTATAAATAAATATACTGCTATTTGTAAAAAATGCAACACCAAGGAATCATCAGAATAAAATAAAATATAATACACAAACGACTTGTAGTGGTACAAATAAATGAATACATTTTAGAAACAAAAAATACAATATTAAATGTCCGGGATTAGTACTTGATGTAGCAATGAGTGATGCTATACGACTTGCCATGGAATCAAACAGATGTTGAAGGTCCGCTTGTGGAAGAAAATTCTATATTGCTTGTATGCGTACCCAAGGCTCACATTTTGAAAATGTAGGACGTGGATCACGAGCGAGACGCCGACCAACCAAAACATACTCATTTTCAAAAGGTGACATATCCGGCGAATAAGCAGGCCAAGGAAGAAATTTTCATGTGTTGAGCTGAAAGGAAGTCTCGAAAATTCCTTGAAGCATGTGGACGGGTATTGTCCTGTTGAAAGAGAGCTTCGGGGATGCGTTGAAAGAAGGGAACGACTTCGGGCTCAAGTCCTTCACAAAGTATATGCTGCTATTCAGATTACACTCAATCCGTAGCACCTGAGATCGTCCATGAAACGAAATCCCACCCCCAAACTTTAACTCCGGGTGTTTGAATTATAATATGCATTATAAAATTGTTTTAAAAATAGTACTACATTTTTTTTTTTTTGCAAAAAATGAAGAAAAAGTAACGTTTTTAAATACATGTTCCTTTTATGAAAAATGATTTTATCATAACAATATTTTACCTATATACATCTAAGACTTTTGTACAGGGCTTAAACTGCGATTTTAGAACTGCATAATTGAGAAATAGATTTCTTCATAGTTTAATATATCAGTGTGGATAAATTTTAACACAAAACACTGCTTATTATTTCAATAGATCAGTGTTTCTCAAACTTTCAATACTGGCGACCCAATTTTCAATCATAATTTTTGTCGCCCAACCTGTACAACAATAATGTATTTACTGCAATAAAAATGCACTTTGACGCTAAAGCTACAATGCGATCTCAATTATAAACTGTATAAGTATTAAATTTTGTCTATGTTACTTTTAAGTAATATATATTTTAAGAAAATTACTTATAATAAAGGGTGTTTTTTTAGAGGTATAGACAAAAACTAACTAAAAATAAACATTCATCCGGCTCAATGGACCAGAATGTTTATTTTTAGTTTGTTTTTGTTTCATTGACGGTCCAGCCACGCTTATTTCTTTTTTACTTTTTTTATTTAACCACACAACATATATATACTATTTACAAGCGCAGCAAGTTTTAATTAATTTTTATTGTGAGCTTCGATTATTAGAGTCCTATATTAATGCTCACGTCTGAGTACTAAGGAGAAATTTTCTCGTCTATCTCGTTCCACAGAAAGTTCTCAACTGCCGGCACAGCGCGGCAAGGAAGAATATTTGCATTTGTGCGCATGATGTTGGCGCGCATGCGCCAACAAAGTCCTTAAAATAAAAATTACAATATTCAATTTATTATGAAGTGTGAACGAAAGGAAAAACGTAACAATTTTATTTCAATAAGGAAATTCATTAAATACATTGTTTCCTTGAAACAATTTGAAATAAAATATTTTTGTATCGCAAATCATGTACAATTATTAAACTTAAATAGACACAATAAAATATTTAATTTAGATGAATATAAAAGAATGCATTCAATAGTAAATAATGAAAGAACCATGTTTAAATTGAATGTCTTATGGAAGTTATTTTCTGTGACAAACTAATGATTAAATACGTATTTATTTTTGTACAATTTGGATATTGTGTTTTCTTTAAAAGCTATGAACAATTTTTGAGCAGCTGAGAACAAATTCAGTCACGCATAATATGACATTTTGCCCTTTTTTAAAAACAAAAATGAAATCAGATACTCAACCTGCTTCAAAATCACTTATTTCAATGAAAAATATAAACTTTATTCGAATGTAGTGGCATTTTAACTACCAATAAATTGACTTAATCAAATTTCCTATGTTTGATTTTAACAAAAATGAACTTAATTTTTAAATATATGTTATGATAATGATAAGTTTCCATTATGATTCCCTTTGATTAAAACAAAACTTACACCAAAAGAAAGAAACATTGTACCATTTATGTATTATTTATGTATTCATACGGAATCAGGAATTCTAGGAATTTAAGTATAATCGAATCATCAAGAATTTTTAGAAACTATTGCAAGGCTACCACGCCTCTATGAAAACTGTTTCTTTGTTATTTCGCTTTCTTGGCAAATTTTGATCAACTAGAATTTATACCAAAAAAGTTTGTACAAGACAGGGGTTGGGGAAATTTATATATGATGAAGTTAATTAAATACTAATCTTGTAAAAAAAGCGGATTATCATGTGTAAAATTAAAACAAAAGCAAATTTGATTGTTTGGCATACGTAATACACTATTTTTTGTATTCCTAAAATTAGAATTAATTATTCAAGATATTACTTTAAACCACGTTTCTCAAACTGTGGGGGCCTCCCTAGGAGAGGGGGGACATACCGAAAAGTCGAAATAAAGATTATTTGAAAAAATTTAATAATTTATGAAGGGAAGCAAAACAAAATACATTCTGAAATAATAAAAAATAAAATACACATTTATAATGATTCAATATATACTTATAAATATATCAGTACTACTCAATTTGATAATTAATTGATAAATACTAAGTTAAGAGCCAGTTTAGTAGTTACTAATGACTCACATGACCTTGCCATGTACAAAATTACTTTCAGAACTTAATACTTATCTTGACAATTTGTACCGTTTATTATTGTACATTTTTTACGCTTACGGAACCTTCCTTATAATCATTGTTTTTTTATGATTGATTATAACCATGTGTATATAATACATAAAATTCAGTTAAGTATTTGTTTTTAACAATTTTTTATTAAGTAATGCTGATTTTTTATTCAATAATTTATTTTTTACTGTATTTTTTGTTCCCAACAATCTACAAAATCAAAAAATATGTTTGGTTACGCATTCGTGTATGATATGAGAGAAGGGTAGAATAAAAAATAAAATAACTTCTCGGAAAGTCAGATGCAGCTCTAAACTCTTTGTATGAGTTCGATTCTCTGGAGTAAATAAGTAAAGTAAACATCAGATTAAGGTCCACGAAATTCATCGCAGCTAAGGGCTAGATTTTTCGTCGTTAGCCTTAACTTTGAGCGCCATACAGGTGACAGTGCGATTTTTCGCGGTTCCACCCCAAATAAAATTGTAATACCTATAAGGAACACAAACTCAAATAAGTACACCAATACATTGCACCAATCAAATATGCATTTATTATCATTACAAATTCAAAATTTTCTGATGCACGTCAAAAAAATGAAATTTGCATTTCACCCGCATCGAAATTTGGTGTAGATACCTGTAACAACCATAGCAATTAGAGATTGTAATATCGGGCCAAAATTTCAGTACCGGTATTCGGTAATTTTCACATCTTAATACGGGAATACCGGTTTTAATACCGGTAGTAGAAAACACAGGTGTTTCTTTGTTTTATTTGCCAGTTTTATTAAAGAGTGTAAATATCACAAAAAGTAATTTGTAACATATAAATTACAACAGTATATATATATATATATATATAATCACAAAAAAAGAACATCTTAGTTGTGACGAATCTGTACGGAACCTTTCCACTAATATTCTTAGGCGTCTTTTTGGGGATTATAAATTCGCGTATTTTCCCAATCAACTCCGAAAAGTAAACGGGATATGCAAAATAGATAGGGTATTTAAGTAGAGCATTGTAAGCTAGCAAGGATGAAGGCTATTGAACCAGCAGCAGTAGCCTCAAGTTTGGAGGATTCAATTGGATTGCGATATTGAAGAGGTACGGTTAGTAATCTACGAAGGCATCTTGTGGAGATACCTAACTATTGCCAGGTGATATAATATAGTTTATTATCGCTTAAAACAATCGCTAGTTTAATAAAATTAATTTAAGTTAATGAAAGCTAATAGTTCGAGTTACGTGTATTTCTCGGACCTCCTATTTCGGTAGACCTTATTTGATCTTACGCGTAATTATTGATTAATTTCCTAATTCGTAATTTAATTTAATATTAACGGTAAATAAATCCCTTTTGTTTGACGCAACATAGAAATATTATATGTTATGATATGTTAGAGTTTCTGATATTTGAATCTATATAATAAATACAAGTTATTACTATACAAATTGCTCTTTGTGATTCTTTGCCTCAAATTAATCTTGGTGTCCAGGATGGAACCCAGGGGGGGTTCACACATATTTATTTAAATCACAAAAAAGTGAAAATAACACTATTCAATCTGTGGTACTATTACGAACTTTTGAAATGGGATCTTAAAAAATATTGTCACGGAGTTCGAAAGAAGTACACAGTTCAATTAAACAAACAATTAGATTTATTCTAACGCTGGGAGCTCGATACAACACTGAACTGAGAACATGCCCAACTGGCGATGAACTCTGCTTTTATACACTTCGGAATATTCGAGAAATACCCAGTATGCACTCTAAAGAATGACCTGGATTCACATCTAGAACCTAGAGAAACAATACATTAAAAACGAGAACAAAATTCCAGTCTTTGGATAAATCTGCCGGGGCCGGGATTCGAACCCGAGACCTGTGGAAGTTCAGTCCAATGCTCTGCCAACTCAGCTATCGGGACTTGGTATCGGGACTTATGCGTGCGGCATTGCTCTCCTCGAAAAAGAAGACAGCGCCCGCTGTCATTTTGTTCAAGGGTCTTTATTCTGGAACAAGTGATGGGTCCTTTGTATGATTCTTTGGGAGGAATATCCCCGGTTTCGATTTGCTCGGCGGGATCATGGTACGGTTTCATACGCAGTACATGGACAACTTCTCTTAGTTTTCTTTTTCGTGAAGCAGGATCAAAATCTTGTACTGCGTAAGTCACGGCTGATAAACGGCGTAGCACCTGATACGGTCCGAAATACCTTCTTAAGAGTTTTTCGGAGAGACCGACTTTTCTCACTGGAGTATAAACCCATACGAGATCTCCGGGAGCGTAGGATACCATTTGGTGTTTAGAATCGTAACGTCGACGATCTTTGTCTTGAGCTCTCAGAGTGTGCACTCGGGCTAGCTGTCGTGATTCTTCGGCTCTGGCTGCTATCTTGGTGATGTTATTGTCATCAAAATCGTTAGGACAGAATGGTAGCATTGTATCTAGTGTCGTTTCCGCTTCACGACCATGAAGTAAATAGAACGGCGTAAAACCTGTGGTCTCTTGTTTAGCGGTATTATAGTGGCCGCGGTAGCCGAGTGGTATAGGTATCGGACCGTGGCTTGCTTTGTCCCGGGTTCGAGCCCAGTACCACTAAAGACCCGCCGTGTAGGGCAGCGATGCACGTTAAATCTGTCGAGAGCTGAAACGTCCTCCCGTTGGTGTGGTGTGGTAGTTAGGAGAGGGGGGTGCCAGCTCAGGTGTCGTCCACGTCACTTGACCATGGTTCAAAATTACGTGGTCCGTCGCCAAAAGCCCTCGTGTAGCTGAACAGTGCGACGTTAATATTCAATCAATCAATTAGCGGTATTATAAGCGAAGGTTACAAATGGTAGAATTTCATCCCAATTTTTCTGCTCTACATCCACATACATTGACAACATGTCGGCCAAGGTCTTATTGAAGCGCTCCGTCAGTCCATTTGTTTGGGGATGATACGCCGTTGTGAAACGATGATCAATGTTACACAAGTCGACGAGAGAGGAAACAAGTCTGTATCGAAAGACGCGGCTTCACGATCTGTGATAATTACTCGAGGAGCTCCATGCTTGAGGACAATTTCTTCAAGTAAGAACTTCGCTATTTCGTCGACTTCGGCTGTCGGCAAGGCTTTTGTTATTGCATATCGCGTTGAGTAATCCGTGCAGACTATTATCCATTTGTTTCCATGAGCAGACTTTGGAAATCTCCCGATGAGATCAATTCCAATGCGATGGAAAGGAGCTATAGCTGGAGGGATGGGAACTAAACGTCAAGTGGTCGTTGAGGAACGGATTTTCTCCTTTGGCACTCCCGACAATGCATGACATACCGAACGACATTTCTGGTACATTCCGGCCAGTAAAATCTCTTGCGAATCCTGTCATAAGTTTTCGCGAAACCAAGGTGTCCTGCGGTGGGGGCGTCATGAAAGTGCCTTAGTATGTCTGCTCGTAGATGTTTAGGAATGACTGGTATCCACAACTTTCCATCTGGATCAAAATTCTTCCTGCAAAAGGGATACCGTCGATGAATCTGAATTCTTCGTTTTTGGATGAGATTGCTCAAAAGTTTTAATTTCGGGTAAAGGTCTTAATCTTTTTCTGTTCCATCGCAAGGTTCATACTCGTCGTGACTGCTAAAAATTTGTCTGGTGTTTCCGTTTCCTCTTCCACTGGATTTCTCGAAAGAGCGTCGGCGTCACTATGCTTCTTACCGGTTTTATATTTTACGTCAAAATCATGCTCTTGAAGTCGGAGGGCCCATCTGGCAAGCCTTCCTGAAGGATCCTTTAAATTCATGAGCCAGCACAAGGAATGATGGTCAGTTACAACAGTAAAGTGTTTTCGAATATGTACGGCCGGAATTTGTTGGTAGCCCATACGATGGCAAGACATTCCCTTTCTGTGGTGGGAATAATTTTTTTTTTCGGCTTTTGTCAGAGTTCTAGAAGCGTATGCTATAACTTTCTCGACATTATTCTGAATTTGTACTAGGACCGCTCTGATACCGTACCCGCTTGCATCAGTATGGATTTCTGTAGAAGCTCTTTCGTCGTACATCCCCAATACTGTGTGTGGATCCAGTAAGTGCTTTCTTAAGACTGTTAAATGCTTCCACCTCTTCAGGACCCCAATGAAACTCCACGCCACTTTTCAGCAACGACTGCAAGGGTTCGGCAAGATAACAGAAACCTTTAATAAATCTTCTAAAGTATGAACAAAGGCCAAGAAAACTTCGTATGTCATGTATATTCTTTGGAGTGGGAAAATTTCTTACGGCTTTTATTTTGTCGGGATCGGGACGAACGCCATTACTAGATACATGATGGCCTAGAATCTTTACTTCTTGGGCAGCAAAAAGACACTTCTTTTGAATTTAATTTAAGACCAGCTTCCTGAAGATATTTTAGAACAAGTCTTAATCGTATAAGATGGTCTTCAAAAAGTTTCTGAGAACACTATTATGTCATCTAAGTAACAAAGACACATAGTCCATTTAAAATGGCGTAGCAAATTGTCCATCATTCTCTCGAAGGTCGCAGGTGCATTACAGAGACCAAACGGCATGACTTTAAACTCGTATAAGCCTTCGGGGGTAATAAATGCCGTCTTTTCACGATCCGCTTCGTCTATTTCTATTTGCCAATAACCAGATCGGAGATCCATGGAAGAAAAGAACTTGGCACCTTTCAGACAGTCGAGCGTATCGTCAATACGAGGCAGAGGATAAACGTCTTTTTCGTGACGCTATTCAACTTGCGATAATCGACGCAAAAA
Organism: Trichonephila clavipes; assembly: GCA_019973935.1. Taxonomy (NCBI): domain Eukaryota; kingdom Metazoa; phylum Arthropoda; class Arachnida; order Araneae; family Nephilidae; genus Trichonephila; species Trichonephila clavipes. The sequence goes on from BMAU01018758.1 coordinate 385,344, forward strand.
CGCCAACTACCGTCTTTTTTTTCTTACGAGCACAACGGGTGATGACCAAGGACTTTCAGAGGGTTGGACGATACCTTCATCAAGCATTTTCTGAACCTCTTCATGAATGATGCGTCTTTCAGTCGGAGACTCTGTAGGCTCGTTGGTTGATTGGAGCATGATCACCAGTAAAAATCCTGTGTTTCACATTCGTCTTCGCGGCTGTCGACTTGTCGGTCTTCGTGAAAAGCCCAGAAAATTTCCGGAGTAGTTCGGATAGCTTGTTTCTCTGTTCGTCACTTAACTCGGGTGACATCATTAACGAACAATTCATCCGTGACCGAAGAAGTTTCTTGCTGGTCATCCAAGCAACCCGATGTGTCGGAAATAACACACATAGATGCCCTTCATTTAGTGATTCAGCTTGGCCTATGCACATTCCTCTAGGGATGATTTGGTTTCGGAACTGCAGGTTGGTAACCCAGACATCCTCTTTCCGTTACGATATGTGGATACCATGGACGGTGTAGCAATATTTTTTTTTTTTCCTCGAAGAGCAAATGTTTGCTGCCGTCTAGAACTACATTTATGTCTCCTCGGGTTTGATATCATGATACTGTTATTCTAGTTAAAGAATGCGGTTTAAGTGTATAGTCTCTGGTGGCATACAAATTCCAGGCGTCAGGCGCTGTGGAGTCTCGACAGATGTTTTCAGAACAAGTTATTTTGTCCACAGTCTATAACGGCTTGAGACGCTCTAAAAAGTCCCATCCTAGGATGACGTCATGGCTACAATGGGATAAAAACAATAAATTCAAAAGGCAGTTCTCGATTGTTTATACGGACACGTAAAACACATTTCCCTATCGGCCGAACAAAATTTCCATCCGCAATCTTTCAGCATAACGCCTTTGGCATCAGCAAACAGAACTTTTAAAAATCGGCGATACTTATCGGATATGACAGAAAACGATGCCCCAGAATCTACTAGAGCACGTATCGGCTTCTTATATCTATATTATTACGTCTAGTTGGTTACCAGTCATCTTGGCGGTCGACGGAGGATTTCCAGTACACGCGGCCTCACCTCCTTGGAAGGTCGCTCTTTAGTTTTCTCGCTCCCTACGGCCTGGCGACCGACTGGATCGGCGATATGGCGACGGGGATCTGTAACGACGTATTGGGGATCGGCCTCTCGTGGACTTGGCAAAACGGCGAGAAGAGTTTGGTCGGCGTATTTCTTTCTTCAGTGCCAACGTCGTCGAAGCGTTCCGTCGGCGGTTTCGAGAGTTGTCAAAGACAGCCTTTTCTCTCGGCAGTAGCGCATTACATGTCCAGGACGTCCGCAGTGGAAACAAACAGGTCTGTTGTCAGCCGTTCTCCACACATCTGTTTTTCTTGGTTCAGGTGGGAATTTCTGAACAGGAGCTCTGTATTTCCTGGTTACAGCGGCGTATGTTGGTCGTGGTCTAGTTTCTGTAGGTTTTGTTGACACTGGGGCCAAAACCCTTTCAACTTCGTCTTGAACGATCTCTTCTAAGGATTGGGGATCGGAGTCCAAAGATTCTTGCGTCTGGTTAACTAGTCGATGGACTTCGTACGATTGTGCGAATAAGAGACCAAATCGTCTCATCCGTCAGGGATGCAACCGGTACGACGTTTCTGAAGCCTTTCAAATCTCGGTCGACCAACTCTCTTCTGCTTCATATCTTCGATATAGTTGCACCATTTGATAAAACTTGCTGTGTCGTTGATTTCTCTCGTCAACAGGGCCTGATAAATATCCTCAGCAACACTTTTCATTAGGTGACACTTTTTCGTCTTCTCATCAGAGGATTTACCTTCTGGCAAAGTCCTAATACACTTTGTATGTAGGACTCAAAAATTTCGCCCGAACGCTGTGTGTGTGTGTGTGTGTGTGTGTGTGTGTGTGTGTGTGTGTGTGTGTGTGTGTGTGTGTGTGTGTGTGTGTGTGTGTGTGTGTGTGTGTGTGTGTGTGTGGGCTTGGCATTTTGGGTTGTTCTCCTGCCCTTCTGGTATATTTCCTTGATTTGGTCACCGAAAAGTCCACTTAGTCCATTTTTAAACGCTTCCCAGGAATCTAAGGCGTCTTCGTTGTTGACATACCACCGTCCGCAGTACCGTCAAGAAAGAAATAAAATGTTAGCCAGGCACATCATGTCATCGCACTTGTTAAAGTTGGCTACTCGATCGTACTTTAAGCCATTTGAGAGGGTCTTCCCAGGCGCTCCTCGGAAGGTCGATGGGCTCCTCCATTGCTGTAACGAAGGTGTTACTACAGCGGGCTTGGCTTCTTGCTCGGTCGGCATTTTTGTCCTCTTCCTACTATTTTCTTTAACAGTCCGAATTCGGGGGATAATCCTTTAACCGGAGGCTCCTGCGAAGGTTGTCGCTATTATCCACGTTTGACGTAATTATTATCCCCGCTCCTCCACCAAACTTGTTACGGAGTTCGAAAGAAGTACACAGTTCAATTAAACAAACAATTAGATTTATTCTAACGCTGGGAGCTCGATACAACACTGGACTGAGAACATGCCCAACTGGCGATGAACTCTGCTTTTATACACTTCGGAATATTCGAGAAATACCCAGTATGCACTCTAAAGAATGATCTGGATTCACATCTAGAACCTAGAGAAACAATACATTAAAAACGAGAACAAAATTCCAGTCTTTGGATAAATCTGCCGGGGCCGGGATTCGAACCCGAGACCTGAGGAAGTTCAGTCCAACGCTCTGCCAACTCGGCTATCGGGACTTGGTATCGGGACTTATGCGTGCGGCAATATAATGCATCAATTGTACCGTATGATATCAATTGACTCTATTAATAATGAATAACTAACTCACCAATTTAAAAGAATATCGATATATTAGGCATTTACTTCACAACTACAACTTTGTTTTCTCAGATACGAATATCAGACTATAAGTACCACTTTCAGCTGTAATAAGATAGTTTTGGATTGTCTCTTGGATGATTCACATATTTTATTACTTCTCTTGATTGTACGATGTAACTTTTATTCGCAGTCTAATTTTTCCGTTAGGAAGACATACAAACAGAAATGTATACTATTTTGTCATGTTGACGGTCCCTGAACATATAGTTAAGACAATTTAAAAAATTCCTAAAAAATACTGAAAAACGGCATTTAAACTTGTAAATACCGGTATTACAAAATTGTAGAAATGGCTCAAAATGCCGGTATACGGTATACCGGTATTGCAATCCCTAATAACAATAGACAAAATACTAATTATTTCTCACTAGTTTTCCCAGTGAGTGATCTTATTTCACTTTTGTGTCACCTGCTATATCGCAGGACTGAAAGTAAAAGAGACATTCTTTAAAAGTAAAATATTTTCAAAGATTACCCCATCCATCAAGGCGCGCCTCAATTAAGCTATTTCCCTGCTTCTCTCCTAAAACCGTTAGTTGACAGAAGTGCAATATTGATTAGGCATAGGCGTCAAGCGCCTCGACTGATGCAAGCATAGCATCGATATTTTACTCGTATGTAAGCACAGAGGTCAAATAAATTAGCCTTTTCAACGTAGGAGCCATAATTTGTTAAAAGAAGAAACAAAAGAATTTAGAAGTGATGATGGAGGATGTCGAAAACGGTTGAAGTTTCTGTAGTATAAATTACTTATAATTTGTTTTGTGTCGTGACTTTTAGATAGAGCGGAGCCATATAATGTAAAAATCGGTGAATTACATGATTTACACAGCATTTACAATAAGGATTACTCTAATAAAATTTTAGTTTCCGATAGCTTATTTGAGGAGAAAAGTAAGATTAATCCTCTTATTCGAGATTTTATGGATTTTGAATTATGGGGCTTAGTGTGTAAGGACTGTAATTTCTTCGAAGCGTGTTTCATAAGTTATTATTTGCATTATTTAAAATTGGAGAGATAGTGCTAGAAATATATATAAATCATTTATATCTAACTTAAGATATAAATGTTAAATTTACCAAACACAGAAAAAAAATTTATGTGTTTGTCTTAACTTTGAAGAGTCATTTTTTTAATAATAATTTTTTTTGCTACAGTCAGATAAATGCAAGTATTACAAAGCCTTTTTTTTTAAATAATTAATGAATATTTTATATTTTCTAAAGTATGTGTTAAGCATATCAACTATAACTGTAAAAATGAAAATCTGTTTTAATATAATCTTTGGTAATTATGTATTATATACCAATCAATTTCGCCAAACCAAGAAACATCTTCACATGCCACTATATGCAGCCATTAGTGGAAAACCATTCTTGTACATGTCCAAAAACAACAATATTGATCAAGAAAGTAATAACGTTCTCTATAATCAGTAATGTAATTCTTTTTTATTATTATTTTGTTAAAAATGATTAAAACTTGGATTTTATTTTATAAGAAAGAGAACGCAGTAGATTATTTCAAAAGAAATACGGTCTATTATATAAGTAACTCGACAGACTATTTTGTTTAACAGAACCACAAGCATCTCGGAACTACAAGATGGCATTTAGATTCATACTTATGAGAATTTTTGCGATGTTATCTAAGTAAAAGAAAACGCATCATTCTTCGCGATCTGAATTCAATTACGATGTTTTCCTCATCTGAATAATATAGTTATCAGATTTTTCTTTCGTTTCAACACTTTGTTTAAATAAAGTATTTAATTCTTCTAAATCTGCAATTTATTCGTCGACTAGAAAATATGGAAGGAGCATGTGCAAGAATTTGTTTTTGAGAAAGTATAAAAACAACAGCATTTCGTGACATCTTCTAACTTCGCGACATTGGTCGATGGTGTAATACATAGGTAAAGGTTTTGTAATGGTCGTGTGCATGTGTGTGTGGTATTCACTAGAAATAAAAGAAGGAATAAAAAAGAGTTTTCAAACAGCTTCTATTAAATATTGATGGGGGGCCGCCTTTCCATAAGGATTACAACAGTAATTTGTATATCGGCCCTGTTGTTGTTTACAAGCAGAGGAATTTCTGGGAGTGCCTCTCACCCCACCGAAAAGGGTGACGCATTTCCCACGCCTGGAAGAAGGCAATGTACCCATAAATACATCATGATATGGGATGTTTTTTGGGAATTTCCCGCGTTTTGTGGGAGTCATGGACCCCGGGAAGATATCCTTCCGCTGACTTCAGACCAATCAGAAAAGCTGATTGTGTTTCGAAAAAGAATCCTCTCCAGAATACAGAGGTAAACCGCCGCGAAATATAAGCGCTTGCACGACGAATTTAGTCACTCTCTGACACAAATTTTATCACCGATTTTAGTCTGACGACCCTTTGACAAATTGCCGAGGTTGGAGACTCCCGAGATGGCACACCATGTTCTCTCTCTCTCAGATCCTAATTCAGTTAAGTGATAATGTATATCTTTAGTAATTAACGTAATTTAAATGTTTTGTAAATAAATTAAGTGTAATTTAAAGAAGGCTTTTTTAATTTAGTGTCCGTTTTATTTGTCTTTAATGATTAATGTCTAAATTTAAGCTATAGTGTGACGCCAAATGTTAATTTAGAACCTGGGTACTAAAGAACGGATAATAAGAATAAATTAAATTAACTTAAGTTAACCGGGCGTTGCATTATAATGGTACCGTGATCAGGATTTTAAAATTTTTTTTTTTTTTCTTTGCACAATTTTTTTTTTTACATCTTTTTGAGTTAGAATTTTTTTTTTTTACAATTTTTTTGTAAACGTTTCTTGATGGATCATCAGGACAAATTTTCATCTCGTGTGCTACTGTGTATTTTATGTATTGCTTGAATTTGATACTGTGAATTTTTTTCTTCAGTTTTGTCAGAGAGTCCGGGGTGCAACGATGACGCAGGTACTTGTGCTCTTTAATTTTTTTTTCTCCTTCAATATTGATGTGAATTTTTTTCTATGCATGTATGTACGCGAGAGCCGATTAGCTAAAAGTTTCATTTAAATTTAAGAGTTCATGAATTTCTGTTGCCTTGCACGAGTGCTTAAATTTTGTTTTAATTTAACGATTTTCGTTGTGAATTAGATTCGCTAGAAATTTTGGTCTTAACTAATAATTAACAAATATGCCACGTACACGACAATCAGACCCCCTTTTGACGCAAACGGCGTTCGAGAAATTTAATCTAATTGATCTAATTCCAATGTACGACGGAGGTGAATCGTTAGGAATTCGCAGGTTCTTGGGGAAAATAAACGATGTTGCGAATTTAGGCAAGTGGTCAAACGATGAGAAAGTAACAATTCTAAAATTAAAATTAACGGGAATAGCTGAGGAATTTTTTCTATCCGACCCAACACATAGTCAATTGACAGAATATAACGATATAACAAGAATTCTCATTGGAAGATTCGAAAAAGCTGTACCTTTATCAACGCGTCTCCATTATTTTCATCGTGTATCCAGGGTCCTTCGGAGAGCGTACAGGAATTTGCAGCACGCATCAATAAACTGGGAACACAGATTTTCCAGTCAGGAAATTCGGCTCAAAAATACCGCGGTGAGAAATGCGAATGACCAATTGTTGCAATCTCGGTTTATAAGTGGTTTAAAAATGAAATACGCCGGTTTGTTTCTTACCGCGATCCTTTGAATTTAGAGGAATCAATCAATGCCGCATTGATAGAAGAGCAGAACATGAAATTAAACTAAATAGCTAGCGAAGAGAGATCCGCTTGTCGTCCTCACAAACGGAAAATCCAGTTCTTTCAGCATTAGTGGATAGATTACAAGAAATAAATTTTAGGGTCGGCCGTCTACAAGAGGCAAGTGCAGTTACAGCTCGTAAATCAGGTGGGAAACTATTTTAACAGAAGAGAGAACGTTTTCAAGTGCTTCTATTGTGGTATTCAAGGACACAGACAGGCGGAATGTAGGAAGAGACAGAGGGACGAACGCGCTGCCCGTTACCAGCCCCCGGAGAAATGCCGCAAGCGAGTATTCTTCTTCAAGTAGCCCCAGGCCAGGAGGGAGGCATGTACATTTCAGGGAATCTACTCTCCGCGACAATTACGCAGCTCCCAGGCATTCAGTGAGAGCGACACACACAAATTCTGAGAATAGGGGTTTTCAACGTTTTCGCACAAATCAGAATTTAAACTCCCATGGAGAAAGCCGTATTTAGATTTTTTTCATTCGGTAGAGGAGCGGTTTTCTCCGATTCAATCTCGAGATAAAATATTCGATCTGCCGATCATAAATGCTAACATTAAACATCACAAGTTTAGAATTTTAATTGACACAGGTGCATCCATATCTTTAATGTCTAATTCTTTTTCACTAAAATAAAAAATGATAACTTTTAGGGAATTTAATGTTTCAATTCAGATTAAAGCTGTAAGCGGAGACACGGTAGAAATTATCGGTTGCTATGAAATACAATTGTCATTGGGGAATTTCAATTTCGACATATTTTTTTTTATAACGAAACAAAGAGATTAACGATAATTATTGCGCTATTTTGGGATACGATTTTTTGAAAGTATGGGATGCAGTTTTAGATATAGGAAAAACCGTTTATTAATTCATAATTTTTCAATTCCGCTTATTCATTATTCACTCCCCACGCGTGTGGTACAGAGTAACTTTATAAATGGATTTTTAAACACAAAACGTGTGTGGGTCCCCATTCGGTCACAAATGTTCGCATACATGTTGAAACATTACCTAATCTGACGTCACTGGCCACTATTCGGAGTTCAGCAAAGCTACGGAATAAAAAACATTCATTTAACCAATTCGCAAATTAAAATTGATCCACAGACAAATGACACCGTCTTAGAAATTAGAAACGATTCAGATAACATAATCACCCTTAACAAGAACATGAAAATAATTACAGTCAATAATTACGAAGACTTTTCTTCTGATTTTCCGGTTTCTCAAGATATTTTACCCCACTCACGGTGAAAGATTTCAATCTTTCAGGTTTGGGCAATAAAATCAAAAACAGATTATTTCAACTTTTAATTTCGCACAAAAGTGCTTTCGCTCGTTCTACGGTAGAATTATCCGCAGCCGTTACGGAGCACACAGAATCAGTTTACAACACGATTATCCCATTAAATGTCCAATTTATAAGATTCCATTCAATTTAAGAAACGAATTTCGACGTCAAATAGCAGATTTAGAAAAGGCGGGAATTATTTCGAAATCCAATTCTCAGTATAATACTCCGGCATTGTTTGTCAAACAGAAAGAAAAAATGGCGCCTAGTTTTAGATTTTCGGAAACTCAACGAAATAACTGTGACTCAGTGGGATTTTGTCATTCCAACATTGACGACATCTTACACGAAATTTCAGGTTCAAACTATTTTTCGGCGTTAGACATGAAGTCAGCATTTAATCAAATTCACACTTTGCGGACAGGCATAAGACGGCATTCTCTACTCCCGACGGTGATAAATATCAATTTAACAGATTATGTTTCGGTTTAAAAACTCGCCTAAAGCTTTTCAATCAATCGCACAGGAGGTCCTAGGAGATTTATTACACCACGGAGCCTTGGTTTATATAGATGACTATATTTTATTCACTAAAACTATAGATGAACATTTTGAACTACTGGGTAAGGTTTTTGAACGCTTTGAAAGGATTCGCTTTTTTTAAAATTTAATCCGAGAGTAAATGTCAGTTTTTAACGAAAAAGCTGTAAATTTTTAGGGTTTGTGGTAACGCCGGAAGGCATTCTTATAGATAAAGATAAGTCCGTATCAATTAATGAGTTTCCAGTTCCAAAGGATCAAAAAACAAATTAAATCTTTTTAGGGTGCTGTAATTTTTACAGGAGATATATCAAGAATTTCGCGAAACGTGCACTTCCCTTAACGAATCTATTGAGAAAAGACACTCCATTTGAGTGGACATCCGGAAACGCAGGAGGCATTTGATGATATTAAGAAAGCCATATTGAATCCACCGGTCTTGGCACTACCTGAGCAAAACGCGGAGTTACAAATAACAACGGACGCTTCTTCTCGCGGCAGATAGGGCAGTTTTAGAACAAAGATATCCTAACTCTGAAGTCAAACCTTATATTTTTTTTTCTAAGAAATTAAATCCATCACAATCGAAATATAACGCAACGGTTTTAGAATTTTTCGCGATATATACAGCATTAAATTTTTTAGACCTTTCTTGTTAGGCAGAAAATTTAAAGTTTTTACCGATCATAAGCCTCTCGCGGGATTTCTTTCTAATAAAATCCCTCTTCCAAAATTTTGCGTTGAAATTGGCTCTGGAAGAATTTAATTACGACATACACTACATCAGGGATCCTTAAATTCAGTCGCAGATCATCTTTCTCGTTATATTAACAACATCACAATAGCTTTACCGGACTCTAAAGATCTCATTAATATGCAACGCGAAGATTCTGTTTTAAGCACTATCATACAAAAATTGATCAAATGATCTTAGCCTACAAATCAGCAACTATTTTATTAATGGGGAAGGTTTGTTAACTCATCTGTCCAAGCGCCCATCGAGATCACCCAGGTCAACACCACTAGAAAGCAGGTTTGCATTCCACATTGTCTAAAAAGCTAAAATTCTCGAATCAGTTCATTCAGAATATGGAGGACATCTTAAATTTTTAAAACTTATCATCGACTCAGCGAGAACTTTGCACAATAACATGTATAAAGATACTAAAAATTTGTTCGTTCTTGTACCATATGTTTATCTCGAAAAAACGCCTTTAAAATCCCGCCTGCACCCCATCAACTTGTTGAACAAAGTACTGAACCAGGAGAAACGTGTCATATGGATATTTTCGGTCCCTTAAAACCACGCTTAAAGGTAATAGCTATGTTTTATCTATGATAGATGCATTCACAAAATATATTCACATCGTTCCACTTCCGGATACTAGGTCCAGTACGATTTCAAAAGCTTTCTTTGATAATTACATTGTACACAGGGGGTTGCCACATAAATTAGTCGTAGATAACGCTACATATTTTAAGAGTTCCGAATTTGTTGAATTTTGCAGAGTCATGGGTATTCAAAAAAGGCACATATCAAGTTATTCCGCTCACGTCAACGGTAGGGTAGAAAACCCAATCAATCGCTAACCAATATCCTTGCATCAATTTCACAAAACACAAACGATTGGGATGATCAACTCCCGCACACCATGTTAGCATTAAATTCAGCGATCCATGAAGCTACATACACATCTCCCTTTTTCCTAGAGCATGGCAGAGATATTCGATTATCCTACACTTACGAAAAGAATTCTGATACACCACAAAATAAGTATGAATATGTCGAGAAACTTTTACCGTCTTTGGAGCATACTTTCAATAAAGTTTTAAATAATCTAAAGGATCAGGAGGCATCACATGTTGAATTGAGTACGAGAGCGACAAAACAACATCATTACGATTACAAGATCGTCCTTGTGTTTTATAAAGACGCCTAACATTAAATCTAATTTATCTCCAAAACTCAGACCTAAGTTCGAAGGTCCTTACAGAGTGATAGAGCGTTTTTCTAATGTCAATTATAGGGTGCAACATGTAGAACAATTGAGGAAAAGATTTAACACGCATGTCAATCGGATGATTCCATTTATTAAGAGATTTTCATATTTGCATTTGAAAAATTTGGATGATTTACAACCAGACGAGACGGAGGTTAAGGGTATTGTTCCAAGTCCACGGTATAATTTAAGGGCTCGTGCAGGTAATTCGGCTCGTTAAATACGTTTCTGCGCTAAAATATTCGAGGGAGACTTAATTTTTTTTTGCAATTTTACGCTTCGTCATTTCGAGAGCACGCATTGAATGATACCTGTCTCATAGTTGCACCTTGTTTCATGCTATGTTTTATGTTTTTTTTTTTCAGTTATATCAAATTTTGTACTCATTTATTTAATATTTCCTGTTATTTAATGAATTCCAGTTAAATTTTTTATGCAGTTTGTTTTATGTCGTGATTTTATGCTTAAATGACATAGTGTTGTTTGTGGTTAATATCAATTTTAACTCTAGATAAAATATTTTCATGCTGTGTGTTTTGTGCACTATCTTAAATAAATTTGCAATGCAAGTGTTTATCAATGATAATGATGTACGTACGTCAATTTTTTAATTTTAGTAATTTTAAGCTTTAATTTATGTTTGTGACAAAGGTCAAATTTGGGGGTCTCTGGACACCTGTCATGAAATTTGAATGTTGTTATGATACATACATATTTTAAATTTTTTTTCCCTATTACATAATTTGTATTGTGATTATTATCTAGAATTTCAATAATTTTTTCATATAAAAGGTTCCTTTATTGAATTGTTTAGTTTATGCTGAATTGATTGTTTATAACTGTACTTTCTGGTTAAATTTTTATTTTTGCATAGAAGATCAATTTTGGTAGCAGCATTTTTTTGTTAGAATCAATTTTATTGCTAAATTGTGTTGGTGTATTAATTTTAAGTGGTTGTGTATTACTAAATGATGATAACATTGGAATTTATGCTTGTTAAGATATGGATAGAGATTGTTGTTTGAATATTTTCTATAAGATATTGGGTTGAAACTTTAATATCTTTTTTCCCGCGCATGTTTTTTTTTTATGTGAGATGATTGCTAACTTTGACTTAAAATTTTTTTTGTGTTGCCGTTAAGTGTTTTAATGCTCTTCTAATTTTTGCGTTGTTTGTTTTGCTATAGATTTGGAATTTTTTTGTTGTGGTTTATTCAGGGGTTTAGATTACTTGTGGTTCTTAAATTAATGTGCAGTCAATCATTGTGTCTCGCTTGTGTGCTAAACTGTACTAGGAATTGAAGGTTTTGTTTGTCGAGATAGTATTTCTGTTGGTTTAGATTAATTATGGTTGTTAAATGAATTTGCAGTCAATAAGTGTGTCTCGCTTGTGTGCTAAACTACTAAGAATTTTGATTTTTTGGTCGGTCAATATTGTATTTTTTTTTCTCGTTGGGGCTAGGCTTACATGTGTTGATTTATGTCAGTGCGGGTAGATTATTTCACTGAGTGTTGACGTTGATTCAATTTTTTGTTCTGGATTTTAGTACGTAGTTCTTGTTATTTGGTAAAGTTTTTTTTGTTGTTGTTGGTCAGCTAATGGTGTTAAAAATGTTTCGTCCATTCGTTTCGAAAACGTGGGGAGAGTTTGTCCGCACCCCTTTTCGTCGTATCCCCCCCAGCACGACATCCGGTATAGGACAAAAACACTGTTTGTTGATTGGAATTTCTGTTTATTGGTTACTCCTTGTCGCAGGGACTCCCTCCCCGCGGGCAGCATAATTCAGGGGTGGAATTTTGGATGTCGGATTCTTGCCGCCTTAGGAGGGGTCTTCCCTTCGCCCCCCCACTTCTGTCGCGACAGAGATTCAGCAAAATTTTTCCGATGGGTTTTCGTCCCCCACCCCTTGTTTCCTGTTTTTACGTTACGGTGCTGTTGCTATGAGACTCGAAACTCATAAATTTTTTGGTTTGAAACTGTTGGAAGAGGATTAGGCGTTGTTGCTATGAGAATTTGGAAATGTTGGAATAGGATTGGGTGTGAATTTTTTTTTGTTGTTGTTTCACTACTTGTAAGGAGTTACATAAGTTTGAGTTAAGAGATTTCGTGGAATATTTGAGACAGTTATTTGAAGGAGATAGATAAAGTTTGCACTGATGAATTTGTTGAATGGTTGGGAAGGTTTTTTTTTATGGAGATAGTTAAGTTTGTGTTCAAAGTGTACGTTTATTCGATAGTTGTTTTTTTTTATGGAAATGGATAATTGAATTGAAAAGAAAGTCTCATAGTTTATTTAATAAAACTGTTTGATGTACTGAAGGATATTTTGATTTAAGGATTTTGGGCAAAGGAAATTGAGTTGATATAATTATGCGGTATATTTGAGAAAGTTGTTTTGATGTGAGAAGGTAATTTGAGTTCCGGATTTTGTACGATTTCGAGTAATTAAGTTGATGAACATAGATAAGTTGAATTAATGATTGTGTGGTATATTTAGGAAGGTTTTGAGATGCATTTAGGAAAGTTGAGGATTATGCGAGATTTTTGTAAATAAGTTGATGAGCAAAGACTGGTTTTGGTTATTGGTATTGCGGAGAAGTCGATTAATTATTTGAAAGTTGAAGATAAGTCTAGTTAAGTGTTATTGAGTATGTGAGATTTTGTGTAAATAAATTGATGAGCATAGATGGTTTTAGTTCATGGTATTGTGGAGAAGTCGATTAATTATTCGGATGTTGCAGATAAGTCTAGTTAAGTGTTATTGAGTATGTGAGATTTTGTGTAAATAAATTGATGAGCATAGATGGTTTTTTAGTTCATGGTATTGTGGAGAAGTCGATTAATTATTCGGATGTTGCAGATAAGTCTAGTTAGTGTTATTGGGTATGTGAGATTTTGTGTACATAAGCTGAGGAGCATAGATGGTTTTAGTTTAAGGTATTGTGGAGCAGTCAATTGATTATTCGGTAGTTGCAGATGAGTTTAGTTAGTGTTGTTGAGGCATAAAATGTGTACGATCGGAGGTAAAGGCAATTTTGGATTATCGAGGAATCATTTTAAGGTTACTGAGAATTTTAGGTTGTTGTTATAGAATTGTACTTGAGTTATTAATTAGAGGATTTTCGATGAATTGAGTTAGCGGTATTGTTGTAAATCGAGGATTTGTGTTTTTTTTTTTTTCGTGTTTGTATATTTGTTGCGCGTATAGTGAAACAATTTTAGTTTTTTTTTAATATTATTTGGACTTGTGGATACATTGTATTACGAGGATTGTTAAAAAGTTATGTTGATTAGTTAAGCGATATTTTTTTATATTGAAACTGTTTAATTCTGTGTAACACTTGCAATAATTTTCTTTTAGTTAAATTACTTTACTCTGTATGTATCGACTCATATGACTTGGGTTGCATATCAATTTTATGTTTTTAATTTTTTTTTCTGAAAATTTCAACTGCACTTGTGATTTCTGGAATTCATTTCTCAAATGGAAATTCAAATGTATTGAATGTGGAAGAATTTTTTTTTCTTTTTAAAGTTTCTTTTAAACAATATTAATCGATATAGTTTTTTTTTACAATCGGATTTGCTATTTTTTTTAGTTATAATTCTGCACTCTGTTTCTTGTGTTGGCGGTTGCCGGCGATCGTCATATCGCAGGAAATGGGATGTTATGTTTTGTTTGTTTTGCTTTTGTACACTTTGGGGTGCATACTGATCACATGCGCACTCATAGTTTGCAATTCTAAATTTAATTACAGTATTTTTTTTTAACTTTCATTTGTAACCAATGCTAGTGGTGATTTTTTTTTCAAATTCCTTAGGCTACTCAGCATTCTTGCAGGTTATATTTTTTTTTATCATTTATACGATTAGTTAATTTATAAAATTTTAATTTGCAAATCTGAATTAATTCCGTTAAATTTTTTTAAACTTTTATTTGTAACCAATGCTTTTAGTGAATTTTTTTAATTTCTTAGGCTACCAAGCATTCTATGAAGTTACAAATTTTTTTTTCTCCACTTATGCACACTCATCGTTTCAATCTCTAATTTTTTTACTTTTACTTAATTATTTTCATTAAATATTATCAATGCTCTTAGTGAACCATTGAAATTTTTACGCTTGAGTATGTAAAGAGTTCTGCTAGTTTTTTTTTGATGGTCTGGGATTTTCACTTCACATTGGTCGTGTCAAGATTTCGATGTTAAACGATTATGAAGTGTCTGTTTCTGAGCGCCACGCTTGAATTGTATGTAAATGTTTTCACTGGCGTTTATTTCTTATCAATGTATTTTGTTCAACACTCCTAAGTGTTGTTTTATTAGTTGCGCAGTTGTTACATACGCCAATTTTGTATTCTTACGTGTTATTTGTCTTAATATTTTTTATTATTTAGTGGCACACGATTCTTTGTGATTGTTTAATTATTTCTATTTGTCAGTCTGTGTCTGATGTTTTTGTGAATTGTTTGGGTGATCCATTCAGTAATTTTTTTTTTCTCCTCTTCGTACATTAACGTCATTGTAGTTGTTGATAGTTCATTTGGTTTTCCCTTACGGAATAGGTTAGGAACTTCAGAAATTGATTGTATTTTTTTTAACATTCTTATTTTCATTTTATGAGCGGTGAGAGGAGTTGGAAATTGGTGCTTGGAGTCTTCAAGGGTGGTCACAAAGGGCCAAGTTTAATTTTTTTTTTTTTCTCATAACTGTTGTTTCATTACTAATATGGTCTCCCTGGGAGACAAGGTTTTTGTTCTTTTTTTGCAGTTTAGCAGATTTTTTAGCAATATCTGAGCGACGATGGAGCTGCCAACATCACGGATGAACATGGACAGAACCCCCTCATAAGACGTGGACAGCTGATAGTGAACCAGGAGTCTACAAATTTTGTTCTTGACATAGACATTTGCCGACGCTAGGCCAATTCTGTATTTCGTTTGCTTACTGAAATTTTTTTATTATTTTTCATTTTGGTTTTGTTAATCTGAGAGAGGGGAGGAGTGATGGGGGGCCGCCTTTCCATAAGGATTACAACAGTAATTTGTATATCGGCCCTGTTGTTGTTTACAAGCAGAGGAATTTCTGGGAGTGCCTCTCACCCCACCGAAAAGGGTGACGCATTTCCCACGCCTGAAGAAGGCAATGTACCCATAAATACATCATGATATGGGATGTTTTTTTGGGAATTTCCCGCGTTTTGGGGAGTCATGGACCCCGGGAAGATATCCTTCCACTGACTTCAGACCAATCAGAAAAGCTGATTGTGTTTCGAAAAAGAATCCTCTCCAGAATACAGAGGTAAACCGCCGCGAAATATAAGCGCTTGCACGACGAATTTAGTCACTCTCTGACACAAATTTTATCACCGATTTTGGTCTGACGACCCTTTGACAAATTGCCGAGGTTGGAGACTCCCGAGATGGCACACCATGTTCTCTCTCTCAGATCCTAATTCAGTTAAGTGATAATGTATATCTTTAGTAATTAACGTAATTTAAATGTTTTGTAAATAAATTAAGTGTAATTTAAAGAAGGCTTTTTAATTTAGTGTCCGTTTTATTTGTCTTTAATGATTAATGTCTAAATTTAAGCTATAGTGTGACGCCAAATGTTAATTTAGAACCTGGGTACTAAAGAACGGATAATAAGAATAAATTAAATTAACTTAAGTTAACCGGGCGTTGCATTAATATCAATGGAAATTTTGTGATTTAGGCATTGAAAATATTTAATTTCTCTATGCATTCAAAAAAATTGTTGATGTGCAATTTGTATAGCATTGCATTATTTGCACAGGTTTTCTTAACTTAACCTCACGGAATGTCTTCGTTACACTTGATGTCTAATCAGCTTTACTCCTTCGTCAATAGCCGTCGTAATTTGTTTTGCTCTGTGACATAAGGTTAAATCAATCGACTCACAACTTAGTTGGTAGTTGAATAATGTTTAATGTAAACATAAAAAGTATATGGATCTGATGCTACTCAAATTTCGCATTAATTTAATTTGTTTATTTAGAAGTATAAAACGGTTTTGGAAACTTCATCATTTTTTGTATAACATTTCAAAATTTCTGCTAACTCAATTTATATTAAAGCACAATCACACAATAACATCGAAAAACCAACGCGTATTAAATTATATAGTTCATGTAGTTATTAAAATAATTTATATTATCTCGTGAGTTTGAATCCCGGTGCTGCTGAATATCTATCATGTAAAAGGGTTCACGTACGTTAAGTTCATTTGTTATTTTTAAGAAGAATTGGTACCCTTTGAACTACTTTTTTTCTTTGTGTATTTAAAAATTATACTTTAGCATTTTATATAATGTTTCTATTCAAGAAAATAATACGACATGAAATTTTTCTCATACCCTTCACACAATTTTAAAATTTTTAATTTTTTCAAGAAAATTTGGAAAATTTTAAAATTCTACTCCTTTTATAATTATTAATTTTTTGACCCGAATTTTTTTGTAATATTCTTATGGATGTTATAAACAACTGCTAATTATAATAAGCTAAATAGCTACTAAAATTATAATAATCTCAAATAAACTTAAAATACCACTTAAAGATATTAGTTATATATTTTTCTTTAAAATAATTGCATTTTTTCGTATTTTTCAACCCATAAAATTTTATAAATGATCAATTTTAAGAAGGTATTAATTGCACACAAGAAAACAAGAAAAATGTTAAATTTTTGTTTTCTGTCGTGACAGAAAGTTTAGTTTTTCTTCACATAATATTGAAGTATTACATTTGTATGAAAAACATATCAATTAGAACTGAAATTATAAAATTATTAATGTAAAATGCCTTAATCCAAAAATTGTTACATGCACACATTTCACAAAGAAGAAATATTACATTTTTGTATTGCGTGGGAAATATTCTGATTTACATATTACACATTCTTTATTATAGCTATTATTTCTCTTTATAAAATATATTTTTTATCATAAAGCTTATTTTAGCTTTTTTTTTCTAAAAAGGGGCGTGGCCGAATTGCCTAATTTGTTTCCAAATGAAGTTTTATTCAATTTCTGACTTTCCGATTTGCACAAATGGTATATCAATCGAAAGATAATAATGCAAAGAATAAGATTAAATAAAAATTTAAAAAACGATAGGTTGGTCATTTTTAGAGTACCAAGTCCTCTTAAATTACAGGAAATAAGGCTCAGTTTACTTATTTTATATCTCGTTTATCTTTGTTAAATCTAGAACTAAAATACCATAGTTAAAATTATGTAAGCAGAAATGTTTTATTAAAGGTTGTCTATATACTATGACGAACGCAGAGTTTAATCCCTTCGGAAGTGATATTTAAAATAAAGGGAAAAAATTTTCTATGGCTTTTTGATAGTTTTTCTAACAGTATTATTGTCAGAAATGCAAATGCTAGGAAAAAATAAATGCTTATATGTAGTTTTGTTACGCGCTGATAGGTACACATATGTGTACCCCAGGTCTTAGCAGTAACAATAAATAAATCTAGCTTTTTTCCAAATTACTTTATTTTAATAACTCTTTAAAAATGGAAGAAATGTATGTTATGTTGTTACTGGGATGAATTCGTTAACTGGGATTTGCCAGAATAATCTGTTTATTTTTAAAAGAAGAATAAATAAAATGGGTAATAGCAAATAATGAATGAAGTAAAACATTTAAACGCGCGTCCTTGCCAAAATGGCTTTCCTTATTTTTAAGAGTTGTTACTGCTTTGCTGTTGTGCGTCTGCTTCTCATGCGTTCTCAATCTCTTCTGCTGCCTCTCCTGCTGGAGTCATTGCCCCCTTGTTTTCTTTCGAAACCACCTAAAAGGGGGATGCTAAGGGGGCATGCAGTAACGCGTAGCGCCATCCACTTCACATGTATAATAATTAATTTTCAAATGGAATTTTTCAAAACAATTATTTTTTATGAGCAAAAGAGGGAAAAATACAGTCGAACGTCCATATAACGAACCTCTATATTGCGAATTTTTCTACATAGCGAACTTTTTCGTGGAACCGAGAACATATCACGGTTTTCTTCGTAAAATAACCTCTCAATGGTGAAATGCATTTTCTATGTAACAAACCTTTTCTTTATTCAATTTTTTTTTCTCCCTATTTTTAAAGTAGTTTCTGGAAATTTTAAGTTTTTCTCTCTTTTAACACATTTTGTGGTGGTCATAAATCTTGAACTGGTTTTACCAGGGACCTGACTCAGAACAAAAAAAAAATTGCCTTGATTTTTCAAATAAAAACTCAAATAAAATTAACAGATTTTATGATTAATTAAATTTAAGGACGCATGTGGTAATGTATGTGTTTAGAATTTCTAGTTATAAAGCAATCTAAGTTTAAAATTACTTGTATGCTTTTAAATTAAAAAAAGTCCATAAAATTCATTAATTTTAATTTATTATTATTTTCTCAATGTTGAAAATACAATGCGTTTTTTGACTTTTTTTTTGTCTTGTTTTCCTTGAAGTTTTTTTTTTTTTCCTATTACTATTTTTTTGTTGGATAAGATGTATAAAATAAATATACATTAATTCAGAAAAAGGTGTGAATAATTACTTTTTTTAATGTATTGTGTTTAGGAATTTAAAATTTGCTTTTTGTGGTTTATAAAATATATTGCAAGATAAACCTCTATATAACGAATTTTCCATATAACGAACTTTTTTGCGGGATTTAGTGACTTCGTTAAATAGAGATCCGACTGTATTGCAGTTACTACAAAAAATAAGAGATCTAGATTTGTAACCTTCATATCTACATTTTGATTCAAATTTGTGTGTCATAAATCGAGAAAATGTCTAATTCTATGATGAAGAACATCGGAAATAAAATTGGTGTTCAGTCTTTAATTTATAGGTGTTTATTATAATATCTAGTCTTATATCTCTAGTACTATTTATATCGCCTTGATCTACACTTTCAACAAATACATCAACCTAATCAGGCAAAACTACATTTTCAGAATTCCCTTCTTGAATAATTAGAAATACAATCACTTTGATTCAAAATGTCTTCTATTTCTTTCCAAGTTAAATATTCTAAGTCAGAATTTAACAATAATTATACAAACATTTTAAAAATAAATGTTCGTAAATTATATAAGTAGATTGAAGAAAAAAATTTAATTTAAGGCCCGTTATAAATAAACCAAATCAATTTCGAATTGGCACGAAAATGACAAGATAAAAACGAATTTCTATACAAACTTCCTGTATTTCTAAATGTTTTTAAATTGTTGACTAGAATATAATACATAACATCATAATATATATATTCTTACTTAAAATTGAGAATATAACCATAAAAAGTAAGCACGTCATCGTCATAAAAAATATTAATGGAAGCAAAATTTTAGTTCGAATGTCATTTATATTTGCATCTGGAACCGAATAACAACCGGAGGTGCACAAACGTGCACCTCAAAAGTTGCAATACACATTATATACTACAATTGTCAAAAGTGTAATAATTATATAATCTATCAATTAAGAATAATCTATATCAAATAAAAAATATGTTCAAAAGTTTTAAATGCACTCGTATATTAAAAAAGAACTTGCTTTTTCTTCTTGCTGTTGAGTTGACCATTGTTTTTCTTTTTTTTCTTTTGGAAAAAAATACTAATATCTCTATTTTGTGGAAATTGAAGAGCATGAACGTGCATGAATGATAGCCCTTGATCTATTTTGATTTTTTTCGTCCCTTAATAGGATGTGAAGTTAAAACTGCAAGTATACACATATGTGTACCTTGGATCTGAAAAAGCTAATCGTTATTAGGAAAAAATCCCATGTATTTTCCAACCTTTTTGAAACATAAATCTCGCATCATTTTCCAGTTCTAGTGTTGCTTTTATAAAAATTGATTAAAATTAAAAATTAAGGTATGCCATCAGCAGAAAATATCTTTCAATTAAAGGAAAGAAATGGAAAAATCCTTATTCTTTATTAGCGACTTCAAAATCATTTTTCTAACAAATTCTCTCTTCTCGAATGTTATTATATCTCGTTTCTGTGAAGTTTTAATAAACTTCTTCAAGTTCTTCTTAAATATTAGTTTTCTGCTATCTTAAGAAACACGGTAATAAGAAAATGTAAGACTAAAATAATGATGACAAGTGAAGTATGTACATAATAATGTATTTTAACGTAAAAATGTATCTTATTGTTGGCTCGTATTGTAACCTTTATCAGTAATATATAATTATGATAAAAACATTTTTTTCTCTGTTATTTTCCTACTCCGTATTTGAAGCTACAAGAATTTGACTCGTAACAATATTATCACAAATGTTTATTAAAGAAGCATATAATTATCTTACTAAATAATATAACTCTTAACAAAATTTAATTCTTATATGACGTGACAAAAATATAACTCTGAATAACTTTTAACTTAAAATGCTGAATTGTAAAAAGATTTTAATTGATTAAATTATTTTATTCAAAAATAGACTCTATAATTTATCTGTCTATAAACACTCTAAACGTAACTGAATAATATTTTCCTGTATTTGTTTTAAAATCCAATGTCTTTATACGTGCATAGCTATTCCATATTTATTTAATAAAATAACTGTTTCAAAATTAATTAATATAAATAGAAACACATTATTTTGACGTTTAGAATAATAAAATGTTCGTAATTAAAAACGTATAACAGTTTATACATTTTTTTCTTCTTAATTAAAAAAATATGTGAGTTTTTCTTCTAATACATTAATTCATTTTTTTCACTTTAAATTAGAAATACAGATATGTATAAACATTTTTAGTTAAGTAAAAATAATAAATGTATTCCATTTTAAAGAGCTTTGGTCTTTGAATTTATTGATAATTAATTAATTCAACTAATAAATTGTTCCTTTCAGACTAACCTCTATGTACGAATTTCTGTATCCAGAGCACAAAACTACTCCAATGTTTTCTTTAATTATTGAAATACTTATACACAGTTTCAAATTACTATAATTTATAAAACACTAATTGATTAATAAATTTGCTAAATAAAGAAATAATAAATTTGCTCTGTAATAGCATTATATATATATATATATATATATATATATATATATATATATATATATATATATATATTACTAAAAGTTAACTTCAAACAACGTGATGACACAAGGGAAGAATAATACAAGTGTTCTCATAATTTGTAGCTGTCAAAACGACTTCTATTTAAATAGAGAACAATTTTTGATCACATTAAATGCTTTCTTTGGATATCAAACTGACTTAGCGTCAATTAATTGGAAAGGATATCTAAGCCAGAATGATTGAACATTATATTTCAAACTATTCTGATATATTATATTATGTAAAACTCTGGTTCAAAATTGGCAGTGAATTAATTTGATTAAATTAATTCCATCGCAATTTAATTACGATTCGATAAAAATAGAAATTGAGATATTTAAACGCCATATTTTTCCCGAAAAATATTCAAAAGTATATTTGAATATTGTTTAAATTTATTCATTTTTCAATGAAACTTCTCTTTATAATTAAACTTACTCTATATTTTTCTAAGAAAATGAAGTAATTTGTATAAGATTGAAAGTAAATCAGAATTTTTCGCACATTCAATATTTTGTTTAGTATTTGAAAGGTGAAACAATAAGAAAAAGCGAACACATTTTTCCTTATCATAAAAATATTTTTCTGAAGGAGCCGTAAATATTGAAGAAGGAAAAACTATAGCAGATACATACTTCCATTCAAGCATTATCGATCCCTATATTGTGAGAAGTTACACAAATATATTTAGTCGTTATATTCAGTGTAAACCGTATAAAATAGGTAATTAAAAAGAATTAATAGAAACTTAAATTCAAAAATTGTATTCGTAATATTTATTTCTTTAAATAAAATTCAAAATAAAAAGCAGATTAAAGTGAAATCCGGTATATTTAGTTTAAAAACTTTACAAATTAAGATAACAGTTGATTAACGCATAAAAATAAGTGTAATGCTTACTATAGGAAGTTGATGTAAAATGGGAGAAAAGAAAGAAATGAATGGAGATAAAGAAATCTAATAGATAGAGAAAACACGAGAAGGAAAAAAAATTAATGAAGTTTTTGAGATGGGAATGAGGTCTATTCTTACTGTAATACAAGAGCATCACACTAATTCTTCATGTTAACAGTGAAATTCTGGATGAATTAGGATGACGAATTCTGCCACTCTTGAATTTGAACTGTTTTGAACTCAGAAAAGTTCCTTGATGGAGGCTACCAGGATAAAATCTTATGTCCAAGTTATTCCCAATTATACTCAATCGTATTTAAGTCCGAGGATCTTGCTGACCATTTCAAGAGCATATATCTTCATTTTTAATGTATTATTTTAGAGTTTTGAATCGTTATTGTGTCTCATTTCTGTTCATGTATTAGAACTGTGGACCCGTAATACGTCGTAAAAGATAAATATGAGATACCAGAGCTTCACTTCTTTACCTTTTCAGTTAATAGAGCCTCCATCAAAAACTTATGAATGCCCGTAGGTCAGCTTATATTATGCTCGTCTACCTCAAAACATCACTTATCGCGATATTAATCTGTTTCCGTGATGCAATGAGGCAGGTAAAGAGAGATAGGGTTTGTAAATCTCCAGATTATGTGGTAAAGAGACCTTGTAACATGAATGGTTTGTCGGAGAAAAACACATCACTTCTTTGATCGTCTGTTCCATTTTAATGTGCTCTCAACTGCATCGAAGGCTCTTTCGGCTCGTTGTTCACCAGCATATAAACAGGTATACTTTTAGACAAGGTAAAAATCTCTCTTGCAAACTCTTTTGTAAACTTTTTGTTGAGAAATCTTTATTACCTCTATTGCAGTGAGCTCCGAAAAGAGTCGTTTCTACAGTTTTGAAATTATATATTTTTAAACATTGTAGGAAGCTATACACACTTTAGACTGTGATCGTCCACTTTCTATTATTCCAATTATTTTGTTTGTTTGTTTTTTAAAAAAATTGGTTGATCTTCTCTGAGGTCGAAATCAATTTCTTAGTAACAATTTAAATAGGCATGAGCTCATTAGTCTGCACAAATAGCCAGAATCTAAAATGCACTTGCACATCATTAACTTGCAGTATTATTAATTGTTTTTTCCAAACGTCCTACTATGTCACTAACAAAAGATTATCATGTGAGTGAGTGAATGCGAGATTTTATGACGCAAGAGCCAAATCTGGCTATACTGCGCCAAACATTCGTGAAAATCTGTGATCTAGACGTGAAAAGAACGAAAGGATAAATTGAATGACAAGAAGGAGGGTCGAAAATAAAGAGGGATCACTAGGGTACCCCAGGTTCGAAAGATTATCATGCACTCAAGCTTCAGTTAACATCAGTAAATTATATATACCCAATATCAAGTTTTTTGTTTCACTTTCCATTTCAATTCTGCAGCTTACCATTTATTCATAGCTTTTGGACATCATTATATTATGATGGGAGGCCAGAACAGATTTATTCAGCAGACCTCAAAATTTCAAAGTCAGTTTTTTTGGAATTCGTTTTCTTTTCCCATCACTGAGGGGTTGAATTCCTCAGCGAGGGCGTGCCAAACATTCCCACGCCTGGGGGGAACGTTGTACTCATAAATTTTGGGGTGCGTCATCAGATTTTCCCGCGCTTCCAAAAGGCAATGAACCTTGTGCGGTAACTCTGCGCTGCTTCCGGACCAATCAGAGGTAATTAAGTGGACAAGGCAAATAGTCCGCGCTAGAATTTAGAAGTGAAGAGTCATAGAACAAAAAGGGGACGCACCCCGATTTGGAGACAGAGAGACACAGATTGAGCAGATCCTAGACCTTGAGAATCTAGACTCCGCGGGATTCCAGGCATCAACCATGGACTCCCACCCTACCTCATTTCTCTCTCAAAGCTAAGTTAAATTTTAATCTTGTTGTGAAGTAAATTTATATTTACTTAAATATGTTATTCAATAAAATTAATTGTTACCCCTATACGATCGGACTGTTAATTAAGTGTAATGTTAATTTGTCAATAGAACTTAACTAATTTTAACTTAAGTCATGATGCGATGTTAAATTAAGAAACTGGGTTTTTAAGAAATTAGAAATATTGGTTAAAGTCATAGAAATTAAATAAGCTATCATTAGCGTCGCATCAATTATTATTTGTTTCATAAAAGGAGGTAAAAAATACAGACCACATACAAAAATATATAATTATTCAAGCATCTAAAAATGGGTTTTTAAGCTTCCTTAATAAAATATGTAACATAAAGCATTAGCATTATCTTTAATATTATTCTAGACTTAATAACTACCAATTATTTTTTATTTTAATCACTTAAGTTCAATTAATCTACGGATTATTTCTGATTTTAATCAGGGCTGGTAACTAGATAGTATTCCAAGTATTTACAAATTTTTTCCCAGCTATTATAGTTATTGTTAAGTCAATTGATTTGTGTTTCAAATAATTATCTCAGTATGTGCTGTTTTATTTCACAAAATTTTTCAATTTTATATCATATATATGGTTCTTAAAATGCACTTTGAAAGGCCTTTTACACGTGCTGAAAAAATACCAATGTGGGAGAGGAGTGCAAATTAAAATAGAAGCCTAAGTAATCATAATAAATTTTTTGAAGGATTTAATTAAACGTAGATTTAAAATCTGGTAACTCCTTTATAAAATCTCAAATTAATTTTCTGTAGCTAAAAGGCTTCTCTAAATATATCTAAAAATTTCGTTTTTATTTCCCTTTATGTCAGGTATTTCATTACCACCAAAATTTCTCATATAGCATTCGGAGTAAAAATAGATTTAATTTCATGAGTTATTTAAATAAAACTAATTTGTTGTTTTCCTAATGCCACTAATCGACAGTGTCAGATGGAAGCCCTCGAAATTCATTATGGCAAGTAGCTAGAAAAATAAAACTAAATTCATTCTACAAAGGAAATCATAAAGCTTGTGAAGATAATTTTGAAGATTTCGTTGCTAAAAAAAGTCTTCAATATAACCAGATGTAGCTGTAGGTGTCATGGCCATAATAAATCTTCAAACACGAGAATAAAATAATCTCAATTTCTTAACTTTTTGATTAACCAAAAGACAACTTTTACGTTGCAAAGGCTGCCTAATAACTAAGTGGAGAAATAGTTCCCTGCGAGAAACTGTCAAGGATGCAAGGTAATTGGACTAACATCCACGAATTCAGACACTACAAATATTTAAGTTAATAAATGCCTTCTTCTAAAGGAACACTGAGGTAAGTTCGAAATAGTTGACTAGCTAAAACAAGCTTTTCATTATTAACTATTATTTATCTCTCTTCACGTTAATTCACTTTACAAACTTAATTCGCATTTATATGTCACGTTTTCCTTAAGAAAATAACAATTAAAACTTGCAATAAAGTAAAAAAAATTCTAGGTTATACTTTCACGAGGAAAAATCGTGAGATAGTCCATCCCAATACTTGTGTTCAAAGCTACTCTGCACTCATTCAACTAGCTTGCGATGTACACTGGCCTCAAAAAGTAAAGGTACAACATGTTTTTCGAAGCTCACCATAAAAAAAATGGCAGTAACAATAAAATGCATAGTTTACATGAATGATAATAACGAACTTTAAAAACATTAATGCAAAAACGATTGCTACAACTTTTATTTTATAGAAAAGAATGTATATTTATGAGTGAGAGAAAAATATGCAAATATCAAGCTTTCGTACTTTTGTGTGTAAGTTGTGTTGATTTTCAACAGTTGTTGGCAGTTTCGGTGACAATAGTCAATAGAGTTTAGAAAATGTCTCAGAGACGTCGTTTACCCAATTCGTTAAGGTGGCGGGCAGTTGGATGGATGGAAATGGGATTGTCGCAGGCTGATGTTGCTAGACGTCTCAATGTGTCTCGTAGTGTTGTTCAGCGACTTTGGGATCAATACCAATCCGAAGATTCTGTGTCCAGAAGACCTGTTCCAGGCCGACCACGAGCTACAACACCTGCAGAAGACCGTTTTCTAGCTCTTTCGGCACGAAGGAGAAGAACCACTACTGTGCCGTAGCTCGTTGCAGACCACTTTCAAGCATCAGGAAGAAGAATCTCCGCTACTACGGTGCGAAATCGTCTTCACAATGCATGCAGGTCTGTATGCAAGAAGACCAGTTGTGTGCGTTCCCCTCAACGGACGACAGCGAAGGAACCGCTTATGCTGGGCAAGAGAACATGTTTCTTGGATGCAGCAACAATGGGCTTCTGTGCTGTTCACAGACGAGTCCAGATTTACAATGGAGAGTGATTCAGGACGTCTACTGATCTGGAGGGAACAGCGCACTAGATACCATCAATCCAACACTGTTGAAAGACACAGTTATAGAGGTGGTGGAATCCTGGTTTGGGCAGGGATCTCGCTCGGTGGCCACACTGACCTGCATGTGTTCCATGGAGGAACCGTAACTGGTCTTAGATATCGGGATGAGATCCTTGATCCATATGTCCGCCCATATGCTGCTGCTATTGGTAACGACTTCATTCTGATGGATGATAATGCACGACCTCACCGAGCTGGGACTGTTGAGGAGTATCTGGAGGATCACGGTTTGGAACGAATGGAATGGCCAGCTCGATCTCCAGACCTGAATCCGATAGAACATCCTTGGGACTATCTTGGCAGAGAGGTTGCTGCTTTAAATCCTCCTCCAAGGTCGTTACATGAGCTGAAACAAGGCTTACTCTGTGTCTGGTCTTCGCTTCCTATTCCGGTGTCCGACAACTTAATAAACAGCATGGGAAATCGATGCCGCCAATGCATTCAAGTTAGGGGTGGACACATTCCTTATTAGAACCCTTTTTTTATTGTTTTTATGCCATTTTACCACATAACACTGTGATGTGCTGTTTTCTCCAAGAATGGACTTTTCCGCAGAGATTGCTTTTTTTTTGTTATAAATCGTTTTTGCAATACACGTATACAAATTTCTATGACGCATTCAATAAAAAACTATTTAATGCACATATCCTCCAAATTTTTTGTTTCTACATTCATTCATTTGCAAATTAGACACAAAAACCTGGTTGTACCTTAACTTTTTGAGGCCAGTGTATATTTGTATATGATAATGAGAGCTGTGTTCCCCCAACAATCTCCAGGTATTTATCACACTTATCACTCTATACATTAGCTTCTTGAAGAAAACGGGGGAAAAGAGAAAGAAAACACAGACTCTTAAGGAAGTAAGGAAATTCAGAAGTTTAATTTAACCCCTCCTAGAGAGATTCATTTTATTTCTGAATTATGGACGAAAAAAGGCCAATTTTGTTATGCTTATTTTCAAACATACACATCTTTTTAAACATAATAGCACAATTCACATACAAAATTTCCTAAATATTAATGTTAAAAAATCTATTTAAATAAATGAGTAGTTTATCTGTAAAATTTGCTTTCTGTGTGGCAGAAATCATTTGACTTTGGAGTCAATTAACACAAACTATGAATATAAAGCTTAGAATATCTAGCTTGAATTACAAATTTTATTTACATCTTTTGCATTTACATAAGTGATTGTAAAATTGTTGGTCAAGATAAATTCGAAAACGCCGTACTGCACGTAATCCAACCTTGCCATCTGGACAGTAGAATCTTTTTCTCTTCTTACTTTCTTCCAATTACTGTCTCTCTTTGAGCATCAAATAATACACTGTGTCGTGTTAGATTACTTTTCTTCTCTGTTACGAGAATGGAGTCAACGAAGTATCTTTCAGACAAGCATGGTGTTGAGTGCTCAGCAGAAGGACGTTGTCTTTTTGCAAAAAATTCCATCGAATGGTATTTTTCAATTATTCGAAGCCATAAAAAGCATGTGTAAAATAATTGGGGATTCCACAGTGCCCGAACTACACTCGGGATGAACCAGGATGGTACGTTTCCCCAGCTCGAGCTCTGCTTGGGAAACCCTGTAAGGGTACGTTTTCTCTTTCACAACCAGACTTTCAATGCTTCCTCTGGAACAAGTAAACTGCCTTATACTATTGGAAAAGAAAAATACACTTCACGTTGAGCACACACTTAACAGGCACGCGTGTTTTTACTAATTTGATTGACATTGGAGGTATCTTTGTCTTTACCTTTTATACAATACATTGTTTGAACAATATTCCATTTTTAAATCAACAGAGTCAGGTTGGAAGCTTGTTTCTGATTAAAAAAATAGAATAGGAAGTGAGATGACATAATAATATTAGAAAAAAATGAAAGCCACTAAGAAAACTGTAATATGTCACTTTTCTTTTAAACTGGACTTTAGCCAGCATCAAAAGGGCAAAAGAATCCGAGTTCAAGTAAATTCTTCCCTCCCTCACAAATGGGTGAAATCCCATACAGAGTAATCCATAATTTTCACTTTAAAGTTGTATGAAAGGCAACCTATGGGAAACTATTATTTGAAAGAGTAGTGAGAGAGAGAGATCGAAGAAGCAGAAACAATAAAATCAGAAAGAGGGCAGAAACTATATTGTCGATAGAAGATGGCGTATGTCACATGATGGAATTGAGTGGTTAAAATTTATTGCCCTTAAAATCGATCGGTAAACAACAAAGGGTTTCGAAGTATTGAAAATTCCTCTTCTTGCCTCATTCAAAACTATTTAACATTCTTTTTGAAAACCACTCATTTTTTTCTATTGCATCTATCTAAATTTTAAACTCAGTTCCTTGTTCTACTTATTTTTAATAAATGCAATTTACATCGTCAATGGAAGTATAAGTACACGATTTTTTTTGGATTATTATCGACGAACCGATTAATAATAAATGCTCAAAGCATCTATTATAGTTTTTTTAATTTTATCGAAAAATTACTGTAAAGTAATGTAACAAAACTATTCATTTCTTTGAAAATATTTTAATGGAAAAATATTTTTGCTAACATGGGGGGATTTCCTTGGAAAAGCATTTATAAAATATGTTATCAATAAATGATTTATGCAGATATTTTGAAATAAAAAATATATCTAAGTTTAAATAAAGGGATAGGAACTTCACATTTTAAATATCTAATGCCTGTGTTATTTTTTGAAGAAATCATGAAACTTCTGAAAGGATTTGCACAAACTAAAATTCTTTTCCTTTATTATATCTCAATCTCCTAAGTAATCAGAAAAATGCAAAACATTTTTTTTTAATAATTTAATAACAAGATTATAATTTAATTCAGATTTTACTAAAATTATTTACAAATCCGATTAGAAGTAGAAATAATTATTTTTATGAAACTGAACATTTCTAATTTGTTTCATGCAATGAAAGTATTTATTAAATGGATTGACACATATGAATGCGTATACATACTGATACGAACAAATTCTTTGAAATCATATGATTTATAATACTATTCAGAATGCTTGTCAGTATATGAATTGGTAATACTGTTCATTTTAAATTACTTATTTAGAAAGTATAAAAACTATTTTCATTGGCGAATTTCACCATGATCAAAGCCACGAAAATTTTATATGGATAGCTTTAATTTTTTTTTTTTTAATTTTTAAATTCGATGTAATCTGATACGTATTTCCACAAAAAGTAAAAGGTTAAGACTGATTTAAAAGTACATCATGTAATTTATATATTTGTTTAACTATTAGATAAAAGGAAATATCAATGCTTTAATAATCATATAATGAAAGCATAAAACATGAATTAAATACAGATTCCAGTAAGCAACATTTTGTATTCAAGTTACTTCTTTTGGAATATAAAATTATTTCATTTTTGATGTTATCTACAAAGAAATTAGTTACATGAATGTGTGTTTATTTTTATTTAGCTTAATAAATTAAAAATTAATTTCAAATAAATAGAAATCATGCAGCCAAATACAAGTAATTTTAATGAATTAATAAGATAAAGAATCATTACAAGATTATGTATTTAAAATTAATAACAAAATTATATAATTAAGAGGGAGTATATAATTAGTAGACTTTTATTTTTAAAAAGTCTCTGTCACAGATTTTAGAGAACTTGTCAATTTTCCATTAAAACACATATAATTCTTTACAAAATTTTCAAATTTATGAAGAGTATTCAAGAATGAACTAATCTCCAAAATTTTATCGAGATATTATTGGAATAATTATTGTCAGAAAGAAAATCTAGCTAGGGACGAGAACATATCAAAAGATTTAAGAAAAGCACTCATTGGAAGGATTTTAATGGGAAAATGCGAAAAAAAAAATTAGTTTTTCTCCTTTACAATGGCTACATTTACTTATATATTTGTTTAGTAATATTACACTAGAACTAATTTATACACACACTTTTTCGAAATTATTCTAATGAATAGAAACATGTTTTTATACATTATGTCTCAGGAACTGAACAAACTTAGTTATATTCATATTTTTGCTTAGTATATTATTTTTAAGGTAATAAGTGTATCTTACACGAAGAAAATGATTAAGTAAAGAAAAGACGGAAGAAAGTACTAACGTAGGTTAAGCTTGAAATACCTGTTTTGGATACATTATACGAAATTAAATTTCTCTAGAGAGAATTCTAGCAGTCTTAATGTTAATTCATTTTTCTTTTCATAGCTATGCGTGCGGAGAAACCACTTTTCTGTTTCATATTTAAGATTTTGTTTCTTTTTAGTGTCTCTTCTCCCATTTTCTTGCACATACACATATTCTTTTTCATAAAATAAAAAGAAATTTTCTTAAGAATATTTTCCCTTGCATTCAAATTAAAGTGCTACGAGTGAATGATTAGTCTTTTTCGTATTATATTTACTTTATGTTACTTAAATTTGTAGAAGTATTTTTAGACTAGTATCATCAATTACAGATTTAGCAGAACGATTTATTATTGTCAACGATTCTCTTCGAAACTTGTGTTCATAAATAAATATATCATGTATATATCCCTCACTTATATTTTATAGTAGTGTGATTGAAATTATTTGAGAGTATTTTCCCCTACTTTAAAGGCTTTTATTTGTTGCCAAAGATAATTCAAATTAATATAAACTACATAAAAATCTTCCTTCTTTTTTATTCTGAAAAAAAAATGCTGTTTACTTTATTATGATCATTAATTATTCAAAACACAAATAAAGAATTTTAATGAAAAAGTGGAAACACATAAAATAAGTTGTAAATTAAAATAAGCTTCTCTAATAAAGCTTATATTATTTTTACAACTATTTGAAAAGTAAACTTTTATTATTAAAGTATATGGAGACAATACTAGCTATTTCGTTCTTGAATAAGTGTGATCAAAAAAATTTTGAACAAATTCTCCGAAGATACATTTTTAAAAGAAAGGTTTGATAAGCTTTAAAACGCTTTTGAAAAACTTGATCAAAATGAAATATTAGAAATTTCAACAAAGCCCTTTTAAAAATTTCCTTTCTGACCCTACCAGAACATCTTTGACTATGATTTTAAGATAGTATGAGTATGGTTTGTTAAGGTATCCGACTACGTTCGGAACCGTGATTTTAAAAAAGCGCATAAATGGATATGTTTCATGATATTTGGTGTCACTCAGATTAGAATACATGCATAAAATTGTTTTAAGGACATTTTGACAAAAAAAATTTTATTTAAGTATAATATTTTGGCAAAAAATTAACTTAGAATAATATTTTTCCAAATGTTCTCCTTTTGGGAAAAATGGTTCTATTATAATAATATTTTACCTGTATATAGCTCAGACCTCTCTACAGAGGCTCAACTAGAATTTTTGAAAACTTCACATTATTTTCAGAGTTACCACCCACTGAAATAATTATTGACGTTTTTTTCTTAAAATTTCTCCCCTCTGTTGTCGTAAAATATGAATAAACTTACTTCTAAGTTATATATTTGAAAAATTCTAGATGAGCCTCTTTAAAGAGGTCTGAGCTATATACAGGCAACATATTATTCTAATAGAAGCATTTTTCACAAAAGGAGAACATTTGGAAAAAAGATTATTCTAAGTTAATTTTTTGCCAAAATATTATATTTAAATAAATTTTTTGTCAAAATGTCCTTGAAACAATTTTATGTATCTATTCTAATCTAAGCGACACTAAATATCATGAAAATTATTCATTTATGTGCTTTGCAAAATTACGGTTCCGAACTTAGTCGGATACCTTAATCTTCAGACATCAACAGATACATATATTCTTGAAACTGACAGTGGCAATTTAAATTCACAGAATGAAATTTAAAAGAGATAGAAGAGAAGATAAGAGTTTTTACTAGCTCTATCTCTCTTTCTTTCTCTCAATATTGGAATAAATTGAAAGTGAAGGTATTATAGTAGATATTAACGAGTCACAAAATGTGAGCTTAGAAAATATTACAGACTAGATAGTTTCTTCGTTTTTGATCTTGTGTAAAGAAAGGAAACTTTGAAAGATACAGAAACAGAGAAAGAGAACTTTTTCAAGAGGAAAATACACATTTTAGCAACTTATAAAAAAATAAAAAAAAATTGGAAAAATTATCAAAGAAATATGTTCATAAAGATTCTTTCATTCATTTTGATAGTTGGGTGGCTTACATATATTTAACGAATATTTAACAAGCATTATAATAACCATTCTAAAAAAGGTTCTTTCAGTATCCTGTTCCTTGAAAATAAA
The DNA here is from genome assembly GCA_019973935.1 of Trichonephila clavipes. Classification (NCBI taxonomy): domain Eukaryota; kingdom Metazoa; phylum Arthropoda; class Arachnida; order Araneae; family Nephilidae; genus Trichonephila; species Trichonephila clavipes. Next base: position 418,497 of record BMAU01018758.1, read on the forward strand.
TTCAAAATAATTCTAACTAGTCTTTTTTTTTTAAAGGGGATATTTTTGCAAAAATAAGTTAGCATCCTCTTTTTATACCAAATAGCCAATAAGTAGTTAATTTTTGTATGTGTTATAATTATTTCATTATACTAAATATTAAAGTACCACTTTTCTTACTTGTAAGTTCATTAATAATGGAACCGAATGAAATGAAAAAAATGGAGTTAACAATAAATTAATTTCTTCTGGAATTTTTTACAGCATTTGAAACTAAATTATTCAATCTCAGTTAGCACATAGACACTCTTAAGTAAGATACAATTATCTTTAATTCAGAGAAACGTAATTTTCCTTTTGTTACTGGGACGGACAAGATTATACAAATTATTAAGGCCACAGAAAAGCATAAAATTATGAAGTTAAATTATTTTCTGCAATAAATTTCAAATCTTTTAAAGTTTTAGCAATATTTGTAATGATTGTGTGCATAATTAAAACTGATTGAACAAGTTATCATAATTAACATTACTAGATAAGGAATTGCCATTATAAACGTAATACTAAAATATGCATAAGATTTTTTAGGTCATTTTTAAGTACATTCCTGGATTTTTCTTTAAAAGATTTATTTAATACGTCACATTCGCAAAAAATGATAAACTTTCTTTCTCAACTTTCATTATTCAACTTTAAATAATAATTTTGTGAATCTTTAGTCTCCCAATCACTTCATTCATAATTTTTAATTCATAGATGAGCGCTGATTATATTTACAAATATGAAGTTTCATTCTGCACCCAGCAAGAGGAAATTTTATGTTAATATCTAGATAAATCGCTAATTCTGTTACACACTTAACATGATTATTGTGAAGGCCCTAAATTCCAATGTTAACATTCCAATTTTACCAATTCTTTACATATAATTAATAAACACTGAAGAAAACATACATTTCATATTCCCAAAACCAACCTTAAAACTAGTTTCGTTTATTTTGGTTGCAACTTTTTATACCTACAGTAATATTATTGATTACAATCTAATTTTTGCAAACGATATTTTAATAGAACTGGGGGGTTACTCCCGTCTTCCTAACGTGGACCAACCGCTATTGTATAAATTATACAACTGTTCATACTCATAGCTCAAATTGTAAAACTGTAATTTACATGTTTTATGTAGTTCTATTTTTTTCAATATATTGTAATTAGGAAAGTTTTCAACTAATATCTTCTTCAATAATTTCTGTCTTTACTATACTTTCTTCATTTATCCTTTTTTTGTAGAAAAATTCGTTCTTGGCGTTCCTCTTTAGTTAAATTCAACATTTGGGATCCATTTTTAATAACTATACCTTATGTATAAACAAATTTATTTCATCATCACATTTTTATAGAGAGAGAGTATACTTTGTGTAATTAATGTTTTATCAACATGTGTGGGGTTATTGTTTCATCTTAAAATAATGCAAGCAACTTACGCGTCTGGGTGTTTAATATGTTAATGGTACCTTCAATTGTATTTATTTTATGATAATAATTGTAATATTATCAAGCAACGCAGTCCCATACACTATAATGGCAATGACTCTTACATTATAATGGTTTAACTTCAATGGAAATTTGGCGAAATATTGGTGACAGAGCCAAGTTGGCTTTATTTTTTGTCATCAAAAATGGTGACTTCGCGACCATGTTGGCGATTATTCCAGTGACTTGGCGACGGTATGGATGCGTCTAGAAATTACTGGAAAAACCTATAGCATCACGATCTATGAAGTAAGCGGGTTTTTCGAGAAAATGCTGGATGCTAGGTGGAGGGGGAAGCATCCCTACATAAATCGATCTTGGCGCTGCTCTTCATTTAAATTCAAATTTTTGCGAACCATTTTACTAATTATACTAATTATTAAATAAACTAGCTGCATGGCCCGACGTTTCTCGATTTTTATAAATTTTCCCTTTCCTTCACAAAATCAGCACTTCTAATACTCTTTTTCGAAATGACTTCCATCCCTCCCTCCTCCGCTTAGCCCGGCGTAGCTCGGGCATTTACCGAGTTCATAACTTAAAATTCCCTGTTTCGAAATTTTTTCGCTTCTTCTCTTTGTGAGACTATCCTCCCCCTGCGTTGCACGAACATTTTTGAACGCATTACATACTGTCATGGAAATTCAACTCCCCCTCTCGCTATCAGCCGCTCCTGGTCTGTGTGTGTGATTTCAATATTAACGTCATCACAAAATTTCCACAATTTACACAATTTCCCACAATTAATTATTACTGCCCTTTTAAAATTTTGGTTACCGCTAAAGACCCGCTGAAGAATCTATTGAGAGTTTAAACGTCCTAGGGTTGATGTGGTAGGATAGTTAAGAGAGATGGGTGCCATCTCAAGTCTCATCCTCGTCACTTGACATTGGTTCAAAATGTCGAGGTGCGTCGACAAAAACTCTCGAACAAGTGAACAGTGGGACTTTAATATTCACTCACTCACTTTGCAACTTTTTAGGCCCTGAAAAAGAAAATGTACTTTTTTAAAAATAGATGTATGTTGGAAAAAGTAGAAATTTTTATAATTACAAAATATCACAACTATATTAAATGTTGAATAAAAATTTGGAGCATTTTTTTAAATGTTCTATACACGGGGGAAAAGTTTCATGCATTTTTATATAAATGAAAAAGTTATAAAAAATTTGAATTTGATAAGTAGCTATTAAATTTTTAAAATTTGAGTAATTTTAAAAAATCGTAAAAAAATTTTTAGCATTTTATTTTTTAAATCACTAACTCTAAAACATCAAAGTATGAGTCTTTTAAAACCCATTTTCATATAAACGCATCGACATTGATTCATTTTAGAAAAAAATCATAAAATATGTAAAGTATCGTAGTTTTGTAAAAAAAACCCGGGTACAAACGTTAGTAATTCAGCGCTCTAACCAACCATTCCCCGAAATCTTCGGAAAAAAAGAAATAAGAGACCTTTAAAATAGAAGGAAGAGATATTCAAATTTGCCAAATCTGAGATTTTCAATATTTATAGGCGCATTTTCTTTTCTAGTGCAACCTTTCATCAAACGTGACGAGTAGAGAGGAAAAGAATCGTTTGGCGCCAAAGAGATTATCGCCGCCAAACACTTGGCTATTGTAAAATTGCGTCCTTTGTTAAAAAGTTTTTTTTCTGGCTTCATTTTTAAGTTATTGCTTTCAAACTTCATATATCGATTGCAAACAACTTCATCACTCGGTGGTAAAAAATGCCCACAGGGGTAAAATAATTATGCGTTTTAAGATTGTTAGTTAATATATTTTTAACAAATTGCATTATCGGAACATAAATGTTCAAAAAGGATTCCTCGGATCATTCCCAATATTTTGGTACCTTTGGCGAGTTTCTACGTCGTGCGGTTCATGAGAAGATAGATAGATACACCTAGTCGCATGCATATATACGTGTGTTTACCTTCGAATTTTATTAGTGTAGATTTTTTACCGCATCACGAAAAGTTTTTTTTATAGAGAGGGAAATGTCTTGTGTAAAAATCCTACAAGTTACAGACAGTTAAGTGTAAATTTCCAAAAATAAGATATAAAAATAGTATTCTATTTTAGTAACGCAAGTTCATCGTATCACATTGATTATGTTTCTTTATTATTCCCTCTAAGCGGAGGTCTGTAATTCCTTTTCTCAAGAAAAGGTACCTCAAGAACCATATCTTAGATTTACAATGAGCAGATTAGAAGGGGGAAAGATAATCTCTACATCAAACTATTCTTTTATTGGAAATTTCAGGATTATGATAGCAATCAGATTAGTATCAAAATCTAAAAAGGTGTTTCTTATTTTTACTTGTATGTGATTTTTTTTGTCACAATCTGGATTAAATGCACACTTCAAGGTAAAATCACACACATGTGATAATAAAGCCCAAATTATTTTAAGTAAACACATTAAAAAAACAGTAAGGTTTTCTTATGCCTTTAATTCAATTGTCATTTTAAGGTGAAATGAACAACTTTTGCGAGTGTATTTATGCTACCTGTGTCAAATATTATCATTAGGTATCTTTGAATAATCGATAACTGAAACACATGGTAAATAAACCATAGAAAATAATTCATGTAAAATATGTTTTAAAAATTAAGTTTAAATTAAAAAGCATCTATGCTATTACTGTAATAAATGTATTTGAATCTTGTTTTTTTTTTTTTGCTCACTGTAGGTTTCCATATACAGGGTGTTGCTGAATTTGACCAACAAACTCAGAAAGTTGATAATAAGCAGCATGTAGACGACAAATCCCCATAGAACACGAGAAGTCGCAAGCAACGTTTAGCTGGAGTAATTCTCAAAAAAAGTTAAAAGGTTATAATTTCCAGTGCAGCGTTTCTCAAAGTATCGGGCGCGCCCCTGGGGGCGCGAGCATAACGAAAATTTAAATATTTTATAAAAAAAATAACCGGAAAGAAGTAAAACAAAATACTTTCTTCCATAGTAAAAAAATACACAACAACACTGATATAATTTATGTTTATCATCTGGCGTTTTTCCGACATCAAATAGCTATCTTTGATCTTAAACAAAATTTTAAAAAAAAATTTTATTTAGTTTGCGGGAATTCCTCAATGAGAGATATTTTGCGTTTTCTTTTTCAACCTAAAATATTACTCGTTAAAAGAAAAAACGAAATCCAGACCCTGAGAAAAATTCTAGGAAGACAAAAAATCCATCACTGTAATCATTATTGAAATACTGTACATTAGTTACAGAAAGAAAGAGAAGTCATGATTCACTTTTTAGCCAGGCAGCATAATACATTTGCGGATCATTTGATTGACCTTCCAACTTACTGGTATAATTAGTTCTACATTAGTTCCGTCCCATCTTTTATGTGTTTTGTTTTCGCTTAGGGAAATTATAAATAATAAAGAGTTTTATGATATTTGAAAAAGGATTGATTGATTTGAAAGATTATTTGGCCAAGATTAATTTTTGTGAGTATTCTCAAACATATCAAACATAGTGAAAACAATCCTAATTCTTTTTACAACATCCATATTTTTATTCTGGATACACTGTTAACCCAGGAGCGGTGGCGTGGGGCATCCGTAAACTCTATTCAAAGAAGTTGAAACTGATCAAGCAAAGGAAGAACCTGCAGAAAGAATGCATATTATTCATGATTGAGAAACGCGATGAACCTGAAATGAAAGGAAAATTTTCAAATTCTTCCTAAAAAACTCCATCAACTAAAATATGAAACCATAAATTTACCAAAATGTTCAGTTCGCCTTGTCAAAAAGACACATAAAAGAAAAAGTTCAACTTGCTATTTGTTGATAACCAAAGGTGTCAAGAGTTTGAACTCAGTACCACTAAAGACCCGTCGTGTAGGGAAGAGATGCACGTTAAATACGTCGAGAGCTCAAACGTCATCTCATTGGAGTGATGTGGTAATTAAAAGAGGCCAGCTCAAGTGTCGTCCTCGTCACTTGACCATGGCTCAAAATTACGATGTTGGTCTCCAAAGGCCCTCGTGTAGCTAAACAATGCGATGTTAATAGTCACTCACTCGATCATGAAAGCTCTTTCAAACTACAATAACTTGAACAAAATACGACAAATTTGCCAGCAAATAACATTCCTGTATTAGTGTAAAGTGTCTCTGATTTGCGTCCTTTATTAAGGTCTTGTACTTTTGAATCATTTTAGTTCAGTTTTCTTGGATTTTTTCTCAAATTATCAAAGAAAAATTTAAAAGTCATTTAAAGCTGGTAAGTATACTTTCTCTTACTTAAATTATTCACTGGAATTCCGATTTTTAACGTGTACAGTAAAAATAATTATAAACAAATGGTTGAGGTGACTGAGTCCCCCCACAATACCATTAGTGTTAGTATCGAGTGCGCGCCTGATCCCGGTTAAAACATTTTGAAGTTTTCTCGCTTTTAATACTAAAAAGTAACACAATTATTCTTAATCGGAGAAAGGGGGAATTTTGAAATTCTTTTTCATTATTTAACTTTCATTCTAAATGCTAATTTTATGAGGTTTAAAATTACAGTTCTTTTAAAACTATTTACAATTTTAGCATTTATCTAAAAAAAATCATTTTACATTTTTGTATACAATGTTGTGCACGCAGTTTTACTCTTCTTACAGTTCAGCTATTATATCAAGAATAATGTTTTATTTTTTTCAGAAATGAACTCGTGCGAAGAGCCGATACTTCATCCAGTATACGTTTGGTGTATCAATACTGAAGAAGGTATTTTATAAATAATTTCTTAATACTAAATTAAGAACAAGTTTAATAATTATTAGTGACTTCCATAGGCTTGTCTTGTAGAGCAAAGTTTTCCAAAGGAAGGTTTAATATAAGAAATTGACACTCTGAGTTATTTTTCTATATTTAGCTGAGATCTATATTTTATCTTCAAAGCAGCCACCGCAAAAAAATCCGGTTTAACAAAGGTAGGATGTTAAAAATGGTAATAGTATTCGAAGTGCTTTTGTTTTCAGTGCAGAAAATTCATCATCCACCTCTACCCAAAATTCAAATAGGGATTTATTACAAAATTGCCTTTTAATTTTTCACTGGATGGGAAATCCATGATTTCTTCATGTCTTTGCGCAGACGTTCGATAGGTTTCCCAGACTCACGCAAACGTACCCGATAATGCCAGATGTGATGAATATGATAGAGAGCAACATAGACTAGACTATTTTTCTAATGACATTTGTACTTTTAGAAATGGATGCTGAAGGAAATAAATCTTTAATTAAATATATCATTTTGCGATCTGTTCCAATTTAAAAATTAAAGAAAGAAAAATAACATAATAATAAGCAATATATATTTTAAGTAATTTTCTTAAAATATATATTACTTAAAAGTAACATATACAAAATTTAATACTTATACAGTTTGTAATTGAGATCGCATTGTAGCTTTAGCGTGAAAACGAATTTTTATTGCAGTAAGTACATTATTGTTGAACAGGGGGAGCGTGACAAAAATTATGATTGAAAATTTAGTCACCAGTATTGAAAGTTTGAGGAACACTGGTCGAGTGGAATGAAATAAGGCAAAAAGAGGTAAGAAATGCATTTATTAGACGCAACACATGTTTACAATACAAACAATGCATCACATTTTGGCTTCAAAAATGCAACGACAAGTGATTTTTTCAGGAATTGTTTGAACTCTTGTGGCCTCATTAACCATAGCACAGTCGACACCGTCGAAGGATTGTAGGAAGCTTTCAAACTAATTCAGTGAGTGGGCGATGTCAGCTGAAGCAACAAAGATCCATTCTGTGAGATTCTCAACTGCTGTGTCTCATACACTAACGATTTCAGGTGACCTCAGAAGAAAAAATCCAAGTAACTGAGGTACGGGGAGCGTAGAGGCCAAGCAATAAATCCACTGCATCTAATCCTCCCGGAATATGTAGCATGGGTGTGGCTACGCGCTGCTATCAAAAAATATGCTGGTGCACTATCGTACATAAACCCCATTTTCTGTTTCCGTCAGTGGCTGGTACTCCCTACAGCAACTTACGGAGAAGTTGGTAATTTGTATACGTGCAGGTTTTTTCAACTTTACCATGATGCTTCTAGTCCCTGTATTCGTTTGGCCACACCCCTTGTCTGGCTCATCGTCCTTTTGACGGCTACTCCTTTTGCGATTTTCACGACAAAATTTGGTTTGCGACCCTGTGATGACATGTCTATGAGGATATGATGATGATGTCGTACCCTATGAGGATATGTCTTCCTCGTTCAGCCTACTATCCCCCCTCTAAATTTGTTGTTAGAACTCGGCAACGCCTTGTATATAAAACATTTGAGTATATTTGTCAGACTTTATAGCTTTTTTTAAAGTCATTTAAGCAAGAACTATTAGGGTGTTTGAGTCTTGAGAATAATTATACCATTTTCGAATTAAAAGTTCACCTTCTTCCAAAAAGGACTTTTTTAATAATTCATTCTTGTTCAAATCCCAGAAACCTAAAGTAAAATAGCTCATTTCAAACTTCCTTAAAAGTAATTGTGTTTTGAACTGTCATGAATCTTCAATTGTGAGTTAAAGGAAATCAAGCCCTGGGTATGTGTCATATCTTATGAGAATCATCACTATAGTTCTCATTGTAAAATTTTTATAGTTCGCAAAAGAATTTCGAAGAAAATGCAATTGATATTTGGTCTTAAATTAATTTAAAAGTTTTAGAAACATATCATTTGAAATAAAATAATCATTTTATAGGTTTGTTTATAAAAAAAGTCATATGTGTATGTGTGTTTATTTTACATGTAGTATTACTGTATTCAAAGTAAGCTTAAAGAAAAGATTTTGTAACACACTTGTTAAAATATTTTAACGTTTTCCAAGGTAAGCAACAAAAAAATAAATCTTTTCGCGTTAATATTTTCATTAGAAATCCATTTAATATCTTTTTAAATAATAGTTTTCCTGTTTTTACTCATTTTATCAACAAATTGAAAAGTTTAACACAATTCTAAAAATATCGTAATAATATCTACTTTTGTTGTGTTTAGTTTTCTGCTTCAAGAAATTATTTGTAATAAAACGAAATTTAGAGAATTTCTTTAATAAAACACTGTGTGTATGTGTGTGTGTGAATTTGAAAAAAATGCATCTTATTTTATCCCAATTATTTCTTGTTTAAATTGGTATTTAATAGTTCTATAATAATTTCTAAAATAGTTTAAAAGTTCTTTAAATCTTGTGCAATAACAATAAGCTAAAAAAAAGTTCAGCAACATTTTTAGAAATTCTACCAAGGTCGTCTTATTTATTTAAAATAATGTAATATATATACTTCCAACAACTTATTCTTTAAGATATACATGTCTTGTCTGGCTTTTATCAACGTTCTTAGCACTTTTAGTTGCATGTCTGTGATTAAGATAATGAAGCTTATAGACATGATTAAAATGAAATTTAGGGTGAAGATAATATTCTTATCTAACTTCGTACTTTAGAGTATGATTTAACCGACTTGTTTAACTAAATAAACTATTACACTAATGTTTTATTCAGGTACTTATTAATTTTAAGTAGAATATCACACATTTCATTTTAAGAGCTTTATACGAAAATGAAATAAAGGAAAGAGAAAATTATACTATGAAATAACTTTAATATATTAAGAAACAGCTTAAATGGGGGTTATTTTTTTATTTTAGATAACATTTTTTATGCTAAGAAAATAAAGATTATGCACTCAAAATAACAAAACCATGACTTCTTCATAATAAATTTATAACAATTACTTGCAATATTTTAAATTATTATTAATAAAATTTAAAATAAACTATTGCTAAGATACATCTTAAATATTGATTTATGGATATACAGAGCTTTAATTTTTTAGTATTAGTTTTCTTTATCTCTAAATTTGAAGTTTTATGGACATTACATGATTGTACTTAATTTTGTAGCATAAGGTTTTAGCAAAATGTATGTTGAGAATCAAATTTATTTCAAAATAACAATTTTCGGGAATATTTATCTAGCGTTTTTAATTGCATAGTATAGTTACGCATAACAAATATTGTGCAGAATTATTTATCATTTACCAAGAACTAGATGTTACACTCTAAAATGTTCTACCTGCTGCGTAGATTTAATATCAATAATATAGAAATTCCTATTTATATTACAAAATTTCTCCATAGAAATTTAAGTATTTTTTACATATGCAAAAGAATAATTACCCGAAGTTTCCAAATTGTTTTAACAATTGATTTCAAATATTTTTCAGGTGAAAAAAATAAACCCATCCTGATAACTATGAAGTAATTTATTAAGTTATACGTATTTGCTTGTATATTTAATTATAAAAAGTACGTATTTCTTATAGTATTTATATGCTAATTTAGTAAAAAAATAAACAAGAATTATAAAGATACAGCGTTATTCATTCCATAACAACAAGTAATTTCAAATTAAACTGCTTTTTAATCATTATTGGGCCTCATAATAAATTATATTTGCTCAACAAATATATTTTTTTCCTTGTTTACTCCTTAGAAATTTTCCCATTTTTAATTTAAGGCATGAAGTAGGTTATAATAATTTAACTTAAGCCTAAGGAAAGAGAATAACTCAAGAGTAAATAGTTAAATTAGTAAGAATTAACCTTTATATGAAGATCAATACAGTCTTTTTTCCCGTATCAGAAGTGAAATTATTTACTTTCCCAGGCTCTTCAAGAGAAACCTGAGAAATGATTTAAACGCACTTTCTAAGGAAATTTTCCCTATTACAGTAAGGAAACGGGGATAAATTTTGACTAGTGTCCAATCATAAATATTTTGTTTTGTTGTGACTATTTTCTATACACTTTTTCATTTCTAGTTCTAACGAAACTCAAAATTCAATTTCCGGAGTTAATATATAATACAGCCTTACCTTTTAACTCTTGCGAGTATCAATAGCCGCAATAGTCTCGTGAGCATGATCATAGGCTCGTTGTAGGCATGTCATGCATTCGAGCCTATTGTCATTGAAAATCCACCTTGTGGTGGGGTTGATGCATGTTAAATCTGTCGAGACTCAGTCTTACCGGTGGTGTTGAGAGAAATTTCACAGCGAGAAGCCAGCTCAAGTATCGTCCTCGTCACTTGACAATGCTTCGAAATTACAAAGTACTTTGTCAGTAATATTTGTACTGTTTTATACTCAAAGAGAAATCAATAAAAACTTTATACATGAAGAGAGCAGTAAACAATGAATGAATGTGTAGCTCAGGTGGTGCGGAATGTCATTTTTACAACATGTCAAATATTTCAAATGATTGTACATGTTCCGTCAATAAAATACAAATGTAGTAATGAATTTCTAATTTTAAAATTAATGTTATTCTATGTTTTGAAGAAATGTAAAGATCTGTTTTAAACATTTTGTAATATGAATATAAAAAAAGACAATGAAGATATTTATTTCTACACATTTAATATAAAAGGTGAATTGATTGAAATATATTTTCCCCCATGAATTATATGAATAGATTCATCAAAGAATCAAAAAAAACTTGCTATCAAACAGTGGATGAAATAACAAAGTCAACAAAGTAAAAATATATTTCATAGCTGAAAGAACCTCGTAACTACTTTTTTATTGTATAGGGTTCTTCATATCACAAAAAAGTTTTTCCGAGACTTAAAGAAAGTCTCCTTTCTCAAGAGTGAAATATATGGCAGTTTATTTTATCCTTTTAAAATGTCAAAAATGACGAATCTCTTGTTGGGCCAACCTGAGGTTCGTCCAATGTCAGGTATTTTTCAAAAAGTCAAAATTGATATTTCCTTCAGCTATGTTTGCGTGGTCTCCAACTGGAACATTCTAAATTGTTACCAACAGGAAGAAATTTGAAACTTTTTATTTTTTATTTTCGGTTGTGTATTTGTTATGTTATCTCGATGGATCAAAGAGTTTTTGAACTTCTTCAAATTTGTACTTTGCTGCCTTTTCGCGAGAATAAAAAAAAAGAGAGAAAAATCTGTTAAACGATCTCAAATTTTTTCACTTCTATTGTTCAGGAAAAAAATAGATGTTTGAAAACAAAAATAAAATATGAGACATTACAATTTTTTTTCGATCATAGAAATTATTGCGATAAATAGAGAAGTTTACCTGTGTTCAAACATATTGCAATAAAAGAAAATGAAAGAGCCGATTTCCTCGCGAAGAAGAGTTTGACTCTTCTACAAACCATTAATAACCATGTCACTTTTAATTCTGTAAAACTCCTCACTAAGGAGGCTTATAAGAAGAGGTTAGCCTTCTACCTATAAAATAAAGCTAAGGGATAGGCCTGGGTTCAGAGCTTCTCAAACTTTCGATTTTTTCGACCCAATTTCCAGTCATAATTTCCATCGCGCCCCTCTTTATTCATACACTAACAACGTATTGAATTCAGTAATACTATGCTTTTGATGGTAATTCTACAATACGACTTTAACCACTCAAGTCCCACCGACGTACATAAACGTCTTGGTCAGCCAATGCATTCATTGGTCTGGATGTATATATACGTCTTTCCGAAGTACGATCTTTTCTGTGAACTTCTATCTATAAAATTATTCCGAAAGCTTTGAAATGCAATAAAATTAATTTGACAGTGTTTTCGAAGGATTTACGTACTTCAATATACGTCTTTCCGAAGTACGATCTTTTCTGTGAACTTCTATCTATAAAATTATTCCGAAAGCTTTGAAATGCAATAAAATTAATTTGACAGTGTTTTCGAAGGATTTACGTACTTCAGAGAATTTGTTTCTTTATTCATCTTTTATACCCCCCTCTCCTCCAATACATCTCATACGCGCACCTACATGAAAAAACAGTGGCATTGGGGAATGAACCGTATAACTTTTAACCTCAGCAGTTAAGGGATTACTAATAAACCGTACAAATTATCAAGATAAGTGTTAATTTTGTATATAATTGTATATATAACAAGCCCATGAAGTCACTGGTAATTAATAAACTGGCTCTTAACTTAATATTGTTCAATTACTTATAAAATACATTGTGAAGTACTGATACATTTATAAATGTATTATATTAGTATAAACGTGTATTTTATTTATTAGTATGCCAGAATGTATTTTGTTTGCTTACTTTCAGCAAATTAATAATTTTTTAAATGACCTTTTGTTTTCGACTTTTTAATATCCTCGACCCCCTTGTAGAGTTATCACGCCCCCTAGGGCGCGTCCCACAGTTTGATAAACGCTGCACTACTTCAAAGCTAGTCATTTCAGGTTTTTCTAGCCCTGTAACCATGGCGTTACTTCGTCTTTTGATTGGACACGATTGTTTGAATGACAATCATTTTAAATAAGACTAAAGGACATTACATTCTGTACTCTTTCTAATCCTGGATAGTCCATGGATAAGGACCATATTGACGAAGGCACTACACTATTATCTTTTCAATCCATTGTTCTTAAGTAATGGGAAGCTAGATCGAAACTAACGGCTTAGTGTCTAAATGTCTGACGTATAAATAAATGATGTAATAACATTCTCAAAAGCCACAACAAAGCCAACCTATTCCTTCATTGTGTTTAAAATCTATACAAATAGTATATTACTTCACTTCATTAAAAAGTAAATCAGTACTTTTAAAAAGTTAAAAGTTTTTCATCGCTATTTGTTTTCTGATTTTATACATCCACCAAAGCTCTCACATATCTCCATCAAAATACAAATTTAATTTCAAATATTCAAAATACGCTCAAAGATAAAAGATATCTTGGTTCATACTTTGGGAGAGACAGTTGGAACAAAAATTCTAAATGGACCATTTTTCATTCGGAATGTTCTGTTGAATGGACCGCCATAAAAGCGATAAGGGAATCTAATGTTGCTTCACCAATCATTATTCTCTGCCACTGGCAGGAACATTTCTTCATCTGTGTAATACTTCGGCTCAGAGATATTACATTGGAAGTTAGAACTTGCGAAGTGGCACCATTTTTTTCCATAACTGGGGTTTTCAGAGCGGTGCAAAACCTCTAAATTCTTTTTTTGATTTCATAAATTGCTTAGTAAAAAAGTTTAATTACCTAAGCAAAAATAAAACATAAATGCTGCAATAAAGCAAGTTGTGACTACATTAAAGTATTTGCTCTATGCCTTTTTTTTATAATCTCTTGAAAATAAAACTAGAATGTTTTTGTAATTGTTGATTAAATGAAAAAGAATTGAATGCTCTCAGAATAATTGTTTTAAAAATTGAATGGTATTATCACCAAGAGTTTCGAAAAGTGTGTGCGTATGTGTGTGTAAGAGAAAGAGGATTATATATGTTTCTTCAAAAATTATTAAAAAAATAAATAAACTTGAGTAGAGTGTAAATAATTTGCGTTTTAAACGTATAATAGCTTTTAAAATACACTTTGTAATGTGGTAAATGTAATTGTAGTAATCTGTAATTATACACGTTACAAATTTTAAATCTTATTTTTATACAATACCTTTATTTTAGACCGAAATTAATTTTATTAATGCATCATAATAATTCAAAATTGCTGTTAACTTTTTTCCCTCTGAAATTATTTATTGCACAAAACAAGTTTACAATTTATTTTATAATGCCCTAACCGTTACCCGCCCACTTTGATAGGTTCTTCATGGTGTACGAGTGTATACTGTTTATAAATTGTTGATATCAAATCCCTGCATCAAGCGTTAAATTGGTTTAAAGAGCATTCTTAAAACCATCATCTTTGATTAAAAAGGACAGGACTTGAATTTCTAAAATTCAAGTAGAATTATCTTCTACGTTCCTGTAGCCGCCTCCCCCAAAGTGCATTTTCGTAAAATCCATTTTTAGTGGATCTCTACTCAGCAAAATGAACTTACGAAATTTCAAATCTAAGTCTAATAGTTCTAAATCGGGATTTTTTTTTTATTCATAAGCCCTGAACTCCTCCTTGAGAGTCGATTTTCGTATGACCCGTTCTTAGTGAATTTCAACTCAAAGGGATAAACACGCATTCAAAATTTCAGTTCTGTAGGTCTAATAGTACGTAAATGGGAATTCTCTTTAATTACATGCTTCAACAACTCCCTGTATCCCCCCCATAGAAGTCGATTTTCGTAAAACCTCTTCTTAGCAGATCTGTAGTCCATGATAGGAAATTATCTCTAGTCCAAATTTCAAGTCTGTAGGTAAAATAGTTCCAGAGATATCGTGATGAGCGATTGAGTGAATGAGGGAGTCACTTTTCTCCTTTATAAACACTGGCGTTCAAAATTTTTTTAAAACTTCACATATTTTATGAATTTCCTGAAAAGTTTTTACGAAATACAGGATGTAACTAAACTCTGCGGTAAAACTTTACAGGGCGATAGTACACATCAAGATAAACAGTAGTAAGTAGGAAACTTTGGGTCTCAAATGTTTTCCGAAGGAGATAGGTGCCATTAATGGTTAGGGTCCGAAATTTCAAATAATTATAAAAAGCGGGAAAATGGGTTGATTAGTTAGTGGTTTTCGCTAAAATTATTCTTTTTGTCAGAATTTTCATGAAAAATAAATTTTAAAGATAAAGCTCAAGTAATGTTGATAGAGGGTGCTTTAGACTTTGAAGTAACGAACAGCTAGTTTTTACTGTTATTTTTTTGTATCACATTAAATGCTTTCAAAAACATAGACTTAAACTTAAATTTTGAGCTCAAAATTTGAATCGTTGGGGGTCGTTAAGTAGCGCAAACTTAACTGTCTTCAGGAGGTGAAATTTGAACTCACCCCCTTCCCTGGACACAGTTCGGCTATTCACGATCTTCGATATTCGGTCATAGACTAGGCAGCAACTACTACTCCCTAAACGTAAAATAAACGAGAGAGGGATGACAAAATTAAATAAAAAGTTATTCATAACAGACATAAGTAATTTCTCCCCACAAAATACCCGATTTGCATGCAAAGTGTAGTACACAAGGAATTAACTGTATGGTGCTAATTGTATGTAAGGATGTAAAGTTCTACTGCAAAGTGCTCCAGCCAACATAAAGGCTCGTATGTGGTTCCAACATGAAGGAGCCCCTGCACATTTCAGCGCGGATGTGTGAAGTGCATTGGATACAGCATATCTAGGGCGATGGATTGGGCGGGGTGGTCCGGTAAATTGACCGGCAAGCTCTCTTGACCTCTCCTACCTAGACTTCTTCCTCTGGGACCATATGAAGAGTCTTGTTTACGCATGCCCCGTCGACTTCGACGAGACCCTATTTGTAAGGATTGCCGTCGTAGCATGCGAAATCCGAGAGATGCCCGGGGTATTTGTTAATGTTCGACATTCTCTCCGCCGGAGGTGTGAGGCCTGCATCTTTGCTGGTGGGCGCTTTTTCGAGCAGTTTTTGTGATTCCGCAAGAAAATCATGCGTCTACCATTCTCTACGTGTCATCATTCATTCAACCTTTATTCATACGCACTACGTGCGTATATCAAATTGTTTCTTTTTATTTTGAGCAGAGAAGTTTTTTATGTCTATATTATGAATATTTTTTTATTTTTCTCATCCCTCTCTCGCTTACTTTACGTGTAAGAGGTAGTAGTTGCGGTCTGGTCTACGACACCAAGATCGGGAATAACTGAACTCTGTTCAGAGGGAAAGGAGTTTCAAATTTCACCTCCTGAGCACAATTCCGTCTGCGCTACTTAACCACCTTCAACGATTCAAATTTTGAGCTCAAAATTTAAGTTTAAGTCTAAGCTTTTGAAAGCATTTAATGTAAAAAATAGTTGTTCATTACTCCAAATTCTAAAGCGCCCACTATCGATATTTTTTTAGATTTATCTTTAAAATTTATTTTTCAAGAAAATACTGACAAAAAAATAACTTTAGCGAATACCGCTAACGAATCGACCTATTTTTCTGGTTTTTATAATCATTTGAAATTTCGGATCCTAAACTGTAATGGCACCTATCTCCTACGGAAGACATTTGGGACCCTAAGTTTCCTATTTACTATTGCTTGTTTTTATGTGTACTATCAACATTTAAAGTTTTGCTGTAGAGTTTAGTTACACCCTGTATAAAAATACCACCTCGAAACAAATATGCATATCTGGTCCGCAGAATACGTAAGCTTATACTTGTGTGTGTTGTAGACCTAGTCAAGTAACAAGATGTATAAGCAAATAAATGCCTAAATCCTTCGTTACCAGATTTCTTGGTGTGTTTTTTCTTCTAGCATTCGGTCAAATTAAAATTCAAACAGTAGGAATGAGTAACCACCGATGTTTAGAAGATGGAATGAGGTTGCGAATTGTAGGTAGGCTAGAAGAAGGCCAATCTGAAATCCATATCGGTAGAGG
Organism: Trichonephila clavipes; assembly: GCA_019973935.1. NCBI lineage: Eukaryota > Metazoa > Arthropoda > Arachnida > Araneae > Nephilidae > Trichonephila > Trichonephila clavipes. The sequence goes on from BMAU01018758.1 coordinate 435,351, forward strand.
ATTCAATTTAACACCCAGCGTTGAGTTCAACTTATGAAAACAATTTCAGGATGTGGGATATGCCTAGAGAAATTTTGCGAAAGGTCATCCAGGAGTCGTGATGGCCAACAAAGATCGCCATTTGTCCATTACTTCAAGGCATAACATTGATGCTACAGTTTCTCAGGTATCTCGTGAGTTGCATGCATCCACAGGAACCCAAGTTTCAAAAAGTCTTCATAAGTGAGTGAGAGATGTTTGTAAGAAGACCTGTTGTCTCTCTCAGTTATGTGAACGAGGGAGTACGTTTCAAATGAAACAGAAATCATAGAGATAAAAGTACGAATTAATGGGCGACCGCTTTCTTCTCTGATGACTCCCGGTTCAACCTAACCAACAGGGATTTACTCCTTACTTTCATATGAAGAGAATTCGGGATGTATTACATGCCTTCCAATGTTCGATAAATTTAACATTATGGAAGAGGAGGCTTGATGGTTTTGAGCAGGAATCACTTTGGATATATGACCACATACACCTCCATATCTTTAAAGGAAGTATTGTAACTCCTGTGAGGCATAGAAATGAGGTCTTGAAGCTTTTTGTTCGCTTTTTCATGGATGCAGTTGACCCTGATTTTATTTTAATGTGTGGCAATGCGAGGTCTCATAGAGATCATCTGGTCGATGAATTTTTTTAAAGAGATGATGTTGGCAGAATGGATTGCCCAGTCAGATCTTCGGACCTCTTCCTGTCTGGGACGCTCTAGGAAGGGCTATTGCAACTTGCAGTATCCTCCAAGAGCCCCATCTAAGAACTAGAAATAAAGTTGTTGAACTAGTGGAATTAATTCTCATGGGAACTCATAAACGCCCTTACTTCCAGATCAAAATCACAGTGCAGTGGCTCTTCATCTGCAAGAGGAGACCGTAACCCCCCTTTTTTGTTCTATTCTGCAACTGTGTTTCATAACTTATGACTCCGATTAGTGTTACGTACGATCATGCGTATTACAACTGCTGAAATTTTTTTAATATTATATTAACTCTATGTACAAACCAAATTTCTTTACAATCTGCCAAGTAGTTCTAGAGATAATTGACCAAACATAAAAATTCTCATAATTGTGATTACCAGTGTATATAGAGTACAAAACAAGTTTATCTAATTTGCTAAATGTATTAATCTCCAAACCAGAATTTTGAATGCCCTTCTGACAAAAAAATAAATTTCAACTTTTTGAACTAAAAATGTCCTCTCTTTCTGTGTGTCTCATTTCACTTGTATTACGTCGCATTCTCAATTCATTTTCTGTATTCGATTTAATCCTCCTCCAGCGCAAGAATTCATGGATTCTCCTCAAAGTAACATTACGAAATCTCTCCAGACTTTTCATAAGTTTCCTTTGTTCTAAATGAGAAGAGAGATGACATAATTTAGACAAGGTCAGAAACATAGGAGAGATTTTTCCATCCTCTCTAACTCCACTCTCTCATTTGAGAATGTTCATGTCGACCCTCCCTCGAAGTCGTTTTTAGGCAGAAGTGCATTTGAGCGTAAAAGACATGTCGATTATCCTACGCTTGCGGTGACTTTTACGAGAGAATTTCCGCCTAGAATGATTCGCCATGTTTTCTGAATCATTTGTTTGATAAAGCAGCAAAAATGCCGCCTAGATGGAAAAAGGAATTCGTTTTTACCGATTTGAGTTTTTTACTGCTAAATATTATGCTATGTTTTTTTTATTTTTATGTGTAACCAACTATATATATTTGCTATATATAGCATGGAACCTCTCACATATATTTCCGCAGTTTTAAAACATATATGTAACTTTTTTTTTATTTCTATATTATTTCTTCATTTATTTTATTAAAATTTCATTTTATTACTTGTAATGAACAGATTTTTTATTATAAGGATAATAAATTATTTTTTTGTTAAGCGGAACAAAAAGTAGTGCATTTAAATTCTATACAAACTTAAATGTCCAAATATTGGGCATTGTATTACATAAAATAAAATTATATGGATGATTTAAGTGCTACTTTCCGATTAATTTTTTCTTCGAAATTAGTTTTTAATATATAAAAGGCACGATTCTTTTCTTCCAAAATGAATTTTGCTTGTGTGTCATTTATTAGAAGAATGTGAATATAATCTTTTATTTTATCGATAAGAATTATTGATTCTTATTACGGTATTAAAGAAACTTTAAAAAATTCTTTAAAAATAAATTAATCTCTCAGTTAAAATTATTGCCCAAAAACGTGTATGTATATTCTATATTTCTTACATAAATGTTATTCTTTAAAAAAGCTCTCTTTTTTAAACTTTATTAGCTTTCTTTTATAAATGATAAATTTTTGTATTGTTTAACTCAGCGTTTCTCAAACTGTGGAGCTCACCCCCACCCCCTTGGGAGGCATGATAATCCTACGTGAAAAGCGCGAGCATATTGAAAAGTCGAAAATAAACTATTATTTAAAAAATTATTAATTTACCGAAAAGAAGCAAAAAAATACATTCGGAACTATGAAAAGAAATATAATACTCATCATATAGCTTGAAAGTAATTTAAACTGTTTAAGCCTTAACTGTCAAAGTACATTATTATGTCCTTCAACGCATTGCCATTGTATGGGGTAGGCGATAAAAATTATGATTGAAAATTGGGTCATCAATATTCAAACTTTGAGAAGCACTGGTTTAACTGCATGGGGAAGTGCGTTATTATAAACTTACAAGCCTATTAGTTGTTTGAGTTCCATTAATATTTTTTTATATATATTTTGTTATCATTTTTCATTTAAATAATCAAAATATGTGTATCCATACTTGATTGACTGGTGTGTTTTTATAATTTTTTTGTGTATATTCACAATCTCACAAATTCTTTCGAATGCCACTAGTCTTTCATACCTCACTTGAACTTTCAAAAAGGTTCTGAAAAAAATTAATAAAATTACATTTTTTGTGGAAAATATAAATGCATTATGTTTTTATTCGAAAATATTTTGTGAAATATTAAATACCAAAAGCGTAAAAGCTATTATAACTTATATAAAATTCACAAATCTCTGAATATTTCACTTAAATAACAGCTACTCAGATATAGGATTAATTTTAGAGTCATATATTTCTACAAATATAGCACTGAAGCTCATACATTAAGACATGTAAACAGAGTATCATATCTCAACAGTGGAAAATTTATCATTATTTACACTGCTCTCCTAGAAATATCATTGTCATAAATTCAAACATACTCGTATGTAGAAACAATACAGACATAACATGTAACGGAAGAGTTGTTAATGTGTTACTTACCCTCTGGGATTTACGTAACGAATCTGTATTAAATACAGGTTTGTGACTCTATTTACTTTGAAGCTACATAAAGTTAATTATTCGAACTCATCTAACAGTCTGCCGTTTTAGCAATAGGATAATTACCTACAGGTAGAGATTTCCAGCTTTGCTCTTTGAATGAGACTCCGCAATTATCAACTTGGGTATTTTGAGAGCAATGGTAAAGTTATGTAAATAGGTGCTTTAATCAGTTATTTGATTTCGTATAAGTGAAATATATCCAAATGTATAATATAGCATAAAGCAACTGTGTAGAAGTGTAGAAAATACACTGGTGTTCCAAATTAAAGTTACAAATACCTTTTTTTGGCAAATCAAAAAAGCTACCACTATATCGTTTGTTTGTTTACTTTCCCGGCTGGCTGGTGTGGTTGGTTTGTTACTAGCCTTCAGTACCCAAGATTGTGGGTTCGACTCCGGCTCAAGTCGGTAGATTTTCATGATGCAAAAAATCGACAATGGTTATGTCGTACGATTGTACGGCATATAAAAGATCCCTAGAGTGTCTGTTTTACTTGGGTGCTCTTGGCAAAATTAAAATCCTTACGTAGATTCGCATCATCAGAGCTCAGAAACTGGGCGCCAAAATTACTTGAGGTAATTGGTATCGTCTATATGTGTGGTGCCGCTCTAAAAAGCGATACCAGCTCCTGTGTGGGGAATGTACTAGGTCTGCAAATGTTTAAAATACCAAAGCTCAGCCCCATTAGGTAAATTGTTTTAAAAAATGATTTCACATAATGCAATATAGGAAATTACTTCAATTTATGCGTCTGTTTAAAGTAGTGACGAGAGTCGCGCTTTTCTACAAAAAAAACTGGAAATGGAATTTGAAGAAAACTGAAGTTTTCTCTCTGAAATTGTACCAAATGTGATATTTAGATACCGCTTTTTAAATATAACAACGCTAGTCTTAAAGATTTCAATTAAAATGATTAAACCCAATCATTTAAACGATGAATTACGATAGAGAACATTTGGTTGGTTAGAAGTTGGACAGTCACAGGCAGAAGTTGGTCTTTGGCTACAAGTACCCCGTCCGATAGTATCCAGGTTATGCCAGGTTATATCGGATAGTGTACTAGAAATACTGGGTAAGATCACTTGTAAGTCAAAATACCTGTTGAGGATCATTATGTGGCTTTAAATGCACGGTGCCATAGAGGTATGATTGCCAGACCGCTGTCTCAAGACCTCGGTACTGCGTTTGAAACAATGATATCGAGACAAATCGTGTAAAAGGCTAGCTGAGAGGGGACTTACGCAGTTTAACAAGACAGTCAATCCATCTTGGAGCCGTGAACACAATTCTTGAATAGAGCAATATTTATGCCGAGTCCTCTTTAGTGACGAATAGCTATTCAGCAAACAAAGCGACTCTAGACGGGTCTTCAGTAGAGAAAACCTTGAAACGCTATCAGCATACAAACATCTAAGAAATAGATCGTTTTGGTGGCACTGGTATCTTTGTGGGGGAAGGATAATGTGTGTGTGTGTGTGTGTGTGTTACATGTACTCCATATCTTCTCTGCTGGTACAGTAACATAGTACAGTACAAGAGATTCTTGAACCCTAGCGGCGAGAAATTTTGGTTGAATTTTTCGATGAGTTGGGAAAGACCATTTCGTTTTTCTGGATTCTAACGCCCGACGATACAGAGCTTTACTTGTTGACAATTATTTGAAAGAAGAGGGTAGTAACTGTTTGGTGTTATCAGCGAGGTTTCCAGACATCAGTCGAATACAGCATTTGTAAAATACTACACGAAGATCCATTGCTACCCCTCTGAGAACCATTCAGATGTATAAATCTTCTCTTTAGGAACAAAGGGGATTACTTCCACAACCATTGGTCAACAGCCACATTAAGAGTATGAAAGTCCATTGTGACACTAATATAGCTGTCCAAGGTTACTACGCATCTTATTAGACGAGCAATACAGAGTTATGATGTATCCTATTTTCCCCAATGTCACTCTCATTTTCATGTCAACATACAACTAAACTTCTGAGCAATTTCCTTCATTGCCATTCCCTCCCTTAAAACATAAAGTTTTAGTGTACCATATTTTCATGGATAAAACTGAATATTCTTCAATATAACTATTTGTATGTATGTTTTTATGTTACTAATTTTTTAAATATCCTTTAATTTTTGACACAAATTCTAGCACGTATGAGTGTACATACACACAGGGTCTTGACGAATTCGACCCACAAATTCAGACGGGTGATAGTAGGCCGCACAAAGACGACAAATGAACATTAAACAAGGGTTGAACGACGATCATTCGTAGTGATTCGCAAAAACAGTTATGAAGGGTGTGATGTTGAGTGGAATGAAAATAGGCAATAAGAGGTAAGAAGTACATTTATTAGACGTAAATCATGTTTACAATACGAACAATGCATCACAGCTCGAAGTTGGAGGTGCTACAAGTGATTATCACAGGAATTGTTCGGAATTACAGCCGACATCGATGGACGAAGGATTGTCGGATGCGTTAAAAAAAACCCGATGTGCTGGTCATATCAAAAGAAGTGACAACGATCCGTGCCGAGATCCTCCATTGCAAGCGATTTCAGGTGCCCTCAGAAGAAGAAATCCAAATAATTGAGGTCCGGGAGCGTGGAAGCTAAACAACTGGTGTGGATTATAATAATGTTAATTTTCAATCATCATCACGCAGTGAGACTCAAGAATCATTAAATCACAGTCTGAAAAATTTTAAACATGAAATTTATTAACATTGGAACAAAATGTTATATTCTCAAACCAAAACATATTAATCCAACATTCAAATCGTGTTAACCTCTTAAGAAACAGTCATAATAATAATATCTCGATCTCATGAATAAGCAGATCACATGCATTTATATATTAAGGGAAGAACTGATATCACAAGAGAAAAGAACTTTAGAACTTTATGTAAATTATATGCGGCAGTATTAAATAGAATACTATATATAAAGCCTATACTTCGATTAACGGAAATTCCAGGTGAGATAGAAAATTGAGATAAAAGTAGGTTGAAGATGTATTTCCAACAACGACAGCTCCACCGCATCCAATACACTTCTCGGGATATGTAGCATGGATGTACCACGACGCTCCAAATACCAGCATTCGTTTGTTCGCACCTTTGGTCAGGCTCATCGACCTCCCAACAGTTACTATTATTGCAATTTTCACCAATTAAATATGGCTTGCGACCCCATGTTCTATGTTCATTTGTCATCTCCATGCTGCCTACTATCACCCTTCTGAATTTGTCAATTCAATTCGGCAATACCCTGTATTACATTCATACGTACACCAAAGAACCATTAAATTATGTCCCAAATTTACCTAAATCTATAAGCTCGCCTAAAGAAAAAAAACCATGGCACACACTTGCTGATATTACAGTATATGAAGCGCTCACACCTATCTTTCCACACATAGCGTGCTTAGCGAAATAATGGGAATATCAACAGATTCATCAGATTTTGATTCAGATTTGACGTTACATGATAGCCAACAGTACCTGTAATGGTCCATGGAGTATCAACATTGGACCATACAAGAATGAAAAAACTTGTCATGTCAAACGAATTCACAGTATTATGCAAATCAGTTTAAGGACAAGGGTGAATAAGCCGATTTCCAAAGGAATGTAAATCTTGTATGCGGTTGCACAGTTTTGGCCGGATACAATGCAGTGGTGTTGGTATTATGGTGTAAGTGATATTTTGGTGAGGCGCATTACGATCCAATATCTCCATAGAACAATCTCTTCCGTGTGTGTGCCTAGTCAATATCATTGCAGACTTGTACCCTTTCATGACAAAAACACACACAGTGGGTGATGGTGTTTATTAGCAGGATAATGCAATGTGTCAAAAGAGCTGAATCATCTAGAAACATTCTAATCGTTCGAAGAACATTATGATGAATAGCAAATCAGATATTGAGCTCCGAATTGACCGGGCGTAATACCAATCGGTCATTTGTAGTTGCACCTGTAAAGTTGAACTCGAACTGCTTTATTACTACCTTATAATGGGCAATAAATTGAAGTACCAGTTGTGGAAAGCCTGGTACCAGATATCACAGACTACCTACCTGCACCTTGTCGAATCAATGGCACAACGAGTGCTCGTGAGTTAAAGAACAAATGTGTCCTACTGCATATTAAACATAAATCATAAAAATATAAATTTTAGTAAAGTTAAAGCTATATATATTATATATATATATATCCATTTACAATATGAAGCCCTCATACATCATTGCTTATTATTATTTTCACACATGGCGTTGTCACTTTGTCTTTGATATATCTAGATATATATTATAAATGCGAAAGTTTGTGAGGATGTTTGGCCGTCTTTCATGCAAAAACAACGGTATGGATTTTAAAGAAACTTTATAGCAATATACCTTATACATCAAAATAACGCATAGGCTATAATTTATAAAGATATTGTGTGAAGTGTCCAAAATATAACGACATTTGTCAAGTAAGTAGGAAAAAATTCTGCCATCTGCAAGCAATTCTGGCGTGCGCTGCAAAAAAGCACACGGCAGCATATATCTATCTTTAGTTTGTGAAGAAACCCTTTTTGTTTTGGGTAAGCAAAGCGCTCGCTTCTAATTAATTCCTGTGATCAGCATAATACCTAATTGTTTTTTTTATTTCAGAATACAATTAAGTTTTGAAGGGAGAGGTTGTTATAAATCTCTCTTGATTTGAATGGATTTTTTTTATGATTTTATTATGCACATTTGGTAGTAATAAATTGATCTTTTTTTCAAAACAAATGCTTTTATCGGTTCTGGTACTTAAAGTAAATAAACTTTCTCTTTCACACTACATCATTTAGACAAATTTTCAAAATTTCTTTGTGGTTAGTAGTTAATTATAACGCTTTAATTTTAATTGAATAGGCGGATATTGCATTTTTAAGTATAAAAGTAATTATAACTACTGTACTGTATTTTTTGGAGTGAATGAGTGAATATTAACATCGCACTGTTCAGCTACACAGGGGCTTTTGGCAACGGATCACGTAATTTTCAACCATGGTCAAGTGACGTGGACGACACCTGAACTGGCACCCCCTTCTCCTAACTACCATACCACACCAACTTAGAAGGAATATTCTACCAATACTTAGCAGGAATATTCTTTGAAATACACTCTTCCAAGATATATGGCAGCACGGGTTCTATGATGAGTATTTTAGCGGGGAAGGCGAATAGTTTTGTAGCAGATATTGCGTTTTCAGCTGACGGCGTATCCAGCGGATTGCAAAGATTATTATTTTTGTCCCGATGGTTATGGTTTATGTCAAAATTTAAGTGTCTTATGTTTTTGTATGTTAATGAAGACCTTAGAAAACGATTTGACTATTTATTTTAAGTGAACGGTGTATATTATTAATTTTACAGAGGAATATTTTTAATTAGTTTATTAGCTCTAACGGATTAAATTTCCCAAAGTGGAGTATTTTGTTTATGTATATCCCTTAATTTTCAATGTACTGATCCAAAAAAAAATATTGTATGAAAAAAAACTGCAGTAAATCATAATGCAGTAGATAAAGTACTTATTAACGTGCATCACACCCCTACACGGTGGATCTTACAAAGCTCTAATAAAGCTCAAGCTATGAAAGTAGCTAGACGTTTGCCAACTTGACTCTATCGTTAACATTTCGCTATGTTTTTCATTGAATCCCCATTATAATTTAAGAAACGGCGTTGTTTACGAATATTACACAATTTTAACATAAAATAAATACAACAGAAAGTAATATTAATGCATTATTCTTTCAGATATAAATTATTTACACTATTTTAAGCGTTCATAACACAAAACTTTTAACAATGTGTTATTTTTGCTAAGCAGAGATCAGCTTAGGGAGGTATTTTCAAAAATCGACCCTCAAGAGTGTTATGGGGAGTTATAAATTAAAAAGAATCCTTTTTATCAGCTATTAGATCTACATACTTAAAATTTAACAAAGGTGTTTTTTTTTCTCTTTTTTTTTTGTTTAGCTGAGATATGCAAAAAGCTTTTTTTGTTTAATTTGAAATTCACTTAAAATTAACTCATTAAAAACTTCTTTATCCTTCAATCTGTGTTGTTTAATTTTTCAGTTCACCCGTGCGAAGAACGGGTATACCAGCTAGTTGATAATACTTTCTTCATCGTTTTACTCGTTCTCGTTGTTTCTTTTTGTTAATTCTTACTACACGTATATCATGCCATTTCGCGCTCTTTCAGTCGTGTTACTGAAGGATGCTACCATCTGATTTAACAGGAATGGACGGAGTGCGGTTCTACACAGAAACACGAACAAATATATATGATGGGTGATCAGTGACCAATGTGCGAGGAAATAAAGTTGATAATGTTTGTTCCCATATAAACAACTCATTTATTAGACGAAACAATGCGAGTAATACAACACTTAAGTTATAATTTACAAAGTTAATCAAAGTTTACATGGTTTCAAGATTCACACTGAAACGGCATAACATAAAGGACAATCATCTTCATGGGGAGTGAAGACTCAATCTTCTCGTACTTTTTCCCACACTATTGTGCCAGTAGTTGAGCCCTCTGTTGAGAGAACGGGATTCTGGAGACAGGATACCACAGGTCATCTTGACATTTTTAGCACCCTCGATAAATGATTTCTAGCATAAACACCAAAGGAATAAAAATAAGTAGCAAGAAATTAATAAATAAATAAGAAAATAACGGTCCACCCTTGTGTTCAAATTTTTTTTTCTACAATTCGGCTCGAATACGGAGACCGTAGTTTCATAAAGTCTGCTTCTGAGGTCTTCTGAGGTAAAGTCTGCTTTTCTGTTTCCCCTCTCTCTTGTGGTTTCATTGCCTTGATACTTTGCGTGACGAAGTACTCAGATTGCAGTTTCGTTCCAACACTGAACTGTGTTATTTGAATTGCCACTGAATTACCAAATTTATACTGATTAAATGTTTTTCTCAGGCGGTATATACTGTGATTTTTTTTCCTTACATTTACTATATATTCCATTTCGTTCATCTCACATCTTTTCTCGATCGTCTATCAGTACAAAATATACATCCTCTTAAACTATGTTAGGATTTCAGTACACAAAATTTTAGCCAAAAAAATTTAACTCAAACAATGGGATCGAATCCTCAAAAGACAATCAGACAAAACAACAAGTTTTTAGAATAATAAATTAAAATGGGTCTCAATGTTATCATGTAGTGTTATATCAATGAGAAATGAATGATATGCCATCTCAGATTATATAATCTTCATTTGAATGCAATTCACTGTTGCGAAGCCTTTTGCTAATAGCTCTTGCTTAAATGAGAGAGTGCTTATTAACTTTACGCTCTAAAGCAACGTGAGGGATATTGGCAGAATATACCAAGGAACTGAGCTCCCAAAAGAAAGGTTTACAGCTACAAAAAATTTTACTGCCTCCGGGAAAAAATTAAAGTTTACATTTTAAACAACAAAAGACAGTAAAATAATGCAATACAAATTTAACAAGTAAATTTTAAAATACGATATACATACGTGTACGTATACATAATACAAAGCAAAAATATTAATTTTAAAAAAATTAAACATAAATGGTATAAGAGAAGGAAGAAAGAATATGCATTATTCTCTCTCTCTCTCTCTCCAGCATTCTTATAAATACACAAAAATAATAAAATTATCCAATACAAATGCACCATACAGGCCCAAAGAAAGAAAGGCAGGAAACATAAAATAATAATAGTAATGAAAATGTTTCTTTCGATTCATGTTTTCAGTTGACGTCATCATTTCCTGTTGATACTTTTTCCTCTTAATCTGTCATTCAGTTTAAAGAAAAATGATTCAGCACCAGAAGGAGGATAATTCATTACAGACCCCCTCCCCGATTTCTTAAAGAAACATAAAGGAAGAATGCAGCAGTATAAAACAACTATGTAACAGACCTCGTAATTTTGGACTACGTTCAAATGATGAGGACGACACATGCACTGGCACCCCTCTCTCCTAACTTCCACTTAACGTCAATAGAAGGACTTTGAGCCCTGACATTTAATGTGCATCAGCCCAGTTTATCTTTATTAGCACCAGGATCCCAACACATCTCCCACCGATCAGAAGTTCATGACCCTCACCACTTGGCTACGACGACCGTAGCTCTTGCTTAGGGAGAGACACTAAATTTTACATAAAAGCAAAATTAGATTTCCCATAGATTTTTTAAGACCAACAACAGTTTTCTTTTAATTTGAAAATGTTTTACAAATTAAATTTCCAGTCTGTTTGTAAGCGACTTAAATATATATACCGAGCTATTTCTTCTTACCATACAAATTTTAAATTCAATTTACTTAATTAAGAAACAAAATTTTCTTATGGTATCCGACTACGCTCGGAACCGTGATTTTCATAAGCGCATAAACGGATAATTTTCATGATATTTAGTGTCACTTAGATTAACATATATGCATAAAGTTATTTTAAGGACATTTTGAAAAAAAAGTTATTTAATTACAATATTTTGGCAAAAATCAACTTAGAATAAGATTTTTTCCAAATGTTCTCCTTTTGGGAAAAATGCTTCTACTATAATAATATTTCCCCTGTATATAGCTCAAACCTCTGTTCAGAGGCTCAACTAGAGTTTTTGAAATACATAACTTAGAAGAGGGTTTATTCATATTTTACGACAACAGAGGGGAGCAATTTTAAGAAAAAAAACGCGAAGAATTATTTCAAATGGTAGTAATTCTGCAAATTATGTGAATTTTTCAAAACTTCTAGTTGAGCCTCTGTAGAGAGGTCTGAGCTGTATACAGGCAAAATATTATTATAATAGAACCCTTTTTTATAAAAGGAGAACATTTGGAAAAAAGATTATTCTAAGTTATTTTTTGCCAAAATATTGTATTTAAATAAATACTTTTTGTCAAAATGTCCTTAAAACAATTTTATGTATGTATTCTAATCTGAGTGACACTAAATATCATGAAAATTATCCATTTATGCGCTTTTTAAAATCGTGGTTCCGAACGAGGTAGGGTACCTTAAGGAAATCCATTAAAAAAAATTTCCCAAATAGACGTGCATGAAGAATCAATTTTAAAAATAAAATAGTTTATTTAAAAAAAAGAACTGAGAGATTAAATTGAATAGAATCAAATGAAGAGAGAAACATAAATCCCTAAGTGCTCTGGGACAACGAATATGATGACAGGGCACGAAAACACAGACACTGAAAAAAACTTGGACAAAGCTTTGCATTTTTTTTTTCAAATCTTAACTGTATTTTTTCAATCTTGTCCCCAAAGACCTTGTCATTCTTTTCAACCGGTTCATCAAAAGAAGAAAAATGCTCTAGAGCTTAAGACTCTACAACTCTATTCTTCACAGACTATATTTAAGAACAGCTAAAAGATTTTGAAGACTTTATATTGTCTGCAAATAGGGAAACACACAAAGAAATAAGAGAAAAAAAATTACTTGTTTTCAAATTAGATAAAATGTTTTTAGTTTTCTACTTTGGAGCGTCAAGAAATGTTACAAAAAAACACAAAATGCAATGTAACGATGAAGTAGAATAAAATATCACCCTTTCACCAATTTCTTTTTACAGCTTTTTTCATACGTAGGGCTTTTGAGAATTTTCTAGCTTGTCGAAGGAAAAAGTACATATATAGAGCTATTTTGACCTGATGAGTTCCTCTCAGGTAAACATCGCTTCGTTAATGAAAATTATTTAATTTTTTGTGGAAGGTCATTTCATAGTCTACCAAAACGTCCAATCTGATAAAGTTCTTACATCTTGATTTACTTGTTTTAGAAGTCAGCTCCAAAGAAGTCGGTGGCTTAGAGATAGAATGCCCACTTCTTAAGCTTAAGGTTGAGGGTTCATTCCCGGGGCTGGAGTCAATTGATTTTCTGGATGAAATTGTAGCCATGCATGTCATAATTATGTGGCATGTAAAAAACCCTTGAGTATAAATTTGGCTCTGGTACACTCGGAAAAATTAAATCATGGCAGTACTTAGCATTCTACTAGATCTTGAATTAAAATTAATTCAAGCATCGTGACTTGGTAGCGAAACCACCACTAGATGATTCTATCATAAAATGGTTCTCGCATTTGGGGATTTAACGTGTCTACAAAGGCTTAGTTGCAAATACGCAGTCCATTAGAGGAAAAACTTGTTTTAGGAGTACTAATGCAAGTACTAATACTTAAACCTATTATTTATTTGATTTTTTAATTAATTGTTTTTCCCTGGAAACTTGTTTTCGTTATGAGATATTTAATTGACTCAACAGTTTGAAGAAGGGAATGAACTCCGAAACTATACTTAAGGAAAAAAATTTTTAAAAATCTTGTTAATTTTCTTAATTATTATTTTTTTGCGTAACCCAACTTTTGTAAGATTATTATGTTAATTATTTACATTCATTTTTATGTACAAAAAAAAATCTAATAAAATTCGATATAAACAAAAAAAATCAGTTATTCATAATACTTAATATTTTTAACACAACTGATCGTTATTCCAGCAGCAAATAAATTTTTGAAAAACTATTAATATTTATCTTTTATTTTATAGCAACTTAAGAGAAATTTGTGACGCACGTGAGTCAGTACAAAGAACTTTAATTGTAGTAGTAACTTTTTCCATGCGAAGCTTTTTTCGAGATTTTATATTTGCAAATTTCTTAATTATAACAATTTCTTCTAGCTGTCAACAATCAAATAGTCTGAGTGATAAAAGCATAGATCGCTTATGTTTCTTTAAATCATATTTTAAAAATAAGTTATTAACATATTTTTTTATTTGCGCATTTTTTTAGCTCAATATATAAATAAGTCTAAATTTTTGAATTTTTTGTGCATGTTTTACATAATTATTATTGATATCAATTAAAAGTAGCCTGCTCTTCAATTTTTTGAAATTATGATACGTTCCCGGGAATCCCAGGAATGACTATTATGTTCCCGGGATTTCCAGGAAATTCCCGGAATGGGAAAATCTGGAAAATCAGATACTCTGCGTACAATAATATTGTTTTCTTTCACAAAATGGTAGACATTTTTAACCCGTTCAGGACCATGATCACATCATCATCTCCCTCCTGAACACACCGGTGTGATCAGAGTTTGGAATGTATTTATATTAAATTTTACAAGGCACTAATTGGCGGTAAAGTACATTTTTTTCGAATAATGTTTAACAAAACTTTGAATTTTAATATGTGTTTTAGGCTCAGAGTTTTTTTTTCATTAGATCTCTAATATTTATGAATGATTCTTTGGGAGAATCAGCATTTAAGGATTTGTAATTTATTGCTCTCTGGGTTTATGTTTATATTTTGACTAAGTTGGAAAAAGAAGGAAAGGTTATTAGTTTATTGAGCGTTAGACGTTCATAATAATGGTTTCAGTATTTATATTTTATGGCTCATATTTTCATCAATAATTTTAATACTAAAAAGACATTTAAATAGCAGATCTTCATAGAAAAACGTGATGATTCATTTTTAACGAAAAAGAAAATTTGTTCTTACTGTGACTCATTTTTAATATTAGTAAGACCAAACGATTCTCTTCCATTGCTAAAAACAGAAAACTTAATTACTAAAGTGATACTAAGAAAGCAAAAAAGAATTATAAGTATTAATTAAAAATAAAAAATGATACACATTAGCTGTTATTTAAAAGATTTATATCAGTTAGATCCGCATCGTTTGATATTTGCCAGATAGTATTTTGCAAGTTTTGCGTGTATTTTATTTTAATTCTCATAGCGAAAAGAGTTTTTTTTATTAAAATGAAAGCAAATTCTTTAAAGTTTGCAATATTGTTTTTTTAAATACAGCAAAAATTTTTGAACTGTATCTTCAGGTATTATCAAGTATAATAACAAAATACATTTTAGCATAATTGATTGAATTTAAGATTTTACATGAATTTTTAAGTGAAATTAGACTTAGCAGGATTGGTCCGCCGGTGAACCGCCAAGACATTATGGGGTGACTGCTAAGACTCGCATACTAAAAGATATATATTTGTGGAACACCGACGCCAGCTAGACTAAAGCATGAATTCTTCACAATGCATACGCCTATGTGTAGACTACGGGTCTTCAACCCGTGGCCGGCAAATGGGCCCTTGAAGGCATTTTAGTGTCCATTAATTTGAATTTGTGGCAATTTTTAAAAAAATACCTTTGTCTCTTTTTGTCGCAGGAAACTCCATTTATTCTGCTATTATTGATACTTTAACATTTTACTGATGTGTTTGATATCCATTTGAGATAAAATTTTTCTGAAAATGACAATTTTTTCAAAATTTTCATTTTATTTTAAATATTAAAAAAATCTGTCTTTGCATAATGCATTCTTATCTTAAACAGATTTGCAGGTTTTAATTCGACTTCTATTTAAGCTTTTTTGAAACTTTTTTTTTATATAAATTGCCTGACTGCAATGTTTTAGCAGTCGTGTGACCCCCGTGAAACACTGATAATTTATTGATGTGAGTCCCGAGATACTCGTATTCAAGATTGGGGTGGACAGTATGCAGACTAAGTCTTCTACTGAGACTAACTACGAGAACTAACTTTAAATGAATAGGATTTGTTTTTAATGTAACTTGAATTGTTTGTGTGTTAATATAAATTCCTCATTCTATATCAATAAATATGTGGGTATAATTATGTTTGTATCTTGCGTTGTGCTGAAAACGTCGTTTTAAAAGAGTAAGTTCTTTTTACGTGTTAGTTAAGTAAGTACATATTTTGTATTTATTATTGCTGTAATATAAATAGTGTTTATTTATTTTTAGCTCACGACACCTACGCCTATGGGTGAACCGTAACAGTTTGAAAAAATTAGAAGTAGACCGGACCATGTAAAAGTCTGCACACCCCTGCTGTAGACAAAACATGGATATGTCACAGGAAAATGATGAAATTAGGAATTTCATCAAATCCCTAAGGGGGATGATCAGTTGACGGGAGATGCAAAAATAACGTCTCTTCAATGTCATTTTTAGATAAAAGCAAGGAATCTGAACAAATCCCTGATATGTTTCATTGAAATGATGAAATAATATTGTCAAAAGTTTAAAAGTGTTTATTTAACAAATATGGCTCATTATTAAACGTAGAAGTAAGTAATGCAGCAATAGTCAATGAAATAAAAATTATTATTCGAAACTAATTAGCAAATAATTAGCAAATCGGGATGGTATTTTTTTATGAGTAACAGCTTTCCTCTCGGTCTGTTTGAAGAAATTGGAAGACCGAATGCATAGTTAAATTAAAATATAGAAACAATTGGTAAGTAAACATGCTGAAATTGATAAAAGATAAGTTGAAATACTTAACCATTTCAAAAATGAACACATTCCATATGAAGTTTGAGTTATTATTATTGAATTTATTTTTTGCTGCCTTGGAACTAACGAAAGAGTCTTTTCAGTTGGTAATTTTTGAGCAAGTGAGAAATCAAGATTAAATATTGATATTTTACCTGCAGTACTTACAGTAAAGATAAGAGATATTTTTTGCTCCTAAATTATTGAAAATAATATATTGACAAACAAAGAAATTCATTCAGTGAGAAAATACTCGTTTAAGTAAATAATTAAAAGCGTAACCATAATTAGCGCATTTTTGTTTGAATTAATAAAGTGTTTCATATATTTATGGTGTAACAATTCTTAGATTTTTGGTCCTCCTTTCCATTGCAAAAAAAACTGGTCACCTCAATCTTATCAATAAATGAACATCAACGATAAATGAATATATATATATATATATATATATATATATATATATATATATATATATATATATATATATATATATATATATAAGGTGTTATTTTTATGTTTCAAAACATTCTTTTTTTTTCTAACACAAAAGTTAAAGTTCTTATTTTTCATATACCCCTAATAGACACCTTCTAAACTTTGCAAAAAAATTGAAAAACTAAAAAGCAAAAAAAGTACTATGAAAACACAAAGTAATATTCCTTTCTGTAAGAAAAAGATAGCTTCTGTGATAATCTGATAAATGCATGTTTTTAAAGTATTTGAGTTAGATTCCGCAAAATCATCCCCCACTTCTACTTTCTACGATATTCTACAAATGTTTTATACTTTCCCGATGAAAACTTAACACTTTCTCGATTCTATGGAGATGTAGGCGAAAGAGAAAAAAAAAGCTTACAAATACTTTTTTTCGATAAACAGACAAATCGATCCCTCGGTTTCCTATTGCAGCTTAACTCAGTTTTGGGAAGCTTGAATAAAATCCGTTTACTCAGTTTTCGAAAATTCAATAATCCCCAATGCAGCATTTTGAAAATGCTATTGAGAAACTGTTACTATATTAGATTATTATTAGGATGTTCCTCGCTTTTCCTGAAGTTAAATTCTTCGCTTAAAGTTTTAATGTCCGTTCCAGCTGTTCAAACTCTTTCATATCCTGGTTCACAATACTAGCTCAGCTATGCTATTCAAATATTCAAACATTTATTCGTTTTACTCCTGAGGTAGTTATTGAAGCGGTTTCTCATGTTAAAGTAATGCAATAACTGCTATAAATTTAATTCTAAAAATTTAGTATTAGGAAATAAAATGTATACAACCGGAATGTATCGCGTTAGTATATTTTGTTATAAAAAATTCAGCATTATTATACTAAATTAATATTCTAAATCAAGTTTAATATTAAAAGAAAATTTTAAAAATCGTTGGTTTTGCATTGCGTATTATGCCTTTTTCATTAAATGTCATGGCTTTTATCTGTAACTGAAATAAAAAACTTACTTAGCAAGTACAACATTTTGAATGCATAAAAACTGTGTGGCTTATAATCTAGTAATTTGTAAAATATATGTGTATTCACAAATAAAATCCTCTTAATTCCATATTGGTTGCCCTATGAAGATTATTTCAAGCAATATAAAATGTTAAAAAAAATTTAATGTATATTTAATAATAAAATGCAACTGAGATTCGCAAATGAAATGTAGATGATATATGCCCTAATAAGTCTATCATGTTTGGAATTTTATCTCATATATTTATGTGTGAGATTAATTATTTCTGTTTATACTTTTAAATCTTTTAAATTTTAGTAATTGACATTTTTCTCTATCATAAATTATAGACAGAAGTTTTTTCATCATTTTTATTGAAACTTTTGCTTTTTTTACAAGAAAAATAAGGCTTTATAAAATATTGTGTGCGTGCGTGTGAGACACAGAGAGAGAGAGAAATATAAAGGAAATACTTTCTATTTTTGTCAAACTCAAACACCACCACAGCGCAAAAATACCCCATAACATATGCAAAAATATGAAAATTGTGTTTTTAAATAATCTTTTGTCCATCAAATCAAACTTTAACTAAACAACTTCTTTTTCTGTTATTTGAGTCGCAATCGCAATGTTTACGAAACAAAGAGACAAGATTCTCGATATTTCATCTTAATTTAAGCTCACAGTTCATATAAATTAGCCTGGCTATTATACCGTGGTGTAATTATATGAAGAAGTAAAAAGAAGTAAGAAGTTTCTTATGAGAGAGGTGTTGAAAATAGTTGTGGAGTGTTAGAAGTATTGGTGATTGCATTGCTGATTGATTTGGCCCCCACACTAACTACTCTATTACTTAAATTTTAAAAATAATTCACCAAGTATAAAAAATGAAATCCCCTAAAATAAACTGAATTAGGTAAAGGAAAAAGGAATAAATTTCTTCTGTGTCTGAGAATGTATTCTTAAATATATGGACAACAGCATCAGTTCATCAATAATATCCCTGTTTCTATCTTTTTCTTTGTCGAACTTGAGCAATAAGTAGTATCTGTTAATAAAGCAATAAGTAGTATCTATCATAAAAAAAACTAAAATCTGAATTTTTTACTAAAGTAATACTATTTCCCTCTTTGAAGATAAAAGATCTAATACAAGCAATGTTTTACCCAGATTATGCCGAAAAAATATCTTACGTGAGGAACCATGCCTTGTTCTCTCAATTAAGCGTTAATTTTTAGTACGGTGTTTCTATGACATTTATGCGTGCTAATAAGTTTACTAAAGCAGGTAATTTTGATAATCGTGATGAAATTTATTAAAATATGTACTTTTTCAGATTATGCGGCCTTCTTCAAAACAACTACTACCTTGTCATTTTCAAAATAGCACAACAATAAAGATTTGTATTAAATACGCAAAAAACAATCTATTTACAAACAAATCCGTATGTTTGTCCCGTCTTTTTGTATCAAATATTTTGGGTATTTTTTGCGGTCGGAATTGTGGTTGGATTGGAACTGTTACCTCATCTATTCTAATAATTATCATTGCTAAAACAAAAGCATGACTTTTCAAGTTTTTACCTTTCCATAATACTTGTATGCGTAGCCTAGAACAATTTCTATGCATCAATGATGTTTGAACAATGACAGTCTATTTAACAGGCAATGTGTGTGCCAGTAACTTACCCCCTATCAGCAGAATATGATCCTAGTCAATATGGAAGCAACGAAACATTTCTGCACATGCGGTAAAAGTTCAACAAAAATGATTTATGGGGTTTTCAACGTTTGTTGGTGGATACGTCGGTTCAAGCATCTTATGTCCATCTTATCACATTGGCAACCGTGAATGGTTACATTCCGATACATTGTGGACGCAATAGGGGATTTTTAGATGAGATGTGAAATGACGGTCTAACTTGCTCTGAAAATTAGATCATGTTAAACTTCCTGAACCTAACCTATTTGCTCTCTTCGTTAGCACCCTGGCTTCTCTGCTATTTCTAAGATCTTCAGTTTGTGATAAACACCTCTATTGAGAGAGAGAGACTGGTTTTCTTTGCCAATAAAGACATGCTATTATTGCAAAATATTTCAATGTCTTATAGAACATTATCTAACAAGAAGTAATAGGACACCTGTTATATAAAAAGAGAAGGATATTCACTCATCATGAATAGATGGTGAAGTATCAGCGAGAGGTAATTGCAACGAAAACCGTCCGGGACATAATTTTCATCAATTGTTATGTAATGCAAACGACATTTTCTTCAGAAATGTTTAGAGAAAACACATCAGTTCACCCATCCATTTTGGATGGCTGGGGCACCCTTTCCATCGACGCTTTAACTCGATTCATAGGTGCTTGATAGGTTTAAGGTCCGAAATCAAAACCTACCAGTTCAGTCACTGAGTTTCAATATAATCTTATCAAGCCCTAATTTATCTTGCAATCTGGCAGCTGCAGCTGTCATCCTAGAGACAGCAACCACCTACCCTTTAAAGTTTCCACAAAATAGGAATTGATCCTCGAGAATGGTTCAGTAGATTACGGCAGCGTTTCTCAAACTGTGTGGCGCCCCCTGTGGGGGCGCGAGCCTATTGAAAATTAAAGATTTTAAAAAATGATTTTTGGAATGAAGTAAACCAAAAGGCTTCCTGACATAATAAAAAATATACAGTTACACTGATATAATTTATATATATCATCTGGTGATCATCAAAAATAAAATATCCTGTAACCAAATAAAAAAAGACATTTTGTTTGCTTTGTTGTAATCCTACGATGAGAGATTTTTTATTACGTTTCTTTTAACCCCTAAAATACTACTTTTGATTATCATGTATTTGACCTTCAAACTTACTGGTATGTTTCACTCCGTCTCTTTTCTTTTAGGAAAGTTGTAAATAATATAGGTGCAGAAGGCCAGCGGCAAACCAACCACGCCTCCCAGCTGGCTCACTTATAAAAGTTCTTGAATATAATTTTTTCAATAATAAGTGATGCTGAATAATTAATATGAAAGTTAATTTAGTTTGTTTTTTATTTCAGAATAATGTTTTGAGATTAGTAAATATTTTTATAGACAGTTTTATTTTTAGTTCAGTTGCCTTAAGGTTTGCTATATACAAATATATATACACTACTGGCCATTAAAATTGTTACACAAAAAAGACAGCATGCTACAGACGTGAAATTTAAACGACAAGAAGAAGGTCTTCAGATATGCAAATGATTAGCATTTCAATGCATTCAGACAAAGCAGGCGCCGCTAGAGACACCCACAATGTGTTTAAAAGAGGAAGTTTTCAACCGCTTCCTCATACACAAATTGCATTTGAACGTTGTTGCCTGGTGAAAAGTTGTTGTGATGCCTCGAGTAAGAAGTAGAAATGCGTACCAGCACGTTTCTGACTTCGATAAAGATCGAATTGTAACGTACCGGGATTGCGGTTTATCGTATTGCAGTATTGCTGTTCGCATTGATCCAATGACTGTTAGCAGAATATGGAATCAATGGGTTCAGGATGGTAATACGGAACGCCGCGCTAGATCTCAACGGCGCCTATCACTAACAGCCGAGAAAACAGGCATGTTATCCCCATGTTCTTAATGGATAGTGCAGCCACGTCAGGAGCCCTGAGTCAAAATTGGGGTCATTTGCACGCCAACAAGTATCTGTGAATGAACAGTTCAATGACATTTGCAGCAGCACTGACTCTCAGCTCGGAGACCAAGGCTGCGGCTACCCTTGACGCTGTATCACAGACAGGAGCGATTTCAATGGTGGGGTCAACGACGAAACTGGAAGCACGAATGGTGAGACGTCATTTTCTCAAATGTATCCAGATTGTGTTTATATCATCAAGATTGCCGCATCCGTGTTTGTCAGCATCGTGGTGAACGCACATTGGCAGCATGCATTAGTTATCGTCCTACTGGTAAAACACCTGGATTTCTTGTTCGCACTGACAGCCTTTTGAACAATGCTCGTTACATTTCTGGTGTGTTACGACTCGTTGCTCTACTCTTTATTCGAGCCCTGTGAAACCTTACGTTTCAGCAGGATAATGCACGAGCGCATGCTGTCGGTATTGTGCGGACCTTCCTTGATACGGAAAATGTTTGGCTGTTGCCTTGGCCTGCACGTTCACCAGATCTCTCACCAACAGAAAACATCTGATTCATGTCTGCCGAGCTACTGGCTCGTCACCATACGCCAGTCCCTACGGTTGATGAGCTGTGGCATCGTATTGAAGCTGCTTGGGCATCTGTACCTGTATGTGCCATACAATCTTTGTTTGACTCAATACCCAAGCGTATAAGTGCTGTAATTTCTGCCAGAGGTGGTTGTTCTAGATACTGATTTCTCAGGATCTATGCACCCAAATTTCTTGAAAATATAATCACTTGTTATTCTCAGTATAATATATTTGTTCAATAAATATCATTTTGCTTTCTGCATTTCTTCCTGATGTAGCAATTTTAATGGCCAGTAGTGTATATATTAGCATAAAATGCATAATTAGTTAATAGATAAAACAGTACTTTAATAGTTAATGTTCCTTATAATTATTAATTAATAATGTGTGTGGGGGTCAAGTTTCTTTTTAATCTCTTTAACATTTAATTTTTATGATAAAAAATCACAAAGACAAATAAAGAAATTCAATTCGCACATATTTTTTAACTTTTGAGAGAAAAATTTATGTATGATAGTTAAAAAGTACTTTTAATATATATTTAGATGATTTTCTTTATTGATTTCAGATATATATGCGTGATATATATTAATTTCATTTTGGGAATTGATTAATCATTCTCAATTTTGAGAATTGGTAAATCTCATTCATTTGGGTAAATAATATTTCACTGGAAGATACTACTGCATAAAATGATACTCCCTAAATATATATAAAGTCCCAAAACACAGCAAGATTTTCGCCGTATCATTACAAAACACAAATGCTGCAGTAATTAGGATCTACAGCTATGCGAGTCAGATCTGAATTCTGTAATGACCGTAATCAAGTCTCATCAGCGCCTTTCATGCCGCGATAAGCTTTAATGATTCAGAACCATTTACAAAGAGTTTAATCAATGTTCGTTATAATTAGCTTCCATTAATATGATTAGCACTTTTGCACCAAAGAGCTTCGCCTTTGCTCTAATGTGAGATTAATGTAATTTTAAATCAACCGTTCCACTATGAAAATTTTCCAGCGTGAAGCACTTTTAGATAACTTAATGAAGAGTTATGAATGAGAAGAATTTTCATTAGGATGACTTTGACAATTGTATCAAGTT
This sequence comes from Trichonephila clavipes, assembly GCA_019973935.1. Classification (NCBI taxonomy): domain Eukaryota; kingdom Metazoa; phylum Arthropoda; class Arachnida; order Araneae; family Nephilidae; genus Trichonephila; species Trichonephila clavipes. The sequence goes on from BMAU01018758.1 coordinate 458,861, forward strand.
GGGTAACTGAATGACTTTGCTGACAAAAAATACATCCGAGGGAGTAATCAATCTTGCATTTGATTTACTCAAGGAAATAAAAAATAAGGGGTATTACAATTCTTCCTTTTCATTTTGTATTGTTAATGGATCTCACATCAGTTTCACATTGTGTGAAAGATATTCCTCTGATAACTTTTAACACGCTAGTATCTGAATTTAATCCAAACCTTAATAATGATTTATTAGTTAACTAAGTTTATTTGTTTCCGTAAAATTAAATTTTTTGTTTCAAATTTGTTTCAAATTTTTAGAAATCCCAAACGTTTTATTCTTACGACTTTACTGTATAGTTTTCAAAACCATTACATCATATTGGAATTTATCATATGATGATATAACCATTACATCATTATTTTTGTATCATTACGACCGTTCAATATATACAGTCGGACCCCAATTTAACGAACCGCTATTTAATGAATATCGCAAATTAACGAATTTTTCTCTTTTCCTTATTAAAAGGAAGGTAAAAACCCTATTTAAGGAATAATAAACCCAGATTTGAAGAAATATTCCAACAGCTGAAAAATAATTTTTAATCAGTTTGTATTAGAAAAAAATGGATATTTTTTCAAATGACTTTATTTTTGTCCGGAACACAAAAAATATTTTTCTAGTAAGTAGCAAATTTTGATAGGAAAGGGTTCAGACCGTTATTAGACTTAATAGGTGTAGATGAGTCGTGCGTGCAACAACACATCGCATTAGTTTTGAATATGACAGAAAACTTCTTTCTTATCTTATTCCACTTCACAGTGCAAAGAATATTTTAAGATTTCAACGATTATGTTACATTTGATGACGGACTGTCTTGTGAGCGACTTCTCCCTGAAGTTGCTCCCTCACCGTCTTGCTTACATAAGAGTGTGGGAGGAATCAAAGCAGGACCAGAAACTTCCAATATAACGATTATTTATTTTACTCAAGCACACTAAACAACAAAAGTTTAAACCTTAAGTAAATGTTCTAGGAGATAAAATAGGAAGAAAGCAATAAATCTTAAGTGAACAAGCGCAAGTAATCAATTTAATTTAACCTAATATATCGTTGATTACAAATTCCCAATCCACTAATTTAATACAGTGGCAAACACCGCTCCTAACTTAAGTTGCGAAAATCAACTTGATTATATCTCACCTTCTTGGCGACTGTAACAGTTTCTCAGCTCCTTCTTCCTTTACAATTACAAAACTCTGTGACTTTATATAGTCAAACTAATCTACATATCAGGGTTTCTTCTTGAAAGGGATACCAGCCCGAAGATTTCCCTAGAGGATTAGTGAGAAGATCCCGTAAAGACAGTCTGTTTGAAGTTCAGGAAATTGCTGATTTGTCAGAGCCTATGAATATCGATTCTGAAGCGGAAAATGAAATTAAACTCTTATCAAAACTGCTGCATTTTCTAATACTTTATATTTTTTGGAAACTGTGAAAACGCACCTCATGCAGCTGGATGTAAATGATGCAGTACTTTTTTATCTGCATAAAGTCGGAAAAAATAACTCTTTCGAGTCAGGAATCGAAAAAATATCAAACAATTATTAGTTAGTATTCTAAAATGTCCAATTAAATAGAGCTAATAGTATTTTTAGCTTTTGAATAATAAAAAATGTGCAATTCCTTACTATGGATATGTTTTGTGTAGTTACTTATTACCCCAGATTTAACGAAAAAAATGTTCGGTTCCGACGAATTCATTAAATCGAGGTTCGACTGTATATACAGAGTTCTCAAAAATTTAACGAACTATTGACAGGTCACTTACTAAAGGAAATATAACAAATTATCAGTACAATGTTTTAAATTTGTTTTAATGATTAATTTTTTTAATTTGATTCTATTTTATTCGTGCACACAAGCGTGACTCGATGAAAATATGCTCAAAATAGTTTTGTTGTTTATTTGAGCATCAAGTAATTAGTGTGTTTTATATATTGCGTAAAATTACAACTATTCCTTGATATGAAATTAAATTAGTGAATGAATAATTTTAAAAAAATGTTAAACGTACTAAAAACATTGAAATTTGTGTTCAAAGAAAATAATCAAAAATGGAGCTGAAATTTTATAAACATTATGATACAGGTAACTGATATGCTTTTTTACAACAGAGGAAATTAAATATCTGATATCAACTTATCTTCAACAACACATTTAATAGGAAGTATATATGATATTATTCCAGAATGGAGTTGACAAATCCTTGAAATTCAATCGGGGCACTCTAAATTGCATCACTGGCAGTTTTTTTGAAATTCTGGGCACTACAAATGCTTTTTACTAAAATATCAGAGAAAAATTAGGGCATAAAAAGATTGAGATAGACAAAGACCTGCAGAATTTCAACCTTTTACTTAATTTATCCTGTTGCGCGGTATTCGTCTGCCCCCGCAAACAGTATTCGTCTGAAGTAATCCAAAACAGTGACGTCATTCAGCATATTTTATCTATTTCTTATAAACAAATAAATGATGTTTAAAATAAAAAGATGTTTAAAAATAAATGTGTTTTGTCGTGAGTGGCAATAGTTATTGACTGTGTAAACACACAAAATAATAAAAGAAGAGAACGAGAAAATGGCGCTGTTGTTTTTAAATGCTTACTTAGTTTAATAATACCCCTTGATTTTTGATAGAACTATAGTGTATTTCTTATTATTGTTAAAAATCTCTAATGCACCTTTTACATTTATTTAAAATATATTTTCCAAAATACAGGTGTTCTATTTTATTGTGGTATTCCTGACACATTTTTTGTGAGAGAGATGAGAACTCGACGAGAGAGAGAGAAGAGAGTGTGTGTAAGAAGAAATCACACAAGCAGAACTCGACGTTGGAGATGAATAATTTCTAAAAGAAGCCTTCGAAAAATGTTTCCAGGGGTAAAAAGGCCGTTTGGGCTAAGTGCATGGAGGCGAAAGTGCCGTACGTTGAAAAGATACAAGTAGTATTGTTTTCCCATCCAAAGATCGAATGCTTCTTAGGCAGCTCATGTATATGACAGTCTGTATAAAAACGATCAACTTTTTCTACTAAAGTATACCCCTTAATATTTCTTTTAAAAAATAAAAAATATTTGTATAGCAAACATATCTGAAAATATTTTTCTCCCTTTTTAAAATTCGTTTTAGAAAGAATATGGCCAGAGAAAAACATAAAGAATGTAAACGAATATGCTTCTAAAAAAATGCATAAAATTTCAAACAACCAATATAATTATCAGAAATAAAAAATTGATTAAGGGGGAGGGGGTAATGTAAATAATTATTGGAATGAAGTTCCTTTGTATGAGTTAAAAACAAGTTTTGTAAAAAGTACATATTCATAGTATATTTCTCTCCCTATCTAACTAAAAAAAGTTTTTGTGCTGCTGTAATAAATTTGTTACGTACTATCACAACAATGCCAATGCTCAAAATAACTCGCCAGGTTGGCAACCCCTATTCCAAATGTATCGTAAGCGCTGAATTGGCAATCATGTGCTTCGTTTAATGTAATGTCGCCAATACGGTTGCAATGGTACATCATTGTTAGCTCTCGCAGAAAATATTCTAACGATTGCCTAGACTGGAATCTTTACGTGAGAAAAAAGTCGTTGTCTCATACGAAGACTTATTTTCAATCAATAGAACTAAGTACTCTTTTCAGAAAGCTGCAACAGCTGCAGATTTATCAAAATCTGAGGATTTTATTAATGAAGCGTTGGTTCATTGGGAAATTAGAAATGAATTTAACTAAAGAGGAGAGCCAAGAACGAATTTTGTGAAAGAAAGAACAAATAAATAGAACTACGCATACAGTTTTACAATTTGAGCAATGAGGGAACAGTTGTATAATTTGCATAATGGGAGTTGGTTCGCGTTAGTTGGACAGGGGGTTACACATACGCACTAGTATTTATTTAAAATAAAAATGATTAATATAAATTGCAAATTATATAAGCAAATGTATTTAATATGTCAATAAAAAACATAAATAATGCTAAATATATAAATGAAAAAAAATTACTTTTATTTTAACATTTAGAAATCAACAGTAAGAGATTTCGTAGCGTTTGTTTTTTGAGAGGTAATAGTAATTGGTTAAAATCAACCATTATACATTTGGAGAAAAAAAAAAACAAAGTAGGATATTAAAAGCAGAAGCACAACATATATAATAAGCATATATTATTACAAATTATAAGGATCTTACTGTAGCATTAGGAAATTTTAAATTGTTATAATATTGAGCTTAAATTATAAGGCGTATAAGTAAAGTTTAAAAAAAAAGAAATTAAATGTAATTCTTAAGAAAGATGAATAGTAACATAGTTATTCAAAATAATTTAAATTCTTTTAAAATTGTTTTTCCCTCCAAGAGTAGTTTTTCTTTTCATTTTCAAAGACGCTATCAGTAAACAATTTGCAAGCACTGTCGGGAGATTTAATCTATTGATTGTTAATGAACGTCGTTCTTTAGGCTGCGTTACAGTTATTGGCAACGAATTTCGTAGTTCTGAACCTCTGTTGAGGACAGCACCTTACTCTCTAAACTTTCACCCCACGTCATCGTTCAAATTTTGAGACACGCCAGATTTTACGTGCATCGCCCCCTCTACATGCCAGGTCTTTCATGGCACCAGGAATGGAATGCAATACTTAACAGAGATTAAATTGTGGAATAAATTGATGATGAATAAACCAATATATATATATATATATATATATATATATATATATATATATATATATATATATATATATATATTTCATAGCTGATGATGTAATTGTGATTAGAAAAATACTTCACTGATCAAAATTTTACAAGTGAAAAAAATCAAACCTTAGTGAGAAGTTAAGAATAAACGGAAACAAAACTTGTGAAATTGTTAGCCAATTAATGCAAAAGTTTTAAAGGAAATGCTCCAGTCTTAAAATCTGTTTTCAGTAGAATTACTTATACACAAATATATAACTTTTCAGTTGAATATGTTTTTGGTGAAACCATATTCTGTATGTATGCGTGAAGTATATTAAAGTATTATAAATATTTATTAGAATATTATATATATTCCAATATTCCACAAAAAAATAGAATACATACTTGTATATCAATGTATACATACAATACTTATTATTTAAAATGTGTCTTTTATGTGCTGCTTACAATATATTTTGAATAAACTTTGAGCTTTGCTTTTATAATTCAATTTTTCTATTGTACTGAAAATCTCGTTGGGAATATGTTATCTTTCAAAAATTTTACTATTCAGACGAATACATTTTGCATGTATTTTACTCAAAAGAAAATGTGTTACGAGCATTTTACAAAAATGAGATGCATTGCTACATAATATTCCAAAGGCGTTAATTTTGTAATAATACGCCCTCTTATCGTGATCTTGACATTAGATTTATTAATCAAAAATTGTTTTCTAGGAAATTTCTCGCTATATTTAAATTTAGTTGATGTTGAGTTTAATTGTTATTGCTTTATATTCTTGTAAGGTTATTATCCTAATAGAAATGTTGCGTGAGATGAATGAGTAAACTAGTTCTGTAACAATCTGTGCATTAAGATTTACTGAAAGAGGAAACTTGTATAATAACTGTAATAAAAAGGGAAAATTTTATAGTTTATTCAGGCAATAAGCATTTTTCTATTAAAAAAAATTCCAATGTATAAACCTTTCATGATGATTAATGTGGCAATTAAGATTATTATGCTGTATTATTTTGTTTATTTATAGTTATATAGAATTCTTAAATAGAACTAAATGAAAAATTGGCCGAGGAAATATATTCTTCACTCGTCTTTGACTTCGGCTATCCATAGAAACTTTTATCTGAAAAAGATGCTTTTTTATTCCTATTTCAGAAAAAACTAAAAATCTGTTGTATGGAAACAGATTTTTAACGACACTGAGCATTTCACAAGTGCTGATAACATATTAATGGTGTTCTATATTGTGTATATTAGAGATAATATATTACGATTAAGTTTACTATCTTATATAATATTATTATATAATGGAATTAGAGAAAAGGGATTATGCTACTTAAATTAACTTCAGTTAATATTACATAATCGCTCTCATGATTTTCACATATCGTATTTTTTAAATTATTGTTTGGAATCCAATATAATGTGAGTAAGTTCTTAAGTCAAGAAGATAGATGTCTAAAGACGCCAAATCTATATCTTATGCAAGAATAGTAATATCTGTAACACTTCTTTTAAAAGTCCTCTCATTTATTTTTAAATATGTGTACATATTTAACTCTAAAAATACCTCCAAATATATATAACTCTAAAATAAAGAAGAATTGGATATCTTCAGTTGCATCTTTAAATTAAATTCCTAATTACCAGTTCTATTGTAACTTTTGCATTCTAGTGTTAAACTTTAAATTCATAATTTAACAGCAGCATTAATAGTGCTCAATAAAAGGAGCGTTCAAATGTTTTGAGGGAAATTATGCTGATCATTCGAAAGGTAAGAAATGGAATTTAATTATATATTAGATTTAATTAACTTGAAACATAAATAATTCCAAGTCATATACTGAAAGCTATAAATAATTTTTGTTTTGTAAAATTGAAATGAATGAATCGTACGCCAAAAGAATCTCAAAAGTTTTTGACTACTTGTTTTTAAATTACTATAAATTTCTTTATAAATTCTGGGGGGGTTGGTGCATTTTTTGCAATAACATGAAATATCTTTGTTCATAAGGAATCTTTTTTTAAACTTAAAGGAAATCAAAAGCAAAGAACATTATCTACGTCCAAGAGTAAACAAAATTACTTGTACTATAACCTCATCGCTCAAATATTTTTTTTAAATTTGGTGCACTTGATATAGCTCCATAAGTTAAAACTCCTTTTCACTTTAATTTTTGAGAATAATATCTGTACAAACAAACAATATACGAAGGTTGTCTAAAAGGTATCTGAACTTTGACTGGGAAAAATATATTACTTACGTGACGGGATTGAGATCCTAATATTCCTCAAAGTAAGCCTCTTGTGCTTTTTCACATAGCTCTTCGATTACTCCAACACCAAAATCACTTCTGGAATTCTTTTGTAATGATGTTTGTCTCCACGGTCGTATCATGATCTCCTCTCACTCTCAAAACGGGATCCTTCCAATAGCATCTTCAATTTTAAAAGTAACCAAAAATTGCAAGGATCCTTGTCTTTAGTATAGGAAGGTTAGAGAATGACTGAAATTCCATGTTTCACAAAGAGGATATAATTCTTCCTGTTCCAAGTCAATTATATAAATTTCACAACCATTCTGCGTATGTTCAAATAATTACCCAACATTGCATAGGCGGAATCTTTGCAGATGTCAACCTCTTCGGAAATATCTCGTACCATTAGGCAACGATTTCCTTTTAGCACTTTTTCACCCTCTTAATAACCGTTCCATTTCGAGTGCTTTAGGGCAGTGCTTCTCAAACTTTCAATACTGGTGCCCTCCTTTTCGATTACAATTTTTATCGCCCCCCCGTATACATTAATAATGTACTGAATGCAATAATAATGCACTTTGATACTAAAGCTACAATAGGCGATCTTAATTATAAACCATACAAATTAGTAACATAAGTATTAAATTTTGCATACTACTTTTAAGCAAAAATAACTAAATAAAATAATAGCATAATTATTATGTTAGTTTTCCTTTCTCTAATTTTTAAATTGAACATATTGCAAAATGCGGTGGCTGCTTAGAAGACAAAATATATATATATATATCTGCTAAATATAGAAAAAGAACTCAGAGGGTGAATTTCTAATCATAAGCATTCCTTATAAAAACCTTGCTTTGCAAGACAAGCCCATGGAAGTCGTTAATACTTATTAAACTTGTTCTTAATTTAGTATTAATTAATTAGTTATAAAATACTCTGTGCAGCACTGATACATTAAAAGTATACCGGCTGAAGTGCCCGCTGTTTGCTCGAGTTCATTTGTAAGAAAATAAAAACATTATTGATATAATAGCTGAATTGTAAGGAGAGCAAGGCCAAGTGCTCGACAATGTTTACAAAAATGTAAAATGATCTTTTTAAAACGATTGCTCAGATTATAATTAGTTTTAAGCGAATGGTAATTTTAAGCCTCACAGAATTAGCATTTATAAATGATGCGAAATAATGAACGATAATATAAATTTCCGATGAAGAATAATTGTATTATTTTTAATATTTAAAGCGAAAAAACTTCAACATGTTTTAACCCGGGAGCAGGCGCGCCCACGATACGGTCGAGCGGGGTTATTGAGTCACCCCAATCCTTTTTTTTTATAATTATTTTATTGTACACGAAACAAATAGTGATTCCAGTGAATAATTTAACTAAGAGAAAGTTTACTTACCTACTTTCAAGAACTTTTCAATTTTTCTTAGATAACAAATAGTTTTGCCAGAATTAACGATTTCGCAATCGGTGTGTCCCGCGCGACCACTTCCGGGTAAAAATTGTATTCATTATGATATGTATGTTACTGCTAAAAAAATTGTGTAAAACGTTTTTTTGCATGGAAAAAAGCGCAACAGAGAAATACATTACTTACAACTTCCCTAAATGAGAAACAAACACGTAAGAGAGGGGTCATAACTAACTGTACCAATAACTTAGAAGGTCATACAGATTACAGCTATAATGTGCAGTATTTCAAAAATAACGAAAGTGATGAATTTTTTATGTTCCTAAATTTCTTCGATTCTGGGTCTGGGATCTATTTTTTCTTTGAAAGAGTTATTATGTTAGGCTTAAAAAGAAAACGTAGTAAATAAATCTCTCATCATGGGATTATAGCAAATCAAATAAAAGTTTTTTTTATTTGGTTATAGGATCAAAGATAGCTAATTAAGTATTGAAGAAGTTTTTATTTTTGATGACTTAATATCGCGTGCCTATAAATTATATTTGAGTAAAAGTGCATTTTTTATGTCTGAAAGTATTTTATTTTAATTCATTCCAGTAAATTAATTTTTTTTTAATCTTCAATTTTCGATATGCTCGCGCCCCTCGTAAGGTTATTGCCCCCCCCCACTGTCTGAGAAACACTGGTTTAGGGCTTTCCAGAAAGCTGGATCGGTGATCAAATTTGTGTTAACCTTAAAACATCATCAAGCATATTTGCACCCAAGTATCTACCTTTAAAGTATACTCATGCTCAATCTTAATAATTGTTTTCCTGTGAGAATCCCCAGGTATTTGACAAAATTTGATGCAAATCTTCTCTTTCATCTTGCGGGAAATGAAAGTTCCTACGAATATTTATACGAGTACCTCATTTGTGGTAGTCATTAGGTAAAACTAGGTATCAACTATGTAGGTAATGAACGTGGAGAAAAATTTCAAGCATGTACATTAAAATATATTCTTTAACTGGAGAAAGTGGCGGCAGGCTAACAGATTGTAAAAAGGACTATGTATACTATAGGATAGGGAAAAGAACTAAGTGTTATTTTTAAAATCTTCACACCAAAGATTGCTATTAGCATTTAAAATGCATGAAACTTCTAAACAAAATATCAAATTTTAAGGGATAGAGTTTTAATAATGGTAGAGTTTAAATACATGCAATGCGAAATTTGTCTAAAAAGTATCTGACCTTCAGTTTTTTCGTTCACAGTAGCATTCGTATTGTGTAATTAATGACTATGTGTATGCAATTAATGTATAACTATTAATACATTATCTTAAAAATTAACATTTTGTCGAAGGGTTGTGCACACAATAAAAGTTAAGGGTAATTTGGTTTGAGGATTTTAAAAATAACATCTAATTCTGTGCACCACGTAAAAAAGATTTCTTTATCATTCAGAAAGTTGTTTTACAATTGTAAGAAAAAGAAAAAATCATTTCTACACAAAAGAAAAGAAAAAAAGAAATCTATTGATTAATTGTAGTGATAAAATTGCACAAGTTATTAAATACTAAATATAAAAATCACAGAAGCTAAGAAAACTTATATTTTATCACAATAAATTACCATTTGGAACTTGCATTTTTGTATAAAATTATTTAAACTATCTAATTACTTAGAAAGTTACGTCATATCACTAATTTACGCTTAGAGTAAAACGGAACTTCTTCTTTATTGAATATTTTCTTTTTTTAAAGAAATTAATATAAAGTTTTAATAATTTTAAATTACATTCTATTTGATTTCTCAATGGTATTTTATCTAATTAGTTAACGTATTTTGCATATTTACAAGAAATCTGCTTGAGGGAAAAAATATGGATTTTAATTTCGAATTAAGGTATCCGGCTACCCAAAACTCAGGATTTTTTTTAAATATTGACAAATTTTTTTACGATTTTGTTTTACAGGCCATTTTATTAGCTTTATAAAAATACCAAGTTTTTTATATTACACTCACTAGAACAAAAACTACAAGTGTTATAGTAAAAGCAGATGCCATAGCTTTACATAAGATATCAAACTTTAAAATGCGTTTTACTCGAAATGTATTTTTTTTTAAAGTTCAAACAAGGACAGAAATTGCTCAAAAAGTTTTAAAAATAATTTACTGAAATTTTGTGTGTATGATCTGTATAACAGTAGAAGTGTTTTAACATTCATGTTTATCAATCACTGTTTTATTACAAAATTTGCATTTCTTTATGTGAATATAATCATTGGTTTTTAAGCAATTTTATGTATTAGCTAAAATAAAGTGCTCTAGTTTTTGTAAAAATTAAAACATCTCTTATCTTGAAGGTCATTTCAATTGATTGAATATTAACGTCACACTGTTCAGCTACACGAGAGCTTTCGGCGATGGACCACGTAATTTTGAACCATGGTCAAACGACGTGGACGACACCTGAGCTGGCACCCCTCTCCTAACTACCACACCAAAAGGAGGACCTTTCCACTCTCGACAGATTTACGTGCATCGCTGACCTACACGGAGGGTCTTTATAGGTAATGGGCTTGAACTTGTGACAAGGCAAGACACGATCCGATACCTATACCACTCGGCTACCGCGGCCATGAAGGTCATTTCAAAAAGGAATAAAGTGATGCATGAAAATTGAAAAAATTGAGAATTTGTTCATTTACTATTTGTACAAAGCGGGCCCCATTTACGTAATTTTTTGTCAATATTTACCCATTTTAGTAGCAATAATTTATTTTTCTTTTCTCAATTTTAGCCTGTTTTTCTTAAAATGTACTAAATAAATCTAAAAACGAGAAAAAAATCTCCATATCTCCATTTTAAAAAAATGTCACAAGTAGTCGGATACCTTAAACGTTTTTGATATTTTTTTTCCTCCTGAATCGTAGTAAATTTTGTAAACTTTAGATTATTTTTTGGATTTTGTTATTTAAAAGCATTTACCGTTATAACTACATTTTTCTCAAATACAAAGCAGTACTTTGCAATACAAAGCATTTTCAAATCACACAAAAATAATTTTTGAAGATTGGATACTTGATAAGAAAAGAAATACAAGTAATACACTGCTGGACAATTGCTAAGGACGGATAACACTATCATCCATAGCAACCACAAAATGAAAGGAAGCAAAATGTGGAAAATTAGAGTAAGTGCGGGATATTAGTAAGAAGAAGTATGAGTATGCAATTTTTTTTCCACGTCTGTTCATCACGTGATAGCGTTCATAAGAACTTTAAAGGTTTTGACGCGTGTGGACAGTTGTTGTTTCAAGTCAAAGTTTTACAGGAAAGATTTAATAGACGAACTTAAAACTTTTGGCATGTCTTCCCGACATCACATGCATGATTTTATGCGTGGCCGAATTATTGGAAAGATCGAAGAAGGGCGAAAAATAACAGATGTTGCCAGGGAGTTCGACATCGCTCACAGCATTGTTTCACGGCTGTGGAAGTCATTCAAAACTACTGGAATGTGTAGTAGACGATACGGGGGAGGTCGTGTTAAAAGTACGACACCTGCAGAAGACAGATATATCGTCCTATCAGCAAAAAGGAACAGGCGCACCACAGCTCAGCAGGTGGAAAATCAGTTTCTTGCTGCCTCATGAAAGCAGATCTCCCAAAAAACAGTTGCCAGACGTTTGAGGGGAGGAGGACTATACGCACGCAGACCTGTTGTGTGTGTCCCATTAACCAGACAGCACCGTACTGCCCGTTTGCAATGGTGTCGTGAGCATCACAATTGGACCGAACAGGACTGGGCATGCGTACTATTCTCAGATGAGAGTAGGTTCAGTCTGTCATCGGATTGTAGACGCCAACTGATCTGGCGCGAGAGTGGTACTGCTTATCGTCCAGAAAATATCCAGGAAAAGGACCTATATTCGACATGCAGTATCATGGTGTGGGCCGGCATCATGATCAATGGCCGCACGCGCCTACATGTGGTTGCGAATGGGACTATGACGGGCCAATGATACATTGATGAAGTTCTACTTCCTCATGTTCGTCTTTTCCGTGGTGCTGTCGGTGATAAATTTGTTTTTATGGACGACAACGCTACATTTCATCGAACACTCGCTGTTCAGGATTGTCTAGGCAGCGAGGGTATTCAACGTCTCGTATGGCCAGCGCGTTGTCCAGATCTAAACCCCATTGAAAATGTGTGGGATGCTTTGGGGAGGCAAGTTGCTGGTCGAAACTATCCTTTGACAAACAAGAACACCCTCATCCGTGCACTCACAGAGGAATGGGATAAATTGCCTCAACAGCTGCTGGATAATGTTGTGCAAAGTATGGTACGACGTGTGGAATGTTGCATCACACTCCACGGTGGACATATCCCGTACTGATACCTTTCTTTAAGGTGCCTGCTGACTTTTAGATGCATTGTTCCATTTCTCCGTACGCAGATCAAATGAACATTTTTTTTTCTTTCAGATGTTTCACAGCTTTTGTACTTTCCAGAACAATAAATATTCTTTATTCTAATGTCTGAACAGAGTGGCAACTATATTTTATCCTACTAGGCCTCATGTCTCGCTTAATGTTATGCTACATAGCAATTTGTGATCCGTCCTTAGCAATTGTCCAGCAGTGTATAATTGTGCTAAGAGTTTTCATTTTTAACTCTTTTAATATTTTTAGTTTGATTTCTCTGATGTATGTCAAGATGACGGAAGTATTTGGATCAGCATCTCCAGATTGAGAAACAAAAACCTCTAAAAGCGATAGAATGGACACCATAAATGAAAGTTCCAAAAAAAACCTTCTTAGAACGAAAGAAAACCACACAGCGGAGACAGATTTTACGCGAAAAATGATTTTTAAAACTACCTACTAACCGACTCGGCAATTTCCGATTACCCACCAACAAAATAATATTTCCTCGCTACGACAAGCCGTAACTTTTAATTATGATGTCTTTCGCATTAAAACAACGAGATAGGAACATGATGAGAATTTTATGCATCAAAGAAGATTGGAGAAAATATTTATTTTTTTTCCTCAAGTGCTGTTAATGTTGTACTTTAATAATTCCGAAGACTTTTTACGTGATAACAGGACAACGATTGCGAACCACACTTGTCTTCTTATAACGATGAAAAGTTAATCCTTTGTTTGATAAAGTAAGACGAGTGAGAAGATAATAAGATTTTGTGTATTTTTTTCAGCTGTGGTGATGAGTATCTGTGCTAAAGCAATTTAGTTAGTATTAAATGTTAAAAAATTATGTTTCCTTTAAGTCAAATGCAAATTTCAAGAACTTCTAGACATTTTTATCACATTTTTTATGAAGGAATTTTTGCATATTTTATAGATTACCAGCTCAGAAGAAATAATAAAGCCGAGATAAAAAAAATTCACAAATGCCGTGTTCAATGTTTAGTAATGAAACACGTGATTGCTCAAAGCATTATCGCTTTAGTTTAAAAATTCTTTGAAACTTAAGTGATTTTATCTACTGTGTTTATTTATGAATTAAATACTCTCTAGACATTATTTAGATATAGTTAAAGTTATGTGAAATTAAACAAGAAAATAGGTCAGTTACATCAATTACTTTTTATAACATTAAAAAGCGTTGCTCTAATTATGTGTTAAGAATTATTTTATAATTATCTCAAAGGATTTTTTTGCTCTGCATGTGTGTAAAAATTATTCATAATTTGCGCTCACTTATCGAATGAGTTCTAATATGCGCAATAAAATAAGACACAACGCACTAATAAGTGATTCAAACAGAGCGAAACTCTATCGGTGTTATGTGTATGTATTGAAAAGGAAAAACTAAGAACATCATATAAATAGAATTCTTTATTAAGGATATGTTATTATATACAAGTAAAAGTGAAGAAAGGATTAATTGGTTGGACCACCCGTGGCAATAACGTATGCTAATATCCGACTGGGCATTCACTCGCAGAGATTGCGGATATCCTCCAAAATTACTTGCCATACGCATTTAATTCGGCGAGTTAGATTAGTGCGATCCAGTGACGGTTAGAAATATCTGCTCATCAAGACCTGAACGTTTTCTAATGAAAAGAGATCTGGTGATTGCGACAGCTAGAGAAGTGTTGGAGAAGCACAAAGACAAGCAGTACAAAGGCTTGTTGTGTGCAACCAGACATTATCAGATTGTAGTATAAGCACTGGGATCTGCGATAGAAAGCGTAACGTTATAGGCCTACAGAATCTCGTCGATAAAATTCTGATATGTGAGGTTGTGATGGATAACAAACAAATGGCTCAATGAAATTGATAATGACGTCATGCTACAATTCCCTATTATCAGATTTGGTGAGGACAACAGTAAAGTGAGTATCCTATCGGTGTCCTGGAAGTCTCCTTTATATTTTAGGTAGTCATTGGGACTTAATTCTGAGTTGGACTCAACGCTTAGCATAATTCTACTCTAGCCCAGGGCATTCCAAATTGATTCGGCACCCTTGTTAAAGGGCTTGGCGGTGTGCAGTGATGATAGTCGATGTAATAAACTTTTTAATCTCAACGCTCCTTCAATGGTTGTAAAAACCGCTTCGATCGTAATTGAATTCTGTTGATGCGTTGAGCTTTACAGTTGATTAGAAGATCTCTCGGTCCCCGCGTTTCGTCAAGGCTTTCGGTCAACGCTCAGTAAAATCCTGGTTTGCCCATTCCTGTCAATATCGTCAAATGGTATCATTACTTAAGCAACAAATGCTGAGGGACCAGACAATTTGATCACTCTACTCTTTTAATGCAACTGTGCATTCCCTCTTAAAAAGTGACATCTGCTCATACTATTGAAAACGATTTTTTTTTTCTTTATAAATTCAATATTTATTTTATCTCCATTTTTCACCTTTCTGTCTCAATTGCTTAAATTTTTTCTACCGAGTCAGTCAGTTTTAAAGTCAAATAGCTCACAACCCAATAGCCGAGACCTAGCCTCAGCCCATTGGCTACTGCCTTTGAAGCAACACTTCCTACCCACCGAACCAATCTCACAACGCAAAGATCCTCAGTTCCAGATAGGAGGCAGAGTGATGTGTTTGCATCACAGTCCTCTCTCCGAAGTTAAAACGTCATAATATTGAAAATCCATTGGTGAGGCATTGATACTGTCCGCGCGTCGACGAACCACATTCGCGATAAAGCTATGTCTTAGCATTCGAATATCCTTTTTTTACGCATTCCTGATATTCCATTGCAATGCATTGCACATCTAACTAGTTAGTCAAAGGGGCCTCTAAAACTTAATCGTTTGTATATTTGCATATTCGTTCTGATAAGTGTAAAACAAGAGAAATTGATGATTTTTTCGACGACCATTATCTATGTAAATGAGGTAATATACTATTATACGACGTCATGCTCGTCGCCATTATATATTTTGGAGGGGAAAACCATTGAAATCCTTTGCATACATGATGGCATACCGCGTTCAGAACTCTCCGATTTCAAAAAGGTGTAGTCGTCGGCAATCTCAGATATAATCTAAATATTCATAAAATTTCCCACGTTGAAATACTCTAAATAAACTGTGTAATGTGCGATTTACAAGTGGAAGATAAGATGTGTCTGACATACAACCCAGAAAAGTACGTGTTCGAAATCAAAAAGTGTTATCCAGGACTGTTGATAAGGAAATATTGAGAAAAAGACATGAATATATAAATGTCTCCAACTAACTTTTTTAAAATAAATATGTAGCACAGGAGTTTCATCTAAACGTTCTAGAAATGTTGTAAAAGAATCAGTCACAAGTCAGGCAAAAAACTTTGGTTTAGTTTGAATTAACGTAGTTCATTTGAGTCAAGTTTAGAGAAAATTATATCACTTAACTTTGACTTTCCATAAAAATAACACTATTGTGCACACAATCCCAGGCAAGTTTCTCGAAAGTTGTCCCATTAAGTGAAAATTCCAAAATGGTACAACATTTGTTCTTTTTTTATGCATATAACATCCAGAGATATTTTTTTTATTTTCAGAACATCATTTTTAAAACACCTCTGTTGATACTGTCCATCACATCATTAGGTACTGTGACCACAAATTCCGCAATTTCACAGTTATTTTTTTGCTAACATAATCTTTCATAGCCGTGCTATTATTCCCAGTCATAAATCAACCAAACCCTTTGCTGGTTTAGTTAAAATTAATGTAGTTTAAGACAATTTGAAAAAATAGTGTTACCTAATTTTGACTCTTCCTAAAAAGAAAAATAATACATGCTTCTCTAAACAAGTTGTTCCAAAAGATGACCCATTTAGTGACAGTTCCAAAATGGTACAATATTTGCTGCTGTTCTATCAATAACAATCATTGTCATTTCGTGTTCTTGTACAAAATGTCTTCATGTAAAAAAACTCAATCTTAAGTATGAAACTCAAACTGAGCAATATATTTAAAAATAAAACGTAATAAATCTTTCTGACACTCTAAAGAAGTAAATGTTCGAAGCGTTTACCTTTTAAATAAATGCAAGTTTTACCTCTTTTAAAAAGTGACCGCGTGATGAATAGGAAGTAATTAGCTAAGTTTATTTCTTCGGTCACTTCAACAATGCTTTGCCACACAATTCGGTCACATTTTCGATTAGTTTAAAATAAACTTTTTTCTTTTATGCAGCCCCAGTAAAAGAAATCGACGAAGTTTAAATCTAGTAAAGAAGCTGTGGTCTTGTGAAATTGAACCATGATTCCAATCCACCTTCCGGGATATTCCATATCCACAGGACGCGCATAATGCGCTGGCTCTCTATTTTGTTAGAACCACCAGTCCCTGTAAATGTTGAGTGGCACATCTTCCAGCAAGTCTGACAAATTGTTTCGAAAAAAACTCAAGTACTTGGCTCCATTTAAAAAATTTTGATTTATTCCATTTTTTTCCGTTTAATATTCCGGTCTATGCGTTGGTTTTAAGTTGAAATCGCGACCGATCTTGACGCATTAAATGTTGGGGGGTTTTGTGCTCTCTATGTAAGTTATGTAAGTTTAAATATCCGTTCTTTTTAAATGTGAATTCGTTAGTCAGCGTTATCTTGTGCAAGAATTTCGGATCTCCACTACTTTTCGCCACCATTTTTCTGCAAAACTCGAACCTCGGAGTTTACTCACAAAACAGAAGACTTCATGCACATTGTACATGATGTGGATGAAACTCGTGTGCTCTTAAATACACCATGAACAACACATTTCAGTACTCCAGTAGTCCTTTCAATTGAGCACACTAAGAATTGGAAAAATTTCTAACTTCATCGAAAATGATGAAGTCTTCCACTGGACTTAAGAACACTAAGCAATCGTTAAGTACGTAAAGGAGTTGACACTATTATTATAGGTTTGACATAATTATGGTTACACGCTAAAAATTGAGCTTTCTGAGAAGTCATTTTATAAAAGAAAAAAAAGGCAATGATTATTATAATTATATAGAACAGTGGCAAGTGCTGTACCATTTTCAAAACGTCTCTAAATGGGTCGTTTTTTGAAATAACTTGCTTAGAGTAGTGTGTCACATTTTCTTTTTAGGAAGTGTAAAAATTAGGTAACATTATTTTCTCAAATTGGCTTAAACTACATTAATTTTAACTAAACCAGCAAAGGTGTTGGTAGATTTATGACTGGGATTAATAGCACGGTTATGATAGATCACGTTAGTAAAAAAATAACTGTGAAATCGTGGAATTTGTGGTTCCAGTACCTAATGATGTAATGGAGGTGTTTCAAAAATGAAGATATTCTACAAATAAAAAAAATTCTTAATAATTAATATGCATAAAAAGAAAATGTTGTATGCAAATGTTGTATCATTTTGGAATCTTCACTAAATGAGCCAACTTTTGAGATACTTACATGGGTTGTGTGCAATAGGTTTCTTTTTATGAATAATCAGTTACGTGACATCCTTTTTCTCAAAACCCTACTTACCCAAACTACGTTACTTTTAACTAAACGAGCAACTTCTTTTCCAACTTTGTGACTGCAATTAGTAGTACGGCTATGTAAGATGACGTTAGTGAAAAAATCATTGAAAAACTGTAAAATTTGTGGTCATATTAAGAAATGATATGATGGAGGGGAGACAATTTTTCCCAATACAGATATGCCCCTTCCTTTCCTTTTCACCCTGTATCCACTCATCGTTAAATTTCGGAAAACCCTGTATATTTGGAGCTCTCTCTCTCTCTCTATCCTTGTCCAATATCATCAATAGCCATTGAGCATTATACTTTTAATTCGCTAAGAGGGCGTGAGTGAGTAAGTGTAATATTAACGCCACGCTAAAAAACTGCGCAAGCACTATTGGCAATGAATCGCGTAATTTTCAACCATGATCAATTGACGAGTACGACACCTGAGCTAGCACCACTTTTTGCTAACTTCCACACCATACCAACGGGAGAACATAACATACAATATCTTGACATAACTATCGTACATCGACCCTCTCTGCAAGAAGGGTCTTCAGTGGTACTAGGCTCTAACTCATGACACGCCAGGCTCGAGTCCGTGACCTTTACCACTTGGCTACTGCAGCCACTTCACTAAAGAGGAATACGAGACACAAGAATGGAGAAATTTAAGAAGAGTAAAATAGTGTGAAAGAAATCTCTATAATTAGCAACAAAACTTATTGAAATTGAAATGTTTTTTTAGTCATATGAAATATTTTTTATTATATTAAAAAGCTTAAAAGTTTATAAAACTCTTCGTTATTATTACATTCATTTTTTAAAGAGTCAAATTCTAATTAAAAGTTTTTTAAGTATTAAAAAATATTCTAATTTGTAATAGAAAACCCCATGCATAGAAGTTTATTTAGATAATTAATTTATTGAAACATTTCTATCTAAGAAAATATTTTTAATCTTATTTTAATTTTAAAAAATCTGAAAAATATTTTCATTTTTGTTAATGATTCATTTCCAAGTTCTCAGTTTCAATTTTTTTCTGTAAGTTTAAAAATGGGTGAAAATGTAATGAAAAGATTATTTTAAATGACGAAAATTGATTTAAATATAGCATAGAATAATTGCAAAACATTGTAATAAATTTAAAATTAAAAATAATTTTAGCGTACATCGCAATTGTGTATGATACAAAAAATTACTCTATTACCGAATATCATGAAAACCAATGAAAAAACTTTAAATTATAGCATTTTGGATCCTATATATTGCTTATTTTAAGTTAAGGATCAACTGTATACAATTTAAAAGCTGTGAAAAATCCTTTCTGAATTTTGAAACATGAGTGACCAAATAGAAATTAAAGTTTTCAACTTATTATAAAAAAAACTGGCTGACCCGGCCACACTTTGTTGTAATACGTTGATTTAATATTATTTTAAGTAATTTTAATGCAGTCAATTGACATTCGCTTACAATTTTGGAGAGTTGAAATTAAGCATAAACATATTTTTTTTTTCATTTTGCGTTTTATTCATCTCCTATTTGATTACAGTTTAATGCATGAATTACTTACGTAAATGTTAAGTATCAACAAATGATTTAATTTCGTAAATGAGGTGAATAACGGTGATTTTAGCTATTTTTAATGTTATTTTTATCATTTTAAATTATAAAAAAATTTAATATAATTAATAGCTATTTGATGTACAATATTGTTCGGTAGCCTTTTTTTGCTAACTCAAATATATTCGACGGTTTCCCTGAACGTTAGCATGAAACATATAGCTATCAATTGCCCATGCGGGAAACAAGGATTATTTAAGTTCAAGCACCAAAGGGATATTGTTCGGCTTTGAGATTTATTTATGGTCGCCGCGAAGGCCAAACGAATCGTGAATTGGAGCCTTTTGAATAATATTGGAGATTCTGACAGTATCAGTGGAATACGTTGCAACAGGACGATTTCTCCTTTAAACTTCACAATTAAAATGGTTGCATCAAAAAGTTTCCCGGTAATTCTTTTGATGATCAAATGTGTACCGTTGCATTATCCAGGTGGATTTAGGTTACGCAGCAGAATAATCAGTGAACCAATCTTCAACCTAAGATTGTGTGTGTGGTTGCATTCCTAATAAATTCAAAGAATTCAAAAGCTCAGTTGGAAAATTTAGGGTTTCGTTTCCATCAACAATAGTGCCGATTAATTTAAAAGGCAGTAGATCACCTGGTAACAACTACGTATCTGGAAGTTTATTTCGTCAACATATTGCAGATTGCATATAGTAACAGATTGCAGAGCCAATCATTAATAATTCAGTATATCCAGGGAAACACTCTCGATCATTTCATTTTTTATCTGAACAACAGTATAGAAATTGTCTGGCAATTTAATACATTATGTATTGGAATGTAGTCCTACTTCATCACTTCTAATATCTAGAACTTAGAAAATATCTTAGCCGATTGATCACCTTGTAATTGTGCTTGCATGTTTATGATTAGTCGAAATGTCTCGACGTTTCGCCATAAAAACAATTGCTTTATACATGCGTTAGTCTCGTGAGCAAAAGTAGAGCAAGGAATCACGGGCAATATCTGTCGGAAATCACCTGCTGATGGCCGCGGTAGCCGAGTGGTATAGGTATCGGATCGTTGCTTGCCGTGTCACGAGTTCGAACCCAGTACCATTAAAGACCCGCCGTATAGGGTAGCTATGCACGTTAAATCTGTCGAGAGTTGAAACGTCCTCCCGTTGGTGGGGTATGGTAGAGTTATTAGTTAGAAGATGGGGTGCCAGCTCAGGTGTCATCCACGTTACTTGACCATGGTTCAAAATTACGTGGCCGTCGCCAAAATCCCTCGGGAGCATGAACAGTGCGACGTTAATATTCAATCAATCAATCACCCCTGATAGTAGGATAGTACACCCCAATCTTTTTTCGTTGCCGTTTAAATTTAATAAAGTTCTATGTAATGCTTCGAGTGAATGTTTGTGGACCATGGTACATTTATCTGGTTATGGTTGAACTCCTTTGCATTACCGTAGCCATTCAGCTTTTTTTAATGTTACAAATTGCGTCCGGTTTCTTATAAATATTTAATGCCAGCTTGAATGCTGAATGTGCATTTGTCCATCATCTAACGAAGTGGCAACAGTAGCTGAAGATGCAATATCCAATGCAATTTTCTATGCTGATCGTATGTTCGCAAGGCTGCGCCTGTAAGTTCAACGGCTATAGGGGAAAAAATCAGGAAGCGGGACTCAAAAGCTATCATACCTCATTCCGGCAATATTCACCGTAATTACGATAGTTTTTGAAATCCGAATCCAGATTCTTGTTCCCCACCCCAAGATGCATTCAGTGCCCACTTTGGCTTCCCTACTTCTGCGAGTTCAGTCCCTGAAAGGCAAGGAGGCATTACGGTTATCCGGTATTATCCAGCAAACTTACGGGAGTTTCTAAAATCGATTTCAGTCTTATTTTGCACCCAGTAAAACACCATAAAAGCACTTTTCACACACCAAATATTTTAAGGTAAGTCTCTACCATGGTTCGTGTAAAATATGGTCATAGAGCATTATTTGGCATAGTTACGGGTATTTCTCGTATTGGATTGAATATTCGGATCGACAGTCTCGAAATACAACGGGTACTCGCTTTTTGCGTCCCTACGTTTGCAAGGTAGGCCGGTGCCGCTGTCCACGTATATTGCGGTTGCCCGGCAATATCCAGCAAAGTTACCGGAACTCCTACAATTCAATTTCAGATTATCAATCCCCGCCCCGAAACGCACACGTGACTGAATTTCGGCACTCCAGCGCATGAAAGGTTGAGCCTCTAGAGGGAATGAAAATCCGCATGCGGGACTCGAACGCGACCAGTTCACCAAATTCCACCAATATCCGTCAAAGTTACGGGAATTTCTAAAGTCCGATTTTAGATTCTGGTTTACCATCCCGAAATACACCAAAAACGCACTTTTCTCGCTCCAATACTTTTAGGGTAAGCTTCTGGCATGGTCCACGTAATAAACGGTCATCCGGAATTGTCCGGCAAAGTTACGGCAATTTCTCCAATCGGATATCAGATTTGGATTGCCAATGTCGAAATACGCCAGAGACCAAGTTTTCGGGCTCCAAAACTTTCACGGTAAGCCCCTACCACGGAGTGTCTAATATACGGTCTTCCGGCATTTTCCGGTAAACTTACGGGTATTATGGGGAACCGATTCGAAATTTAGATTCCACGTTCCAAAATACGCCAGGCATTCATTTTTCGTACATCTTGGTTTACAAAATCCGCTTTCGCAGACATACATGCATTGTGACATTTTACGAATTTTCCCCCGATCCCCGGATTCTTCACATTTCCGGTAATAAAAAATAATAACGCCATATCTTGAGATAAAAACTATCCTACGTTTTAAGTTGGACGAAATGACACACAATATGCAAAATTATGTTAAAATCGGTTGAGTAGTTTCGGAATTCATCGCGGACTAACACCGTGACACAGAATTTTTATGTATAAAGACATTGTTTCTATATCTAAAATTTCATTACTAAACTTTTGTTTAAACCATAACAAAAATAATTATTCTACAGAATATGAAAAATATGTACGTGGATAAGTACATTAAGTATTTTTTATATGCAATAAAGAAGTTATTTTCTTTTCAAACTTATGTATTTATTATATTTATTTTAAAGGAATTTTGGCAAAAACTTAAGAAACTGAAGACTTGAATCGAAAAAAGCGTATCTTTTTTTCTAGATGAATTAAATTGATACATTATAAAGTACAATTAAAACGTTAAACTAACACTTTTTGGTTGAAAATATCCCATGGCCATTTTTTTATGAAGTTATACCGAAAAAATATTTTTTAAGTTTAAAATAAAGGCTCCATACCCTGGAGTGAATTCATTTATAATATCAAAAACGAAGAGTTTCTTATTGAATTCAATGAGATTATTTCACTGTTAAAAGTATTTTTAAAAGTCAAATCGATACTTTCACTGATTTCTCCTTTGTGTTTCTTTTCTTAAATCTTATTGAATACAGAAAATTCACTTACATCAGTGTTTCTCAAACTGTGGGGCGCTCCTCCTGGGGGCGCGATAAACCTACAAGGTGGGCGCGAGCATATAGAAAATAAAAGATTTAAAAAAATTTATTTACTAGAATGAAGTAAAACAAAATACTTCCTGACATAATAAAAAATATACACATTTACACGGAAATAATTAATATATATTATCTGCGATTTTACATCATCAAAAATAAAAGCTTCTACTTCAAAACCTCATTTTTTAGCTATCTTTGGTGCTATAACCAAATAAAAAACGTTTTATTCGATTTGTTGTAATCCCATGAAGAGAGATTTTTTTTATTACGTTTTCTTTTCAAAGCGAAAATGCTACTCTTTCAGAGGAAAGACAAAACCCAGACCCATAATCAAAAAAATTTTTAGGAAGATAAAAAGTTCATCACTGTTATATATTATTGCCATCAGCTGTAGGCAGCAGAATGTATTTGCTGCGGTTTGACCCTCAAGCTTACTTGTATGGTTAGTTACGTCCCTGCTCTTATGTATTTGTTTCTTCATTCAGGGAGTTTGAAGGATTACTAAGCCAAGCATAATGAAAAACGTTTTACATAATTTTTTAGAACATCCATATTGTACTAAATACATTTTTAATCCGGGAGCGGTCACGCCGAGCACAGAGTGCACGAAATAGGTAATTCTGGGCAAAACTGTTTAATTGTTACCAATGGCCCTGACACTATCCTCCAGTTTGGCAATATTTTAACGTGAACTAAAATATAGTTGTCACATATCTCCCTCTTTTTTGGGAGTGACAAACGTTTTTTACAATCTTAAGGTACTTGTTTTGTCTGAGTTCCCGGTGTGATAACTTTTTTTTCCGAAATATTTTCTGTGTCCTTGAAAGTAGGTGAGTGTATTTCCTCTTAATTAAATTATTCACTGGAATTACGATTTTTATTGTGTACTATAGAAATAATTATAAAAAAAGGATTGGGGTGACTCACAATAACCCCGCTCGACCATTAGTATCGAGTGTGTGCCTGCTCCACTGTTAAAACATGTTGAAGTCTTTTTGCTTTAAATATTAAAAATAATACAATTATTCTTCATCAGAATTTTTTTTATTGTTCATTATTCAACATTAATTCTAAATGCTAATTCTTTGAGGCTTGAAATTACAGTTCGCTTAAAACAAATTATAGTTTGAGCAATCATTTAAAAAAAATCATTTTACATTTTTGTAAACATTGTCGAGCACTTGGCATTACTCTCCTTACAATTAAGCGATTATATCAGTAATGTTTTATTTTCTTATAAATTAACTTGTGCAAAGAGCGGGTACTTCAGCCGGTATACTTTTAATGTATCAGTGCTGCACAGAGTGTTTTGTAACTAATTAATTAATACTAAATTAAGAACAAGTTTAATAAGTATTAGCAAACTCCATGGGCTTGTCTTACAGAGCAAAGTTTTTCAAAGGAATGCTTATATGATTAGAAATTGACCCTCTGAGTTCTTTTTCTACATTTAGCTGATATTTATATTTTGACTTCTAAGCAACCACCGCATTTTGCAATATGTTCCAATTTAAAAATTAGAGAAAGGAAAAATAACATAATAATTATCCTATTACTTAATTTTTTTTTGCTTAAAAGTAACATATACAAAATTTAATACTTATGTCAGGAATTTGTACGGTTTATAATAAAGATTGTTTCTTTAGCGTCAAATTGCATTATTATTGCATTCAGTACATTATTAATGTATAAGGGGGGCGCAATAAAAATCGTGATTGAAAAGGGGGGCGCCAGAATTGAAAGTTTGAGAAGCACTGACTTGCACGATAGATGAATTTTCTACAAATTATTACAACACTTAAGAATGAATATTGAAGAAAAATGAAAAATCAACGAACAAAGTATTTTATAAATCAATCAGTGAAATTTTTTAAGAATATTAAATAAAAATAAGACATCTCATTTTCATAATTATAATAAAATCAATAATATACAACTAAAACTACATGCATTTTAATGTTTTACGAGGTTAAGCAGGACTATATATAAATAAGCTCAACAAAGCATTAACCCCATAAGTATAATAAATTATAAGACTTGGTCATCAAATAAAGCAACAGTGTATGAATTATGAAACATTCTATAAAGTATATTAAATAATAGTTTTGAGTAGTTGAATATGCATTAATTATATAACATTTCAATAACAAATTCATAATGGATTTTCAAATAAAAAGTATCTCACATCCAATGACATTTGAAATACATGGAAGCATATCACTGCATTCATTGTTAAGCAGAGACTGTATTTATTAATGACACTTCGCAATTCTATGTACTCTTCATACTATTCATTTCGGATGTACTGTTCAGCTTGTCATGGACACATGTAACTAATCATCAACAAAGTATCCAAAGACAAAAGACATCGCGAATCTGTAATAGGGCCTTTCATAAATGATAGTTAGGGCAAGAATTGTAAATAGTTCATTCATCATATGGAATGTTCTGTTTAATAGTCCATGAAAGTAATTAGGGGGTATCTAATGTTCTTCAATTATCATTATCACTAGAAAAGATCTTGATTGGGGAAACAAATAAATATATAAAAAAACATTTCTTCCGTAAAAATGTACTTTAGTGTGAAGTATTGTTTACTGTGTGTTTGAATTTGCAATAGCTTAAATCTTACAAAACCATGAAATATTTTTATATAGTTTAGCCACATTTTAAGACTATGTTTAAATGCATGCGCACTGAATAAATGTCATTGCTGTTAGCATGCTAGCAATAACAAGCTATATATTTTAGGTAGTTGTTCGAATAGATTTAGAGTGAAACATTTAAGATTATTAATGTCGCAGAGAAATGAAGAAATTAGGGATTTCATCAAATCCCTAAGCGAGATGATCAATTTAGGGAAGATGTTAAAATAACGTCTCATTGAAGTCATTTCCTTGATGTAAACAAGTGATTTGTTCAAATCTCTGAACTGTTTTAGTGAAATGACGAAATGAACAAATCATCATTTGTAGAGCTCTGTTTTTGCTTGTTACCCCACTCCCTTTTACCTCCCCTCTCTCCTCGTCCGTGCCTGGCAACGCCAGGTTTCTATCATGACGGACCAAAACAAAATGACCTAAATATCATTTTTTAGTTTTATTTAGTTATATTCTTTGCATTATTACCTTTCGATTGATATATCACTTTTGTAAGCCTGAAAATTAGAAACTGTGTGGATAAAACTTCAATTGAAAAATGCAAACAAAAAAATTAGGGAATTTGAGCCCACGCCCTATTTATAGATAAAAAAAAGCTTTTTGATAATAAAAAAGCTAGTTTAAAAAGGGGAAATAATAACTAAAATACGAGTGTTATACAAATAAAGCAAAATATTTCTGAAGTACTACATTAAAATATAATTTTTATTTCTTTTGAAATGTGTGCATGTAAGATTTTTTAATTGAGGCATTTTGTAATAGTATTTCATCATTTCACTGAAACAGGTTAGGGATTTGATCAAATCACTTACTTACTTTGGGGAAATCAACATACAGAGCTCTTATTTTACCATCTTCCGCGAATTGATCATCTCCCTTAGGGATTTAATGAAATCCCTAATTTAATCATTTCCCTGTGACATTAATATTCTACTTATTATTAACAAGCAAGTAATATCAGTTTCAAATATGTAATCCTAAAAAAATCCTGATTTGTCGCCCTAAGGTTGAAATTTTATTTTCTCAGTTATAATATCAGCATGTAAGAATTTGAAATTAAAATTCTGAAAGCAAATCTTTTCCTTCAAAAAAGTAAAAACGCATATCAGATTTTAAAGGTTTCTTCATTCATACTCAATTTTATAAAAATTACTTTATGTCTACTTACTCTAAAAGAAAACAATTTTAAAAAATGGCAATATGCAAAATGTTGTAAAAAATTGTTTGCATTTCCTTAAAATTAGCGAATAATCTCTAAAACTGAAGAACATAAAAATCCCTACAAATAAAAATTTTTAATGATTTCTTCCTCTGGCACTTATCCCCTTCAAGATCAAAATGTGTCCTCAGAATAATCTAAACCTGCTTTTAAGCAAATTCTTTACAAATAATAGTAGACTGATTGTTTATTAACACTGAATTTAGAAACCCATATTGGCAACAGACCTCATAATTTTGAAATACAGTCTAGTGAAGAAGACGACATTTGAGCTAGCTCCTTATTCTCCAAAATTCCATATCAAGCTAACTTGGAAACTTCTAGACTGGACAAAATTATCGTGAATTAGTCTCAAAATTCTACGGGTCTTTAAAGATTTCAAGACTTGAACCCACTGCTCAACTATAGAAATGCAGATTACGAGTCGAAACCGTGATCATTCGGCTCTCATGCAAAAAGTAGTAGAGGAAGGATAATAAAAAAATATATCTTTTATAAAAGCAATGAATGACATTTTAAGATTTTAGAGCAGAAAGAAAGAATTTGTACCGATTCCAAAAACTGAAACAAGATATTAAAAAACTGTTGCATCTCAGATGTTCACACACACACAATCCCATTAGCACATCTTATTTCATTAGTTTAACAGAGGAACTATGTAGATATTACGGATGAAATAGATTAATGTTATGCGCCAGTGTTTCTCAAAGTGTGGGGCGTACCCCCTGGGGGCGCGATAACCCTACAAGGGGGTGCGAGCATATCGAAAATTTAAAGATTTTAAAAAGAATAACCGGAAAGAAGTAAAACAAAATACTTTATTCCATAATAAAAATAAATTAAAAGTAAAAAAAAACTTTTTTAAAGACAAACTTTTATTTATAAATGCTCAAAAAGGAATAAAAAAACTTTTCTTTTAAAACTTTTTTGCTATCTACTTATAAAGTCGTTATACAATTTCTGATATAAGAACTGGTTGCGAGATTAAAGTACCCGTATTTACTTAGTTTGAAAATCTTAAAAATTAAAATCAATCAGATCAAGTTATTTAATTTGCTTGTTTATCTACACAGGAAATATCGCGACAAGCTTTTATATCAGAAATTGTATAACGACTTTACAACTTGATAGCAAAAAAAGTTTTAAAAAAAAGATTTAATTAATTCCTTTTTGAGCATTTAAATAAAAGCTTGTTTTTAAAAAAGTTTTTTTTTTTACTTTTTAGTTATCGCTGGACAGAGGTTTCTCAGTCTGTTTATCTCATTCAAAGCATCAATAATGAAAGGTCGTTTGCCGGTTAATTTTTAATAGTCCAGCTAAGGGATACTCAACTTTTTTTTCCCGCCAGGCCACATACATAAGATATATATTTCACTCGAGCCGTAACAAGAGGATAATGGGAAGGGGAGATAAACACTGTTAGATGAAATACAACATTGGACGAAGAAAAATTAGTTAAAATATAAAAACTCATTAGTGTTTTTTTTGCTTTTACTATAATAATATATTAAAAATAAAAAGCACATTTTTTTTTAAATCCGTAATTTGAAACTAATTTTTCCAATTTCTGTGCAAAATTTGGATAATACTATATTCTACAAGCGAGAAAATATTTCCGTGCGATTATATTTAAAATTGACGAAGTTTTTAAATGTTTTATTCAAAATTTGAGTAGTTTTTGAAAAATCATAATAAAAAATTAAGCATTTTTTTTTTAAGTCACTGATTCTAAAAGAAAAAAGCCTGAACTTTCTTAGTGCAGAATATCGATTCAGTAACATGAAAAAAATTAGAGGAATGATTTAGAAATCATTTTCATGAAAACGCATCAATTTTGACTCATTTTAGAAAAAATTGCAAAAAATAGAAATATCATTTTTTAACAAATTTTACCATATCGTGGCAAAATAAATTATCTTTCCCATTAGATTATTATTTTTTTGTCTCAGTTTGAGAGAAAGAATAAGATGGTTTTTTTAAAAAGGTCTAAAAATCGGAATTTCTTTAAGCTCAAACCAATAAGCTGCTGGGCAGAATAAAAAGTTAACAGGAGTAAAAGGTTTTCAATTAATATCTTTAAAACTAATTGCGATATTAGAATATAAATTATCAAAACAAGGATTGTCATCTAAACTAAACATGTATACAAAATTTCAGCTCAATCGGTTGAAGACAGCAGCTTCAAAATTGAGTTGCAAGATTCCACCCGAAAAAATTACTCTAATTAATATCTACACAATTAAAACTCGAAGGTAAACAAACGTATGCGACTAGGTGTATCTCCTCCCAAACCGCAAGACGCAAAAACTCGCCAAAGGCACCAGAAGATCGGAAATGGTCCGAGAAATCCCTTTTGACCACTTATATTCCAATAGTGCAATTAATTTAAAAGATATTAATTAAAAACCTTAAAACGCATAATTATTGCCATTTTTCCCACCAGGTGGCGAACTTCCAATTTACCGATCCTTTTTTTTTCCCAGACGTTTTTAACACACGACTAATTTTTTAATGAGACTCAGACAAAAAAAAATTACAGAATCGGAAAGAACATTTACTTCGCCACGATACGGTATAATTTATTTTACAAAATAATGATTTATTCTAAATTTTACGATTTTTTCTGAAAAGAGTACAAATTGATACGTTTTTATGAAAATAATTTCTGAGAAGTTAAGATTGAATTTTTTTCAATTTAATGAAATGATGTTCTACACTAATAAAATTCATGCTTTTCTCTTTTAGAAAAATCAGTCATTTAAAAAATAAAATAACAATAAGATTAAATAAAATAACATTAAGATTTTTAAAAAAATACTCAAAATTTTATATATATATATATATATGTGGCATGCAACAAAGCACGCAGTCTTCGCGCGCAGGCGCAGCTAACTGAAACAAGAACTAAAACTTTGAGAAACGAAAACTTTTGAGAAAAGAGCAGAAAAAGACTGAGGTACGCGAGAAGGCGTTACCGTCGTCACATCATGGAAACCTATCTGTTAGAATAGCTACCTTTTTTTTAATTAATTTCTGTTAAGTTTAAAATAAATCTGAAGAAAGACAAATGTCTTGGACCCCTTGTTGTCTCCCACAAATTATGGGTCTCGGCCGGGATCGATAAAATTTCGATTTTGGTCAAAGTTTGGAGCGTGAACTAAAGCAGCGTCCGTGGAGGAGACGCGCCGCCATTTTTTGGAAACTTCGTTCAACCTGTGTAGAGGTTGAATTTTTTGTTTGAACGTTGAATTTTTCGTTTGAACCCAGCGTGAATACTCCGCCTGTGTAGAGGCCGGAACTATTTATCTGTTCAAGAACTGTTTTTCGACTAACAATATAACCTGTGTAGAGGTTGAACTTTTCATTCGAACCCAGAATATTCCGCCTGTGTAGAGGCCGGAACTATCAATTTAAAGAATTTCAAGAACTATTTTTCGTCTAACGATATAACCTGCGAAGAGGTGAGATCTGTGGAATCAACGTTTTTCTTCAATTATTGGATACATCGTACGTGCGAGCAACAAGGGAGCTAGAAAAAAAAGGTAGGATCTTTCCATATTTTTTCTAAAATGTATAAAAACGCTCTTAAAGAGGATCTCATAAGAGTTGTTGAGGATCTAGACGGTACTATGGAGAGTACGGACACCATAGCTAAACTAAAGACTAAAATTGAGATGAGTAGTACATTTGAAAGTGATCCAGATTTTGTTAAAACTTTAATTAAAATCTGTATAGATGAGAGGGTATCGCGAAACGAAAGAGAGGCAACTTTAGAAAAACAGAAAATTGAGCTCGCAAAACTACAGTTAGCACAGTTAGAAAAAGAAATCGAACTTCAAACGGCTAAAAATAAAGCATTAAGTTTAAATCCTGCAGCTAAAGTCGAAGAGAAACAGTTCGAAACATAGAAAATATGATCAAAAGCATTAAAACTTTATCTCTTCCTGTTCCACCAGATCTGAAAATTGTAATCTGTTCTTCCAATCATTGGAACGCGCATTTTTAACCAAGAAAATAAATGACGAATATAAATCTGAAATTTTAATAAATCTTCTGGGCGAAAGAGCTCATAACGTCTTATTGTATATTAAAAAGGAGGAATTAAATGACTATGAAAAACTAAAATCTATAGTACTCAGAGAATTCCAAGTAACCCCTCGCGAGTGTTTAAACTCATTTAAAAATGCTGTAAAATCATCAGGCGAGACATACATCCAATTTGCTGCAAGATTGACGGCAAACTTCCAATATTATTGTTCGTTAAGAAAAGTTAATTCCTTTGAATCTCTATGTGATCTTTTAATTTCTGATAAATTATTTGAAACTTTAAATAAGGAAACCGCAACTCATATTGGCATTCGAGAAGCGGAAGATTGGTTTAGGCCTATCGATTTAGCTAAAGAGTGCGATATTTATATTTCATCTAGAAGCGGATCACGTAAGGAAACTCCTATTGCTTGTGGATATACCGAAGACCCCTTTAAAAATAGACCACGAAACTATAAACCAAAGATTAAAGATAGCTATCCCCAAAATCTTGAAAGACAAAATAAAAATTGCTACATATATGCGGTGATTCATCTCATTACGCAAGAGATTGTGAGAAGCGTTTTAAGCCTAAAGAATCTAACGGTCACATCCATAATAGAAAAAACGCGAATAGTTTGGAAGTCAAGAGCGAAAAACAAAAAAGCGATGAGTTCGCACAACAGCTCCAATACGTAAACATATTTGTAGAAAATCAGTCCGTAACATCCTTGATTAATTCAGGTTGCCAGATCCCAGTTCTAAATTCCTCACTAATTAGATTGAACAAGCCTTCCGAAGGAAAAAATAACATTAAGCTCTTGTTTTAACGAAAAGCGTATGGTAGAAGTTGACCCAATAAATAATTCTCTTACTCAGCACTCTCCCAGTTTAAGTGTTCGAACGGCAATATCACCGACCTTGACCGAAGAATTCATTATACATCCCAGTGTATATACTGAAATAAAGAAACTAAGCCACGCAAAGAGCGATGTTTTATTGAATGAAAGTGAATCCTCTTTATGTGCTGTTTCTTTTTCAAATGTGATAGAAAACTCTAGTTATGATTTGTCACATGTTAAAAACTTTAATATTAGAAATGATTTGAGTTCTCTAATTAAGAATTATAAACCTAATAAAATTAAGAGAACTAAGTTAAAAATGAGTATTATAAGAGAAAAATGTTCTGATAGAGTATTGTGTAAGAGAGTCAATGGTGCCATGAAAGCGAGTTCCGTGGGCTCCAACTCCCGATCACCCACCCCTTCACCTATGGAGAGTGATGGGAGGTCGCCGGTCCCCAAAGTTACAACTGCAGTTTTTACATTTGCCCTGTTTACAGGAAACGGAATTTTGTGGAAGGAATGTGTGTTTTTACCCCACCTCTGAGGGCGAACTTTAGCAAAGGGGTGCCACGTTCCCACACCTGGAAGGGGCATTGTACCCATAAAATATACAAAATTTCAGCTCAATCGGTTGAAGACATCAGTTTCAAAATTGAGTTGCAAGATTCCACCCGAACATTTTACATTGCAAGTTAAATAAAAGCTTGTAAAAAAATGAAAGAATGTAGAAATTTAAATTTGATCAAGAGAAATAATTTTCGAAGGAATATTAAAGCGAGCTTAAAAAACTGTGAGCACCTAGGAATCGAACCCAGGATAATTCATTTGAAGCCAGCTTCTCTAACCACTAGGCCGCGAGAGCTCCTAGAAAGAGGTAAAGTAAGCTTCTAACTTGGGTAAGAATTTTTTAATTAATATATTTTAAACTAATTGCGATATCGGAACATAAATAATCAAAGCATGCATTGTCATCCAAACTAATTGTGTATACAAAATTTCAGCTCACTCGGTTGAAGACATCAGCTTCAAAATTGAGTTGCAAGATTCCACCCGAACAAATTACTTTAATTAATATCTTTTTAACTAATTGTGATATCGGAATTTAAATAGACAGAACATATATTGTCATCCAAACTTAACATGTGTACAAATTTTCAACTCAATCGGTAAAAGACATCAGCTTCAAAATTAAGTTGCAAGATTCCAACCGAACATTTTACATTGCAAGTTAAATAAAATCTTGTAAAAATAAACAACAACACTGATATAATTTATGTTTGTCATCTGACGTTTTTCCGTCATCAAATAGCTATCTTTTATCTCAAAACGAAATAAAAAAAAAAATTTGTTTAATATGCTGTGTTTCCACAATACAGCGATCCTGTATATCCAAAAAAATTTTATAACGTTTTGACATAAAATATTACTCGTTAAAAGAAAAAACGAAGCCCAGACCATGAAAAAATTCTAAGATGGTAAACAATTCATCACTGTAATTATTATTGAAATACTGTACATTAGTTGTAGAAAGAAAAGGAAGACATGATTCACTTTTCATCCAGGCAGCATAGTATATTTGCTGAAAATTTGATTGACCTTCAAACTTAATAGTATGGTTAGTTCTACATTAGATCCGTCCCATCTTTTATGAGTTTGTTTTTCACTTAGGAAAATTGTAAATAATAAAGAGTTTTACGATATTTGGAAAAGAATTGGTTGATTTTTGAATGATTATTACGCCAAGATTTATTTTATGAGTATTCTCTAACATTTAAAGCATAGTGAAAAAGGTCACAATCCTTTCTAGAACATCCGTATTTTTTTCATACCCTTTTAACCCGGAAGCGGTGGCGCGGGGTATCTGTGCTATCTATTGAAGGAAGTTGAAATTGCTCAAGCAAAAGAAGGACCTGCTGAAAGAATGCATATTATTCATGATTGAAAAGCGCGATGAACATGAAACGAAAGGAAACTTTTCAAATGCTTCCTAAATAACTCCGTCAACTAAAATATGAAGTCATAAGTGTACCACAAGATTCATTTCGCCTTGTCAAAAAGACACAAGAAAGAAAAAGTTCAACTTACTATTTGTTGATCACCAAAGGTGTCACGAGTTCGAGCCCAGTACCACTAAGGATCCGCCATGTAGAAGAGAGATGCACGTTAAATCTGTCGGGAGCTTAAACGTTCTCTTGTTCGAGTGGTGTGGTAGCTAAAAGAGGCCAGCTCAAGTACCGTCCTCGTGACTTGACCATGGGTCAAAGTTACGAGGTCCGTCTCTAAAAGCCCTCGTGTAGCTGAACACAGAGCGACATTAATATTCACTCACTCGGTCATGAAAGCTCATTAAAACTACAATAACTTGAACAAAATATGATAGCTTTGCCAGTAAATTAGTCTGTAATATTAGTGAAAAGTGCCTCTGATTTACGTCCTTTAATAAGGTCTTGCACTTTTGAATCATTTTAGTTCAGTGTTTTATTGGATTTTTACTCAAATCATCAAAGAAATATTGCATAGTCCTTGAAAGCCGGTAAGTATACTTTCTCTTAATTAAATTATTCACTGGAATTCCGATTTGTATCGTGTACAGTAAAAAAAATTATAAACAAGTGATTGGGATGACTGAATCCCCCGCACTACCATTAGCGTTAGTATCGAGTGCGCACCTGCTCCCGGGTTAAAACATTTTGAAGTCTATAAAAAATAACACAATTATTCTTCATCGGAATTTTATATTTTTTTTCATTATTTAACATTAATTCTAAATGCTAATCCTGTGAGGTTTAAAATTACAGTTCTTTTAAACAGTTATTTAGAATTATAGCATTTATCTAAAAAAAATCATTTTACATTTTTGTATACAATGAGCAACAAAGTAAATAAATAACAGTCCACTTAACTGAAAGAGACTTTCTTGAGTTTTTTACTGGTGACCCAACATTCAGTAAAACAATGAAAAAATATTTTGAAATTAAAATTACTTTTATAACTTCAGAGAACGCTTGAAATATCATAAAAGGCATAGAAAATAAGGATGGCAATTAATAATGAACCATAATTAATATATGTGGACATTGCTTTTATTTTTATTTATTTTTTAACTTGTAGTGGATGACAGTGGGTAATATACAGTTTTTTCAAATCTAACTTCATTTATTAAATTAAAAAATTTCAACAAACAAAACTAATAGTCCAACAGCATATACAGAAAGGAAAACCCTTAATTGTGTCCATGTAGCGCAATGAATATAAAATTGAGCTTTTCTTGCAAACATAATATATTTTAAAGAGGGTAGAGCCATTGCAGAGCAGTGTATCCAAAAGTAAAAAATAATTTTTAATTAGTGTTCTCGTTGCAATTTCGCTTCAAAGAAATTGATCATTATAATACACAAGAGCCCAAAATTTATCTTCGAAACATATGTCACACAAAAATATCAGTGATTTTGACCAATTAACCTCTTAACAATAATTTGAAAAAAGATTCTCTGTAATTCTCTCTTAGACAAATATCATAAAATTGATCAAAGTACTCTTCTTAGGTCTCTCAATATTTGCAACAAACTCAATGCAACAAATTTATTCAGGACATATATCATGTGATTTATTTTTGCAAAAGTATAAAATAAATCTAGTGTGAGACAGGTTTTTATACCATACAGTCAAACTCTGAAAAACATGTGTTGAAACCACGCAAATATATTACAATTTTTATTTTTTTCTAAAAGAATTATGAATTCAAAAATGACTTTTTTTATTTTGGTCATGTAGGAGTGTGTGAGCATTACTTTTATATTTAATATATGTACACAAATTTATATTCTACGATATACACATTCTAATTTGAAAATTTTAATGCCTTAATTTATTACCATATTTAGAATTCAATTCTCGATAAATCATATATTTTACCTTAAGCAGTGCAGCGAATAAAGATTTTTAAAATGCAGCACAATTTTTTATGTGTAATTTTACAAATGGTAAATGATAATTTTGATTTCTAATGTTTGAAAGTGGTTCTTATTTCATCTCAACTAGTATAAACATTAACAGAGCTGTAATAAAGTAAGATATTTTTCCATTGCTTTATTTTTTCTTTTTCCCTGTAATATTGTAAAAATTACTAAGTAAAATAAGTTTTATAAATATATATACTTCTTTTTGATATATGTATGGTTACATATCAAATTCTTGTGTTCTAATTTTAGATAATTAAATGCTGAAGTACCTCTGTTAACTACTCTGAAGATGTGCTACATAAGTAAAATTTAAGTTAACTTATCATAATATGTTCTCAATATAACTTGATGTAAAATAAACAAATATTTGCTTTAAAATATTTACATTCTTATAGAAGTAAGTCTACATCTATCCAAAATACTTTTTGAAGAAGTTTCATTTGTCTTACGGTGTTGAGAGAGAGAGAAAACATTATTCAAAGAGTTTTCAAACACATAAACACTGGGAAGATGGTATATAATCCTGACGCTTCACCATGCTATCAAAGCACTTTGATTTGTTATAATGATATTATAAAGTGATTTTTTCTTTCTAATTATCCTTTCTATAACTGATCGAGCAACCATTTCAGAAAAATAAGACATTTTAGAAAGTAAAATGTAAATCTTTAAGAACAAAATAATCGCACGCAATAGTAAACAAACAACGCCATATTCTCCGGTTGACGGAATCACGTGATCGTGACGTCACATGAATTTAGTCCATTGTTCCACAAACAATTTCCAGACACCTTGCAGAAGCAAATCTTAAATCCAAGCACCCTTTCCGTGCACTCCCTTTAACTCCGAAACATCAGCAACTGCGTCTACATTGGTGCCAAGCCAGATCAATGTGGAATGTCACAGATTGGCAAAAGGTTATGTTTAGTGATGAATCCTGGTTTGTTTTGGGGACAGATGATAACCGAGTACGGGTGTAGAGGCACCCTGGAGAGCGGTAAAATTCCCCCACACACATACTGTTCTACGTCACACTGCCCGCACAGCTGGTGTAATGGTCTGGGGGCCATAGCCTATGATAGCTGGTCCTCTTTAATTGTGATGCGTGGAACCTTAAAGAGCCAACGTTACGTTGATGATATTCTTCGACCCCATGTAGGACCTTTCCTGAATGGTCTCCCAGGGGCAATTTTCCTGCATGATAATGCTCGTCCGCATACAGCAAGAGTTGCTCAAGACTTCCTAAGTCATTTTCAGACTCTTCCATGGCCGGCCCGCTCCCCCGATTTGTCCCCTGTAGAGCACGTGTGGGATCAGCTAAAACGGCAGATGCCATTGTGTTACTCTGTACATAATTTAGAGTTGGCTGTTCAAGATTTGTGGACCAATCTGCCTCAGGACAACATAAGGTGTCTAATCAACTCATTGT
The DNA here is from genome assembly GCA_019973935.1 of Trichonephila clavipes. Lineage (NCBI taxonomy): Eukaryota > Metazoa > Arthropoda > Arachnida > Araneae > Nephilidae > Trichonephila > Trichonephila clavipes. The sequence continues at coordinate 496,490 of BMAU01018758.1, forward strand.
CGGACCGTGTGGTGGCATGTATTGCAACTGCAGGTGGTCCAACGCGCTATTGAAGTTGCCCAGTATTTGTGTCGTTGCACACACTGTATTTGTTTAATGGTCTTGTTTTTGAGATCATGTGAATATCTCATCTGTGTCATTGTGTATTAAATTTCATTTCAATCCGATGCTTTCTTCTTGGGTCGCTATTTTCAATGTTCCTGAGTGTATTTCCTTAAAATATTACTATAAATAACATACATTAGGAAGCTTTCAATTGGAAAAAAATAAAATTAGTTCAAACTGAAATAGTAAAAAATAGATAAAATAAGCCTACATTGTAATAAAGCATTAGATTAAATTTTCTGTAGCATTAAATTAAGATCACATGAAGAATGGAAGTAATACTATCTAACATCTATATTACATTTAGTATAAAATTCAGATAGAAATGAAAGAATGAAAATATAAATAAAAATCATACCAGAAAAGTAACAACAGTAGTATGTTTCTGCTATGGGAACTATAAGTGAAATATAGATAATCCAAAAGAAAAAATTATGTCAAACTATTTCCTTAAAATTTTAACATAAATAACATACATTAGGAAGCCTTCAACTGAAAAATAATAAAATTAGTTCAAACTAAAATTGTAAAAAATTACAAAATAAGCCTGCATTGTAATAAAGCATTAAATTAAATTTTCTGTAGCATTTAATTAATATTACACGACTAAAGGATGATATATTTTGTCTAACATCTATATTACATTAAATATAAAATTCAGGTGTAATACAAAAGTGAAAAGATTAAATTAGTAAGAACCAAAATTAAAACAAATTTCTCAAACAGACTTATGTTGAAAAAAATCTTAATAAACCTAATGAGATAAACAATTAACATAATTATAGTAATAATTGAAATATACATATCATATATGAACAGTATGATATGCACAAAGTATATGATCTTCATAAAACTAAATGAGGAACATATTCAATTATTTTTTGGCTTAAAACCAACTTTTGAGTCACGGTATCACAAAATTAAGCCTTAATTTTGATGAAATTACCATACCCAGTGATGAACAAACAAAATACTCACGGAAAAATTGAAACATAAGTATTATGATTGGCAAGTATTTGACATGGGTCCAAGAATATATAACGCATCAGACTTGTACTCTAGATTGTAGGAGAGAGTAGGCAGCATTTTCTTTATCTTTCCAAATAGTTATTCTTGAAGAGGGTGTGACATTTCTGATATTTAAGTCTCCCTTCTCGATCTTCAGCAGTTTCAGAGATCTTTGCTAGCATCATTTGTAAGCAATTGCACCAATGCCAACATTCAAAATTTTCCATGTGTTGTACGTGCTAAATTGTTGCAACCATGTGCTTCGTTCCATGTAATGTCGACAATAGGTTGTGATAATATGTAAGAACCGAAATGTCATAGGAAGATTTGGTACCAGTGGCGCACAAGGGGGGTCCGGACCCCCCCCAAAAAAGCCCTTGATTTTTTACCGATTGATTATAATTCTAAGTATATAATACCTAAGACTTGATTAATTAATTGTTATTAATGAATGATTTTATTAATCAATGCTAATTATTTATTCAAAAATTAGTTTTTTACTGTGTTTTGTTCCCGAAAATCGACAAAATCAAAAGGAGCATGGTACAAGAATGGTGAACTTTCGACTCCGGACCCCCTTGAAAAATTCCTGTGTGCGCCACTGTTTGGTATTTATGTATAGTTAGTTGCCAACTCTATTAATAACTCACCAAGTTGGCAACTGTCATTTCCTATGTGTCGTCCATGCTGAATTGGCAACAGTGTGCTTTGTTTCATATGCCGCCAATAGGTTGCGATAATACACAAGAACTTATTTTTTTGACCAAAGGGTCATGATATGCAGTTGGAAGTAAGCAAGAAGTACTGCTGAAATGTACCAATATTCAGATGATAACTTAGTTTTTTGCTATACTTATTTACGAGCTGGATACAGATGGATTGTAGCCTAAGTACGCTAATACTAAAGTACCACATAATCTAATAATCTCATAGGGTAGAGCCTGAAACAAAAACAGGGTGTGGTCAAGGGTTCGTTCTAATTTCAAAATTTTCTAAACTCTAGTTCTGCATCGGTGTGGTTCATTTCGAATGAATCTAATTTATCCATCTAAATTATTCTAATCCTAATCTAGTAAGTATTCAAGCATTACGCTCTGCTTCATTTTTAAATATTTTTTAATAACGCGAACAAAAGCAGCTACATACAATATGGCCGAAAACAAGTGATCTCACAACAGCTAGTTGATTTTCTTAGGAACAAAAATATCTGCGCATGCGCTTACAGTAATGCGAAGTTAGCAAAAAGTTAGTTCTGGTGTTGACAAGCGGGAACATCCCGCCCCCCGTTGGACGGTGGTCCAACATCTTCGAATGGAAGTGGGCAGACACTTGCAGCAGTTCGGGTGAAGACGCCTCTGGACGTTCTGATGCGGACGACTCTGACTAAACCATCGGATCCAGGATGAATTCCTTCTATGCGACCCAAGGTCCATTCCATCGGAATCTTGCTAGGCTCCTTTAACATCACAAGTTGACCAAGCTTCAGATTGATAGAGGCAGCCTCCATTTCTTTCGGGTCTGAAGTTCTCCCAGGTATTCCTTGCTCCATCGTTTCCAAAACCTATTCTTAAGAGACTGAATTAGAAACCATCTGGAAGATAAAGAGATGTTAGTTAACAATTCACTAGGTTCTGGTATCCCCAAAAGTGGAGCTCGCACCAAAAAATGACCAGGTGTCAGAGGTTGAATATCGGCTGAATCAGCAGAAAGAGGACACAATGGTCGTGAATTTAAAACTGCTTCGATCTGCGCCCCAAGGGTAGTGAGCTCTTCAAAGGTTAAAACAGTTGATTTAGTCACTTTTAATAGAATTTTTCATTGATTTAATATTAGCTTCCCATAGTCCACCGAAATGAGGTGAGGCCGGAGGTATGAATTTCCACTCTATACCTTCTTTGGCACTATATTTTTGTACAGGATCAGATTGACATATTTTTAATAGGGAATCTAAAACATTTTTAGCGCCTTTAAAATTTGTAACGTTGTCACTCCAAATTGTTGCTGGTTTTGATCGCGTCTGGCTATGAATCTTCTAAGACTAGCTAAGAAACTGTCCGTAGTTAAATCAGACACTACTTCAAAATGAGTAGCCTTGGTACAAAAACATATGAAAATTGCAATATAGGATTTTTAAAGTTACTCTAGATCTTTTAGGTTAGGTTTTGTAATTATTGGTCCTGCAAAGTCTAGCCCGACCTTTTCAAACGGTCGAGATGGTACAACTCGATCTTTGGGCAGGTCACCCATCATTTGGTTAACAGTCCTGATTCTTGTTTTAAAACAAGTCAAACATCTGTTTTTATTACACGTCACACGGTTTTGACCAGAAGGTATCCATTAATATTGGCGGATCAGAAAAAGTGTAGTTTGAGTACCTGAATGTAGAGATATTTTATGGAAATGGTTTATAATTAAATCTGTTAAATGGTATGTCTTTGGCAAGATCAGTTGATGCTTCTGAGAATCTGAAAGGTTTGAAAATTTTAATCTTCCACCAACTCGTAACAGTCCATCCTTATCCAGGAATGGGTTTAATGATAAAATCTTACTGTTCTTTGGAATTTGATGTTTTAACTGTAAACACTTTATTTTGGATTTAAATTCAGATTGCTGTACAGATTTTACCAACACTTCTGCAGCCTTTCGCGCAGTTCGGTTGTATTCAAATCCTTTTTTCTTTCAGAAATATTAATTTCGGAATTATTGACGAATCGTAAACACCATGCAGTCGTTATAATTAATGTATCAAATGAAGAATATCTTTTGATTAAATTATTATCGGGAGGGGATTCTATAGTCGTTGAGTTTATCATAGTTTCTTTGCGAAGCTCATATTTTCCTATTTGCTCAATATCTATCTCCTTTGAGAAATCCAAAGCTTTTGGCCAAGAACTCTCATTCTGTATTAACCAAGGGGGTCCATGCCACCATAATTCACTGCTTCGTAACTCGGATGCAGACATACCTCTAGACAACAAATCAGCGGGATTATCTTTCCCAGGGCAATGACGCCATTCTATAGGATCAGTATATTTTTGAATCTCTTGGATTCTGTTTTTTTACAAATGGTTTAAATCTAGCAGCAAATCCCTTGATCCAAAAATAAGTAATAGATGAATCAGTCCAGAAGTAACGAGATGTTATATAGTTAATAGTTTTGGAAATTTTATAACCCAATCTGGCTGAAAATAGAGCGCCCATTAGCTCTAGTCTGGGTAACGAAATTGTTTTTAATGGGGCCACCCTACACTTCGATGCTACAAAATTGGTAAAAGTTTTCCCATTTTTAATGCTATTCGGAGGTAAACTACTGTACCATAAGCTTTCTTAGAGGAGTCTGAAAAACAATGTATCTGAATGTTATCTATTTCGTTTTGAAGGGCATAACCTAAATAGTAGCGGGGTATGCTGAAAGTATTTAATTCCGGAACTTCCTCGCACCATTCATTCCAACTAGATTCTAAGTTCTTTGGAAAGAACTCGTCCCAATCAAACCCAAGCACCACAGTTCTTGTATTAAAATCTTTAATCTAATTATAAAAGGACTAAGAAATCCAACAGGATCGAAAATACGACCTGCAGCTTGCAACAAGCATCGTTTAGTATTCGTTCGTTTTTAAGAAATTTTATTATACCTCCAGTGTCAAAGTAAGAAGTGTCTTGATCGGGATTTCATGCAACTCCTAGAACTTTAGAAGGAGCCAAAGTTTGAGTTTTTAGATTCAACAGATTGGCCGATGTCCATACCAATTTCTTTCCAACGATCACGCAACTCTATTGAATTAGTTTGCCACTTTCTTAAAATCATACATGCACCTTTAAAAATATCGACACTTTCTAAACTTGTTTTAAAAGCTTGTTCTACATTCTCTCTACCACTAACTAGATCATCTACATATAAAGAATTATTCAACATTTCACAAGTTTCAGGAAATTTTTCTACATACCTTTTCAGGTGATGCTTGATCGTTGCAGCAAGTAAAAACGGGCTGGAACTTACTCCGAACAACACGCGAGTCATCCGGTAGCTTTGAATGAGTTCTTCAGGGCCATCGGGATTTTCATTCCAAAGAAATCTGGTGACATCCCTGTCTTCTTCATCAAGTTGAATCTGAAGGAAGGCTTGCTTTTATGTCCGCGGTGAAAGCTACGCGGTTTTCTCTAAATTTTACTAAAAGAAGAAAAATATCAGGATTTAGATTGGGACCAATATGTAAACAGTCATTTAAGGAGAATTGTCCTTTGGCATGGGAAGACGCATCAAAAACTATACGCAATTTACTCGTTGTTTTATCTGCGCGGATAACTGCCGTATGCGGCAAATAAAATATTGTTTTATCTTCCTTTAATTCATTCGTCACACTCTCAATTATATTTTCAGATTTATGTTCTTCTAATACAGCTCTATATTCATTAAAAAGAAAAGGGTCATTAAGAAATTTTGATTGTAGTCCCTGAATCTTTTAAGGGCAACCGTACGGTTATCTTGCATCTGTTCTTTCATTCCCGGTTTCAAGGGAGCCTAACGCTATATCTGTTGTCGGAAAATGAAATTCCAGATTCAAACTCTTTCAGGGTTACATCATCACTAATATTCTCTGTAGCGTTAGCCTCAATGCCTAAGTTTTTCTAATTCCCAAAATTTAGTTAAATCATCTGAAATTAATTTTCTTCAACGACTATTTTCATTCCCAGGATTGTGTTTGTCATCTCAGTTTTGCCTAGGATACACCAACCGAACAAAGTTTCGGTAGCTACTAGTTTATCATTTAACCTTTTAATTCTATTTAATACGACGTCATAATAGTAATCAGCACCCACTAAAATAACTATCTTGTTATTCCTAAATTCATAACAATCAGCAAGCTTTAATCCTTTCAATTGTTTATTTATCTTTGAAATATTATTACTAGGTACGGGTATGTTAGTTGCAGTTATTTGATCAGTTTCCAACGCTTCAATTTCTATGTTTAAAGTCGGTTCATCACGATTCTCAATTATTACTTTTACTACATTATATGTTTTTTCGGTAGCTTGTTTAGCACCGAACGAATATACAGATAAAGTTTCTTTCCGAACAACAGGAAGTTTAAGCTGTCGAGAAACTTCTCGAGTAATGAAGCTTCTTATACTACCGTTGTCTAACAAGAGGCGAACTGTTTCAAGTTTATCATCAAGGGGAACGAACGCATGAAGTGCACGTTTGCAAAAGTACGGAACATTCAGCGTTTTTTACTTCTGGTTCTTTATTCTTAATATTATAGTTACAGTGGGAAACTGCAGACACACTACGTTATTCTCAACATCAAGGTCACGGGTTTTCTAACCGATTGAAAACAAAGTGATTGATTATGTTTCTTATTACATTTACACATTTCTTTTTCTTACAGTCTCTAATTCTATGATTTTTTCTAAGCATAAAAAACAAGCCCTTGCTTTCTCAAAATCTCTTTCTTTTCATCTACGCTTAAATCATCACACAATTCAGAACCATGTTTATCACTATCGCAGTAAATACATTTTTTCTATGACTGGCGTGAAATACTCAAAGGTTCTCGATGAATTACTGTTCAATGGAATATGATTTTTGTTCTGTCTACTGCGCGAAATGTTTTGATTATCGCCTGACACGATTTGCATGTGTTTAGAATTATGAGGGATAAATTTTTTCCTTTCCCCCTTCGAGCCGCTTAGCAGATTTGCTGATTCACGGCATTCGATTTCTATTTTTAGAAATTGCAACAGTTCCATTACATCGAATGTACTTTCCTCTTTTTTTTTTCCTAATTGTTTTCTGTTAAAATCTAAGACTAGATCTTCTGGTAGTAATTTAAGAAGAATCGGCTGCAGTAAATGACCGTACATTCCAGATGTTACGTTAATTGACTCTAGACTTCTAATTTGAATTTTACAAACATCGTATAACTTTCTTAATCCAATCACGTTATTTGAATCCTTTACAGGATAAAGAATCAACAGTTACGACATGTGTGCATTAACCACGATTCCTTCCCTTCCGAATCTTTCCTTTAATAATATCAAAGCATTGTCATAATTATCATCAGATAATGCAAAACCGTTTACTACATTACCGGCCGCTCCTCCTAATTATGATTTTAAATACGAAAATTTATCTACTTTTGTCAATGTTTCATTTTTGTCTATAGAGTTTTGAAATTTATTCCAGAATTCTAACCATAAACATGGATCGCCGAAATATTTATCTATTTGTAATTTGGGTAGACGAACAGAATTAACATTTTTGTTAGAGTTTACAGAAGATCCATTAATCGAGTTGTTAAAAGAATCATTTTGAACATTCACTGTTGCTTGTGATGATACGCTAGGATCACTTTTGGTTAGAGTTTTAATTTGAATTTTAATTTTTAGAACACAACACAGAAATTTTCTCATTATATCCGAATGCAGATTGTATTTCTGCATCGAATTCATCTTCTACTTGAATTATATTTTGGATCTTATTATCTAATTCTCTTAATTGTTTTAAATGTTCATTTAAATAATCAAAATGTTCCTGTAAAAGATCAATAGATTGCGAATCAAATTCCTCTTTTCTAATTTATTCATAACTTTTGTCACTGCTGTACGAGTAACAGCTGTAATTTTTTTCAATTTATTTATGTCATCCATTTTTTATAAAATACAGTTACTAGATATGACACACACAACATAAATCTTCAACTCTAAAGCAATCAAAGTTCTATTCAGATTATAAAGGTATTTCTTACCTTTTATTTTCTTCCTTCTAATCTTTCCCTCTTGCCGGTCCGTATGCACCATGAAACAAAAACAGGGTGTGGTCAAGGGTTCGTTCTAATTTCAAAATTTTCTAAACTCTAGTTCTGCATCGGTGTGGTTCATTTCAAATGAATCTAATTTATCCATCTAAATTATTCTAATTCTAATCTAGTAAGTATTCAAGCATTACGCTCTGCTTCATTTTTAAATATTTTTTTAATAACGCGAACAAAAGCAGCTACATACTACATGGCCGAAAACAAGTGATCTCACAACAGCTAGTTGATTTTCTTAGGAACAAAAATATCTGCGCATGCGCTTACAGTAATGCGAAGTTAGCAAAAAGTTAGTTCTGGTGTTGACAAGCGGGAACAGAGCCATTGCAGAATGGTGTACCCAAAATTTAAAAATAAATTTTTAATGAATGTTCACATTGAAACTTCGCTTCACAGAAAATAATGCTTTCATAAAAACATATATTTCATTGTAAGAGAGAAAATTAAGATGCTAAAAAGGTAAATAGAAATGAAAGAATGAAAATATAAATAAAAATTATAACAGAAAAGTAATAGCAGTAATATGTTACTGCTATGAGAAATGACACTCCTTATGAACTTAAAGCGTTGTAATTCTATATAGAAGTATACTATTTTTTTCTATACCTTGGAATAATACCTCAAATAAATTACTTCAAAACATGAGAGCATTGCATATGTACATTTCAGGTCTCTTCGTACAAAAGAGGGTGTACGTTATATGGCGAGCATAACAAACATTAAAAAATGCAGCTCCAAAGTATAGGTGAGCATTATACGCCCGATTTTATCGTAATCTGATATTTTCTTTGCGTTGCTTTTTTAGCGTCAGATTGCTCAATATATCGTCCCTTTTTTTATTCATTTCCCCATTGGAATGCGAGTCTAAATAACTATGCATATATTTCATGATATTCAACATTCATCAGCATCTGCTGATGAAGGAAGAAAAACAATAATCTTTTTTTTTTCAACCAAAGAAAATGTCATAGAAATGTACATTCATAAAATCTTTAAATATATATATATGAAGAACAGATTGTGAAGGAAAGTTAAATCAAAATGCAACACGACAAAATTTGCATTAACTCTGAATTCTAAAGTACAAAAAAGAATTACTTTTTTGAGCATTCAATCCCATCCATAGTCTGATTTTGAGGCAATTACTATAAACAGCTCAGAAAATCTTAGACGTAAATGAAAATTCGCATTAGCATTTGTATTCTTACCTATAGCATCACTGCATTTAAATTGGTACCAGGTGAACACTGTGCTATTTCCTACCAAAATCTTACAAATCTCTTTTGTTTCATAAAAAAATCGCTGTTGTTTTGATATCAAGGAATGATTCGTGTGGCGCCAATTTGGTTGTAGTGACACTAATAGGTTAATACCTAAAAATCTAACTTAAATCACGATATCTGAAATCGTATAATCCCAATAAGTTTTGCATTGAGTTCCATTTTCTTTTTGTTATCCTAATATTATAATTGCAAAAGTTTGTATGTGTGGATGTTTGTTACTCTTTCATGCAAAAACAACTGAACAGATTTTAATGAAACTTTACAATATAACATAGTTTATACAATACTATAATTTGTTCTTGCTTATTGTACTTTAATTATATGATACCATGACTCAAGTATTTAAGTCAAAAAATGATTTGGGAAGCTTTTAGTAAACAGAAGCTTAGATAATGTGGTACTTATGTATTAGCATCACCACAGCAAAATTGGTGTCATGCGAATCACACCTAGATACCAAAGCAACAACGATTCTAACATATTTTATATAAAATCAGTCAAATTTTGGCGGAAATGGCGCAATTCATTGGCTGCGATGACGATTATACGTAAATACCGATAATAATTACTTATTCTTTAACACAAATATCAGTGGATTGCTTTAAACAATGAAATTCACTTCTTACCTGCTTTTATTCTTATGTTCAAAAATAATAATAATCTGTTTCAAAAATTTTATTGCTTTTCTTTGCTCAACGACAAATTCTAAATCTTGCTTATTGTAACAATAAAGTTGAAAATACTACCTAGCAATATAACAAAAAGAGAACATAGTAATAAATAAATTTTCCTACGCACATTTTTTTAATGATTTTATTATGCACGTCTGGTAGTAACAAATTGATCCTTATATCAAAATAAATACTTTCATCACTTCTGGACCATAATAATAAAATTTAGTTTGCATGTTTCTTTTGTTGAATTGAAATCCGCCAAGAATGCTCCGAAGAAATTGATGTTAAAAATTCCGTTTGGGCTCTATTAGATTTAGACTTGAAATTTAGCACATATATTTATTTTACGAAGTAGAGATCCATTTAAAGTTGCTTTCGAGGAAATTTACTTGATTACTGGGTTAAGCGAGTGCAAAAATTCTTTCTACTTCTATTTTAGATATTATTATAAATTCTTAATTCTGACCTTTTTATATCAAGAGGCGAGAGTTACAAATTAGAAATTTAGAGAGAAATTTTTTTTTCACTACAATCAAATTCTTAATGCTAGATATAAAAAATTTATGAATATGTAAGCAGTATTTATTTATACAACATCGTGAAATACGCAATGAAGCGGGTGGATAATGGCTAGTCAGCTATAATTTTGTACTATTTTGCAACTGATGAAACATGGAATTAGCCAATAAAAGAAGAACAAAAGCTTTTCCAGACCAAATTGTCACGCTATTACGTTGGAAGTAGGTAAGATGTTACCTTAAAGTGTACCAATATTCAGGCAATGATTTAATTTCAAGCTTTACTTACTTTGGGGCTTACTACCTTGATATCAAAATCAGATAAATTGTAGCCCAAGCACAACCCTAGATTGATAATACAAAAAAAAACATATAAAAAAAGCTTGTACTTAAAAAAAATTTTTAACTTAAATCACACTATATTGGCAATCTGTTAATCCCAATTAGTTTTAATTGTCATTTCTTTCAGTTACATTTTTCTACTTTTTTGTTACAATGGAATTTGACAATAGAGGAAAAGGATACTTACGTATCGGCGTCACCTCAGCAAAATTTACGATATAAAAACAATAGATTATTAGGTGTTTTATATGAAAAAGAAAAGAAATCAGTCAAATTTTTGTGAAAAAAAGTGCCACTTTAGCTACGGTGATAAAAATACGTATGGAATGGAAGAAAATGTTGTTACTTGCGTTTTATCGCACCAATGTGAACGTTCAAAATAACTCTCCAAGTTAGCAGCTTTGATCTTCGCTTAGAATAAACTTGCGTTTGCAAATGTTTTTATTAAAGTTTAAATTTTTAAGGGATTAATTTTTAAGTTAAAATTTCCAAATTCCACTCAACAGTATCTTCTTTTAAAAAAAGTACTGCATTAAAATGAATTCTTGAAAAAAGGGTTTTATTTCAACAATAATCTGTTTTTCCATTAGTTTAATTTATCACTATATTCTCTTTTTGTTATACTGCTAGCTAGGATTTTCAACTTTATTGTTACAATAAGCAAGATTTAGAATTTGTCGTTGAACAAAGAAAAGTAATAAAGTTTTTTGTAACAGATTATTATTATTTTTGAACTTAAGAATAAAAGCAGGTAAGAAGAGAATTTCATTATCTAAAATAATCCACCGATATTTGTGTTAAAAATAAGTAATTATTATCAGTACTTACGTATAATCATCACCGCAGCCAAATGGTATCAAGGTGTGATTCTCATGGCACCAATTTTCCTGTGGTGACGCTAATACATAAGTACCACATTATCTAAGCTTCTGTTTACAAAACGCTTCACAAATCATTTTTTGACTTAAAAACTTGAGTCACAGTACCATATAATTTAAACTACAATAAGCAAGAAAAAAATTGCAGATTAGAAAATAAACAAACATAAAACTGTATGACACTAAAATAGAAATTATAGTATTAATTTAATACAAAACAATTCATATCCTAAGATGTGGGGAATCTAATGTTATATTTGTGTTGCAAATCCAAAAAATGAAATTTAGAAAGAACATTTTTTGTATGACAACGTTTTTGAAAAACGAATGTAATTCCACCACAAAGAGTTAGAAAAACTATAAAGAAATATATTAACAATAAAATGTGCTAAAATACCCCCAAAAACTGCTCTTAACATTAATTTTCGCAAAGTTGACTTGACACGTCTGATGATATCATATCTCCATTTAGCTGAAAAATCGCTTTAAAATTTTAAATATAAAAAAGTTAAACATGAATAAAATAAACAAATAAATATGAAGTAACCTAGAATATAGTAGAAATTATAACATTAATTAAATTACATCCTTTTTTTTAAATTAAATAAAAGGATAAAATGCGTTGAATGTAAAAATGGCTCAGAATATTTTCAAATGAATAAGCAAAACAAATGAGACTGTTGCCAAAACAGCTAACTAAAAACCCAGTTGTTGAAAAAAATGGAAAAATCGTTTAAAAATTTAATTCAAAAAAATCTACAGTGAATTTCGAAAAAAAACTCTTCGTAGTTTAGGACCTAGAATAATTATGTACCAAGTTTCCTACTTCTGGGTTGCTTAGTTTCGGCTGTAGAGGTGAAACACGCACGCTTAAACTGTCTTTTATTAATATAGATTATTAATTCTAAATGCTAATTCAGGGGGTTTAAAATTACAGTCCTTTTAAACGGTTATTTACAATCATAGGATTTATTTAAAAAATCTTTTTACATTTTTCTATACTGTGTCGTGCGCGCAGTTTTACTCTCCTTACAGTTCAGCTATTATATCAAGAATAATGTTTTATTTTTCTGAAAAATGAACTCGTGCGAAGAGCCGGTATACTTTTAATGTATCAGTACTAAAGAATTTATTTTATAAATAATTTATTAATACTAAATTAAGAACAAGTTTAATAATTATTAGTGACTTCCATGGGCTTGCCTTGTAGAGCAAATTTTTTCAAAGGAAGGTTTAATATCAGAAATTGGCACTCTGAGTTATTTTTCTATATTTAGATTAGATCTATATTTTGTCTTCAAAGCAGCCACCACAGAAAATCCGGTTTAACAAAGGTAGGATGTTGAAAATGGTAATAGTATACGAAGTGCTTTTGTTTTCAGTGCAGAAAATTCATCATCCACCTCTACCCAAAATTCAAACAGCGATTTATTACAAAATTGCCTTTTAATTTTTCACCGGGTGTGAAATCTAGGAAGATTTCTTCTTTGGACGTTAAGAGCCCTTCTAGAGTATCTTGAAATAAATACCTAATCCACTCGTAACTTGCTACCAAGTTGTCCTCATCAAGAAAATACTTTTTAAAATTATTTGCCAACATGGCTAAATAATTTTACATGGTTTTAAAAACAACTTTCACTTGTTGTTCTTTATATTTGTAAGTTTTAACACATAACGAGCTGGAGCTTTTTCCCCATCATTTACTTCAGTAGTGGTACATGCAAAATTTAAGTAATTTGAGAATATTTCCTTGATTTAATTTTCGGAACCATGCTTGTCTGTGTACTTGTTGATCCTTTATTATCGTCAAATGTTTGCTTACGACTTAAAAATGTATCTATGATTTTGTTTAAATCTACTGCCGTAAATACTTAATTATCGAGAATTACAATTAACGTGCAAATTAAAAAATGCACATTCGAGCTAGATTCGGTAGCTATAGGAGTATCGAGTCGACCGAAACTGACTGGAATTGTACGAGGAAAAGCATTTTTACATATTTTGCGCAGACGTCCGATAGGTTGCCCAGATTCACGCAAACGTACCCTATAATGCCAGATGTGATGGATATGATAGAGAGCGACATAGACTAGACTATTTTTCTAATGACATTTGTACTTTGAGAAATGAATGCTGAAAGAAATAAATCTTTAATTAAATATATCATTTTGCGATCTGTTCCACTTTAAAAATTAGAGAAAGAAAAATAACGTAATAATAAGTAAGTAATATATATTTTAAGTAATTTTCTTAAAATATATATTACTTAAAAGTAACATGTACAAAGTTTAATACTTATACAGTTTATAATTGAGATCACATTGTAGCTTTAGTGTCAAAGTGCATTTTTATTGCCGTAAATACACTTTTGTTGTACAGGGGGGGCGACAAAAATTATTATTGAAAATTGGATCGCCAGTATTGAAAGTTTGAAAACACTGTGCTATGCATTTACAAACAAATTAATTTTTTTCCTGTTCTTTACATTCCATACAAATACTGATGATTTGATAAGGAGACCATTCTTGCAGAATGTTTGAAATATTAATTGGTGAAAGAAATTATCATCTTTAAGTAATTTAGATCAAACATTCATAAATGCTCAAAAATAATGGACTAAGGTTGCAAAACCCCTAAATTTTCTTTTCCATGAGAAACAATGGTAATCTGCGTTACGTAGAAGATGTAAATAATCTATTTAACAACAGTAATTGAAATGTAAATGATTCCTAATTATCTATATTGAAGGGGAGAAATTTTTATAATATTCTAAGGAAGTGAACAAGACACACACATGCTAAAAAAAAGTATCTCAACAACATGGAAATCAGTTAATCTGATACCTATCAATAGAACAAAAAATAATTCAAATTTCAATTTTTTTTTCATTGCATTAAATGTTCTAATCAATAAGGCACTTTCCTATCTTTGAAATCCATTATGTGGTTTGAAATTTATTCACGAAGTTTTGAGGTATTATAATGAATTGTTTGCCAGACTCTTCAATTGTCAACTTTAATGGATTAGATCAAGGGTACTCAACCTTTTTTCCCAAAGAGACACATACACATGAAAGGTATTTCACGCGGGCCTCAACATGAGGATAATAGAAAAAATACACTATAAGACCAAAGCAAAATTGATCAAATATTAAAACTCATTCTTGGCTTTTATTTTAATACAATTTTAACCCCTTTCTGACGAACACATACAAAAAAAGTTTATTTTTATGCATTTTTTACTAAATTAGGAAATAATTTCTATTTCCTTTCATCTATGCTTTAAACCACTCTTGGTTACATTCTACTATCAAAAAATGCACATTGATAGAAAAATTGATAAATTTGATTGCTTAATTGATACAATTTGTTGCTAACTTTTTATTACATTGTTCTCCAATAAATGAATTTCTTAGTGCAGTGGGTCATGACCAGCCCACTCAGAAAATGCCACCGGGCCACAGATTTATTACCATTGAACTAGATCCTAAAAAAAAAAGAATGAATCACTCAACGGATCCCAGATATGCTGTATTAGAAATAAATTTAAAAAATTTCATGTTAGAACAAGCATGAAAGTAATCATTGGAAAATACTACGTTCTAGTTATGTTTAATTCCTTTAAAGTACAATTCCGAATTGTCATAAAAATTAAATAAAAAAGCTAAATAAAATATCATTAATAATCCGTGGAATATATTTGGCATGCCGTCCTATTGTAAAAGTATCGAAGATAATTATTGTTGAAGCCCACCTCGAATGAGCCTGGAATCATCGGTCGAATAGTAAAGTTGCACATATCTGCACAATGAACAATGATACTGTTCTCTCTCGACAGTTCTTGATGTTACTGGCATCTCGCTTGGAAGTATTAGTAAGCAAATCTACTGCGAAAATTTATCGAACAATTACTCTGCTCTCGCATTCGATCATCTCTTAAGATAAACTGCTGCCTTTTGGCGTTATATTTGGTCATGGGTCGAATATACCTATAAACATTGTTGAACGATGCCATCGCTCCAATTCAAATTTCAGATGTTTCCACGATTTGTTCTATTATTTATGTAGCATGACATCCTCTAACTGGTAACAAAATAATTTCGGTTACTAATTCATATGAAAGGCATTAAAATCAAAGAGAGAAGACAGAAGGTACACCGATTCGAAGTAATGCCAGGAAATTAGAATTTTATTTACTTCACATATTTTTCTTACGCCTAGCAGCAAAAGTGCTGCATGTATCTTAAACTATAAAAGCATTAATTGCCCATTAAAATTTAGTCATTGGATTGAACGAAATTTCCATGCAAAGGTTCAGTATAATTTATTAATTCAACTAATCAAAACATTTTCTACCCCAAGGATAACGTTAGAGAAACTTCCTCCACAAAATTGAAAAAAAGGAATTCCTCCCTTATTGAACTACTATATTTCTTGTTTACATATCTGGGATGGGCAATTGCTTTGGTTAGTAGGGCCGCATTATCGAAGTGGACGATACTGAAAAACAGCACTTTAAAAAATGATTGCAACCATTAGTTTTCTTTGTATCTTAAAAAATGTGTAAAGTGTACAATATCAAAACCAATTCGTTAAATAAAATAGTGGCAGTTTATTCAATTTATTAATTGTGCTAATTTCACATTTAATTTTAAAATGTACAATATCACACTTTCGTACAACTTTAAAATCAGAAGTGAGATTGCTTGTTGAAATTCTCATCACAGCCTGCAATTTAATGTCAGCCAACTTGTTGATCTTCATGCAAAAATAAATGCTAAGAACATATGTTGATCCAAGTATAGAGAATATTTCATGTTTATTTGGTTTTCAGATCACCTTGGCTGGCCGCTAGTTGCCCACCCCGGTAATATACCATTGCACTTTTACAAACCCTGACCAAAATCAAATGATTTTCAATGTACTTAAGGTATCCGACTACGTTCGGAACCATGATTTTAAAAAAGCGCATAAATGGATAATTTTCATGATATTTAGTGTCACTTAGATTAGAATACATGTATAGAATTGTTTTAAGGTCATTTTGACAAAAAAAATTATTTAAATACAATATTTTGGCAAAAAATTAGCATAGAATAACCTTTTTCCAAAATATTCGCCTTTAATAAAAAAAATTCTAAAAGGATACTATTTTGCTTATATAAAGTAAAGATTTCTCCAGAAAATCTGAACTATTTGTTTTGAAAAATTGACATTATTTTCAGAGTTACAACCAATTGAAATAATTATCGGTGTTTTTGCTTATAATTTCTCTTTTCTCTTGTCGTAAAACATGGATAAACCCACTTCTAAGTTATATATTTCAAAAATTCTAGTTGAGCCTCTGTACAGAGGTCTGAACTATATACAGGCAAAATATTGTTATAATAGAAGCATATTTTACAAAAGGAGAATATTTTGAAAATGGGTCATTCTATGTTTATTTTTTGTCAAAATGTTGTACTAAAATAATTTTTTTCTGTAATACTATTCTTAAAACAATTTTATATACATTTTTTAATCTAAGTGACACTAAATATCATAAATATTATCCATTTATACGCTTTTGCAAAACCACTGTTTCTAACGTAGTCGGATACACTTAAACATTCAAATTAGAAATTTGAATGCATCTTGGTACAATTTCCTCCTAATATATTTTTGAGAAATAATATTTAACTATTAACCACAAATCTTTTAATTACATTTAATATTTGTCTAAATATGAAGCAAGAAATTACATTCTACTTTTCTTAGATAATATATAGTTTCCTTAGCATTTAACAACTTAGTGATTAAAACGGAAATCCTATCTTTCAAGAATACATATGTATAGCTACATTTCTGAAATTATTTATTAACTCTTTATCTTAAAATTTTGAGAATATTTGTGTGTCTTGACACAATATCTTTATTCATAATAATAAAATCGTCATGATCTATTATAATAAATTATATTTGATAGTGTATTACTCATAAATAATATTCACAATAATAATTTATACTCCTAATAAAGTTTAAAACTTAATAAGAAAAAAAGGAAATTATGTGGTCGCAATATTTTACAAAACAATTGTTAAAGTGTCTTCACTGCTTTTCATATTTTATGAAACAAAAACAAAAAAGATTCTCACGAATGGTAAAAAAATTTACTTCTGGGCATCATACATTTTCATACATGAAAGCAAATGAGCTCTAAATGTAAGTGTTAAAAATTGTTCATGCGAAAATGTTTCATCACCGGTAAAAAAAGTCGTCTTCTCTTCTTTTTTATGTAGGTGGTGTCATATTTTCAAATCAACTGCTACATCTCTAATTTCATTGTTTTCCAGAGCATAACAAATTCTAACATATGTTTGAAAACTTTTAAGAACTTCTTCCATGTCCTTCTAAATGTTCTCTTTAGTATGAAAGATATGAGAGATGCCACGTTTTTTATGTGAAACGGTATCACGCATTTCTGTCTTCCCATTCCCTCATCTGAGAATATTCCACATCATCCCTTCTTCCAAAGCATCTTTTGGTAGCAGTGCAGTCAAGCGTTAAAGACGCGTCGATCATCCTGTGTTTCGGGTGACGTTCACGAAGGACCCTTTGGCTGAGAGTGATGTGCCGTGTTTTCCGAGCCATTGGCTTGATGTCGCCGCAAGGATGACGCCAAGACGGCAGAAACAGCTCATCTACTTCGATTGGCATCACTCGGTTTTATCACTATAAGCGCAATGGTTTTATTTTGATTTATTTTTAGACATCTCTCTTCTATAATGCTTACTTTCGAAACTTCTTCCCTATTCAGGCCATATACATGTGTGAAGTCATAAAAATTGAAAATATTACAAGTGAGGATAAGAAAGTCAGATTTTAAGGGGTGTTGGAAAGCTAAAATCTTATTTTTTTCACAATTTGAGATTTTTACATTTTCCAATTGTATAGATTTTAACCTTTCTAAAAATACCTTACTTGAACCTCTGGGGGTATTTAGAAACCTTTAAAACGTATTTTTAAATATTCATTGAATTTGGGCCACGCCCATTTTAATGGCGAAAATTGTAAACAAATTACTTTGTTTTTGCTTAAAAGTGTAACGATTGATATTAACCAAAACATGTATCTTTTTTATTTTAAACTGAGCCTTTTATTTTTTATTTCCCAGCCGATTAGAAGTCTCACTGTATACATTAAAATCAATTTATCTCAAAATGTAAATTTTAATGTACGATGTACCTTTTCTGAGAAACTACTGTTCACAGGTATGTAAATTTTTATGAATTATTTATAATGATGTCTAATATATATACTAAAATGAGCTTTTTTAAAACACTCAAAAATTTAATTTTACAGATTTTTCAAGTAAAAAATGGGTCAAATTTCGCAATGTTTGATAAAATATTTCATAATTTCTTAAAAAATTCAAAATTAGCTAAAAGCTTATTTCAGTATAATAAGAGAGGTGTACTTTAATAGTATGGAAAATTTCAAGCATGTACATAAAACAGATTTTGAGAAAAGGTACATCGAAAAAAACAGCCAAGTTAACATTGTCAGTATAGAGAGAGAGAGAGGTTTCCAACTACCCTTAAATGAATTGTAAAGCATGATAATGCATTTAAAGTTGCACATTCTTTAAAAAAAATAAAATTTTATATTGAGTTTCTCAAAATAGTAATAGAGAAAAGCTCACTATTTTATATATATATACATTGTTCTATACACTTCATCTAAATGACACATAATCATAGTTTTTGAGTCTTCTATTCTAATGTTGCATGGTGTTTAGTCGAAAATAAAACTGAGGGTTTTTCCAACTACCACATATAATTATTTTTCTAAAAATGACAATCATGTTCCTACGAAGAAAAAGAAATCCTTAAGAGAATAAAGTAAAGCCAGTATAATATTTTATCTCAAATAATGTTTTTTTACCAAAAGTACGGTTCATCTTCCTGTTTCAAATTCCAAGCTCATAAGTTTAATGAAATTTCTGCAGGAAATTTATCGAGTTCCAAAATCAAAAAGGAAATATTTATATCATTCAGTACTTTAACTGAATTTTCTAATTACTAGAAGTTCGCTTCATATTCTTTTATTTTCTCACAAACATTTACTAATGGATGTGGGGTGAGAGATGGTGGCTGGATGAAAAAAATTCTTTAAATAATTTCAATTCCTACTGTATATTAGCTCACTCTCTTTATATATTTTTTATTTATATATATGTTTATCTTATTCGAATTTTTTAATCGGTAATAAACTTTCGAAAATCCTACACATCCAAACAAGTTCAAAAAAATTTTTTAAACTTGTGGTGGATGACACTTGATGTTAATACAGTTTTAATTAATTACTGATTATCGACCCCAATTTAGATTCGTCTCTATTGTTGTAATGATGTACACTATTAAAAAATGACAAGAGTTGGCGCTGAAAACCAATTTTTCAGCAGAACTATCCAAACCGGGTGTGCATTGTTACAACAATGCAGACAAATTGTGCTCTTTTTTCCATTCCTACTATTAATTCGCTCTCTCTCAATGTATATCTATTTAATTATATCGTTCAAATTTTCAATCATTAATAAATACTTTTTATGCATATTTAATGTTTGTGCTCAATTGTATAACTTTTTTTTCATTTCAGTTTATAGTACTATATATGTTCTACTGACATATCTTACTTTTTAAAATTATTACAGAGCTATTATATACACTCATGTCCATAAATTAGCCATAATTTAGAATCACACGGAAATCGAACTCTAGAGTAAAAAATTCCCTTGGAGAATTATTACATACATGTTCAAAAATAATATGCAAATTACAGAGAACCACCAGATGAAGCTGATTGTACATTACAATGACGAGAGTGTAAGAGAGGGGTACATGAAAGAGAGGGGGATTCACAAGACGGTGGTATATGAAAAAGAAGTAAAATTGTGTGTGTGTTCACATAAGCCTTTCGATTCTATAACCAAATAGTTAGAACTAAGGATTGCAATATCGGACCAAAGTTCAATACCAGTATTCGGTATTTTTTAAGCCTTAATACCAGGATACCGGTTTTAATACCGGTAGTAGAAATTTTAGAGATAGAAAGAAAACACACATGTTTCTTTGTTTTGTTTGCCAGCTTTTTTAGAGAGTGTTATATTTATGATTTTTCAACTGTTATTTAAAATGGCTAGTTTAGCAAATGCACAAGAAGTGCAAGATAGTAAATGAACAGAAAATTTCAACCGATGAATCTAGAAATATGGCTTGATTAATAATATCGACAAAGCGGTGCGTGTCTTATGTTTTGGAACAGCAGCATGCAGAACATCCTTTGTAAAAAGGCATTTTGAGACAAATTGTAAATCTTTTTGTCAAATAAGTGAACCACAGCAAAAATAATTAATTGCTTAGAAACCATTTGGCAGATGACTCCAATTCAGCATGCATTCTACTAAAAGTAACATCTTATAATCCTAATATAAGTTATTTGTCATCCAAACACAATCTACAACAGAAGTGCAAACGGAATACGTAAAATGGTACACGTCTCCCTAAAACGGGCGAAATTAATTAGACTGTGAATATAAAATTGAACGTACAATCAAGAGAAGTGATAAAATATGTAATCATCCAAGGAGGCAGGTCAAAATAATCCTATTACAGCTCAAGGCGATACTGCACACACGCAGGATTCGTCGTCTTATACTCGTATCTGTGAAAACAAGGTTGTAGTTGTGAAGAAAGCGCGTAATATTTTGATAATTTTTTAAACTGGTGAGTTTGTTATTCACATTTGTATTTGTTTATCATGAAGCCATTGGCTGATTGGTTAGTGCATCGCGCTTCCACACCACAGCTCCGAGGTTCAAAACCCGGGCTGGGCAAGGTTGATTTAGTCTTTCATCCCTTCAGTGGGTCTATAAATAAGCACCAAGCTTTCTTGGGAATTTAACACTGGGGGTTTCGCGTCAGACTCACCATCCAACAGGACCATCTGCTCATGCACCTCAGGGTCCAAGTTCATGTGTACTGAGTTGGGTACAGTGGGTTCTGGACCTCATGGACTGTTGCGCCATTGAGTAAAGTTAAGTTATTTGCATATCATACTTTAAGGTTCAAAATATTTTCAGATTCCTTAATTATATACTCATAAATAATAACCTATATTAATGAATAAAAATAATTTTAAAGAACACAAAAAAATCAGTTGATAAAACTTCGGTTTGATATCATTATTTATATGAAAATATAACGCATTGCTAAAAGTATATCACGCATTGCAACTAGCATAGATGCCGAAAGAGCGCTTTTGACAGCTGGTAATTTTGCTTAATACGATGTTCCAGGTTTCATGAAAGTACCATTGATGCATTATGTTTTTAAGATCACATTTTAAAAATTTGTAATAGTACCACAGACTGAATAGTGATATTCATACTTTTTTGTAATTTAAACAAATAAGACATTCCTCTACTTTTTTGTGATTCTTTATATACCTTCATAATTTATAAGTTACAAACTATTTTTTGTGATATTTACACAAATAAACTTTAAAATACAGTTGTGTTGACGAAATTGACTATGCTATGCGTAGATTAACTTTGCACCATAAGCAACCGTAGTCCAAGACGTAACTAAGGCAATATTTAAGAGACAATAACAAACGAGTGTGCTCCGCTCAACTAATCACTCGCTTTTGCTTCTAATATTTTATTGTGAAGTTGTAATTTTGAAAAAAGCAACGCATTTTCATCTCTGGCGTGCCCAAAATATTGTGTCGCTCCGTTCATGGCAACTCACTGTCGCCAGTAGTTAGCCTGGATTGATTTATTAATTGATTGATTGATTGATTGATTGAATATTAATGTCGCACTGTTCAGCTACACGAGGGCTTTTGGCGACGGACCACGTGATTTTGAACTATGGTCAAGTGACGTGGACGACACCTGAGCTGGCACCTCCTCTCCTAACTACAACACTACACCAACGGGAGGACGTTTCAGCTTTCGACAGATTTAACGTGCATCGCTGCCCTACACGGCGGGTCTTTAGTGGTACTGGGCTCGAACTCATGACAAGGCAAGCCACGGTCCGATACCTATACCACTCGGCTACCGTGGCCTTCATGGTTAGCCTGGAGTAGAGAACACGTGCAATGTGGACATCGTTACAGTAGAACCATGTAATGTTTTCCGACAAGTCCAGGTTTAGCTTGTAGTCGGATTCACGTCAGACTTTCATATGGAGATCACCAAGTAAATGATTACCACCAAGACAATATCATTTAATGGCTCCGTTACGGTGGAGAAGAATTTTTTAGGCTTCAGTAAAGATCTACATCCTCAAATCAAAACCATGCTAGGCCACATTTATCGGTGCATCATTCATAAGATGCCTGTTTGCTTAGAGGTGTCATTGCAGCCATGAATAACAATTTCCGTCATCAACGAGTTAACATTATAAGCGGTAAACATTATAACCTTTGGACTTCCAGTTGCGGTACTGGTGTGCAAATTTTAGTCTTCGTTGCCGATGAACAGCAGTCAGCATAGGTGCATGAACCAGGCGTCAGCTTTGGAAGCCCAGATGCAGCAACATTCGCTGAACAGTAGTTTCGGAGACACTGTTGGTAGCCCCTTGGTTCATCTAGACAGTCAGCTGCTAAACGGTAGCACATCTATTCGCCCGAACTCATCTCCACAGCCGTCGTTCACCTCTGTCATCTCGGTGGTGCACCACATTTGCCCCGTCGCTGATTTTGGACAGTCCCATTTTGCCATGCATAGTATAGTTTTACCACGGCAGCACGTGAACAGTTCACAAATTTAGCCGTTTCGGAAACGTTTCTACCATTGGCCCGAAAACCAATGATCATGCCCTTTTTGACATCGAATAAATCGCTCAGTTTTTGCATTACGCAAATGATTACAATTTTTTCCGTAGAACTCACACACCATTTATATACACTCAACTGCACTGTGCTGCTACTAGCCTTCTGTGATTGGTTATTTAACGTCGATGTCAAACGCACGTGGTGGTCACATTAATGGGACTGGACTTGGTATTTTAAATGTTTTTCAACTAATTCTGACGCAGTCTTTTCTATGGTGTTCTGTTAAATCATGGGAGATCCAACAAAAACTAATTATTTCATATGCAGATCTTCATAAATAATTTTATGTATAATGGTGTATCTAATGTTAAGTTCCTTCTTTATCATTTGGTGGTATCTTCGTCATCGAATAACATTTTTCAGATGAACAGCACGTTTTCTGAAGTTACTGCTAACAAAGATTTTTCCTCTTCTTCATTCTGGAGAAAATTTCAACTTCAATGAAATTTAGTGAATATTAGTACAGTAGAATAAGATGGAGTTTCTCTATTACATATGTTAACTGTACGCGATAAAGAAAGTCATTCAAATACTGCTATAAAATCATAGAAAAACATGAATTGATAGTTCTGTCGAATCAACTAAATTGAAAAAAAATTTAGATTCATAAGAAATAAATTTCACATTTGATATATTACTTATTGTCTGGAGTTATAAAATACTTCATATGTACATACCTGATCCAACATCAAAGGTGTAAACTATACCATTAAAAGAGAGAGTTTGTGTGCATGTGTAATGTATGTGGCGTGCGATGTAGAACAAAAATGGAAGGACACAGTGGAGCAAAATTCAATGAAAGAAACTATAAATGATAATGGTGTATACCTCGAAAAAAGATTTTTAGATCAATTTTTTTTTATAATTTAATTTTGAAATTATTTTTCCTAGTTCTGGCAATAGGATGTCATGTCTATTTTTGAATGCGACAAATTATTTTTGATGTAGATTTTTGGAGATCGATACATATTTTCAATATGATTAAGTTTATTTACCATTAAATTTATTCATTTCACTGTAGAAAAACTACTATACAATAGGAAAGTCATACAAATTTTCTTCTCTCTTTCATGAAATAAATTCTAGTTTGACACAAGAATTTGTTCTTTCAATTCTGCATGAGCACTGTTATAATGTAACCGAAGGTAAGCCTATTTTGGCTCTTCCTGTAATATTTAGCTAAATTAATTTGATTTAATTGTTTTAGATAGTTTTTAACTTTATAATTACTAATATTATAATTTATTTTTCATTTCATGTCTTCAAGCCTTTAATGATATTTTGATCATATATAAACCTGTTTTATCTAATTCAGATATTTTTACTTCATCTAATTTTAATATTGTAATTTCTTTTTCAATTTATTTCTGAGCTTAATTCGCTCAAGTTATTTGTCTTAGGTCATTTTTAATGTATTTTGATATTAACCGCAGGCCATTGATAACCCTCGAAAAATGTTTAGCAATGTTCTCCTTAGGATAATATCAAACATATCTTTTTTATTTCAATTATGTCTCTTCGTCTGGATAAAATGGGTTTCAAAAATCTTAAAATCTTTGGAGGTTAATTATTAGCTCACAGCTATTATGTTGTGACATATGGCTTTATTGGAAGGATCAACCGAAACATATAAAACAGCTGAAGTGTCATACCAGAACAATGATAAATATCAAAAAAAGAACAAACATTTAAAGAAAGAACCAGGACAAAATAACATGTGAACAAATACGGCTTAAGGCTAATATGTTGTTACATATGGCTTTATTGTAAGGATCAATCCAAGCATATAAAACAGCTGAAAAATCAGGCAAGAACAAAGATACGAATAAATATTAAAAAAGAACAAGCATTTAAAGAAAGAACCAGGTCAAAATGACTTGGGAACAAATACGGCTTACTTCTAATATGAAAGCACCATTTTAGTTAATATTAATTTAGCAATTTTTTTTCAACTAATGTCGGCAATGTAGCGATTGATCACGGCGTTTCTAACGAGTAGTGGGCTCGTACCTTGATGTCATTAAAATTTCTCCACATAGCAATATTGAAGCATTTTAAATCTTTCGAGGCTCAAAATTGTCACGTAGATGTATTTCGGTAGCAAAAAAAGTGGGATGTCAGCTCAGGTGTCGTTTTCATCACTTGATCGCATTCCAAATTACGAGATCAGTTACCAATAGCTTTTTTTTTTTTTAAATGAGAAACTTTAAAAATAAATCTGTTTACCCAGTTTAAATATTTCTGAAATACAAAGTTATTCATAATTTCTTCTTGGATTTCGAAATGCTATATTAAAAAATAAGAAGATTACAGCAAATAGAGAACATTTGAAGGAATACAGATACAAGTTAGGTTTCCTTTCCTTGTTATCCGCATTATCTGAAAACTTGTTCTTTTACTTAAGACCAAATATCCGTACCCTTTTTCTTTTTTTTTTTTTGCCGAGGGATGCAGCAGAATTGCATGAAACGATAACATGTACCATCAACAACGTTGATTTTACCATGTTGAGTAAAGTGAGGCAGGAACTGAGCTGTCACATTCATGTATGCCGTGAGACTAAGGTTTAACACATAGATCACCTGTAAGGTATGGACCGTATTTACTTGAATCTAAGCCGCACTATTTTTCCAGCGTTAATACTACTGAAATTCGGATGCGGCTTAGAATTGAAGGAAAATCATTTATTAGATAGACTATATTGAGATTCATTTCCTTTCAAAAGGAAAAAGTAACCATTCATTCTGGCCACTTACATCGATAATTTATTCCATTCCGTAGTTTGTCTTCAGAATTCAATGTATCCTAAACATTGTTGCCGGCTCGATTTTTTAGTATGCGCTTTCTTTTGACCATTTAAACATCAAAGATATCGGCATTAGCATCAGTACGAGTTTACTATGCCTCAAGTATAAAAAGGGAGGCAATTTTATATAAAGAAAAAAAAATGGAAAAAGAGCAGCACTCACTGAAAATTCGATCGGGATGAAACAAATATACATCGATAGCGTAACAAAAGGAATAATTTTTATTAAAAAATGTTTAACAGTCTTTAATAATTCTTTTCCATTCTTCGATAAAACATTCGCTTAAAAAAATGTTGTATTATAAATGCATTGGATGGCACGGAAGGCGACACCGTGTGGAAAAATGGGGACGCATGCACCAATTCCGAAGTCAGCTGCGACAATGGGAGTGACGAATCATTTTTGAAACATGATACTGACGGATAGAGTAATTATAGGTTCATGTATGCATTTGAAAGTTTTTTAATACTAGAAAAATAATTAATTGTTAACTTCTCATTGAATTTGTTTTTAATTTTTTAAGTATCGGATATTGACGAACCTTTTACACATATTTATTTTTCCTCAAAAACGTGTATAGAATTAAGGGGGCAGCATAGAATCAATGACAACATTTTTTCACAGAAACATATTGAAACTTTTGGGTGCGGCTTAGAATCGATGGTGGCTTAGATTCGAGTAAATACAGTAAATAAAACTTGAACTTTTTTTTTTGCGCTATTTCAAATGTTCCTTCTTATTGCATTCGTCTTATTTTGCCTACTATAGCACTTCGAAACCCGGGTGGGAATTGTGAATAGCCCTGTATATCAGCGTTTCTCAAACTGTGGGGCGCGCCACCCTTGGGGGACGTAACAACTCTACGAGGGGTGCGCGAGCATATTGAAAAGTCGGCAGCAAAAGATTATTTTAAAAAATATTAATTTACTGAAAGTAAACAAACAAAATACATTCTGACATAATAAATATTAAGTAAGCATTTTTACACTGATATGGCACACAATGTATCAGTACTGCACAATGTATTTTGTAATTAATTAAATAATATTAAGCTAAGAACAAGTTTATTGACTACCAGTGACTCCATGGGCTTATCATATATATAGTTAAAAACAAAAATTAACACTTATCTTAATAATTTGTACGGTTTATAATTAAACCCTTAACTGCCGATTAAAAGTTATGCGATTCGCTTCTCAATGCCAACCGTGTTCCATGTAGGCGCGCGTATGTGATGTATTTGGGGGGGGCCTTCGCAAACACTGTCAAGGTCCTTTTATTGCTCTCAAAAGCCTTCGGAATAATTTTATAGATAACAGTGCACAGAAAAGATCATACTTCGGAAAGACGTATATATATATGTCCAGATAAATAAAGGCTTTGGCTTAGCGAGACGTTTACATACGCAGGGAGCTAAAAAGGTTAAAGCAGTATCGTAGTTTAAGTGTCAAAGTATAATATTATTGAATTCAATACATTGTTATTGTATGAGGGGAGGGCGCGATGAAAATTAGGATTGAATATTGGGTCGCAAATATTGCAACTTTGAGAAGCACTGCTGTATATTGTTTATTGTACCCAAATACTATTTTTACGATAAGTCTACTCAATGTCACCAGCTAGCAAATTACTCTCGTCCTATTGGATATAAATACAATGCATAAAAACAAGTTATTGACGCAGTTTGTCATATTTTTTCTTCGTTGCTTACGATGTGAACTAAACTAGGGTTTTAACTTAACCCTTTATCTACCGACGGAACTTATAAGTACCACTATATCTTTAAAATTACATAGAATAACCATTTTTACGAATACTCTGGTGATACTTAGCAAGAATATGCTATAAAACCCCCTCTTCCAAGATATGTGGCAGCACGGGTTCTATGAGATGTATTTTAGCGGGGAAGGCGAATAGTTTTGTAGCAGGAGTTGCGTTTTCAACTGATATTTTGATCGGATTAGGAAGATTGTCATTTTTGTTCCGAAAAGGTAGTTAATTTCAAACGTTAAGTGTCTTATTTTTTGTTTGTATGTTAATGAAGACATTAGAAAACGATTTGACTATTTATTTTAAGTAAGCAGTGCATGTAGTTAATTTTACAGGTGAATATCTTTATTTAATTAATTAACTTTAATGGAGATTAAATTTCCCAAAGTTGAGTCTTTTGTGTGTGTATATCCTTTATTTTCAATGTAGTGATTCTAAAAAAATATTGCATGAAAAAAACTGTAGTAAATCATAATGTGGTAGATAAAGGGTTAAACTGTTTATGATAGAATTTCAACATAATTTATTTGTTCTAGACATAATTGCGGCTTAAAACAATATTGTAATTTATTTTTCAGTTTATGGCTGAATCATATTTAGTAATTAATAATGATTATTTTATGAATAGCCCTGTTACCTATTTCTCTGGTCTGCAGTTGGACGGGTTAATCTCTGAGATCTCTAGACGTTTTGCTTGTTTTATCATTATTATTACAAAGAAGATTTTGCTTGAAGAGAGAGGGCATAATGTTATATCAGAATACATTGGAAAACCTCAAATGTGCGAAACTTGGTACGCTGAATATATAAATGAAAATGGTGTGCACATCTAAATGAATTTTAAGGACTGGTCTTAGAATTTTTCAGACTCACTGTGGAAGCGATTTTGATGTATTTTTCAGCTTTTCTTTTAAATTAAACTTTCTAGAAATACGAGTTCTACACCATCTGAGAGATCCAAATATTTTAATAATGAATAGTTTATTTGAAGCATGTAAATTAATAAACCAATTTTTGGTGAATTTTTAAAAGTGTCACCAAAACGCGTCAGTTTCCAATTTTTGTTTTTATTTATTCATTCATTTTTGAATCGTTTCATCTAGAAACTCCTTCTAAGTGATATACATATCATAGAGCATGTGAAATAAATGTTTGAGAAAAAAAAGCATAAAAAACCAATTGCTGAATTTTGTACACGTGTTTAATTACCTAATCATCCATTTTCGCTTTTTTTCCTTTAATGGAGTGTGAAAAATAAAGCATGTTTTCGGCACATGCTTTAGCACATAACGACATGGTGCATTTTTGAAGATTTTTGTATTTATTCGCTTGTTCTTTCCAGCAGAATTACGAATATTTTTCGAATGAATCATCACAAAATCGTATTCTTTTAAAAATTTACTAAAACTGATCAGAAGATTATAAGAGATTTCACCATAGCGAAAATATTTTAATTTTTTGGGTATATTGCCTTCTCCAAAGGGGTGAACGTATTCCATCATTTAAAAAAAATACGCAAGTTTACCTGGAGAGATTTATTTATTTTGTATTAAAAATCCCCTATGCGATGACCGGATACCCCTGCTTGTTTACAAAGTAATACACTTGAAATATTAATTTAAATTATCCCAGATAATACTTTCGGTGCATTTGGCGTTAGCATAATGAGTACAGTTTAAATTAGAATTCTGAGAGTCCATTTACTTTGAAGTTTCATAAAGCTTATTATTGTAATTACTATAACAGTTTGTATCTTCGGATGATGTTATTAACTATTTGTAGGAATTTCTACAGCTGCATTTTTCAATGTGTCTGTGATGTTACTATTTAGAGATTAAAATAGGCTAAATTATATAACTGCCTCTGCTTCATGCAGTTATATATTTTCAGCTAAACTGTACATTATATTGCATTGTCTCTGTTTCATTTAACTCTATATTTTTAGTTAAACTAAATATTAATAGATTGCCTAATGAGCTACAAGGAATTAAATCATTAAAAAATCGAGATCAAAGTTATTCTTATTATTTAAAAAGTAATAGACCTATGTATTCAATAATTAGGATAGAAAACGAATTCATTTTTTAATCCTAAATCAATAAAATATACAGAAAACAATAATATGAGTATTTTAAATAATTTATTTATGGAATAATGAATCAAAACGCTATTAAATGTTTTCCAAAAGAAGCATATTATTAAACGGCATGTTTTATATAATTCTTTAAATAAAATCTAACACTGCGTTAAAAATTCATATTAGAATTTTTCAGGAATAATTTCTTTAAATGCATGATAATTTTAGCACGTTTTATTATAAATATTATTTGTATAGTGACATAGAATAAAATACTTGAAATTTAATATACCAATATTTAAAAAAATTAACTCCTTAAGCGATCAAATTTTGCCGAAAATGTTCCAAAAAAAGATAAGTTTTTTTATTGCATATAACTAAGCATAATACAAAACAAAATGGGAAAATGGAAGAATTTCATTTTAATTTTCAATTTTAAAGTTTTCACACCTTTTTTTATTTTATAATTTTAGAACACAAAAAACTCTAAATGTATGCTTTTTGTAAGTACGCTCTGCATGCTATGAAGAATGTTTCATATATCATAAAAGAATTTCTCTCATACTTACAAAAATATGTCATGTTTTTACCTCTTCTTCAAATGATTGAGGATATTGAGTGTGAGTGTACATATATATGCACACACCATTCGAAGCATGGTGTAATACAAAGTCTTATATTGGACTGGGGACAAAAATAATATTTGGCTTTTTTGGATTGTCTTTGCATTTTCATTTCTTCTCAAGCAACAAACTCCACATTGCCTTTCCAATCCCTGTTCTTTATCGAATATTTTCAAGAATCTAGGTCCCTGCCTTCAATGAAAAATTCCCGCCTTCATCACAAAGACAATACCAGATTAGAATTATTTCATTGTCGTGGACAAACTGCATCTCTTAAAAACACTAGCAATTATAATCTCACAAGAACTAGAAATTTGGGCAAATCAAAGATAGAAAGAAGAAAATATTACTATATTAGAACTATATACCTTGATTTTAAGAGCATTAATATATACGAAAATAAAATATAATAATTCGTTAAAATAATTTTACATATTTCTATATTTCTAGATTTACTGGGTTTCTGGATTTTATTTAGTACAAAAATAAACCTTTATAAAATATGTGTATGCTGAATATATTCATCCAATTATAATTACTCTTTATTTTTTATTTAATAACTGTCCCTCTTGAAAAGAATAGTGGATTATTACCAACTTACCTCGTAAATCTGAAGTACAATTAGATATTTGAGTTAAAAATATTTATTAAAAAAAATTCAACATTTAATGCTCCAAACTTTCTTACGGCGCCTCGTGAGAATTTCAGAATCAAGATTGGTTTGATAAAAAAACAGCGTCTTTATACCGTCCCACAATTTTAGAACCTAACCTTGAATACACAATCGTCCTGTTACAGAAAGATGCTTTATTTTCGTATTTTATTTATTTCAAATTAACTGAAGCTTTCAAAGTCATCAATAAGTTTAAATTAGTTGATTTGTAGAAATGTAACCTAGAACAATAAAAAAAATCAATGATGTCTGAATCGGAATTATGAATCATATTGAATTGCCGATGATTGATCCATGAATTAGCTATTACTCCTATTAAGTCCAAAATTAGGACTAATTTAAAATGAAAAAAATGTGAAAGAAGCATTTATGTAACTCCATTATTATTAAAAACAATATTTTAATTGAAAAAAAGGCTTTTAACTTTTTATAAAAAGGAAAATCAAAATTGATCAGAGATTTCAACATGTTTCTCGTTAAGTATGAAAAATAACAAAAAAAATCATAAAACATTTTTATTCTTGAAAAAATAGTTATTAAATGATTAGTTTTGAAATATCATTGACATTTAAACAGCGTATCTTATTTCGAAAAGAGCGTCGTTAGACTTTTTTAGCCAGCTCTTAATTAGCATAGTCAATTACTTGAAAGACTCTCGTCTTATAAATCATTTAAGTATCAGCTATCATTCAAAAATAAATATGATACCCTATCAGAAATTCTACCTTAAGTTCATTCATTAATTAATATTTAATCTTTGATTATCCTAATTTATTACTCGATACTTTTATCTTGCAAAAAATTAATTGTAGTGTAATTAATCAATATTCACAATGGGTGTCATCCATTACTTTGGCCGAAACTTTTCTGTGAGTAAGGATATAAAAATGAGACAGGATATACAACAAGAAAAAAACATTTTTGATATAGGAATGTGCGTGCGTGCGCGTGATACATTAACTTTAAAAGCGAACGTTTTTTTATAATGTTAAGTTTTGTAATGCATTTTAAATAAGAAGTATAATGGGCAAAGATTGCTGTATTCAAAAAATGTAAATGGTGATAGGGGGTCTATGAGAATGTATAGTGAAAGAGCGTGCCTTAAATGTCATAAGCTTATCCTACATTTTTCCATCCATTACCATGTTCAGTAATATTAAATACAAAAATTTGAAGTCTGACAACATAACCTATAACTCAATTGCAGGAAATTCATCTAACCTAACTTTATTCAATAATTTTATATATGTAATTACGCGCTCTTTCATTTTCCAAATTTTGTTAGTAGTTTTGAAAAATTTACGAATTTTGAGAAAGGAAAATCACGAATATATGTAGGGTGATACACGCACACATTTTTTTTCCTTCAAAAATATTATTTTTTAAAGACACAAATTGTAAGATTTTTCCCGTGTTAATTTTATTGCAAATTTGAAAGTAGAAGTCGATCTCCTTTTGAAAATTGATCAATAAGTAGTAGGCTGATAATCTCAAAGCTTTTGTTCTTTAAATCAGTGTTCCCTGGTTCCCGGTCCATGGCACCGAACCGCACAAGGAAGGCCAAATAATTTCTATTTTATTTACTGTGGTGTATTTTTTTCGGTTCAGGGCGACTTTTATGGAAATCACTTTATATTCTATGTTAAATCCCTTTATATTCATTTTTGGTGTGTCTATATTTTATTCATAAGGCACATTTAATGAAAATTAAATTAAAATTATGAATTTAGAATAATTTAAAATATAAACAATCAGCATCCCCTCCTTCTCTTAGTAAACCGCGATAAAACTATCAAATGTTGAACAGTCAGCGGTGACAAAAAGATTGAGAAGCCCTGCTTTAATGTTCCTACACATGCTTTTTAAATGCATTTCATATATTTTTAAGGATAGGAGCCTTGTAAATATATATATATTTACAATTTGTATTCTTTTATTTCTTAAAAACGGAACTCTTACAGTATTACTTATTAAACTAACATTCATTATTGTATACCCAAATGTTTCTAAGAGAATACTTCTAAAAACAATTTTTTTTCACTTTTTCTAAATCAGACATGGACGAAAAATTTCATTTTTGTCTTAAAAGAAAATGTCACTGTTAAACTGTTCTTTTCGCAAAACGAAGAGAAGATACGACTTAAGCGGCTGACAGTCTGTGAATAGTCGAACTTACTTCATTGTATGAGCTACTTTGCAAAACTCACTTTTTTTAATTTTCTTAACTTATAATAGAATTTACGAAAAAGAAAAAGTTCAGATTCTATCTTTGAACAATTTAAAAATGAATTCTCTTGCATTCAAGCTTTTTCTTGTAAAGTCAAATCCTAACAAAACGTCTCGTCACCTGTTTTAATTCAATGAATAAAATATATTTTTTAACATTGTTTTAGTTTTTCTTATTTCTTATAACTCAAAACCGCTAGAAATAACTATATTTAAATTTATAAGCAATAATAAAATCATTGAAGAGAATATAATGCAGGTAAAACTAGAATATTTTTGTCAAATTCCTTTATCAATTTATTTCTTTATAACTAAGATAATACTCAAAATTATTTTAATGTATAAATAAAACTCCGTATTACAATGTATAGATCTTTTCCTTGCAAATTATATTCATCTGTAGAGAGAGTCACATAAATTTTTTCTATATAAATATTTCTTTTCATATGTTTGTTTTACAAAATTCATCGCTATATGTAATCTGAGCTTAAAATATTTGATACAATTTAATTTTTCAATTAACAGGAAAGAAATTTATTTAAGCTTTAAACATGATATAAAATGTCCATAATGATTCTTAAAGCTCCCAATGAAACTTCACTTAAGAAGACTTGGTACCCCTAAAAATCACAAACCTATCGGTTTTTTATTTTCATTTAATCTTATTCTTTGCAATATTATCTTTCGATTGATATGTCACTTGTGCATGTCGGAAAGTTAGAAGTTGACTAAAACTTCATTTGAAAACAAATTAGGCAATTCAGCCACACCCCCTTTTAGAAAAAAAAGCTAAAAATGCGTTATGATAAAAAAAAAAAAAAAAAATCTATTTTAGAAACAGAAATAATAACTATAAAAAGAATGTGTAGCATTAAAAGCAGAATATTTCCGAGGCAATACAATAATGTAATTTTTCTTCCTTGTGAAATCTGTGCATGTAAAATTTTTAAATTAAGGCATTTTATGTTAATAATTTTATAATTTCAGTTCTTATTCCTGATATATTTTTCATACAAATGTAATACTTTAATATTATAAGAAGAAAAACAGCTAAAATTTCTGTCGTGACAGGAAAAAATTTATTTTAAGTTTTTCTTGAGTTTTCTTGTGCAATTAATACTCTAAAAAGTTGATCATTTATAAAAATGTGTGGGTTGAAAAACATATGAAAATGCAATTATTTTAAAGAAAACGTGTAAGTAATATCTTAAAGTGGTACTTTAAGTTTAATTAAGCTTATAATAATTATTTTTTCAGAATTATAAACTTTAAAGTGGTTTTTCTCAGTTTGTGTTTTTCGAAACCTTAGTGCATTCAAAATGCTACTCCTTCGACAATTATTTACCAATCATTTCAATTTTTTCCTGCGTGTTAAAAATAAAGCATGTAATAAAAATTAGGGATCCGTTTTGCTATAAAATGAATACTTTTTTTTTTTAAAAATATAAAATGTAAGACATGTTGGCTTTTTCGTTGATTTTTAGCCTGTATATCAACATTTTATTTTTTCTCGAAAACGAATGAAGTTATTCTAAAATTGATCCCTAAAGCTGTTGAGAACATCCATAAGAATATTATAAAAAATTTCAGGTCAAAAATTAATTTTTACAAAAAGGAGTAAAATTTTAAAATTTTCCCAATTTTCTTCAAAAAATTTTAATTTTTAAAAATTGTGTGAATAATATATGAAAATTTTCATCTGGTAACATTTTCTTGAATAGAAACATTGTATAAAAATGTTAAAATATAATTTTTAAATACGTAAATAAAGTTTTGCTCAAAGGGTGCCAAGTCCCTTAACATATTATATACACTGCTGGACAATTGCTAAGGACGGATCACAAATTGCTACGTAGCATAACATTAAGCGAGACATGAGGCCTAGTAGGAAAAAAATATAGTTGCCACACTGTTCAGACATTAGAATAAAGAATATTTATTGTTCTGAAAGTACAAAAGCTGTGAAACATCTGAAAGAAAAAAAAAAATGTTCATTTGATCTGCGTACGGAGAAATGGAACAATGCATCTAAAAGTCAGCAGGCACCTTAAAGAAAGGTATCAGTACGGGATATGTCCACCGTGGAGTGTGATGCAACATTCCACACGTCGTACCATACTTTGCACAACATTATCCAGCAGCTGTTGGGGCAATTTATCCCATTTCTCTGTGAGTGCACGGATGAGGGTGTTCATGTTTGTTGGAGGATAGTTTCGACCAGCAACTTGCCTCCCCAAAGCATCCCACACATTTTCAATGGTTTTTAGATCTGGAGAACGCGCTGGCCATACGAGACGTTGAATACCCTCGCTGTCTAGACAATCCTGAACAGCGAGTGTTCGATGACATGTTGCGTTGTCGTCCATAAAAACAAATTTATCACCGACAGCAC
The DNA here is from genome assembly GCA_019973935.1 of Trichonephila clavipes. Classification (NCBI taxonomy): domain Eukaryota; kingdom Metazoa; phylum Arthropoda; class Arachnida; order Araneae; family Nephilidae; genus Trichonephila; species Trichonephila clavipes. Next base: position 532,563 of record BMAU01018758.1, read on the forward strand.
CGCGGAAAAGACGAACATGAGGAAGTAGAACTTCATCAATGTATCGTTGGCCCGTCATAATCCCATTCGCAACCACATGTAGGCGCGTTCGGTCATTGATCATGATGCTGGCCCACACCATGATACTGCATGTTGGATATCGGTCCTTTTCCTGGATATTTTCTGGACGATAAGCAGTACCACTCGCGCCAGATCAGTTGGCGTCTACAATCCGATGACAGACTGAACCTACTCTCATCTGAGAATAGTACGCATGCCCAGTCCTGTTCAGTCCAATTGTGATGCTCACGACACCATTACAAACGGGCAGTATGGTGCTGTCTGGTCAATGGGACACACACAACAGGTCTGCGTTCGTATAGTCCTCCTCCTCTCAAACGTCTGGCAACAGTTTTTCGGGACATCTGCTTTCCTGAGGCAGCAAGAAACTGATTTGCCACCCGCTGAGCTGTGGTGCGCCTGTTCCTTTTTGCTGATAGGACGATATATCTGTCTTCTGCAGGCGTCGTACTTCTAACACGACCTCCCCGTGCCGTCTACTACACATTCCAGTAGTTTTAAATGACTTCCACAGCCGTGAAACAACGCTGTGAGCGATGTCGAACTCCCTGGCAACATCTGTTATTTTCCGCCCTTCTTCGATCTTTCCAATAATTCGGCCACGCATAAAATCATCTATGTGATGTCGGGAAGACATGCCAAAAATTTTAAGTTCGTCTATTAAATCTTTCCTGTAAAACTTTGACTTTAAACAACAACTGCCCACACTCGTCAAAACCTTTAAAGCTCTTATGAACGCTATCACGTGATGAACAGACGTGGAAAAAATTTGCATACTCATACTTCTTCTTACTAATATCCCGCACTTATTCTAATTTTCCACATTTTGCTTCCTTTCATTTTGTGGTTGCTATGGATGATAGTGTTATCCGTCCTTAGCAATTGTCCAGCAGTGTATATATATATATATATATATACACTCATGTCCAAAATAATGTTTACATGCATAAATTCACGGATTTCTCAGAGACTATGACTTATAATTTAATGAATTTTCGTGGAATGATACATAACATTATGACACATAAATGCAAAAGCAAAAAAAATTGAAGATTACCACATGTAGCATTAAACAATAAAAATGGTAATAAAGTGTGACAAAGAGAGTTAAGAAAAAAAAGGAATGATTCAGAAAAAGAATTAAGTCTTACGAATTTAATATGGAATATGATCTCCCTGACTCGTACACACATATCACAACGTGTTTTAAGGCTGGAAATAACGTTGTTAATCACAGTCTGGGGAATTAAACTCCACTCTTCCTGCAATGCAGTCTTCAGGCCATTTACATCTCTAGGAGGAGGATGTCTACGTGCAATAGCTCCTCCAAGGTAGTCCCATAAGTTCTCTATTGGGTTAAGGTCAGGAGAGTTTGCTGGCCAAGGTATTCGCTTAATGTCTTCACTTTCAAGGAATTCATCAACGAGGTTTGTTCGATGTGGACGAGCATTATCATCCATAAATAAAAAGTCACGTCCATATGCACCCTGAAAAGTCTTACATAAGGATCTAAGACCTCATCCCGATATATCTGGCCTGTCACAGATCCGCTTCTGAACACGTGTAGAGGCGTACGTCCATCGATCATTATTTCCCCCATACCATCACACCTCCACTACCGAAACGGTCACGTTCCACAATGTTCGAGGGATCATTTCGTGTTCCTGACTCCCTCCAGATGTAAACACGTTTAGAATCACCTGTTAAACTAAACCGCGACTCATCAGTAAAGAGAACATGGGACCATTGATGTTCAGTCCAGTTTTGATGTTCTTTACACCAATTAAAGCGATCCCTCTTTTTCTGTGAAGACAGTAAAACACATACCCTTGGCTTTCTGGCATAAAGGTCTTTTCGTTAAGCCTTCTGTATATTGTTTGCCGTGATGCAACAGCTCCAGTGGCGGCTGCAAGCTCTGAACTTAACTGGCGAGCAGTAGCCTTTCTGTTACGACGGGCAGTTAATGCCAGATACCGATCTTCAGAAGCAGTTGTCATTCGTTTCCGACCTTGTCCAGGCCTCCTTACAACAGTTCCATCATTTTGAAACTGTTTCCATAGCTTAGAGACTGTCTGTCTTGAAATATTCAGACATGTGGCTGTTTCCGTGATTGACTGCCCTGCTTCTAAACGGCCGATAATTCGCCACTTTACAGATTCTTCCAAATGATACCTCGAAGCCATAACAAACCACTTTGAGTCCCTACACACTGAAATCAAACTCTATGTTGCAGAAATTCACTCAAATATTCAGTTTGCGCAAAGCGCTTGATTTACCCTTGATGACGTAACGCCTAGATTTGTATATCACAAACCGTTTGATTACTTTTGATTGGATAATGTAATTAGGCTTGATTTTCACACATTCCCTGCAAATACGGATCACATTGATTGATATTTCATTGAATATCATCATTTTGGGTATGTAAAGATAATTTTGGACATGAGTGTATATATATATATTAAGGATATTTCCTTAATTCCAAGGCACATTTGAGGCAACGGATTCAATGAAGACAACTTGTTCTGAATCTTTAAACCACTATTTAATCTCACACAATTAGCAAATTTTTAAATTTTTACAAACTTGACATCCATTCCAATAAATCTCGATTCTTGCTCTGCTTCAAAATATCAATTTTTCTTCCTTCTCGGGTTTTGCTCAGTTTTAAAAACTCGATTTCACTTCCACTTGTTGCCATCTTCTCTACGGAAATCTTGCAATACACACATATATATATTACCATTATTATGAGTTATTTGTTTATTGATTTTGCATTAGAGCCACATGGAAGCTGTTTAGTGTTTGGAACACCACCAAAATAATAAAGAGAAACGTTTGAATTAACATTTTCATTCTCCTGACTTCCCCACAAAACCAACATTAGTATTTTAAGCCTAATATGAATCTGTCACTTTATCAAGAACATATAACTACAGTTTTTTGTGAAAGTATTGAGAAGGTGGAATAAGTAACCCCATAATTAGATTTGAGCGGCGTCAAGTGTGTTTCCTTAAATTTCGGTTTGACATAATTTGGATATGCCAAGATTTACAAATATGCATTCCTCACTGATAAAAAAACTAATGTGCATTCAGCAATGACATTTGGTTAACATAGATAAAATACGTTTTGACAAGCTATAAAAATTAAACAAATTATTTTGGTTTATTCTTTGTTTATTCAAATCATAATATATAAGGTTTTTAGATAATTTACTCTTTAAATAACTTTTATCCTAACTAGTGTCTAACTACTAGTATTCTAACTAGTATATAATTTCTCATTGTATATAACTTTTTGGAAGAGAAACAAGGAACAACTTTTTTAAAAAGAGACTTGAACAAGATGCAATAAAACCTGCTTTAAATTGAGTCCTAATGACCTTCAAAGTCGTTCCTAGAGACATCCAGCACAGCAGTGGGTTGTTGTTCTCTACCCAGGTAGACAAGAGTTATCATATGATACCCATTTCATTTGATAGTCGGTTCCCTTTCATCCTTCACTTCCGTTCGTGCTATAAAGGTTCATTCGTGAACCCTTACAGCAAGACGATGAGGTTGTTCTTACTTTTGCAGACCTCTTGGCTAAAGTTTCAACAGCCTTGCCTCACTGAGCACATCTTTCTACTTTTTGTATTCGTGCTTCTTCAATATTTCCCTGGCCGACGCGAGCAGTGACTAATCCTCAATAGAGAATATTTATATCAAATTATCGGGTATCTCTAATTGTCCCTAGATCATGTTAATCCAACTCTCCAATTGGAATGCGTATGGCAAACAAACTCGCTAGAGTACATCCACTAAACCCATGGTTCATTGCTCAGACAGACAACAGCTTGTATCAGAGCTAAAAGAGGGAAAACTCATTATTATTATTATTACTACTATTTGCTCCTGTAGCTCTGTATTTCCTGAATGAATTACTAAATTCCTATAATAATGTTAGCGTTTTGATTTCAATACATTTGCATCCCATCTACTGATTTTCATATCATTCCGATATCTCTTTCTTGGTGCACAACTCTTTATTTTGCAGAATTTATATGAACAAGAAGTTACTATATTCATGTTGTGCTAGTAATTCTACAAAAAAAATTAGTGTGAATAACAAGAAGTATTTTTAGTTTTGTGAAACTTCAATATATTCAGTTCTATACTCATACAAAAGTTTATTAAATAAAAACTAGCTCTAATATCTTACAAAAATTGAAGCGGATGTTAATAAATTAACAGGTAATTATGAATAACAGGTAACATTGAATAAATTTTAGCTAATTCTAATACGCATTTTCATTCTCATATACTTATTTCAACTCGCTAAATATAATCCGTATAATTTTTAAAAAATAACTATGAATGGATTCTCAAAGATGTCTTTTTTTTATCAATTGTGTAAACATAGTCTACTTGTAAAGAATAATAAGCGGCGCGCGTGTACCATAATCCCAGTGACAATAACCAATATGGTTTTGTTACAAACACGGGTAAGAAACACGCCATGGGATAACACAGGTAAACATCGGTAACAAACAAAGGTATTATTCTTTTCAAAGACTTGGACATCTAACTTTTCTCTGTTTTCAGGGGAACTTGCTCTTTATTCATCAAAATAGTCTTTCACTGTTTCGGCCTCGCGCTCAAGATTTTCTTCCATCGCTTTGTAATCGGTCCTTAGAGTGCCGTATTCTGTTTATCCGTACATCAAAAGAGATCACTTTTCTTCCTTCTTGCATTGTGGTGGTTTGGGGCTGCGCTTCTTGTGTATTTTTTCATGTAAAAAATTGAAAGTAGATGGAGAAGTTTCATAAAACAATATAATAATTTTCCATAATGTTAGTACTGAATAATTTTGGACTTTAGATTTTTATATATATAATTTGTGCTGGGCGTTTAAAAGAAGCACTTTTAAAAATAGAAACAAACTGAACTGAAATTAACCATCATTTGTCATCAATAAAATGCAAACATCAAATGGAAATATTATTCGTGAATCATATTTATACTTTCGCATTTTAATAATTATTTTCAATTATAAGATTCTGAAAGCACACTGCTTTCTTTGAAGGATAGATTTAAAGAAGCTATTTTATGCTTTTAATATGAATTAAAATATTTTAATTGGGAAAACTTTTATTTAAAAATATAAAATTTAGTAACATTATATAAAATGTAGATGTCATTTATGTTAAAATAATATTCGTATGATGCACATAATGAGTAATAGATCAATACCAAAAGAGTAATCTACCAATACCAAGTAAATGAAAACGTTAAAATTGTAAAGTAAAAACAAAAGAAACACAAAAGTATTCAGAATTCATGATCTAAATCAAGATCTTAAATTCATACAAAAGTTATGAAGTTATTCTTCAAGATGAGAAGTCTACGTTGTCCCAATGATAGAGAATCCTATTAAATTCAATAGCTTACTTTAAATAAAGATCAAAATTTAAATTGTTCTCTTCTGGTTCATTCGGAGAATTCATGTAAAGAGATAAAATAACCGAAGTCATTTGATTTTAATTCATTTAAACGGTGAAAAAGCCCCAAACATGAGGATAACTACATGTGAAAATTTTAAAGATATTCAAAAGGTACAACATAAAGTTATTAAAAGAATATTTAAATAATATACGTATAGTTAAATAACATACGTATAGTTAAATAATATACGTATAGTTAAATAATATACGAATATTTAATATACGTATATTTAAATAATATACGAATATTTAAATACTATATGTATTTCTAGAGATGTTAATTTTAATTAAATGTTTTTATAAAAATATTAATAATTTTATAAAAATTCACATATAATTACACAAAAATATGTAAAATATTGTAAAATTAAAAATGATACATAATTTAATTAACTTAAAAATAGAATGTAACTAAAAATTCCATAAATACTTAAAAAATACTATTATATACATACTCTAATGCACAACATTAAGTAACTTTTTGAATTGTACCGAAATTTAAAAAAAATCACCTGGATGACATGGAAAAAAAATTCACACTACAGAGTCACAATGTAGTACTTAACTGTTGATAAAAGCATCGCAACACAAAACTGAATTGTACGTATACATCATGGAAGAAGTCAGAAACAGGCTTTAAAACTACACAGTACCCTACAAATTTCATAATTATTGAATTTTTTTTTTTAGTGGACCATATGATTGAAAAGCTTGCCACCAAATTTCAGATCTGTTAACAAATTAGTTTTTAAGATATTTGAAGTTTTATGAGCTATGGTTTTGGTTTCGGTTTCATTTTCAAGCATATTTCCACTCTTAAAGTGAATTAATTAAAAATATTTTTGATCTTTTAGTGTGAAATGATTATTAATTTCAATTTTCATTACTAAAATCGTTTTTGCTTGATTATGTTTTGAGTTTTTTGAGTTCTCATTTTCAATTAATTAAGATTAATTTCATGGCCAATTTTTGCTTTAAAAATAGTTTATATAACTTAAAAGATTTAGCATTAATTTTTTCGTATTGAGAAAATGTCATGGTCAATGCGTTATCAGGTTGCTTTGAAAAACAATATTTTGAAGACATGGAATACCATTGAAAATGATGTATCTAAAAATGAGTCGTCAGCTAATATTGCAGTTATAGACTTCCGAAAACAAGTATTTTGAATTCAAATGTTGTAGATATAACAGAATATTTCCTTTATGTACCAAACTATATTATACTAAATATATTGTAGTACTATATTTTAGTATTTTAAAATCGTACGACTAAAGCTAAAACTTCCTAAAGTGCCCCAATTTAAAACTGAAAAAAATTAAATTTTATGAACAAACCTGGCTATTTTTAGCTTAAGTTAGTATCATCATTATCTTGTTTATAAATGCTTTGGGTTTCAAAACTTTTGTGAAAATATTAGGTTAAGGTTAAACTGAATAAACTGTCATCTTAAGAAAAGCTATCAATATTATACAAAAGTAAATTTTGAATTAAAAATATTATTTTCAGTCATATTTAATTAAAGAAATGTTTTAATGTATAGAACATATATTGAAAAATAACATATTAAAAAGTTAGAGCTTTGCAGACATTATAAGTTTTTGTTTTATGACTTTGCAAACTTAAATGCGTTTTTCTCAGACTTTCAATTTTGAATGTTTAAGTGTTTTCTAATCTATAAGGCTTTTTTATGTTCAAGATAGAGCCTTGAAATTTTTGTATATACTCCAAAACGTACGTTCTATAAAACTCAAGGGCTGAGATATCAAGTTATTTTTCTAAAATATGCCAAAGTTGATATTTTAAAATTTTCGTGTTTTTCCCGGGTTTTTCTAGAAAAATAAGTATTAAAAATCAACAAGGGAATATATACTAAATTTAATTTGCAATAACCTAAGAAACACAAATAACTTAAAATGCCTAAAAAATTTTAAAAATTGAGTATTTTACAAGAGTTTGAAAAAAATTATTTTTTAAAATTGTAAAATAATAACTGGTCAAACTGACTTTATAATTACAGAATCAGCTTTAAAATATAATCTAAATATAAAACATAAATTATTTTTTTGTTGTAAAAAAAATTTTTTTAAAAAAAGGGGGGGTGGCGTACTGTGTAGTCTTAAAGATAGAATGGCTCAAGTAAAAAAATTATCTAGCCTGAAAAAGAGCAACAAATCAAAGTTTCTTAGTAAGGAATATAACAACAATTTAACTTCAATTGTAGCGTTACACCGTCTTTTCGTGCTCAGTACCAAATTATCAAGCAGTTCTTTGGGCAAGAGTTGCCAATGCCTAAGTAGCATCTGATTCCGCTGTCTGGTGGTCTTCGGAGGATACCATCTTTCTTCCATGCATCTTCCCAAAACATCCCACTTGTTTACTATACTCCTCACTTAACTGTAACTGAATGCACCATACTTTCCCGCTTTCCTACCCCAACGGAAACTTTTGAACCCCGTACGGAGACATTCTGAAAACTGGAAAGGCAACGGACAGACGCAAGGTCTTGTCTGCATCAATCCGCAGCACCTTCAAAGGTGTAATCTTCATTTAACCACATTACTACCTTTTAGTGTAAACTTTAACTGTAAATATTTATTTTCTTGTAATATAAACATATGTACCATCTCCATCTCTGGCTGTTATTCGAACTCAATGAACGGCATCATTTGGAGGCCCCGACGAGATCGTCAACGATTCAAAGAAACAAGAGATAAGTACTATTTTATATTTTCATTCAAAGTTTGGTCTTGGTTTCTCTTACTGATTCATTTCGTCCATATTTCGTTTTATCAACTATAATGGACGCAGAAATGGCTAAAGTGCTTCGCGGCAGAGCGAAGGCTGCACTTACAAGAACTAAAAATTCCTTTGATAAAGATGATCAAACTTTTGACAAAAATGATATACGCAACAAGTTATAAAAACTTGAATTGACTTATACAGAGTTTGATAAAGCGGATGCTGCTTTACCTATCGAATCCTCCGAAATGGAAGAATTCGAAACAAAATATTGCGAAACCAAGGCCAAGCTACAGAATATCTTGGAAAATTTATCTGTGAGAACATATGCATATAATGATAATTCTGATGTTTTTGAAAATGTCTCAAATATGAAATCTAGCAATTTTAAGTTACCAAAAATTAATATTGAGCGTTTTTCTGGCAATTATAAAGATTGGCCTTCATTTAAAGATTTATATGTATCATTAGTGCATGATAATATGTGTTTATCAACTATACAAAAATTTCAATATCTTAGAGGTTTATTGCTGTTAGAATCAGCAAACATAATTAAGCATATTCCTATTACTGAAACTGCTTATAACGAGGCTTGGGAAAATTTTTAGCTCGTTATGATAAAAAGAAGCCAATCATTTTTTCACTTATTAAAACATTCATGGAACAACCTTCTTTTAACGATACTAACTCTAGTAACTTACGCAACATAGCAGATACTTCCGACGAAGTAATTAGAGGTCTTAAATCTATTGATACTAAAGCAAAGTCTAGAGATGTATGGTTGATTTACATTTTGTTACAAAAGGTTGATCCTAAAACGCGCCAATAATGGGCCCGATTCTCAAATAATATTAATTTTCCCACATTTGAATCATTTATAGAATTTTTAAATAACAGATGTACATACTTAGAACTCTATAATGAAAGTGTTACTTATGAAAAACAACCTTATATTAAGAAATTGAAATTTAACAATAGTTTAAAATGTTCTTGTTGTAAAATGAATCATCTTGCATTCAAATGTCCTAAATTTAAAGAAATGTCTGTTAAAGAGCGTAAACAACTTGTTAATAAACAAAAATTATGTATGAACTGTTTATCTGATAAGCATACTGAGTCACATTGTAATTCAACTTTTACTTGACACTTTTGTAAGAAAAAGCATCATTCGCTATTACATGATAATAATTTTAAAAATTAAGCAATGTCAGCAAATAAATCTCATCGTGCTGAAGGTCAAAACCAGACAGGAAATGATACTAATCAAAACAAAGAAGTTACAGCTTCCGTGAACTCTATACAAATACATTTTTCCTTATTACCAACTTTAAGCGTTAATATTAAAAATACCTTGGGGAAGAATTGTCAAGTTCGAGTTATGACGGACAGCTGAAGTGAATCAACATTTATTTCTGAAAAATGTTTAAAACTGCTAGGCCTGAAAAGAAAAAACGCTAGATTTCAAATAAAAGGATTGCGAGATTCTAAAATCGCGATGACTAAAGGGTGTGTTGAAATAGATTTAGTATCGTTACATGACCCCAAGGTCAAACTACCAGTTAAAGCATATGTTTTGGAAAAACTAACTGCTCCGTTACCAACGGAAAAAATAAATGAAGCACATTTCTCTCATTTAAAAAATGCCTGCTTAGCGGAACCGAAATTTTTTATCCCAAACAATATCGATAGGATTCTCGAATCTGACTACTTTTTTTTATTTTGCTTCCTGGGCAAGTTACTTGCTCTCAAAGTAATTTAATCTCTCAAAATTCCATTTTTGGGTTCCTAATTTCTGGCAAATTAACTGATTCTTTAAACTCAAATTCAATGCTAAATCTTCACATTAATGGTACAAATATTGACAATCAATTAAAACAATTTTGGGAATTAGAAGAAATTCCTAACGTAAAAGATAAAATATTAACTTTTGAAGAGCAATTTGTGGAAACACATTTTCAAAATACTTATGCATGTAATTCCGATGGACGCTTTGTTGTAAAGCTCCCATTTTATAAATCAAATTCAGAATTGGGAGACTCAAAACACGCAGCAATTTCTCGCTTATTAGCAATGGAGCGGAAATTTAAAAATAACCCAGATTTTGAAAAACAATACAAAGATTTCATGAACGAATACGAATTGCTAGGTCACATGAGTTTAGTAAATTCCTATTCCCATACTTCGGACAAAGATCTGAATTTTTTACCGCGTCACACCGTTATCAAGCCATCCAGCACTACAACAAAGTTAAGAGTAGTTTTTGACGCATCTCTTGCAAAACTACAAATGGTGCGTTATTAAATTCTCTGTTAGGCGTAGGTCCCAAATTACAAAGGGATATTTTTGAAATATTGCTTAATTTCAGAAATGCTAAAATTGTATTTACGGCGGACATTGAAAAAATGTACCGTCAAATTTTAGTAGCTGATGTAGATCAGAAATACCAACAAATTCTTTGGAGAAATAACTCTAATGAAAACATTCGCACATACAAGCTAAAAATTGTCACCTACGGTTTAACCTCAGCTTCCTTTTGGCCACTAGGTGTATTAAGCAAATCGCTCTCGATAATAAAGATAATCTCAACCTCTCCCGAGTTTTACAGGAAGATATTTATATGGATGATTTACTATCAGGAACAGATACTCCAAATACCGCAATCTCCATTTGCAAGGACATCGCTCATTTTTTGAGTACTCGCGGATTTCAATTAAGAAAATGGAATTCTAATTCCACCGAATTTCTCGCTCAATTTTCAGAACATAATTCTCATGATACACGAGTTGAATTTTCCAAAGATTCTAATGAAAGTTCCAAAGTATTAGGCTTATTTTGGTATTCATCCAATGACACTTTTGAATTCCAACCATCGCTTGAACTTTCACCACCACTCACAAAGAGACATATTTTATCTGAAACTTCCAAAATTTTCGATCCTTTAGGGTTTCTTTCACCTTGTACAGTATTCATGAAGATTTTTTATCAAAAACTTTGGCTTACAAAAACAGATTGGGATTCTCTCATTTCACAAAAATTAACAGAGGATTGGCTTAAGTTTCAAAAGGCATTTAATAAAAACAACTATCTCACTGTTCCTAGATGGGTCATCCTTACTGTAGGCAACACAATAGAATTGCATGGTTTTGCAGATACTTCTTCATTAGCTTATGCTGCTGCAATCTACTGTCTGCAAAAACACAACGGCAAAATAAAGGTTCAACTACTTGTATCAAAAACTAAAGTAGCCCCTGTCAAACAAGTTTCCGATAATAAATGTGCGGTGCACATTTACTATCCGAGTTATTTAAATTGGTCTTACGGACACATTAAAACATTATACTTTTGATGAATTCGCTTGGACGGATTCTATCTTAGTTCTCTCCTGGCTGTCTAGTCACCCTCGCAAATGGAAAACTTTCGTAACAAATAGAATATCTGAAATTATGGAAGTTCTACCTACAAAACATTGGAGACAAGTGCCTTCTTAGGAAAATCCCGCAGATATTGCATTCCGAGGTATTGATCCTAAATGCTTACCAGATTGCATGTTATGGTGGCAAGGACCACCCTGGATAAGGCTAGAAACTTCTAGTTGGTCCAAGGCTGAATCCAGTTGCGATGAAGCTTCGGATGAGGTAAAAGCGGAACAAAAATCAGTCTCCTACTTCAATCTGCTTACTCACACATCAAATGATGTAATTCATGGTGTTTATTCAAACGTTACTCTTCCCTCACCAAAATAATTCGCATTTTTGCTTATTGCCAAATATTTATTAAAACTGTAAAAAGATAGCATCATCTCAAGGATCATCTATCAGTTCATCCACATATTAATACTACTTCACTTATCTTTTCGGAAACCATCATTCGTTGGGTTCAAGGTATCTACTTTCAGGAAGAAATACAAAGCTTTAAGAAACAGATTTCTGTGCCACCCAAAAGTCCATTACGTTCCCTCCATCCATTCATAGATGAACATGGTTTAGTAGGGGTGGGAGAAAGATTGCAAAATTCCCAGCTTCGATTCAATTCCAAGCATCCTATCATACTTCCTTCTCAGTACAGTATTAGTGAACTCTCCTTATCAAGGAACAACACATCGCTCATTGACATGCTGGGCCAACTTCGTTAGCTCACGTTCTCCGACAGTCCCATTGGATCGTAGGAAGTAAAAAATTAATTAACAAATATATTAGAAAATGCTTGAAGTGTAACAAATTCAAAACGTCTACCACAACACCACAACTGATGGGCAATTTACCGAAACACCGTGTCACGCTGGAGAAACCTTTATTCAGTTGGGATATTGATTATGCTGGTCCTGTACTGATTAAATGCAACAAAGGTCTAGGGACTAAATCTACAAAGGGTTACATCGCTTTATTTGTATGCTTAGCAACTAAAGCTGTTCATGTTGAAGCAGTCGGAGACTTAACAACTGATTCCTTCATAGCTGCACTTCGTCGTTTTAGTGCTCGTCGTGGTGCTCCCCGCCACATTTATAGTGACAATGAAACCAATTTTGTTGGAGCCTGTCGAAAACTTGACGAAATACGAAAGTTAAAGCTTTCTTTACCAACTAATGAAGCTCTCTCCTACTACTTGTACAAATCTTCAATAGATTGGCATTTTATTCCACCCACATCACCACACTTTGGAGGTATTTGGGAATCAGGAATTCGATCCGTCAAATTTCATCTGAAGAGAGTATCGGGAAAAATCATATTAACTTTTGAAGAGTTAACAACCTTGCTCACACAAATCGAAGGATTACTAAATTTCAAGCCTCTCTCCTACGTTAATGGCTCTGACATAAAATGCATATCTACACTCACACCTTCACATTTTCTTACAGGTGATGTTCTTTTTTCAGTTCTAGAGGAGCTTCCTTCAACCTCCAACCACAGAGATCGTCGGGAGTTGCTACAGAATATCAAACGTGGCTTTTGGAAGCAGTGGTGCTCCGATTTCTTGTCTTCCTTACAACCTCGAAAGAGATGGCAGGACGCACAACCAAACTTGAAGGAAGATGACATCGTATTGATCAAAGAGGAGAGTCCTCCTGGTACATGGCCAATGGCTCGAGTTCTTCAAGTGCATCCAGAAAACGACGTACTGGTTTGGGTTGCAACTGTGAAAACACAAGACTCAGTTCTCAAACGACCAGTGCATAAACTTCACAAACTTTCTATATATCTGAACTAGTTTGGATATAGGGTGGGAGTATGTTTACTACACTCCTCACTTAACTGTAACTGAGTGCACCATACTTTCCCGCTTTCCTACCCCAACGGAAACTTTTGAACCCCGTACCGGAACATTCTGAAAACTGGACACGCAACGGACAGACGCAAGGTCTTGTCCGCATCAATCCGCAGCACCTTCTAAGGTGTAATTTTCATTTAACCGCATTACTACCTTTTAGTGTAAACTTTAACTGTAATTATTTATTTTCTTGTAATATAAACATATGTACCATCTCCATCTCTGGCTGTTATTCGAACTCATCCAACGGCATCACCACTCATGTTCAATGAGATTTAAATCAGGGAATCTAGCTGGTCAAATCATTGTGCAGATATTCTCACTTTCTCGAAGCTCCTCAAGGGCAGAGGTCCTGTGGACCTGCATAAAGATAAAATCTGGACCAAAGATACATTGAAAGAAACGCATGTGTAAGGGGATAATTTCATCACAGTAACAATCCCATGCGTGAACCACTTTCGAAAGCATAAGAGTTCCGTTCATCCATTCAACATAATACCTGCCCACTCCCTCAAGTACTCCAGGATTATCCAAACGATGTCTTTCTCTAATGTTAATGGGATGTCCCTCCCATTAACATCCCTGATGTGTCCCTCGCTCCCTCCCTCTCTCCATATCATCTAATGATGATAATCGTTGATCAGGCTGAAACGACTCTTATTAGTAAACAGAAACCTCATGGTGGGAAATTTGAGCTTTGTGTTCGTGACACCACTGAAAACGGGGCTCTAGATTGAGTTTTGTTAATGGTATGCAATGTTCAGGACAATGGATGAATAGGTACTTTTATGTGGTCATCTGGCTACAATAAATCGTGATACCTCTCATCCGATTGCAGTACAAAAGTACAACACGTAAAAAAGAGATTCCGATCTTTTTTCACCAGAAGAACGATGACCGGTCAGAAATCGTCATTATTTTCCTCCACCACAATTAATTTTTCTTACAGTTGTAACTGTTAGATTTGGATGACCTTCCAAACTCTTGAAATTACACTTTTTTAACACTCTTATCCAAACTCTAGTTCAAAACTGCGCTCTTATTTAAGTTTTCCGATCCTTATGCCACGGGTAAAGGCATCTTTATGGTTTCTTGTGGTCATTATGAAAGTACAATTTCACTTTCCCTTGCAAGTAATGTCTGGAAGTACGTCCTTCCTACTTTTTAAGTAGCAATTTAGTTAAGTTTTATAGCATATCCCCCCTCTGATGTCATAGTGCTGATATTTACATATGCATTACTTTTCTACTGAGATGCTTTTTCAATGTACTAGTCGCAAAAAGATCTTTCCAAAAATTTCAGAGTTGTAGAAAAATGTCTTTGTTACGTAAGTTTTGCACACTAGTATACTATTAAGCTAGTAATTATAACGCTGTATAAAGGCACAAATATACACATACTCAACTGACTGACTGAAAAAATTCCCTCGAAATAAGATGAGAATAACAAAGACTAAAAGAGGCGAGATTTATAAGATTAATTTAACAACAGCCAAAAATATAGACAAGAGACTCTTTCGATTAAGAGGGGAAACCCCAGAACAAATTTACAATCATATACCAAAAGAAGTTGAATGAATAGGATCTACTACAAAAATAGAATTAATAAAAGCAAAGAAAGGACTCACACGAATTTATACTATTAAAAAAATATTTAAGAAAATAGTAAAATTTTGAACCCACATGACAGCAAATAGTTAAATACAGAAGGAAACGCAGGTATTAGGTACGAAAATTTTTACTAGATTAAAACTTTCCGATTTAAAAGACTGTAAGAATATGAAGGACGGAAACTAATGACTTAGAGATTAATACTATCTTTGA
This sequence comes from Trichonephila clavipes, assembly GCA_019973935.1. Classification (NCBI taxonomy): domain Eukaryota; kingdom Metazoa; phylum Arthropoda; class Arachnida; order Araneae; family Nephilidae; genus Trichonephila; species Trichonephila clavipes. The sequence goes on from BMAU01018758.1 coordinate 547,938, forward strand.
GATTTGATAAATGTTCCGTAACAGCCACACTTATCTTTTCCCACAACTTCCAAGCTCAACAACTCAAAACTGTTAAAAGCATCTCAGGTCTCAAAATAATACTGTAATAGTATCAATATAGTATTTTTGACCTTTGATAACATGATCAATAATTAAGTTATATTTAATGAACATGATTCTTCATTTTACTCTTTTTAAGTAGAGTAATGTTCAAAATTAAGAGAATTTGCATATTTTGTTCAAATTCGGGAAAGTATTTCAATGAAATGTAAAACTGCTGCTTCAAAATAAAGATGCATATATTGTGTGACGAATACGTAAGCCTATACGTGTGTAGGAGTAGAGCTCGGGGAGTAACAGGACTTATAAAGACTCGTGCCAAAATCAGCATTTTGTTCTCCAGCACAATTCGCAGAATTTCTGATAGTTTTTTTTTTTTGCAGCAATCAGTTAATTTAAAATTCAAAGAGTAAAATTGAATAACCCTTAACGTTTAGATGGTGGAATAAAGTGGACAATTATGAATAGTCTAGAAGCAGGTGAATCTCAAATCTAGATTTGTAGAGAATTCTATTTAACACCCAGGATCGAGTTCAACTTATGGAAACAGTTTCAGGGTATCGGATATATCAAAAGAAAGCCTGAGCAAGGTCTTCGAAGTGCCATGACGTCCAGAGAAGATCACCTATTTCAAGGGTGAATGTTTCCAGAAATCTTTCTGATGTTTTCTGATGCCACCTGTCTGACGTAGTCAGATCGAGGCACACGAAATTCATCGTGGCATGGACAAGAGGTACGCCTGTCGTTGGCTTTGAGCACCATACAGGTGACAGTACGATTTAGCTCGGCGAAATTCCCCGAAGGGACGATAGATGGCGACACGACCTCTATCTCCACCTCCATAATTTCTGCATGTAAACTGAAGGGGAGGGAAATATTCTCCAGTCTCTGCGCTCGTGATTAAGCCCACAAGACTACGGACCCCCTGATTTAACGAGCACGTACTCCGTGAGTACTCGGAGGGTGTTTGGTGGCATCGGGCATCGAACCCAGGCCTTCCGGTCTGGAGTCCGATGCTCTAACCACTAGGCTACCCACTGCCCATAAAACTACGATGCGATGCCAATATATCTGTTAAAGAGGACCACATCCTATATTAACCCTTTTTTTGTTCTATTCTGCAATTGCTGTTTCATACCTTCCCACTCCGATGAGTGTTACGCACGATCATGTATGTGTATTTTAACTGTTGAATGGCTTTTTTTTTTTGTATTATATATTAGCCCTATGTTCATTCCAAATTTCAGTAAAATCTGTCCAGTAGTTCTAGAGATAATCGATCAAATCTAAAAATTCGCTTAATTTTGAACACCAATGTTCCCTCAATTGTATTTGTCTTCAAAGAACCATGGCATTTGAAGTAACCTTCTGACCATGATAATGAGTTCTTGGCCGGCGTTGTTGCACTCAAGTCATAGGTTCAGGCCTTGAAGTGACTTAATAATATCTGCCACGTAACAGAGCTGAAGCGAATGAAATCTCAAATTCCTCTCTTTGGTATTGTATTGAAATTTGGATAAAAGGGAGTTATCTCCGTCGTTCCTCGTCATCTCATCTTGGTTCAAAATTACAGAATCCGTCGTCTCAATAACCCTTATTTTTTAATAAAATAACTCTAATGAACAGTCAATCAATCAATCGTTTCATACATAAATTAAAAAGAAAACGTAGTTTATGCCAGAACGTTGAATCGTAGGAGTTTTAAAATGTTGTGCAGCGTTGGGTTGTACTCTGTACCAAATATAATAATTAACATATTACCTGAGAGAGAGAGAGAAATGTGCGCATATATTTCTCTGATAAGTCCATTCAGAAAAACAAATATTATTAAATCAGGTCGTATTAGACATCCCTGAGACCATTCAAAGTGTCCCTCGGAATTGTCTCATCAGAAGAAGAAAAATGTCTAAAGACATGGGCAAGAGCAGATTAGATATTAATGAAATTATGAAAATTCAGTAAGGACGCGTTTCCATTTCTGCAACCAACATTAATCAGTTTTATTGGCCCTATCAAAAATATTAAAACTTCCTCTGTGATAGATTTGATCGTTTTATCTAAATGGATAATCTACTTCTGAAAATGGGATTTGTGCCATGAAGTAATATAAGTATTAAGTTTTCTTAGGTGCCAAATATATATATATATATATATACTAGAGAATTTACCTTTTATTAATATCTTCAGAGACTAATGCAAAAAATTATTCGTTAAATTTTTGTTTAAAAGGATGCTAACTTTAAATATGACATATTTATAGACCTTCGAGTTCAACACGTTCATACTTTATCGCAGCTATCAATTTTAAATTTCATTCTTCTCATAATTAAATAAAAAATACACATTTGTTAAGTTTAAATTTCGATTTGACTATCTTAATTACAGCGTTTTTCGCAATTTGCAAAGAACTTCTTAAATCCTCAATAATGAATAAGTCATCAGAATAATCAAGCTATTAAACAAATGAATTTTCCGTCAGGGAAACATGTTTGACACTTGTTGTACTTTAAGACTAAAACATTCCCAGGATTGGTTATTTTTATTGAGCAAGGGACAAATCCTTAAGTAACAAAAATACATGCGTCGTCTGGAATAAAATGTAAACATAAACAAGTAATATAAAAAATTGGTGGCGTCATTCTTTTCAACTAGTTGTATAACTTCGTCAAAAATAACGTAGAATAAATTTAAAATTAAAAAATTAAATTTAATTAATGAATTAATATTTGAAAAACTTCATTAACATCAAGTGTCATTCACTACAAGTATTAAAAAATGTAATATATATATATATATAGGGAGAGGGAACAAATAGTAGGAATCGAAAAAGAAGGAAAGGAGGATGGAATGGCAAGAAGAAGTACCAAATAAAAATCATTAGGACAACCCGGAAGGGCGTTACATATATTTGCCGATGACTACAAATCTTATTGATCAAAAAAAAAACGAACCATTCGAGCTTCTCAAAAAATCATTTGGGTTCATTGATCGCGCACTTATCTGAAGAAGGCATTCACTCAGAGAAACATGCTTAGGAGATAAATCAAAAGAAATCATTCACAAAAATGTAGCGATTCACTCCAACGATAAGATTTGCGTTTTTATCTTTATTAGCAAATTCTAAAACATGCACTGTTTAAAATTATTTAAAATAATAACAAGTAAATCCAAATGGGTTCAAATTCTATCAGGCATTTCCGAGATAGAAATCCTCTCTACAAGAGTATAGAAATTGGAATGCTGCTTTGTATAAGGATATGGAATCAAGAGTACTACAAGAGTATACACATACAACTTCTCTTTTATAGCAGGAACCTTGGGAACTGTTAGCTTGGGACGTGCGCTTTATGGACTTGGGAGTAGTGAATTCCTGATTCTGTAACTTCTATGTTATTACAAGGAACACCTTTGAGTACAAAATAACAAGAACTGAACATTATTATATATATATAACTTAAATAATATATATTAAATTAAATTCAGTGTATTAAATGTTCTTTATATTGATAAAATAATTACTTTCTTTATGAAAGAATTAAGCTGCAAAATGTGTGGTCGATTTAATAAGTCCCATTTTATGTATACATTTATCTGTAGTAATTACGTACCTCTTAAAGAAATTAAATAAAATTCTTTTTAATGCGATCTATTATTCCATTGTCGAACTGAAATCCTTAAGCAACAAGTTTAAGAGCCATGCCTTTAAAAAGGACAGAAAGAATTTTTATATCATTTTAATCGTTGGATTTAGAAAGCTTGATATAGTTTTATAAATACGTAAAAATAATTAGTAAAATAATTTTAAAAAATTTGCTCAAAATTAATTTTTAAATTATCTGATAAAATTATCAGGGAACGTAATTTATTAATAAATGGATAACGTAATAACTGGTAACGTAAATAACTGGAGAAAAAAAGAGCTTTGTTTTTCAAAATTGAAATAAAAATATTTCTTAATGCACTTTCACGGTTATGAAGAACTCAAAATAGATCAAAATAAAAATATTTTCCAAATAGTAATAATTTTCTTTGTTTGATTATACTATACTTGTGCTCCATCCCTTATTTAAAATTTTAAAAAGTTCAGACAGAAGCAAAAAAATATTCTATATTTGGAAAATAAATATTTTCCGAATAATGGTATAAAAAATACATTTTATATATTTTATTATTATGTATTTTCTTTAAATCAATGCAACAGTTGCTTGATTAATTTAAGGGAACTTTATATTGCAATGGAATATTAAAACTAATTCTATAAGAATTCGAGTTTCCCGTTATTGCTGAAATTCCTGGTTGAAATGTCTTCGAATTCTAATCCAGATGTTCCCATAACAACTTCAGCTCTGTAGAACAAATGTGAAAGGATCGGGAAACATCTATAGAAACGGACCTCCAAGAGAGAAAAGTTATTTCTTACCAGAAAAGGAATTCCACAAATGGACTTTCGAATACTTCAGTGGATCAGAGATAAATCGTCGCAAAACTCTTGAGACCTGATTGAATAAATGCATTACATCTGTATTTCTGGTCGTTAGTTTCCAAAGTAAAAAATGTCATTGGAAATACTAAACCATATATTGTCTGCCATTTTTGCTTTCAATCATCCTATACCTCATCAGATTTTGGTAAAATTATGCCATTTTAACTCTCGTAGATTTATATGGCTTAGATATAAAGTGGGAAGTTTCTGTATTGGGATCAAGTAAACATCTTTTCCTTAAAACAAGTAATATAAAAAAAATTAAGTCAATTCCTACTTACTAGGGGAGGGCACGACTAAAGAAATTCATTTGGGGTCGAGACTTGGTGTAATAGTAGTACTCCTTTAGGGTGTTCAATGTAATTCTGCAGAATGGCCAGTCAATTCGGAGAAAATAGCTTTCGAAATTAAAGCTTAGCATTTGTACAATTAAGTTTCAATTTCCTCTAACGATTCCGTGGCCTGGTTGATATATCGTCTGCATACTATGCGCAATGTCAGGGTTAGATTCATCGCGATCAACCTTTTTTCTTTCAATTCATTTAATTTCTTTTTAAATTAAATACATTTATTTATGAAAGGTTTGTTAAATATTAAATGCTATTTTATGTAATTATTTTGTAAATTATTTATAAGAAAGGTAAATAAATTTATTATATAATTTATATATTATTAAAATTATTTAAAATTATTATTAATTAAAGGTATTTAAAATAATTCTTAATTAAAATTATTTAAAATAATTATTAATTAAAGCTTTTAAAATAATTATTAATTAAAATTATTTAAAATAATTATTAATTACAATTATTTACAATATTTATTAATTAAAATTATTAATAAATAAAATTAATTCTTAAGAATTATTATTAATAAAAATTATTTTTAATGTATTATTAAAATTATTATTCATTTATTATTAAAATTATTAATTTATCCTTAAAATTATTAATTTATTATTAAAATTATTAATTTATTATTAAAATTATTATTTATTATTAAAATTATAAATTTATTATTAAAATTACTATTTATTTATTATTAAAATTATAAATTTATTATTAAAATTATTACTTTATTATTACAATTAATATTCATTTATTACTAAAATTATTCATTTATTATTAAAATTATTATTCATTTATTATTAAAAATATTTAAATAAATTTATTAAAACTATTTAAATTTATTTAAAAAAGACTTATAAAATATTTTATAAACTTATAAAATAACTAAATTAATAATATATAAAAAAGACATTTTTTACTATATTAATTATAAAATAATTAATTTAATAATAATAATATACTTTATAAATTATTTTATATTATACATAATATTTTATTGATAGTATATTGTATTTCACATTATAAAACTGTTTGTAACTCATTTTTATGTATAATATCAGTTAATATTTATTATATACACTCATTTCCATAAATGAAGGATATTTCAGAATCACACAGAAATTGAACTCAAAAATAAAAATTTCACCTGTGTGTAGAATTATCACACACATCTTGTAGAAGAATATACAAATTACAGGAAACCACCAGATGGCGCGGATAGTACGTCACAATGACGAGAGTGTAAGAGAGGGGACTATAAGGAATGGTGGCAAAGAAGTAAACTTGTTCACAAGCGCTTTAAAAGCCTTTAAATGCAATAACCGCATAGTTATGGCACAAAGAAAGCATTTGGATGATTTTTTACGTGATCTATCGGGATGTCATTCTGGAACAACATGTACGTTTGTTTCGGGACGCCATGGGTGCTGAATTTCTGTTTATGGATGACAACGCCCGTCCTCACCGTGCAAACATTGTAGACGCATACCTTCAATCGGAGAATATCACCCGTATGGATTGGCCAGCATACTCACTGGACTTGAATCCAATAGAGCATGTGTGGGATATGCTTGGCCGATGAATTGAAGCCCGTCAACCCCCTCCCACCTGTCTAATGGAACTTCGGACGACATTACTTGATGTGTGGTGTAATATTCTCCAAGATCAGATTGATAATTTGATACTCAGCATGCCTAGGCATTGTAAGGCATATTTTGCATCGTCTGGGAGACATACTCCGTATTAACCATCATACTACCATGTTATACTGTTTTTTGTAAATAGGTTCTGTTTTGAAATTTGCTCCAAGGAGTAAAAATCGCAATTTTTATTTATTATGTCAAACATATAGCATCTTTTCTGCTCTTTACCTTTTGTTTAATAAATAGACTTAACAAATAAGTCAAATTTGTTTTGCTTCTGTCTCTTTCTTTGCCTGAACTTCATTATCCTTAATTTATGGACATGAGTGTATTTTATTATAAATAGTATTTATTAATATAAAAATATATTTATATAAAATTTAATATAAATACTTATATAATTACTTTATAAAATACAAAATAATTACATAAATTATCATTTAATACCAAATAAATATTTCATAAATAAATTTATTTAATTTTAAAAATAATTAAATGAAATGAAAAAAATGTTGATCGATGAATCGAACTCTAACCTTACGCATAGTATGCAGACGATATTCCAACCAGGCTACGGATTGGTTGGAGGAAATTGAAATTTCATTGTATATATATATATAAAACCTATGCCTTAATTTCGAAGGCTATTTTCTCCAAATTGACTGGTCATTCGGCGGAAATACATTGAACACTCTAAAAGAGTCTTATTATTACACTAAGTCTCGACCCCAAATGAATTTCCTTAGTCATGGCCTTTTCTTGTTTGATCAACTAAGAAATTTTTTTCTAGCTACTTTTTATTAAATAATTACAATTAATATAAATATGTATATACACATGACCGAATCACAACATTAAGTGGTAATTAATTTTTATTCATTATCTTTAAAGTATCGTAATGTCATCCAAAACAATTGTGTATATAAAATTTCAGTTCAACTGAATGCTTTAAAACGTGAGAAAAAATCTTAAAATTTTGACACAAGTCGCCAAAAATGATGCCAACGTGGCTGTATTTGTAATTCTGCGAATATTAGTTTTAATCAATTAATTTTCATTAATTATAATTAAAGTACTGTATTGTCATCGAAAATAATCATGTATATAAAATATCAACTCAATTGAGCGCTTTAAAATGTAATTTATTAACGTTTGAAAATTCCTTGAAGATAAATAAGTAAATATAGAGAGAGGGATCTAATAGTAGGAATTTAAAAAAATATAAGGCTGCATAGAAATTTTTTAATGCAAAAGAATTACGCTAGATTGTATAATCTCGCAAAACCTTAGGGGCTGCGGTAGCCCAGTGGTCAAGGTATCGGATTATGGCAGGCATGTCATGAGTTCGAGCCCAGTACCATTAAAGACCCACCGTGTAGGGCAGCGATGCACGTTAAATCTGTTGAGCGCTGAAATGTCCTCCTGTGGTGTGGTTGTTTGGAGAGGGGGTGCCAGCTCAGGTGTCGTCCACGTCACTTGACCATGGTTCAAAATTACGTGGTCCTTCGCCAAAAGCCCTCGTGTAGCTGAACAGTGTGACGTTAATATTCACTCACTCGCAAAACTTTAAATTAATTGTTTAACTTTACTTTTCAAAATAAACGTTACATTAACTTTTATAATATAAGCCGTACTCCTATTTTACAATTTCATTAATACTTAGGCTCACAAGTCTCGATACTTCTTTGATGATCAATTAGAATGGAGAATTTTTACATGCGGTAGAGGATTTCGTGTTGGCAGACAAAAGCTCCCTCATGTTTAGCGTTGGCAATTTTGAGATTTGCTGCTGTAGTGGTCATAGAAGCTGGAATTTTACTGGTATCTGGGTTACATTTTCAATTAAGTGATATTATCGAATAGTATGAGCTCTCAATGGTTGAGTGAGGGAGAGGGAGAGTAATATTAATGTCGCACTACAAGCAACACAAGAGCTATTGATGACGGACCTCGTAATTTTGAACCTCGCTCTAGTGACGAGGAAGACACCTGAGCAGGCTCCTCCTCTCCTAACAATCACATTACAATAAGGACCTTGAGCCTTAACAAATTTTTTGTGCATGTGCCCTCTTTTCACGGTGGATCTTTCATTGGTCGAAGCAGAATTACTACTTTAACTGCGCAAAAGTAGGATTAGTAGGTAACCATTTAATACGGTGGCATTAGTTCTCTCTGAGATTTACTTCGAGACATGTAAAAAAAGATTTTGAAGTTAATCTAAGATTAATTTTTTTATTAAAGATTAAGGAAAGGGGAATGTTTCAAAATTGAAATGAGATAACTGAAATGTAGACTAGAATAATTTTTAATTTAAAGTGGCTTAAAGGAATTCAGAATGCCGCGTCCAGGTATTTTAATTTTGGGATTTACAGATTACTCATGAAAATTAAGCAAGTTTGTTTGCTATGCCTGGGAGTACAAAATTATATTTCAGTCTCTCAATAAATTTTTTCTCTTTATATTGCATTTGAATCATCTTGTTTTTACTAACTATTCATACTGTTTATCATGGATTATTTTATAAAGCTTGTTTATTAGCCTCGTATCCAGATACCAGGCAAACATAAGAAACAAACAGAATCAAGAGTGATAATTTCTAATATAATTAAGGGCAGTCGGAAAGGTAAAATTTGATTTTTTTGACAATTTGAGATTTTTACATTTCCACATAGTACAGATTTTAACCTTTCTAAAAATACCTTACTTTAACCTCTAGGGTAAGTAGAAGCCCTAAAAACCTATTTTTAAATAATCGTTGAAACTGGGCCACGCCCATTTGACAAGCGTAAAAGTAAACAAAGTTTTTTGTTTTGGCTTAAAAGTTGAGCGTCTGGTATAAATCAAAACATTTATCTTTTATTGTATAAATTGAGCCTTTTATTATTTTATTTCCTAACCCATTTGAAACTTCACTGTATTTTTAACGGTCAAATCAGTGTTTGTTTACACTTTCAAAACTGCGTTGTAATTTTGAACTCGCAAGTATTCTTTAACATTATTCAGCTTAAACTTTCAAAAAATTGCTATAATATATCGATTTTACTATGCCTAGAGCATCGACTAAAGTATTTAAGAAACGAAGAGGAGTTTTTAATAAAGGAAGATGTAATAAAAGTAATGATGGTTGTGGTGAAAGCAATTCTACTGTTCCAAAGAACTCTGCTGATGAAAAAATTGTGCTGATGGTGCAAAGCTTTGTACTAATGAAACTGAACCATCTGCCAGTGAGAGAAAAATTGTAAACATGGATATTTCATATTCGGATGAGGCTTTTCTGGTTTCAGAAATGTTATTGTGGACATTAACCTTTTAGCTTGTGTGTTTTTTGAAGCTGTAAAATGTATAAAGTGTGAAAAACAGGACTCAGGTTGCACCTCAGTGAAAGTAACTGTGGTGAAGCTGTGAAGTTTCACTTAAAATGTCCTTCTTGTAAATATAACTATACTTTTTTTAACTCCAAGAAATGCGATAGTTCTGAGAATTACGAACTGAATACCCGGCTAGTGTATGCTATGCGATGCATAGGTAAAGGTGCTGAGTCTGCTAGGATGTTTTGCGGTATCATGAATCTTCCCCGCCACCCACAAAATTCTCAAAGTACAACCACATTTTACTGCAGGCAACAAGAGAAACCTGTGAACACAGTATGGCAGAAGCTGTTCGTGAAGCCGTTGATGAAAATGATGGAAAAAGGGACCTTGCTGTTGCTGTTGATGGTAGCTGGCAGAAGCGTGGTTTTTCTTCGAAGAATGGCTTGGTGACAGTCACAAGTGTTGATACCGGCAAAGTTATAGATGTCGAAGTTTTTTCAAAACATTGTATTTGTCCGAACAAAACCAAGCATCTTCAAAATTGTAAGAGAAATTTTGAAGGCTACAGCGGTAAGATGGAAGTAGCTGGAGCTCTATCCATTTTTCAGCGTTCCCAGTCTCTCTACAATGTTCGGTACACAAAATATTTAGGAGATGGAGACTCCAAAGCGTTTACTTCTATTGTCGAGAACAAAGTATATGGTGACCATTGCTCTGTCGAGAAATTAGAATGCATAGGTCATGTTATGAAAAAGAATGGGACACGTCTTCGACGCTTGAAAACTAAGATGAGAGGACAAAAACTTTCTGACGGAAAGCCTTTATGCGGAAGAAATAGATTGACAGAGGCAGAAATCGACCGTCTGCAAGCATATTATGGTCTAGCTATCCGCAGAAATTTCTCTAGCGTGAAGGACATGCAACAAGCCATATGGGCAATATTTTTACACAAGCTATCAACCGATGAAAACCTCAGCATGGATTTTGTCCCTCTGATTCAGATACGTGGTGCAAATTTAAAAAAGCAGAATTGCTTGGGGAGACTTATCATCACAAAAATAGTTTACCTGTGGATGTTGTGGAGGCCATGCGACCTGTTTTTAGGGATTTAGCTAATCCAGAATTGCTAAAAAGTGTTTACATGGAGGTACGCAAAATCCTAACGAAAGTGTAAATAATGTAATATGGTCTCGTGTACCGAAGAAAACATTTGTACAATTAGAAGTTTTGTCACTGGGTACATATGATGCAGTTTCCTCATTTAATATGGGGAATGTATCAAAACTAGAAATTTTGAGAAAAGTGTGTATTGAGCCTGGTGATTACACGGTACAAGCGATGGAGTGCCTCGACAAACAGAGGCTGTTACGAGCAAAATACTATTGTTTACAAAAAACAAAGGAAGTTAGGAAGGAAAAAAGACTTAAAAGGAAGAAAGAAGATGATGAGCTACTAAAAAATGCTGATGATTTAGAATATGGAGCTGGCATGTTTTAACTAAAAAGTAATTATACGTTAAAATCAATTTTTCTCAAAATGTCAATTTTTGATGTTCGATGTTCCTTTTCTTAGAAACTACTGTTCACAGGTATGTAAATTTTTTATGATATATTTATAATGATGGCTAATATATACTGAAATGAGCTTTTTGTAAAAAACCCCAAAATTTATTTTTACAAATTTTTTTATGTGAAAAACGGGTTAACGTAAACTATGTTTGATAAAATATTTTATAAATTATGAAAAATTCAAAATTAGCTAAAAGCTCATTTGAGTATAATGAGAAATGTGTATTTTAATTATATGAAAAATTTCAAGCATGTACATATAACAGATTTTGAGAAAATGTTCCTCGAAAACAGCCAATTTAACATTGTCGGTATAGAGGTTTCCGACTGCCCTTAAGTATTTTTCTTTTACAAATTTAAAAGCTTTTATACTGATGAGCCTCCAGATTGCTACTCATTTTTTTTCTCTTTTCGCTTTCACATTATTTTCTTAAATGGAAAGAATTATTTCCTTAAGACAATGCTCTTCTCAAACTTACAATACTGGCGCCCCCTTTTCGATCACAATTTTTATCGCGCCCCCCTTATACATTAATAATGTACTGAATGCAATAATAATGAACTTTGATGCTAAAGCTACAATGGGTGATCTTAATTATAAACCATACAAATTAGTAACATAAGTATTAAATTTTGTGTATTCTACTTTTAAGTAATAAACAAATAAATAAATAAAATAATAGGATAATTATTATGTGTGTTATTTTTCCTTTCTCCAATTTATAAATTGAATATATTGCAAAATGCGGTGACTGCTTAGAAGACAAAATATAGATATCTGCTAAATATAGAAAAAGAACTCAGAGGGTCAATTTCTAATCATAAGTATTCCTTATAAAAACTTTGCTTTGCAAGACAAGCCCATGGAAGTCGTTAATACTTATTAAACTTGTTGTACGTGCTCGTTAAATCAGTGGGTCTGTAGTCTTGTGGGCTTATTCACGAGCGCAGGAACTGGAGAATATTTCCCTTCCCTTCAGTTCACTTGCAGAAATTGTGGAGGTGGAGATAGAGGTCGTGTCGCCATCTATCGTCCCTTCGGGGAGTTTCGCCGAGCTTAAATCGCACTGTCACCTGTATGGTGCTCAAGGCTAACGACAGGCGTACCTCTTGCCCATGCCACGATGAATTCCGTGGGCCTCGTTCTGACTACGTCAGACAGGTGGCATTAGCCACGACAACAACAACAACAACAAACTTGTTCTTAATTTAGTATTAATTAATTAATTATAAAATACTATGGAGCACTGATACATTAAAAGTATACCGGCTGAAGTACCCGCTTGCACGAGTTCATTTATAAGAAAATAAAACATTATTGAAATAATCGCTGAATTTTGTAAGGAGAGAAAAGCCAAGTGCGCGACAATGTTTACAAAAATGTAAAATGATTTTTTTTAAATGATTGCTCAAAGTATAATTAGTTTAAAAGCGAACTATAATTTTAAACCTTACAGAATTATCATTTAGAATTGATGTTGAATAATGAACAATAATATAAAATTCAGATGAAGAATAATTGTATTGTATTATTTTTAATATTTAAAGCGAAAAGACTTCAACATGTTTTAACCCTGAAGTAGGCGCGCACTCGATACTAGTGGTCCAGCGGGGTAATTGTGTGTGAGTCACCCCAACTCTTTTTTATAATTATTTTTATAGTACACAATAAAAATCGTAATTCCAGTGAATAATTTAATTATGAGAAAATATACTTACCTACTTTCAAGGACTTTTAAATTTTGCTTTAGTAACAAATAAACAGTTTTGCCAGAATTAAACGATTTCGTAATCTGTGTGCCCCGCGTGACCACTTCCGGGTAAAAAGTGTATTCATAATGATAATATATATGTTACTAATAAGAAATTTTGTAAAATGTTTTTCGTTGTGCTTTATATATTTTAGAATACTCTTAAATATATAATACTCTCCGTGGTTTTCCAAATATCATAAAACTCTTTTCATGGAAAAAAGCGCAACAGAGAAATACATTACTTACAACTTCCCTAAATGAGAAGCAAACACATAAGAGAGGGGTCATAACTAACTGTACCAATAACTTAGAAGGTCAAACAAATTACAGCTATAATGTGCAGTATTTCAAAAATAATGACAGTGATGAATTTTTTATGTTCGTAAATTTTTTCGATTCTGGGTCCGGGATCTGTTTTTTCTCTGAATGAGTAGTATGTTAGGATTAAAAAGGAAGCGTAATAAAAAAATCTCTCATCATGGGATTACAGCAAATCAAACAAAAGTTTTTTTGTTTGGTTATAGGATCAAAGATAGCTAATTAGGTATTGAAGAAGTTTTTATTTTTGATGACTTAATATCGCGCGCGTGCGCCTATAAAATTTATCAGAGTAAAAGTGTATTTTTTATTATGTCTGAAAGCATTTTGTTTTAATTCCTTCCAGTAAATAAAATATTTTTAAATCTTTTATTTTCTATATGCTCGCGCCCCCCTCGTAAGGTTATCGCGCCCCCCAGGGGGGGCGCCCCATAGTTTGAGAAGCATTGCCTTAAGAATATTTTGCTAAATCCACTCCTTTACATAAAATGTAATTAGTTCTTACTTTACAAAATAGTGCAAAGTCATCTCTTTAACTCTTTGCATACCAAACTGCGCTTTTCAGTATCCAGAGTTATCTTGGGATACTAACCTTGACGTTACGGCGGCGCACTTTTCATTTTTCCTTATGATGTTGACTAAGACGCTCGTTTGTTCGTGTTTAGTTTCGCTTTCTAAAGTTTCTACAACCATTTTTGTTGTCTATTTATACTTTTTCTTGCCAACATGATGTTGTCATTGAATTTCAACGAAATCGATGCTGAATGAGAATATATGCCAGAAGGATCTTTGATGATCTCTCGTTTCCAGTCAGTACATCAAATTGGTGGCAACCCGATCACCTATTTTATTTTAATGATGCTATTTGTAAAGGAAGATTTATTATATTCTCTTATATTTGGATTTAAATGTGAAAGCTTGTTCCTTTGTCTGTGTTGGTTTTTTCGGTTTTTATTTCCTTATATATTATATAAGAAGCAATATAACTGTAATTTGTCTTCTTTGATGAATTTTTAATTATTTTATTTTATTTTATTTTATTTTATTTTATTTTAATTTATTTTTCCGCTTTGACTCGGTTTAACTTCAGTTTATGATTAATACTTTTTATTTTAACTGCTCTCTGGCATATTCTTATGTTTTGAAAAGACAATTTCCATAATAGACGCGGCAGTGAAAATGAAGTGTGCGAATAATCTTAATTTTTTTTATCCTGGTGTAAATAGTTAACTGCCGAATAACTAGTGTGTGTGTGTGTGTGTGTGTGTGTGTGTGTGTGTGTGTGTGTGTGTGTGTGTGCGTGTGTGTGTGCGTGCGTGCGTGCGTGCGTGCGTGCGTGCGTGCGTGCGTGCGTGCGTGCGTGCGTGCGTGCGTGCGTGCGTGCGTGCGTGCGTGCGTGGAAGAGGTGTATTACCTGAGCGTAAGTGATCCGATTAATTAAAACTTCTGGTATCTCGTCTACCTGTACCTGTTTATTGCTTTCCATATTTAGTAGTCGGTGCATCTCTTAACTTGGTTAATAGAATTTGTGCTGTTCATAATAGTAAATAAATAGAATTTCTTTTGAAAACGGCTAATCTTCTTCCCGACTCTCCCGCATTCATAAACGTCTCAGGGCGACCATTACACAGTCATTTGAGGCATTTTAATTTTTTACATCGGTTAACAAATGTCTTCTTACTTAAGTACAATATGTTGGAGCAAAAAATGCAACAGCATTTAAAAGTTACAAAGGGTTAAAAAAGTTTCCCGAAAATTATATAACCCGCATACTCCTGTCATTTCCAATAAATCAATATTCCTATTTTACATGTCACACGTAAAAAAGTAACCAAAAGGTTTACTTTTCCTTGTTGTCACATAATTTTTATGTATTTTAACCAAATTATTGTACAGTGCTGCCAAGTAAACAAATGCAAATCATACATTTAATTTTGGTGCAAAGAATATAATTTTTCTAATTTTTAAAAAAAACAATGCATATTACATTTTAGATGAATAATGAAACGAAAGCTGACAAAAGAGGAATCAATAGCTTAGAATTCTAGCATATCTTAATCTTACTGCTTATGAGATCCAGTTCTCGTATTAACACTTCAAAATTCTGGGCAACAAGATATATTTTTTCACGCTATTCGTAGTTCTTTTCTGAACTCTTTAGAAGATATTTTTTCGGTTTAATGGCTCTAATAATTTGTATTCACTTTAGTGAACACATCAAGATTTTGACTTTTGTGAGTAAATCAAGAACTCTGTTTTTTCATTTAATGCATTGCTGTCAACTCCATCATCTTCTCTACAAAAATAAAAATTTGTGGAACATGCGGAACACATCTTGTAGAACATGTATATATGGGTTTTTGTCTAATTTATTACAATACTAAATTTAACTGAACTATTACTGAAACTCTTACTATTACTTAAGACTAAAAAAATTTAACTAAGTTCTCTCTAATGACCTTTTATAAAATATTTATCTTACTACACCTGATTAATTTTAGTTTCAAGATTATGTCTCTTACAAAAGTAATCCCTCGAAATTAATGCTTATGAGCCTAAATTATCTTGCGGCAATTTAGTTACAATGAACGTAAGTTTCTTAAGGTTTTCTCTTCATTAACTATAGAAAATATTTTATACGCACATACATACGTAATAAACTCTAATTCACATTTGGTAAATCCCTTTGTGATGAGCCGGTATTCGCAGAGACGGTAGAAACAGTGAGATTCAGAGACATTGTGAAGATTTAATATATATATATATATATATGTAAGGATAATTAAATTAGATTAAAAAATAAATTCCCTATCTAGCACTTGACTCATCTATCTCAGTTACCATCTTCAAGTATCAAAAAAATCACCCATTTATTTCTTCCGAACATATGGCCTAGCCAATAAACATGTCTAATTCCAGATCGTTAGATTTAATAGTCAACATATGTCAGCATTAACTTGCAAGCACCCTCTTCAAAGCAGCGATACTTACCATATGTTTTTCAAGTGTTATCCACTTGAAACCACCACCATGGCATGCTTTTTTCTCCCTGCTCTCGGTATCAGAACAGATGTACAAATGAAGGAATAAAGGTCGTCTTTTTACTTTTCTAACTTTAATCTGATTCTGTCTTAAAAATCATGACAGAATTAAAGCCGGCAGGATCTTTGTCTGCAATCTTAATGTAAAATACTAATCTTTTTTATAAAATATTTTAATATAAAAACGAAAGCCAACTGCAGTTATAACTGATATGAAGAATTTTATGGAAGACTGACGGCACTCTACATTTGTTAGCTGAGGACGTTGGGTTACCAGAATTAATCTATGGTACGGAAAAAAAACGTGCTAGTAATCCCCGGAAGAACATCGCTCTTAACACCGAGAAGAATGCAGTGTTTACCACCGAACGTTATTTCTACCGTTGCTAAAGAGACCAGCAAGTTTGCCATGAAAGAACCAACTTTCGAATGGCGAAAAAAGAAACAAAACAAAAAGAGAAGTGTGAATTCCCCAACTCAGTGATGAAAGACGTCAATCCCTTCCACCAGAATAATAATAATAAAAAAATGTTCTTCTCCGAATAGTATTATGATTTAGTTCCAGTGATACAATGATGGAAGGACCAATATTGAAAGAAAAATAAAAGGAAAAAATCTTCTTCGCCTGAAAATCTGTATATATATATATATGTCATGATTTTTAAGACAGAATCAGATTAAAGTTAGAAAAGTGAAAAGACGACCTTTATTCCTTCATTTATACATCTGTTCGGACACCGAGAGCAGGGAGGAAAAAGCACGCCATGGTGTTGGTTTCAAGTGGATAACACTTTAAAAACATATGGTAAGTATCGCTGCTTTGAAGAGGGTGTTTGTAAGTTAATGCTGACATATGTTGACTATTAAATCTAACGATCTGGAATTAGACATGTTTATTGGCTAGGCCATATCTTCGGAAGAAATAAATTGGTGATTAGTTTGATACTTGAAGATGGGAACTGAGAAAGATGAGTCAAGTGCTGGATAGGGAATTTAATTTTTAATCTAATTTAATTATCCTTACATATATATATATAACTTTTTTAATTAACAAAATATATTTAAGCTAACTAGAAAGGTAAGGTGCTTTCTAGAATTGAACTCCAACCATATAAAACAATTTGTACTTATTTCTCAAGAAAGACTGAACAGTTCTCTCAACGGAAATAACTTCTGATGAATCAACCAAACCTCTCAGTGTGATTATCAGGCAGACTTCAAATATGTTAATAAAATGAATGGCTTTGGTCACGAGGCAATAAAAAACAAATATTTTGTTTGACACGTTTGATTTAGTAATACTGATTTTAATACTGAAGAAATTATTATTGGATTCTAAATTTTTAATTAAATTCAATTTGAAAGAATATTGAAAAAATTCAAATTTTATTGAAACTCTTTTTAGCACTGGGCATAATTTTGAATAGTTTGTATTACTTGTGAATAAGTGATATAAATATATACTTCAGTGTTTCACTGCGTAAATCTTTGACAATACAGCATTTCTATATTTCTGTAAAAGAGAGAATTTTAAAAAGGAGTTGAAACACACACGTTTAGGTATTTCCTGGCCACCGGTTTTGCCTTTATTAGTCAATTGTACTGAAAGTCTAAATGTCTCGAGAAAATTTGTTTACTGTATAGATTTTTAAAGTTTGATTGGTACCTCCCTTTGTTTATATTTGTGTATTTTCACTCTTCCTTTTTATTTTATGTTTTTGTCTTAAATATTTTTTTCCAAATTTGTTTTAAATGATATAATTGTGTTGCCACTTACGTCTGTAAGCCTCTTGTTATGCAATATGGAGCATGAGGAGTTTTTCAAATAAATTAATTAAAAAAATACAGTATTTCAAGTAACAGGAGATTTTTTCTTATGTTTAATCAAGTGCATAAGAAATGTGACGTTATTTCTTTCTAAAAAGAAGAGGAAATGTAAAAAACTTTCTTTTTTAATTTTAGGAATTATATTTCTTATGACAAAGGAAAAATTTTAAAAGGCATGTTAAAAATAAAGAAAAAGATATCACATAAGGTAAAGGTAAGAGCAAAATTAGCAAAAACTAGTTTATTCAGTCGTGCAAGACAAAAACTAGTCCAGAAAATAAAATCATTCAGTAAACCATTAAACAATTACTATTACAGTTTAGAGACAACTAAGGAAGCCTTGAGCTTCCAAATGATTACAATTTATTCCAAGTAAGGCAAAAACTTCGCAAGAATGCAAACTTTCTTCCGAAACAACGCTCATTTATTTTGATTAAAGAAATTTTTATTCGGATGGAGAATACAAACTCGAGTGTTCGTTTCAATAAGATGTTGGAAAAATGTTATCCAAGAAAATATAAGAATTAGTTGTAGTGATTCAAAAAAAGCTTGAATTTGTACTTTTTTTATTCCTTACTAAAATAAATTGTTTATTTTTAGAAATATTGAATGTTATATTTGTAAACTAAAGAAAAATAATTAGCTCGTCACTGATAACAATGAAAAGAGAGTTAATCGTCTCTTTAATTTTATATTTCTATGTATGTTATTGTGGTATAACTGCAGCTCCTTACAGGCAATAAAACTATGCATCAAATTTGTTCAAATTAATTAGGAAATATGAAAAGGCTTTAAAAAAAGGAAATATTTTTCGCATTTATATACTAAGTTTTTCTTTTTCAAAATGATTCATGATATGTATATAACCATGATTTTCTTGAGTAAAGTTACATTTACAGAGACCATAAAATAAAGACGTGTTATAGGGAAATTATTTTGAAAGCAGAAGAATCTGAATTAAACTTTAAAAGTTTATTAAGATTTCATAATAATTAATAACATTTATAAAAATTATTAATTTAATTTATGAAAGCATTGAATTTAATTTAGAGGATACACGTTAAAAGATTATTTATAATGATTCAATAATATCCTTCAATTATAAATAGTATTTTATTCTTATTTAAAACATTGCTTGGATTTCCCTCGAGGTAGATTCATAGTCTAAGTATACTAGACAGATTACCCATTCTGCTCGGAAAACTTTTTAGGTTCGGTCCTATTTTAGTTCACACTTTGATTTTTGAAGTTGTTTCCCCGTCAAATTGGATAAGTTCGCCAAGCTAGCTACCATTATTTTTCAGCTTTGAAACCAGATACTTGTCAGTAACGGTTATGTAGCTGCAATTTTTAATTACCGTTAGTTCCGTTAACTTTGGCAAACCTAACAGCTAATCATAATAGCGTAATTAAACCATTTACATCTTTTTTCACGCTTGACTGCTTATCAGTATCTGCTTGCTAGTGCCGGTTGACTTTTCAGAACCAGCTGAATGCAAGGATAAATGGTACTTTCTTTAAGTATTTTGGAAGCAGTGGGCAAAGGGAAGTTATTGAAGGCTTGATTGGTGCAAAGTATGAATGTTCGAAATGTGGCAATAGTAAGCGTCTGTGAGAAAGGAAGCATGTAATTGATAGTTACGATAGGAATTGGGGAACGAATGGAGAACTGAATCTACGAGATGGGAGCAAAAGCATAAGGAAAGGTACGTGGTTTAGAAGAGGCATTTCAGTTTGTGTGAAAAAGTAATTGTAACACGTTATTGGTTTGGAAGGGTTATGAGTGCATTTTTGCGGTGGAATGAGTTGCATTTTTATTAAAATACAGGTGTTGAGACTGATTTATTTTTAACACGCTTTTATCAGCTTCACTTGTATGCAGCGGAATCTTTGAACTCGACTTTTACCCTTTTTAAAAGGTCAGATTAGTTCGAAATTTAACACACTTGTCAAGGACCGCGATGACAGTACAATAATTTAATAATTTTATTCCATAATCCTTATTAGAATCATCAGGATTAACGATTTCCCATTTCCAGATTTGGCAATTAAAAGATTAAGTTATAACCCTAAAGTGAAAATGCCCATGATTACTTAAAATACAACAAACAAAAAAGAGTGTTCCTTATGTGAAATGTTTTTACTTTTTAGTTCAATTAACTATAAAAGCGTATTTTTTAGTTTTTTTTAAACTATAATTTTTTTGTCGAGAAGTTTACATGATGGCTATAACGAATGAAAGGGAAACAAATATATGATACAAGAGGGATTGTTGAGACTGAGGAGAATAAGTTTGGAAAAATTAAGTATGGAAAAGGAAAGTCTGTTAACTGCAATTAATGGAGGATTTAATAAATATTTGTACTGTGGTTGTGAAAAACGAACGAAAAAGGAGCTTTTGAATGTTATCACAAAATTGCTGGGGTTCGTAATAATTTCACCCTATGGAAGACCTATGACTGCCTCTATTACCAGGGTATGATCATTTAAGAGTCCGTTACAGTCTCTTTTAATGTATGCGACTACGTTCGGAACCGTGATTTTAAAAAAGCACATTAATGGATAATTTTCATGATATTTAGTGTCACTCAGATTAGAATACATGCATAAAATTGTTTTAAGGACATTTTGACAAAAAATTTATTTAAATATAATATTTTGGCAAAAAATCAACTTAGAATAATCTTCTTTCCAAATCTCCTTATGTGAAAAATGGTTCTAGTATGATAATATTTTGCCTGTATATAGCTCAAACCTCCCTACAGAGGCTCAACTATAATTTTTGAAATACATAACTTAGAAGTGGGTTTATTCATATTTTACGACAACAGAGGAGAGAAATTTTAAGAAAAAAAAACGCAAATAATTATTTCAATCGGTGGTAACTCTGAAAATAATGTGATTTTTTCAAAAATTATAGTTGAGCCTCTGTAGGGAGGTTTGAGCTATATACAGGCAAAATATTATCATACTAGAACCATTTTTCACATAAGGAGATTTGGAAAGAAGATTATTCTAAGTTGATTTTTTGCCAAAATATTATATTTAAATAAATTTTTTGTCAAAATGTCCTTAAAACAATTTTATGCATGTATTCTAATCTGAGTGACACTAAATATCATGAAAATTATCCATTTATGCGCTTTTGCAAATCACGGTTCCGAACGTAGTCGGATACCTTAAGACATTAAAACTGGCACTAACTGGCACTCAAGCGTTTTTTTTTAAATTTTCACTGCCCACACAGAAGAGAATTTTGATCAATATATAGTGAAATATATGTGGCGGTGCCGGAGGAATCATTCGATAGAGGATTATATTTTCATGGACTTGCTCCAAGTGGTCCTATTGTACTACTTTTTTGGTAGCTAAATTTTACATGAATTTGTCCTCTAAGCCATAAAATTTTGCATTTTTAAGGGTGTCCAATATTTGAAAACTGATTAAAAATAATAATACTAAAATTCAAAATCTTTTACAAAAGAGAAAATGGGAAAATTTCTATTTACATTTAAATAAAACTTGGATATACAGTGACATTCAAGAAACTGATACTTTGCAATGAAATGTAAAGAGATTAACAGTAAAGTAACTTCATTACTGTTCCTTTCTGATTAAAATTTGTATGAAAAAATAATTTATCAGTTGTAACTAAAAGTAATTATTTATTTTTGTAAATATTATGAATTAACCTTTGTGAAGTATTTTTAAATAAATTTAATTTGTCCCTTTAACACATGAATGAAATAATTGCATATCCTTTTTTTTAATCTTAAATTTAATAAAAGTCGTTTACTTAATTTACTGCATTTTTATTTATAAATTCAATTTTTATTAATTTTCTAATAAAAGAAATAAACTGCTAAAAACTCAGAAAAAAACAATATTAAATATGCGTCAATAGCAAAATTCTACAGTTTATGATAAATGTAAGACATAGTTTAGTAATTAAAAATACTTTTAATTTTGAAATAAGATCTAATGTATTTTGCAACTACGTCATATACATAGTTTATAAATATGTGATAGACATAATTTTAAAAAAGTCTGTATCTTTTCCATAAAATTAAAGAATGGTTTTTTTGTTGTTGTTGTTAATAAAAAGAATTAGTAATCATTAAATTTATTTAAGCTCGAAAATAGATTGCTTTATCAATTAATATTAAATAATTGTACAGTAAGAAGCTATCCTCCAAAAAAAATATTCTTTTTCAATACAAGCATATTACTACTTCACAAATCTTTGTATGCTCAAATTCTAAACCTTTTTTCGTCGCTTTAAATAATACAAGTTCAAAAATAAAACTGAAAAAAGTTTAAAACTTATTAATGCGCCCTCACACACAAAAAAAAATCTTTAAAAGAAAGATGAAAGGAGGAACTTTTTTGGCAGCTTTGATGATTAGGAATAGCAAAATAGTTTCTTAGTATTGACCACAAAAGCTTCACTGCAAATACACTCTGTACTCAGTGATTTTAATGTAAGTCATCATAATTTCAATAAGAAGGGTATTAAAATCTTATGCATATTCATAAGTGTTTCTCTTCAAAACACTTCTTCAAAATTAAAAAGATTCATAATAATTATATCTGAAAGAAATTATAATAATAATATTTATAATTATTCGTGAATACTTATAATTAAACTTGCTTATGAATAGTTTGTAAAATGGTAATTTTCAAGATGTTTCTCTTTGCAATTCTTTTGCTTTCAAAGATATGAATGTACTTAATAGCAATTAAATTTGATGCTCCCATATGTTTGTTACGTTAAATATATTCCTTTTAAAACTCTCATTAAAATGTAAATGATGAAATCCTTAAGCAAAAACTTTTATTTGAAGATGAAAATATGACTAAAAAAATGTTTTTTGTTCATAAAAAGAGCATTTTTTGGAAGGCTTTTTAAAATATTTTTTTCCTCCTAAAGTGTTTCGTTAAGTAGAATGTACTGGAAGATGATAGGAACTTTGAAAAGTATACTTTTTATTTGATGAAAAATTCAACAAAAAGATATACTTTCGCAATGAGAAAACATCTAGGTGCTCCTCATTAATTCTTTTTTGGAAGGATTTTAAAACAGTTTCGTTGATGTTTCCCTAAAAACATCTCGAGAGTTGCTTTTTCTGAACATCTTAATTTTTGGAAACAGCGAAGAATTTTGATTAAAAAATTTTACTTTTCCAGAAGTAATAAGACATTCATAAGCAACCACGATCTATCAAGATGTCTTACTACATTTTTAAATTCTATGAGCATAGTTTTTATCAATTTGTTAAAAGTGCAAAAAAGAAAAACAATCTAATCAAAACTTGCGTTCAAGCAACATTATTCAAAATACTGAAAAAATTGTTATTTAAAATGTGGTATTTTAATCTAAATTTTCTATTTTTTTATTTTTATTTATTAATTTATTTTTTTTATTAAAAAATTTCAAAGCATCGCAATTTTACAAAAGTAAGTTTTTGTAAGCTTTTAGATGTTATCTTTGAGAAGAAAGAGAACCGAATTGAATCTCCAGAGCCTAGATACATGGAAAAAAATTGCTCAAAAAAGATACCCTTTTACGAACTTTACTACCTAATTATATAAAGTATTTTATATATGCCTATAATTTAATTTGAATTCTCCTATGCCTCTTATTTTTTTCTGTGTAAATATATTTGAGAAACAGTGCATTTTTGTACAAGGCCATTAATTTTAGAAATCAATTTTGGATTTAATAATTTTAAAGAAAAACTCATCCACTCTCTAATTTTATTATTTGCCTTTTTTATTAGTTTAAATAATCAAAGCAACTTCAATATTTCACAAAAAAAATAAAAAATTTGAATTTGCCTTAATTGTCTTACAAGTATAAGAAAATCTTTCAGATAATGCATTTAATTTTTAGTGAAAATTATATTTGCTCATAGTTAATTTTTTTGTTTGAATTAAAATGCTTTAATAACAAAATAAATTAATTTTAATCACAAAAAAATTTATAATTAAATGTCCAAATCTCTTAAAAATACCAAATAAACCCCAAATGTATTTAATTTGCAACGATCACTTCTGATTGATTTCTTTATTTCTTTTCGTAAGCACCAAGTCCAAAAACTGTTGGAGAAAGAGCATGACATTTTAAAAAAAAATAGTCTTACAAAAGTCAGATGGGATGAGATTTCTTCGTATTAGATTGACTCTAAATTGACCACGAAAAAGAATTGAATACGAAGAAACCACTTCTTCGTAAAAAGACTTGAAATGACTTTCAAAGGCTTAAGAAAAATGAGGATTGTCTGTTCTATTCAGAACGAAAAAACTGACGTCAAATCTCAGAAGTATTTTGATTATAAAAATTCTTAATAAAATAGAAGTTAAATAAAAATAGAAATTGAATTTTTTTTTAAAAAAAATTGATTTCCTTAATTCGGATTCGAGATCTGACGCTTCAAAAGAACCATCGTGTAGCGAGACTGATACTCGTTAAATCTGTCGAGGCTGAAAGTCCTGATGTTATGGTGTGGAAGTTTTAAAAGTGGGGTATTTTCTCAGGTGTCATCTTGGTCACGTAAACGTCGACGAAAAGTATTGGGACCGTCATCAAAAGTCATCATTTAGCTTGAGCGTGGAATGTTAATAAAAAATCAGTCTAATGTAATATTTATGAAATGAGGAATTTAAAGAATATCAATTAATAAGAATCGTGTTTCATAGAATTTCTGTAACACATTAGAAATTCTTAAGTTAAAAATATATTGTAAGAATGGAGAATTAAAATTAAATTCTTGATAGAATCTATTTTTTATTAGAGTTTGATTATACTTGGTCGTAATTTTTATATTTTTTTAACAATGAACATACTTTTAGAATTTCAATTTCATTCGCATGCTTCTATAAACATTCATTTGAAATATCATTAATTTTTTCAATTCCTAATATTAGTTTACTATCTCCCTATATACATTTAGTTACATTAATAATTTTAAGTAGTATATTTATCGTTATATAGATGACATAATCATTTTTGGAAAGCAAGTCAATTTTATACCTAATACTAAATTTTATCCACAATATCTTAAATTAATACAGACAAATAGTAACAACAATGAAGCAAATTTTCTTGACATACATATCAGATTAATAGATAATGTAATAGTTTCTAATATTTATGATAAAAGAGAAGATTTTAATTTCAATATTATAAAAGTTCCGCATTAGGAGTTTATTTGATTGATTGATTGATTGAATATTAACGTCGCACTGTTCAGCTACACGAGGGCTTTTGGCGACGGAC
Source organism: Trichonephila clavipes (assembly GCA_019973935.1). Classification (NCBI taxonomy): domain Eukaryota; kingdom Metazoa; phylum Arthropoda; class Arachnida; order Araneae; family Nephilidae; genus Trichonephila; species Trichonephila clavipes. Next base: position 573,569 of record BMAU01018758.1, read on the forward strand.
CACGTAATTTTGAACCATGGTCAAGTGACGTGGACGACACCTGAGCTGGCACCCCCCTCTCCTAACTACCACACCACACCAACGGGAGAACGTTTCAGCTCTCGACAGATTTAACGTGCATCGCTGCCCTACACGGCGGGTCTTTAGTGGTACTGGGCTCGAACTCGTGACAAAGCAAGCCACGTTCCGATACCTATACCACTCGGCTACCGCGGCCGTAGGAGTTGATTTATTGTGACCCAAACATTTATTGGGTCACAATAAATGTTTGTCTTGCAAGAGTGATTGTACAAGTTTCAGTGTGCGGTGGGGGTGGCGATCGCAGAGCCAATAGATTGTTTTATTTAGTTAAGTACGTAGACAGTTGTTTCTAAAATAAATATTTTTAATTACGTTTTAGGTGAAAAAGTGCACTTACACCCTTAAATTAAGTAAGTTTATTCAAAACTGTAAATAACTTCATTTAAACTGCACAATATCTATACATATAAATAAAAATGAGGTATATGTATGTAATTTGAAATTAACAGCTCATTACTAAATGCATTTAAAAGTATATACGGTAATTATATGAAAAAAAATCAATTTTTAAAATTTTTGTCCTTCTGTCTCTATTTGTTCCGGCTAATCTCTGAAACAGCTGCACCAATTTTGATGGAACTTTCACTGGCAGAGATGTTATAAGGAGTAACTTAGGCTACTTTTATTTAAAAAAATAAATTAGGGCTCCGCGGAAATAAAATTAAAACCAATGAACAATATCCGATTCAAATAGGGATTATTTTTATTCAATATGGATTATTTTTATTCAACAGGGATTATTTTATTTGCAAGCCTTCTGTCTCAACGATTTCTAACAGTTTTATTAAACCTTTTTGTTTCATTAGGTTGCTGCCACTTGCGACATTTCGCGTCCATGTCCTTTGATCCTAATGGTTTTACAGTCCTCACCCCATCGACACTATGAAAGGTCATGCGTCCTCTCACGCTTTGTTTAAAAAAAAACAAAGAAAAAAAAGTAAAACAAAAAAGAAACATTGATTCACAAAGTAGAAGAATGACATTATACTTAAAGCATAGGCATTTCTTTACTTGGAATATATAATTACTAAGTATTCGTAAACTCTGCGAATTGAATAAACACTTTTTTGTTAAATTCCACGTCGACGAAGTCACGGGTAATAGATATTTAACATAAAATAAATGCATTAGAAAGTAATATTAACGTATTACACATCCTGATACAAATTATTTACATTATTTTAATGCGTTTATTACACAAAATTTGTAACAATGTGTTAATTTTGCTGAGCAGAAGGAAGGTGTTTTCAAAAATCGATCCATAAGAGAGTTACGGGGCGTTATAAGTAAAAAAAAAACTTTTTTATCAGCTATTATATCAACAGACTTAAAATTTAGCAAACATGGTTTATTGTTCAGCTGAGATATGCAAAAAGTTGGGGTTTTTTTGTTTAATTTACAATTCACGTAAAATTAACTCATTAAAAACTTCTTTCTCCTTCAGTCAGTATTGCTTAAATTTTCATTTCACCCGTGCGAAGAACGGGTATAACAGCTAGTATATATATATATATATATATATATATATTATATATCAAAAACAAGAAATAATAGATAAAGAACATAACAAGAAATAGCGTAATAAAAATATAAAAGCTGAACATGAAGAACAAAATTATAGAGAAATAAAAAAAAACCTACAAAAAGAAGAACCTAGCGAGTCAGAAAGCAATTTCGGACTTAGGACCGAATAAGTGGGGTTAAACTAGTTTGAAGGCGCCAACCTTCCCCCTTTGCAACTCGGTAGGAAAACCAAATAAAGTAAAATAAACAAAACTTCAGAGTATGGATAACTCAGAGAGCATGATAAAACCACTCACTACTATTATGTAACAAACTCTCCCAAACTCTTAATGCAGAAAAATCACAAAATAATTACATAAAAAAAGTAGAAAAAATGCTAAAACAATTACATAAGAAAAGTATCTTTCAAAAAATAATTTAACAAAATTTCTTTACTCACAAAGCTTTTACGAAGAGAATCAAGCGTCTTGCCATTATTGAAAATCAATTATTCACCAAGTTAAAAAATTCGAAAATACATAAACACATCTTTTGAGCTGACTTTTAAACCAGCCAGCAAAGACAGGTATAAAATGACGACAATCAAATATGGTAAAATTTGAATTGGTTGATTGTCAAAAATGTAAATTTGCTAGGCTCTAATTTGGTTGGTTGTCAACAATGTGTAAGATGTTCAAGATGTGTGTGGAAAAAATGTAAACTGTGATATGAGTGTTATGATATAATCTTCACAGCAAGACCACTAACATGCTGACTTTGAAATCCTATTGTTGTGTGGTGGTTTTGGAATTCGAAGTAGCAAGACGGTTAATGTATTTGTGATGAATATAAGTTCTTAAGAAATTAAAAGGGTATTCATGATCTAAACAACATTGAAAAAAAATTTTTACATTATTGTATTTATCTATTTTGTGGTAAGTTAAGTTATCATTTCTAAATAAAAAATTCAAAATGATATTTCTGTAAATTGATATATGTAAATTACTATTCCATACGGGAATTTTAATTATATGGAACTTAAACGAATCTCTTTTGTCAAAAATGTTACTGACTACATTATTGTTAATAAGATGCAAGTCTAAATCCAAGAATTCCACAATATTAGAGTTGAAGTTAGTTTTAAGGAGCTTGAGATAATCAGGGTAGAACGTAATATTTGGTTTGTATTCACTATTTTTACCAAAAATTATTATATCATCTATATAACGATAAATTAAGTAAGAATCATTTACAACATGATCTATTTCAAAAAAATGTAAATATAGGTTCGCTAAACAATTACTAGCTGGACCACCCTGAGGTAATCCTTTGATCTGTTTATAAAGATTCTGATCAAATGTAATGAAATTTTCTTTTAATACGAGGTTAACAAGAATATCAAATTTTTCTTTTTTCATTGAAGTATATAATTCTTATTTATCATAAATTAACTGTAGAACCTTAATCATATCGTCAATATCTATAGAATTAAAAAGATCCTCGAAATCAAAACCATGCATAGAAAAAATTAACATATCCTTAGTAACTCTAGCAATCTCTAAGCTATTTTTAATTATTGCCGTGTTTTGTAAATTATCAATTAGATTTTGAAGAAGGATTGTAAGGTCTTCCCAGACCTCGTGATATATGTATTGTATCCATTAGTGATAGATACTACGGAATTTTATAGGGCTTTTATGAAATTTTGGTGTAAAAAAATACTTGGATATTTAATATTATTTAGATGAATATTCAGTCTTTTGTTCAAAGCTAAAAGACGATTATCATCTCTATTATTATGAATTGATTTTTGAAAGGAATTATTATTTAAAATGTGGTTACACATAATAATTTACTGTAAAAGTATTTACAAATTATGGCATAATTAGCAGAGACCTTATCAACATATGTAATCACGAAGTCATTTTGGATATTTACTATTGATGATTTAAGATCTTTATACATAATTTCATTTTCAACAGTGAAATCTAATTCCCGAATTTCTGTTGCTACATAAGATCTAAATTGATTGAATGCTTCAATCAGCATTCCGTATTTAATTGCCATTTTAAGGTAGAATTTATCTAAATCTTTTATTATTTGTTTCATAACGTTAGATTTATTTTTTGTGATCATCAGTCTAAAACCGGTACCTTTTTCCATAAAATTTCTTAACAAATCATCTTTCACGATGCCAAGGTCTCCTGTGACAACGTGCTGATGATAATCATCAATATAGTCTCGATATAGATTGCATTTACATGATTCTGAACTTAGGAGCTCCGAGATTTGATTATAATTAAATATAAATCTACCAAATTTCTTGTTGTATTTGAAAGCCTTTTTAATAATAATATTTTTAATAGGAAAAAAGGATTGATATTTTTGAAATATACTTGAAAAATTAATTTTGTTAAAGGATTTATTCATAAATATAATAATGTACAATATTCTGTAGAGTAATTTTCACTTGTATCTAATTTAATATTCATTTTTTGTACTAAATAGTTATTAAGGTCTCGAATAATATGCATACCATGAGAATCTCGAAATTTATATATCTGCTTAAAATATCTGTCATAATTTTAATTTCAGTTTTATTCATGCCAAACATAAACGATTTAATTAAGCCTGTGTTGTAGTTATCAGCAAATTTAACAGCTAATTCTAACATAGAATTCTAGAGGGTTGACATGTCTCTAGTAACTCTTTTTCTGCGTTTAGCTTTTGAAATTCTCGCTAAACTAATATTATTACTATTATCAATAAATTTATCAAAATTCGGAATATATAATGAATCCTCGGATTTTTGTTTAAAAGCTAATAAGACACTTTCACCTTTCCATATAACATTCAAACCATAAGGATAATATGATCTAAATGAATCTATAAAAAAGTTTTCGAACCATAATCTTTGTTTAATATTTGGCACTATTCTAAGTATATGTACAGTTATGTTATTGAATCCATGTTTATGAAAGTGTCCTATCTCAATCTTAGCCTGGTTTTTGTTGCAATCAGATCTATGTTGATTTATTCTAATATTGATAGTGTTTGAAGTCTGACCTATGTAAGCGAATTTACATATGTTGCATGTCATTTTGTATAAACACAGTTAAAAGTCTTACAAAATATATAACCTGCATCCATATCCAACTGTTCCCCACTCATCATGCCACACGCCTAGCATCTTTTATCAGTGCAAGATCTAAATTTTAGTTTTAAAGCATGAATATCTCTGAAAAACCTAGTTTCTAATATGTTACTAAAACCCTTATCTCTTTGATTTTTATTTATACAATCGAAAACATGAATATTTCGTTTTGCTGTACGAGATAAATTCTTATATTTAGAGTTCCAAAAAATTCGAGTTTTAAAAATTCTAACACGACAATGTTTAGATACAGAAAGGAAAGCAAAGAAATTCTGATTATCAAAACAATTCACACATTTTTTTGTATTTTTTAAAAAATTTATAGTTTTTTTATATGCCAATTCAGAAGCTTTGTGTGTGCCCATCTCCACAACTATCTAAAGCCATACCTAAATATATACAAAATCTCTATATAAGGGTTCATAAAATGGTAAATGGATGACGATAGTACAGATACCATTATACTGTACCACCGAGCAATGTCATACCCTGGTATAACAAATTGCCAGTCGCATAAAACTTGTTATTTTTCAAATTCATAGTTATTTAAAAGTTAAAGGTACATTGAAAAGACCCAAATAAAATATCATTAGCAAAAATTTTTTCAATCACATTAATATAAAGTGAAACAATGAACAATAACTCCAAAAAATCTAATCCACTCATAGATAACATATCTACGATTACTTTATAGGCATATATATATATATATATATATATATATATATATATATATATATATATGGGGGCGCTGGTCAGGAATGGCACTTCGTTTACGATTAAATATAGATTTAATTACTCGTACTTATTTACATGCTATATACAATGCAGATAATTATACTGTCCGTTATTAACACGCGAAGTGTTGTCGTCTTCGTGTGTCTTAATCCATACAAATGGCGTCCTTGCTCTCCGTCTTTCTCAGTCCGTCATCTCGTCCATGCCTAAGTCTTTCTACCAAGGCGCCGTACCACGTTCTAATTGAGTCGGCTCCCGCCACGTCGAGCGTCTAACGACTGGCAGGCTCCCAAAACACTCAGTGCGTTCGTGAGGAGTAGAATAATTGGAGTGGCTTGGAAATAGCGGTCGGCACCACACGGCCATCCTGGAATCGGCTGGTCCTCCAGACGACACTGCAAAGATACAAAAAAACACAAAACAACAAGAGGGCTGGAAAAAGATATCTGAAAAGTAAAAGTTAAAAGTTTATGAGTCTCTTGGTTGTTACAAAGTTCTCAAAAGGATTAATGTTCACGTCTTTCTTCTTTTCTTCTATTTTCTACGTCTTACTCGTCTTATTTTCTTGTTTATTCGTCTTGCTTCTTTACGTCTTTCGTCTTGCTTCTTTTACGTCTTTCGTCTTGCTTCTTTTACGTCTTTCGTCTTGCTTTTTTACGTCTTTCGTCTTGCTTCTTTTACGTCTTTCGTCTTGCTTTTTTACGTCTTTCGTCTTGCTTCTTTTACGTCTTTCGTCTTGCTTCTTCTACGTCTTTCGTCTTGTTTCTACGTCTTTCGTCGTGTCTTCTGCGTCTTTTGTCGTATTATTGAACATCTTGCTCAAATCGGACAGTTTGTACCATGTTTCCTTCTTCTATTTCTGTTATCCTGTGCGGTCCAAGGTGATCAGTATGGCATGTCGTCTTTCGTCTTGCTTCTTCTACGTCTTTCGTCTCGTTTCTACGTCTTTCGTCTTGTTTCTACGTCTTTCGTCGTGTCTTCTGCGTCTTTTGTCGTACTATTGAAGATCTTGCTCAAATTGGACAGTTTGTTCCATGATTCCTTCTTCAATTTCGGTTATCCTGTGCGGTCCAAGGTGATCAGTATGGCATGTTTTCAATGGCACGTCTTCTTTCTTTCTTCGTTTGTGAATCGCCAATACACGATGGTCACAGTAGGCAACTGAATTTTCTATCTTCTGTCTGCGCTTGGGAATGAAGTAATAATCTTTCTTTTCTTTAATTGTTGGACATCTTTTCTCATGGGCACGCCTTTTCACTTCTTTGGGCACACTTTCAGGAACAACTACTACTGTGTCAGTTTTCTTTAAAGGAAAACTGACCCAGTTTGAAGAAGACAAGGCTTGTCTTCTTTGAAAGAAGACAAGCCTTGTCTTCTTTCACGTCTTTCAAGCAATTCTCAAAAAGAAACTCTTCGGTATTAGGAACAATATACTCATCAGGCTCTTCACTAACACATCGAATCATAAGGCCAGGTTTTTCTAAACGTTTCAAATCGTCTTCCAATTTGGGCAAATCAGATGGATGTTGAAGTTCAACAGAAACTTTCTCAACAGGGCTTTCGGTCACAGTTCTTTGGTCGTCTTTCACATGTAAACCATTTTTCTTTACAGGCTTAAAATTTGGAGTAATCGTCTTGTTCTTTAAACCGTAAATGTCAGAAATGTCCGGTGCAATATATTTTTCAATATCATCAGGAGATAAATTAATTGGTAGAACAGATAAAGTGGCAACTTCTTTAGTACATTTAGGCTTATTTCTAATTGAAACACCATTTTCATTAATTATAGTCTCACCTTGCATTAATACATTTAATCCAATTATAACATCATATAACATAGCATCATTATTTACTACACATATCTCTACATTACACTTTAGATCGTCAATTTGAATATAATATTTAAAATAAACAAACACTCTAACTTTACTATTACTAAATCCTCTTAAAGTGATATTTAATGGAAACAATCGAACAAGATTTATTTTATCATAAACAGACTTTCGAATCAAGGTCACTCGACTACCACTATCAATCAAAGCATCTAATATTAAGCCACCAATTAATACTTTCTTAGTTAATGATTCTTCTTTATTAATAATTAAATGAGCAACGTCTAGTTTAGTATCATTATTGTCTGGGCATTCCGAAGCTTTATGTCAAAACACTTCACATCGAAAACATTTTATTCCTTTATTTTTATTTCATACAGTTTCGAGAAATATGATTTAGATCACCGCAATTAAAACAAACTTCCTTTTTATAACTTTCATACCCAATATTATTATTATCATATCTCATTTTATTCATATTAACAACATCCTTTCTAAAATTACATTTTCATCATACTTTGTTTTCATTTAATCGCAAGAATTATATCTATTAAAATCATATCTTGGTTTTATTTTATCGAAATTGCCTCTAAATTTGACATAATCATTCTTTATTGCGTCATAAATCTTAAGTTTTTCTTTAAATTGAGGAAAATTATTACATCCGTACAGAATTATTTTATTTTCTTGCCTGTCATTTATACCTTTGATTACGTAATGCATTAAAGCGGAATCATCAATTTTTCCCGAATTGCATAACTCTTTTATTTTTAAAAAGTATTCCAAAGCGGTTTCGCAATCTCTGATTTTCCTATTGCGTAATAGCTCGTGCAAGGAAGCAGAATTTATTTCCAAAGAGAATTAATCAATCAGTGCCTGTTTTAATTTTTCCCATGAATTTATTTGTAATTCCGTCTGAATAAATAATTTCGCAATTCCACCTAACGATCTTTTTGCAAATACGAATTTTTGTAAGTTTGATAGACAAAACAGTTCAGCGATATTTTCAAAATGTTTAATCCAATTATTTATATTTTCATGTGGTTCTGCATTAAATTTAGAAATGGTATTTTCAATATCCGAATAGTTTACATTAACATTAGAATTGGCATAGCTTATTTTATTTTGACTTCCGTTATCAACATGCATTTTATTTATTTTCAAATCAAGATTTTTTCCCATGCTATCAGCTTGCATTGAAGAATCATTCGTTTCGTTTTCCGAGTCAGACTCTTTGGCGCCACTAGCCGCCCTTAATAATAACTCATTCAGATTTGTCAATAATGATAGAATACTTTTACACACACACACACAATTCAGATTTATTTCCTTCAATCGAAATATTAAGTATGTTTGAAATTGTTACGATCTCATTATACGAGAATTTCTTCTGTATATCTTTTAGTTTAATAGAGAATTCCTCACTGTCTGTCGAAAAAGTAAAACCACAAAAGTTACGCACTTTTTACGAGTGAATTGCTCATCATCATCATATGTTAGTTTGTAGAGTAATTTCACTTTTTCTGTTTTAAAAATCTTTAATGCAATGCCGAAAGGTTTTATATCATTTAAAATCATTTTTAAAAGAGAAAACGTACCTTTAATGTTGCTGTAGTTACCGGTATAAAACCTTCGTAATCCGTCTTTTATTTCTTAAGTTTATCGTTGATACCACGTACATCGTTCATCGTTTATCATGCATCGTTCAACCCACTTCTGAGTTGTGGGGCGTTGGTCAGGAATGGCGCTTCGTTTATGATTAAATATAGATTTAATTATTCGTACTTATTTACATGCTATATACAATGCAGATAGTTATACAGTCCGTCATTAACACGCGAAGTGTTATCGTCTTCGTGTGTCTTAATCCATGCAAATGGCGTCTTTCTCAGTCGTCATCTCGTCCATGCCTACGTTTTTCTACCAAGGCGTTGCACCACGTTCTATTCGCGTCGGCTCCCGCCACGTCGAGCGTCTAACGACTGGCAGGCTCCCAAAACACTCAGTGCGTTCGTGAGCATGAGGAGTAGAATAATTGGAGTGGCTTGGAAATAGCAGTCGGCACTATATAAATAAATTTGAGCAATATATATATATATATATATATATATATATATATATATATATATATATATATATATATATATATATACTAGCCGTTACCCACCCGCTTCACTAGGTATTTCACGATGTTGCATATATGTATACTGTTTACATATATATTAATTATTGATATCTAGCATTAAGAATTCGATTGTATTGAAAAATATATTTATAGCTGTTACACTCTCACCCCTTGATATAAAAAGAACATAAATTATAATATTTAATTTATTTAATTGCAATATTTTATTAATTTTCCAAAGTCCTGAGCTTACAAACCAACTGGAGTTCGCCTCCTTCACAGCAGACGGCCTGCGCCATCACGCCATTGGTCCCTCCTCCTAGTGGCCACACCTCCTCTCCACCCAAACCATGCTAACAACGCCAATCACATGTTAGCCCAGATCAGGGACGGAGGAATCTGACAAGATTCCAGTTCCCTTACAAATCATAAGAGTCATAAGAGTCAATATTTAATTTCTATTTATATCTAAAATCGAAGTAGAAAGATTTTTTTCGCTCACTTAACCTAATAATCAAGTGGATTTCCACCAAAACAAATTTCAGTGGATCTCTACTCCATAAAATAAACATGCGTGCTGAATTTCAAGTCTAAATCTAACAGAGCAAAAACGGAATTTTTATCATCAATACCTCGTTGACAGCATTCTTAGCGGATTCCAATTCAACAAAAGAGACATGCAAACCAAATTTTTTTATTATAGTCTTAGCAGTTCAAAAACGGGAATTTTGTCTATCAATACGCCCCAATAACTTTCCCCGCTTCCCCCTAGAGTTGATTTCCGTAAAATCCATTCTTAGTGGAACTCTATTCAACTAAAGAAAAAAAGTGCTCAACAAATTTCAAGTAAGTGAGTTAAATTCAAAAACAGGAATTTTTCTATAACATGCCTTAATCCCTCGCAAACTCACTCCTTTGGGGGTCCGTTTTCGCAAAAATCTTTGTAAAAGGAACTTTATTCCATGAACGGAACATACCTTCTAATTTTCAAGCAGGTGGTTCTATTAGTTGAAACGCGGAAATATTTATCTATTACGCCCCTTAATCACCCTCAGTGACCCTTGGCGATCAATTTTCCTTAAAACTATTTTGTAGCGGATCTCTACACCATGAAAGGAATTAGCTTACAAAATTTTAAGACTGTACGTCTAATAGTTTAAAAATGGAAATAATTATCTATAACGCCCCTTAAGTCCCCGCAACGCCACTTAGGAAACTATTTACACAAAACCCATCTTATGACAGATCACTACTCAGTGAATGGAATCTGCTAACTCAATTTCAAGATTTTACGTCTAATAGTTTAAAAAAGGAGTTAATTGCCTATAACGTCCCTTAATTCTCCACAACACCACTTGGGGTCGATTTTCACAAAACCCATTCTGTAGGGGATCTGTACTTTATGAAAGGGATCCGCTTATCAAATTTCAAGACTGTACGTCTAATAGTTTAGAAATGGAAATAATTATGTATAACGCCTCTTAAAGCCCCGCAACGCCACTTAGGAAACGGTTTTCCCAAAACCCATCTTATAGCGGATCTCTACTTAATGAATGGAATCAGCTTACTAAATTTCGAGATTTTACGTCTAATAGTTTAAAAAAGGAGTTAATTGTCTATAACGCCACCTAATACTCTACAACGCCACTTGGGAGTCGATTTTGACAAAACCCATTATACAGTGGATCTGTACTCTATTAAAGGAATCCGCTTACCAAATTTCAAGACTGTGCGTCTAATAGTTTAAAAATGGAAATAATTATCTATAACGCCCCTTAAGCCCCCGCAACGCCACTTAGGAAACGGTTTTCACAAAGCCCATCTCATGACAGATCTCTACTCAGTGAATGGAATCTGCTTACTCAATTTCAAGATTTTACGTCGAATAGTTTAAAAAAGGAGTTAATTGCCTATATATATAACGCCCCTTAATTCTCTACAACGCTACTTGGGGTCGATTTTCACAAAACCCATTTTGCAGCGGATCTGTACTCTATGAAAGGAATCCGCTTACCAAACTTCAAGACTGTACGTCTAATAGTTTAAAAATGGAAATAATTATGTATAACGCCCCTTGGAGGTCGACTTTTGTAACAATCATTATGTAGGGAATCTCTACTTTATGAAAGAAAAATCTGTGTACCAAGTTTCACGACTTTACATCTAATAGTTTAGTAAAGAAAATAATTATCTATAACGCCACTTAAACCCTCCTAACGCCCCTTGGGGTTCGAACTTTGCAAAATCCGATCTTAGCTGATGTCTACACCATGAAGGGAACCTACCTACCAAATTTCAAGTTTGTAGGTTTAATAGTTCCGGAGATATCGTGATTAGTCAGTCAGTGAGTCGCTTTTCTCTCTCTTTTATGTATATAGATATATATTGCTCAAATTTTTCATCGTCAATAAAATACTTTTTATTCTTCCACTGAAGTTCAAATACATTTTTTTAAAATTGTAGTGTATGACAATTGATGTTAATAAAGTTTTTTTAAATATTAGTTCATTAAGTAAATTTTATTTTTTAGTTTTAAATTTATTCTGCGTTATTTCTGACAAAGTTAGATTTAGTACCAATAGAAGGCGCCAGTAAGTTTTTCTAACGAACTTTTCTTGGCTTTAAATATAATTTTTTATACTTGTAGTAGATCACACTTGTTGTTCAAACAGTTTTTTCACGTAAAATTTTTTAATTAACTAAAATAAAATTTTTCTTTGTTGACCTATGTAGGAATTAACTTTAAGAAATATTTTTTATTACTTGTTAAATAAGGAGATAAATAGGTGGACTTATATTGTTCTTTTTTTCTTTTGTTATATAGTACGTTTAACAATATAAACATATATTCCATTTTATTTTGTTTCTTTGCAAAAATTGTTTGTTTATAAAAATGAATGAAAATTATGTTCATAGCAGCTACTATTTATTATTGAAAATTATGAAATACCATGTCTTCTTATTTATACAGTTCTTTATTATTATCTTATTCATACAATTACTTTTTCTTATTCTAAGCTCATTGTTCAATTTTAAGCTAGCCATTACCAACTCCCATATTACTTTCATAGATTTAAAGTGAAAACTAGCCTCAATTGTCTTTATGGAGACATTTGGGAAGCAGATCACTATGTGTTCCATAGCACTTTCACAAAAAAAATACCTTACTGAGCTCACTGATATATCCCGTAAATTATGGCTTAGCTCTTTAGTTAATAATTCAAATATTCCTTTGAAGAGAGAGAGAGAGTTCATTTCTTGTTTTAAACTAGTAAAAAGTGTATCTGACAAAATACAATATTTTTTCCTGGTTTTTAGCTTTTTTTTTTTTAATTTTCAGTGCTCAAAAGTTTTTTTTCTGATTATAATTAATTGAAAATATAATTTTTGTTTATACATATAAATATATTTTGTCAATACTGTGTGTGTGAGAACTTGTTCCTTAAAATTCCAATTATTCTCTTTCTTTGTATACTTTGTATCACATGCTGTATTTGCATCTTTTTTTTAATGATTTATATACTTTTTATACTTAATTTTTCAAAGAAAATTTTTTTCTGAATATGTGTATGTACTATAAAAAAATGTAATAAGGTGAAATTATGTAATTCATGGTAAGCAAGTGCTGATTAAATTTATCTGTAGACATCTAAAAAGAATGTTTCTTTCATTAAAGACTGAGTTCGGAGATAGTTTACTGGGGTCGGTATTTGTCTCCAAACTCTTTGGGTGAGCTAAAGTTCTTGGACATTGCGTCAATAGTAACCACGTTTCTTCTTAATGCGACGTTAATAAGAAAATTGAAATTTAAAAAATGTATTCCAATGTACTTTAAATTATGCATTTTATGATAACATAAATTCAATCAAAACAAGCACTTTTGAAATACTATGAAATGACGTCATTTTAAAATAAACAAAGAGTAAAGGGGCTCAGTCATTTAAAAAAACTTTTTAAATAAAATCAACCCTTTCTCTCTCAATTTTTTATAACTAATATTATCAAAGTTTTCGTAAAATGTTTGAATTTTTATTCTTAAAATATTTTGTACATTTTTTTCATGTGTGTTATTAACTGTGATAGAATGAAACCCTTTAAAATTTTGATATTTTCTTTAATATATAACGCTCATCTATGTGAGACCTCGCTTGATTTATGTCAAAGAGAGACCAATATTAAATGATCAAACACAAATTCTTTGTAAAAAAGAGCCCTTTAAAACAGCGAACTATAAGCAAAATTAAATCATTTTCAATTTCTTTTCTTTTTGTAATCACTGAATTTTAAATTATGGACACCAATTAATGGACACACCAAAATTATTGTGATGAATAAGTTCGTTGAAAAACTTATCTTTTCAGTAAGCTCATGCAAAACAACTGAAAATTATTCTGTATCATGGAGCAATTCCATTTTAAAATCGACTAAGAAAAAATTCAACATCCTAAAATGTTTTTTGCTAACCTGATCTTTCCATCAATATAACTTTTTTACTCTCTGCTTTTTTTAAGAAATATTTTCCTTAAAAAAAATTTACCCTTAATTGATATTCGAATTTTCTTGCTCATTTTCTCTCTTTTTTTTTTTTTTTTTTTTTTTGTTCTCCAAGTTAGATTAGGTTGGGTTTTCTTTCTCCCTCTTAGCTGATCCCATAAGCAAAATAATATCGTCCATCATTACCTCACTCCCTTTCAGTGACAGGGAAGAGAAAGAAGGTCCTAATGGAATCATTTCGGTCTGAGGAAAATCATCAATTTACCAAAGATGCCTTCTTGATAACCCTGTTTGACATGCGGAATCAATCGGTACGAGCTGTTTCCTCGCCACACAACAACAAAGGAACAAAGAAAAAAAAAGGAACCTCCCAGAGTGCAATCGCGATGGCTGGGGGAAAAGAACGCTGGGGAGGAATATGGATGTCCAGACGATTATTTTCGCTGTTCTGATCCAGCAACACCTCATTATGGCCGCCGGAGGCTAAACGAAATTCACAAGGTACACAGAATCTGAAGAAAAGATAAGCTATGTGTAAGGTTCGTTCTTTTTCCTATTTTTGTAAAGATTTACTACTGAGAAATTCACTACACAGTAAGATAAAGACCTCAAAAGGACAAAGTAAAAGTATATAATGGGTTATAATTTTCCTTTTTATCTCTACTGATTGTATGTATATTAATTTCAATTTTAATCATTAATGAGAGAAATTATTAATGTGTGTTGTAATGATGTATTAGGTGCTTGTTTAGTAGCACTCTAATAAATACTCAGCGTCTTGAGTTTTCAAAAAATTCATAATTCAAACATTATCAATAACTACTGGAAATTTATTATGCGTGTCCATTCGACACCGTCAGCAGAGCAAGTCTCAAAAAACGTTGTACAAAACGCCACGTTTCACAAAAAATTCAGTTTTGTTACAGTTAAACATGTGTATAATCGATACAGGTACACAAGTAAAAATATAACACTGAAATATAAATTATGAGGATCATTTTAAAAATTAACAGAAATTAAGTGCATTTATATAAAATAAGTTAAACAATTATTATTTAAGTTTAATATTTATTAGAATATAATTAATTTGAATTATCTCGCAACATACCATCTGTTTCGCTGATTCGGAAACAGCTGACAGGCGCAGCCATCTAGTAAGGAAAAATCTCCACAAAAACTGTCCTTTACATTACTCCCTTGCCAGTAACAAAGTTACGATACATAGCAAAATAATATGGCAGGGACAGTTTTAGACTTATTGAACAGATTACAATTACAGTCTTATTTTATACAATAACATTTTTAATGTTGATCATTTATCTACTTCTTAGACATTTCTAAACCAAACATACACTGAATATATATGTTTTAACATCTTGCAGAATACACATTTACTTATATTATTTATGCACGCCACTCCAATAACTTTAATAGAAATATATTAGTGAATAGTTTTATAGAAATATATCACATCATATTAGTGTAATATAAAAGTGTCGTTCAGCAAAAAATAATCGTTCGAATTATTTTGTAAAACACTTAAATGTGGAAGAATATTTCTGTCATCAGTTGATCGCTTCGACAGGATTGCTAAATGTCATTCGATACCAAAATCATAGAATAGCAAAATACATGGAATAAGAAAATGTACATATATTGGTAACATCGCGTAACAAATGCACACAAAAAAAACAATGAAGTGCAGGACTTTCATTTGTACTCATAAAAGTTATTCATATGAAAATGTTTCAAGCGTGGATATGACTGTACTACGGGTGTACAACATTAGCAGACTTTGAACGTGGAATGATAGTTGGAGCAAGAAGCATGGATTGCTATATTTCGGAAATTGTAAGGAAATTCAACATTCCGTAAGCAATAGATAGTGATGAGAATAAATAATTTTATGCATTGTCACTCGCCATGGACAATCCAGTGGCTGACTATGCCTTCTTAATGAGAGAAACCTGTGACTTCTGCGTAGAGTAGTTAGTGTTACAAACAAGCAACAATGCAACAAATAATCGCTGCAATTATCAATGTGAGACTTTAAAAAATGTGTTAGGAGATGGCAGAGGAAATCGATGTATATGGGATATAGCAATGACCTTCAAACTGTGTTCCATTGAGCCCTGGGGGTTTATGAATCAAACCTAGAAATCTAGGAAACCTGGGAATTTCATCATCAGTTTCTTATAATATTTTCATGTCGATTAAAATGATTAAGTGTGGGCTTTCTTAGCTTGAATGCACCGAAGTCATCCGTAAGCATTTTCAGTTAGCATCATTAATCAAAGAAAAACACTGTGCGTGTGCTTATAACCACACGATAGAAATGAAAACTTCTGACTTATTAAGGACCATAGAATCAAAAATTGTTTGGATACATGATAGTTGCAGTATTTTCTAACACCGGCAATTTAAAAATCAAAAAAGTCTCAAGTAAAGCCGAAATTAATTCACTCTACTATCAGCAGAATATTTTAGAACCCTTTTTTGAAGAAGAAATTCCAACCTTATATGGAAAAGATAATGATAAAGTTTAGCTTCATGGGTACAAAGCCTCTAGTCCCCCATCTATGTCAACTGTCGCTTAATTCGCAAAGAAAGAATCAGAAATAGGAATAAAGTGTATCTCCCATTTGATGAAATACGTGTAAAATCACCCTACGCTTCGGTAATAGACATTTGTGCTTTCAATTTATTAAAACGAGCCTTAGGAAAACGGCATCCAGGAACACTGAATGGAATTTGGAAAAAGTTCAAGAGGAATGGAGTAAAATTTGTATGACAGTACTAAGAAAAGTTTACTTTTATGAAAAATTCGATCTAGAGCTATTGTCAAGAATCATGGCTTTCAGATAGAAGCATATTTCCACAAAAAAGTATGGTATTTATTTATAACTATCAAAATCATTTCCATATGTTGTGAACAACCTCCTGTATTCTTGCTCGGAACTATTCTCCCCAAAGCTATGCATTTTACTTAAAAGGTTTTGTCTTGTAATAAATAATGGTTCAGAAGACATCCCTAAAACGAAATAATGAATTCTGAACTACAATGACAAATTCAGATGAAATTATTTTATGTAAATTAAGTACTAAAAATTGATCTATATCGTAAAGTAGTAAAAAGTAGCAGGAAAAAATAATTGTTTCTAAGAACTTATACAATGAAGATTATTTTCTGATACCTGAGCTGGCACCCCCCTCTCCTAACTACCACACAACACCAAAGGGAGGACGGTTGAGCTCTCGACAGATTTAACGAGCATCGCGCCCCTACATGGCAGGTCTTTAGTGGTACTGGGCTAGAACTCGTGACAAGGCCAGCCACGATCCAATACCTTGACCACTCGACTACATCGGGTATTATTGCTTAGAGAGGACATAAATGAAATGTGTCCATTTTTCATTCATTTTTCTGATATTTGACAACATACTTAAATTTGTCTTGGCTATCTGAAACTATTTACGTAATGAAGGAAAAAAATATCTAAAACATAGTTACATACCTGAAAGTAAAGTTTCCAGAGCTAAAAAAGCACTAAAAATAATTTACTTTACCGCGAAACTACTCTAAAATTGTCCATAAATCAATAATGCCAAATAGCTCAGTCTACATGATGTGAGTACACTTCAATGAAGTATTGACCTTCGTACGCTTGTTATGGAGAATTTAAATGCTGCTAAATAGTACTTTAGTTAGTATTTTAATTAAGTACTATATGAAGTTACCCTGAAATCTCTCTCTCTCTCTCACTTTAAACTTTTTTTTTAATTTTTGATAGATTTTGAGCGTATTTACCCCACTGTTGTGCTATTGAGACTACATCACGTTTTTATAAAGAAAAATTTGTTTTTCCTGTAAAATCTTCCCTCCATCATTGTTTTATTTAATTCTAAGAATCAACATAGCTGGTTTAGTTACTTTGAGAATCTTGGAACATTATTATGCGACTTTTATAGTCCAACGAATTCTAATACGTTACTACACAAATCTCTTCCAAAAGAATCAATCTACTCGGGAAAAATACTTGAGATTGTAAATAATTGTACGAATTACATTCATGATTACATATTTATACTTTTTACTTCTTTTGAGAAAAAAATAGAATTTATATTTAGGCGAATTAATTTACATTTTATATATAAATTAAGGCTATGTTTCTAATATTTTATGCTTTTTTTATTTTCCTTCAGGTAGAACAACATTGAAGATATTTTAATGAAATTTACATAATTTCACATGTTTGTCTTTTCAGACATTTTTATTTTATTTTAACTAGAAGGGATACTAATTATAACTATGGATATTATAACTAGGGGAATCTTTAAACAGTTTCCAGTATTGCCTTGTGTAATAAAAAACATGATGTGAATAAGTTCTGTTGAGTTCTATCAATTCCTTACCAATGCATTCAAAACAGTCTCCATTGACATTCATCTATCAAACAATACGAGGGCATACAATTGGCTTAAGTAACAAAGAAACAAGTATATTATCTAAAAAAAATTTTAATGTACTATGTTTTTATAACGGAATAATAAGCATAATTTTTGTTTTTGTCTTTTTCCTTTTCTTCGTCTTTCTCTCCTCCTTTTCTTTCTTCACATTTTCATGCATTGTCATCCGCTACTGAACTACGGTCCAAATTTCTAGTTGATCGGAAAATTAGTTTAAAATCAATTACAAAATTCCACCCGGACAGACATACAAGCCTATTCGGGAGCCCAGGATCGAGACTAGGACTTCTTTTTTTACCTTTTCATGCATTGTCATCTACGTTTGAGCTATGATTCAAATTTCAAGTCTCTAGCTCATCGAAAAGTTAGTTTAAAATAAATTACAAAATTCCACCCAGACAGACATACAAGCCTCTTTGGGGGCATGGGTTCAAGACTAGAACTTTTTTTTAAATATTTTCTTGCATTGCCATCCTCTTCTGAGCTGTGGTCCAAATTTTAAGTCTCTAGCTCATCGGAAAGTTAGTTTAAAATCAATTACAAAATTCCACTCGGACAGGCAAGAAAGCGGGCTAATAAAAACATAGTAATTAATAATTATTTTATTCACTTAAGGTATTCGACTACCCTAAAACCATGATTTTTTTCAAAAATTGACAAATTTTTATGACTTTATTTTATAGACCATTTTATTATCTTAATAACAATACCAAGTATTTTATTTTTCCTCCACTAGAACAAAAATCGGGTGGGGCTGTGCTGGGGCACACAGCCGTTGGTTTTCACGTGAAACGGCTATGTTAACAAATCGCTTTTAAAGTAAAAGATTGAAATAAATAAAAACAGGATTGACGGTGTTTTAAGTATTTTAATAAAAAAGAACAGATACATAATAGAAACATAAATTATTATTACAATTAATATTCGACAACAATTTTATTTAACATAGGTCTGTGATATGTGAAATAAGAAACATACGGCATAATGTCAACATTAATATTTCTGGTGAATGTACAGTCTATAGTGGTATTACCTAATGTTGTCGGTGATGTTTGTATGTAGTTAAGGCCGAATTCATTCCTCATGAACTCAACAAGATAGCTGTTCTGTTGTGGATCGCAATTGAAATCGCCGCATAGAACGATTGGAGTCTCCAAGTCTGGCTGAGAGTTCGGTATTAATTTTGTTAAGTTTGCTGAATATGGCAGGAGTGATTGATAAAGACATAGCTTAACAGCTTCAGCCGACGCCTTAGGATGTATATATACGGCACCGAGGATAAACAGCGTAAGATCTTCGACTTTAACGTCCACCAAGCATATGTTGCCGACATTATGTTTTCTCAAGACTGAATTTCCGCATGACTTGTTGGCATTTACTATGATTTCACTACAGTTCGTGGAGCTTTGTAGGTTTCTGTAGATTGCAGAACCACCGGCTGCAGAAACTCGCACCGGCAATTCAGATGAGGTAGACGGACAATGTGTACGATGTTCAAGTGCGGTGTTATTACTTGCTCTTAGTTCGAAGCCATTGATCATCACAGTGTTCGCGCAATTCATCCAAGTCTCGCTAATTACCATATAATCGGAGTTCATTTATATATTACCGCTTTCAATATCTCCTGCATGGGCAACCAAACTTTGTGCATTGAAAGCAGATACGATCAAAATTAATTGCCGTCGTCGATGTAGGTAGCCACCCTGGTCTTCATTGCGTTCGGCTAGGACGTCTCGCTTACAGAAGGCTCTTGCTTGCATTGACAACGTGGGAAGGCGATGATTGGCCATCCGATCGTACTCGTCGCGAATATCTTTCACCGTTGGCGCCGTGCTGCCTCGCCCGTGATAAAATTTAAAATCGTCTTTATCATTGGTGAGATACAGACCGTCAATCGATGTTACTCTACTCAGCGCAACGTACACAAGCTGTATCTGTTGTGACTTATCGTAGTTGAAAACGACTTCGTCGAATGTGCCACCTTGCGACTTATGAATGGTGATCGCGCTTGCGGACACAACCGGAAATTGGTTACGTCTACACTTGATATTCCCACCGAGGGGTATGTTGGCAGCTCTGGTCACAATAGGTGTCCACTTTAAATCTAACACATCACGTTTGCACATAACGTGGGGCTTCGCTTTTACTCTACATAGTTGGCCCATGCTTGGATTTGGAAACTCCAGCCAAAGGCGCACTCTCTTCCGAATTCTTGTTGAGGTTGACGGCTGAGGTTCAACATCTACTTCTGTCGTTCCATAGATTGTCACCTGTTCGTCTTCAGTGAGATATTCTATATACTTAAGCGTACCGATTGCGCCATTCACTAGTCCATCTTCAACATCTAAGTTCATAGTAACCATATACGGAAAACCGACAGCTAGTTTTAAACTGTACGGCAAGCCGCCGGACTCTACGACGCTCATTTTGTGCAAGTTGCGGCGAGCAGTCTTGATCTCCGTTAGCGTATTGTAGCCAATCATCTTGTCGTCTGCAATATTTTCGAACTCAGGTATGAAAGCGTTGTTGTTATATGCGTCAACGTCGTGGTTGCGATGAAAGAGGCGAACAGTCGCGAGTACGTTTACTTTACACCAAGCTCTACTTCTGAAGCGTGATTCGATCAGAGCAATTTGCTCGGTACCGAGTCTCTCACCATTACCGATTTTCGTGAGTATTTTCGAGAAGGTGGAATCACTATGTCTCATTACCTGTTCGAGTGGATAGTAGTCGAGCGATTGCCACAGCACTGGCCCACAGATCGAGTTTCGTGGCCCTTTGTAGACCGGTGAAGCATTTACGGGCGGTAACTGATGAAGATCTCCGCAGAAGATGATGTTAAGATTGCCAAACGGTTGGTCGTGTACACCAGTGATCTCTTGCTAGCGCAGGTTTATTTTATGTAGCCCATCGCATCCAATCATGCTCACTTTGTCGATTATGATGCATTTCACACCCATGAATGTACTTCTGTAATTTTGAAGCACCTCTCTTGTCATAGTGCCGATACGTCTTGATTGAGTCGCGGCGTCGGCTTTGCGACGTTCCGGAAACCGTCTCGCTCGCTCGGCGCCGGACATTGGGGTACCTGTGTGTGGCCCATAGCCCCCTCTTTCCAACGATAGCCGTGATTTATATTTCTGGCTGGCTCTTGCACGAGCTCAGGCCACCTGGCATATATATTTCGCCTAAGATCCAGCCTATAAGTTTAGGCTTCTTCTATAGTCATAGAGTGAGGCCGACATAGCAAATGTTTATATATATTTTTTATCACTTTCTGGTTATTTTTAATATAAATACTGTCCAAATTACACTTATTTTTGTATGAATCAATCGGTTTCAATAATCTTGATAAACACACGAAAGAATCACCGCGCTATCAAGTCGGAGTCACGAGTTACACTGAATAGAAACGAGCGAGAGCGCCAGTTTCGCACAGTTAACGCAGTACCCCTCCCCCGCCGCCCCGCTCGACCCAGACCCGGACTCAAGGTCATAACAGTGAGCTGACTATATAAGATAAATATTCACACCACAATTTTGTTTCTAGGACTAATAGTTTTGTAATTATTAAGGTACGATGATACAGACCTTTTCGTTACGGTCCACTTTTTGAACCTGGTACCCGTATGTTTCGGCGCGATTTTAAAGACGTTTCACGTCAAAAACTATAAGCGTTTTAGTAAAAGCAAATGCCATAACTTTACACAAGATGTCAAACTTTAAAATGCGTTTTACTCGAAATGTGTTTTTTTTCGAAAACTCAAACGGGGACAGCTATTACTCAAAAGTTTTGAAAATAATTAGCTGAATTTTTTGTTTATGTTCTGCGTAACAGTAGAAGTGCTTTCCTCTTCAGATTTATCCATAACTGTTTTATTCCAAAATTTGCAGTCCTTTATGTG
Organism: Trichonephila clavipes; assembly: GCA_019973935.1. Lineage (NCBI taxonomy): Eukaryota > Metazoa > Arthropoda > Arachnida > Araneae > Nephilidae > Trichonephila > Trichonephila clavipes. Next base: position 595,868 of record BMAU01018758.1, read on the forward strand.
AATATAGTCAATGTTTTTTTAAGCAATTTTGTATAATCACTAAGATAAAGGTCTCTAGTTTTTGTAAAAATTAAAATATCTCTTATATCCTGAAGGTCACTTCAAACAGGAATAACAAAGGAACACATTAAAATTGAAAAATTGAGAATTTGTTCATAAAATCTTTGTACAGAGCGGGCCTCGTTTGTGTAATTTTTCGTGCATTTTTACTAGTTTTTTTCCATTTTAATAATAACAATTTTTTTTCTTTTACCAATTTTAGGACTTTTTTCTTAAAATATACTAAATAAATATAAAAATCACAAAAAATCGCCATAATCTTCTTTTTTTTTTAAAAAAAAAAGTTGTCGCAAATAGTCGGATATTTTAAATGATTTTTTATTAAAATAACGACTAATTGGTAACTGGTAATTAATATTTAGAATAAATAACATAGTTTTTTATTTCTTTTTCATATTTTTCTTAAATACAACGAACTGCCACGCGTTAGCTGTAAAACTGCACTCAACTTTTGCGGTTAGCTAAAATCAACTTTAATTCTCGTCATTTTTAAATTCAAACTCCTTCACATTCAAATTGAGTGCAGTTACAAAAACATCAAACAGTTAATAATAAACAATAACGAGAGGTTTTCGCACGTGGCTAATTACATCTGCTTTCTTCACCTAGCTGGTAGGCTGACTGGTTAAGTGTTCACATGGTCAAAAAAGTGCCCACTATTGTCAATAAAGCGATCTTATGAAAGCCAGTTAATAAAAAAACATGATAACCTGGGGGTGGGGCCTCTTTGACCTCAGAGCAACGATACTGAATACGTAGACGCAACTCGATCCGGGCTATCGACAGCTGGTGTTTGTCCGTCTAAATTCGTGTAAGTTCCGGAGTTCTGTCAAAATCGGGGCCCGCCTCTTCGAGGGCTTAGGCTCGAGACTAAACCTTTTTGACACATTTTCATGCATTGTCATCCACTTTTGAGCTGTGGTCCAAATTTCAAGTCTCTAGCTCATCGGGAAGTTAGTTTAAAATCAATTACAAAATTCCACCCAGAAAAACAAGAAAGCGAGTTAATAAAAACATGGTAAAAACACACACACACACAAGTAATATAAAAAAAATATAAGCCTATTCCTACTTAGATCAACAAAGAAAAATTTAATTTTAGCTACTTTTTATTAAATAGTTACAATTAATATAAATATGTGTATACATATGACAGAATCACAACATTAAGAGGTAATTAATTTTTATTTACTATCACTAAAGTATCATATTGCTATCCAAAACAATCGTGTATATAAAATTTCAGCTCAACTGAATGCTTTAAAACGTGAGAAAAAAAACCTTTTCAAGTTTTGACACAAGTCATCAAAATGGTCGCCAATGTGGCTGTATTGGTAATTCTTTAAATAATTAGTTTTAATCAATTAATTTTTATTAATTATAATTGAATTACTGTATTGTCATGCAAAATAATCATGTATATAAAATTTCAGCTCAATTGAGCGCTTTAAAATGTATTTTATTAATGATTGAAAATTCCACCAAGATAATAAAATAAATAAATATATAGAGAGTGTGAACTAATAGTAGGAATTGAAAAAGAAAATATTTGTGTGTGTGTGTGTTCACATTATTTTAATAACCATTCTCTCTCATATGTTAAATTGTTGAGTCGTAGGTTTGAAGCCTGATGTCATGAAGTTTAGCCGTATAGAGAGTCTAATACACGTTAAACCTGCTGAGGGTCAAAGTTGGTGTAAAAGTTTGGAGAATGGGGTGTCATCCTCGTCACTTGTGTGTATCAGCACTATTCAAAATTACGAAGTCAGTCACTCTAATGAAACTTTTTTTTTTCAAATGGGGCTGCATTTTGGCAGTTAAGCCTTTGCAATCACGGCGTCGAAAAGTGTTAAAACTATTTCATTGATGGCGTCATCTAGTGGTGACTCCACCTACCAAACCTTTCTCGCTTGAATTTTATCAAATGAAGCACTCGTCGGACGCTAAATATTATCGTAATTTAATTTTACGAGAAGTTAATACGAAAGTCAAATTGGCTTTTTTACCAAGGAATCTTTTGCTTCCCGCATAATCATATGACATACATGCTCATAATTTTTGCATCCAGAAAATCTATCGACTCCTGCCGGAATCGAACTGACAACCCTAGGCTTAAGAGGCAGGTCCGCTACCTCTAAGCCACCGAGCCGATACCAATAAAATTAGGATAGCTGCAAAATGAGACGTTAATAAAATAACACACATTCACTCTCAAATGCGAAGCTTCGACAAAGAATCCAACAAAATAAAACAACTTTCAAATGACTTTTAAAGAATATTCTTTTACATTACGGTTCTATTTTGTATGTTTTGTCTTTATTCATATTCTAAAGTAATTGCGAAACTCTATCTAAGATTTATAATTCAAATATTGTACAGCAAATATTTCCTACATAAGCTTATCCTACCACAATGTATCCTTTTTTTTTCGAAGCAAATTTTACAGTTGCATTGGCATCATGTATTTTAGTAAAATAAATAAAAGTTGAAGAAAGAGGATTTTGAATGTAGATAATATATTATCATCTTGTATTCGCATCTTTAGTATACAAAAGAGCGAGGATTGTTTTATGGAATATTGAGCAGAAGGAGCTATATTTACCATTTATTTTCTACAAAAGCCGATAGAATCGGATAAAAGAGGATGTATATTTTGCCGTCTAAAACATTTTTATATCTCTTTACAATGCATTGGAGTTCAAAACTCTCAAAAAAGCTTTTATCTTGAGCTATTACTATAAAATGATGCAAAATATTAGTTTAGACGAAGAAAAGAACAAAAGAAGATAAAAGCGAAATATCAGACTTAATTTACATCATCTGAAGAAGAGATATGAACACAAGCAAGAAAAAAATATTTTTACAAGTAGTTCAGAATTATAAGACAAATAGATAAACTAAAACTATTGTTCTCCTTCAAAAATCTGTATATGTATATTACTTACATATCGTTATTTTGAAGAAAAAGATATATGAATATGTTTGCTATGAAATACAATAAAACATAAAAAGGTTCGCTTCTGTACATGAAATACAATAATAATGTAACGCTTTTATATCAAAGTGTGTTTTTTACCTTGTAATTCCATATATGAGATATAAACAAATCTCATATTATTAAGGAATGTAATTTGCTCGCTGGTAATTTGTTTTGAAAGAAATAGAGTACCGCAAAGGTTTCAGTTAAAGCCAAAACATGAATTTACTCATTAATTTAGAGAACATAGAAAAAATACTAAAAATGACAGAGAAATGTGCTGCATATTTTTAATCTGACCACTTTGAATCAAGAAGCGTTTTTATTGCTAATAAAATGTAGATCACAAAATATATTTATAATTAAGTATATAATAGCTTTTCATTATTTTTAACAATTATTTTTTGTAAGAACGCATATTTTACTTATATATTTAGAATTGTAGAGTAAAAAAATTCTAAATAATACGGTTTTTTGGGATTTAAATAGACTAGATTTACTCAATCCTTTCCTATAGATATCGTATATATAAATTTGAATGTTTATATATTTGTGTTGGGGACTTACACAAATCCACACCGTTGCTCGTATCGTTCCAAAATTTGCAGAGAGCTTCTGTGAGCCGTAAGCATATTTCCACCCCGAAATAAATTTTCAGATTTATTTTCAGATAATTTTTTTCTAAAACCCCTTACTTAAGAAAGGGTTCAAGTGTGCTCATGCAAAGTGACATGTAGCGAAATGTCGTGATGCGTAACCAATAGTGGAAAACTGTTCGCGTTTATGTTTAGAAAATGATTACAGTATTTGGTAACTTCCTTTGGTTTGGCAACGTTTAAGTACGAGTTTTACTAAAACTGACAACCAAGGGAAATTTGTGGAGGTCTTATAGTGTTTATTTTGTTGAGTAGAGATATTCTATGAATGGGCTTTGCTGAAATAGACTTCATTGTTGTGGTGTGGGTTTGGCGATAGATAAAAGTTCCCATTTTTGAACTATTTGACCAATAGACTTGAAATTCGGCAATTCTGACCGTCCACTTCACATATCATGAACATACGAGGCACATTTTGCATTAACTGAGAAAATCAACAGCAAAAATTGTGTGCATTGGGCAGACACGAATCCACCCTTTGTAGCATCAGTACCTTTATACGGCGCAAAATTTACTACTTGGTGAGGCATTGCAGGTATAATTGTTCTAGGTCCGTACTTTTTTGAGAAAGCGACACCAAAAGTTTTTGAAACAGTCTCTGTGATAGGCTTCCACTATTCAGCCATATTGTAAAATTACATCGTACCATAATTGCGACAACGAAACGCAATGAATGGCGTTTGGATGCAAGATGATGCACCTTCGCAAAAAGAGATTCGCAGAGTACAGGAACAGCATTTTTGCGACTGTGTCATCTCACGCCATTTTCCGTTTCCATGGCCTCCGTGATGCCCAACCCTATGGATTTCAGGAATTGGAGATATCTCAAATGTATATATAGAGTGTACAGATTCAATCTTTAAACTTTGCCAGATTTGAAAGAATCTATCAAACATGAGATTGCAAACATCCCCCGTGGTATGTTATGTTCGGCTTTATTGTACATAGTCTCCCGCTTGAAATGCGTGATTGCTTCTGATGGCACTCATGAGGAATAATTGTAACCGAGTGTAATCCAAATAAAAATCATCTTTTCTCCGATCTGTGTAGTCATCATTGATTAGTATCTTGCCTCTGTCATATGCAGAAGTCTTCCCTGATCATGGGTTGTTTTTTCCCATGCAGAACTGTTGCACATGTTGATCATTTTGCGACTAAAAAAATGGGTATTGTCATTCGTAATTTTCGAGTTTCTGTCATTATAAACATAACCGTGAATGTCATTTTGCTGCCGTTCACGGGATCTTAAACGTGCGCCTTTAAATAACTATGCCTGAAATTTCATGTCGATCAGCTGAACGAAACGGCCGCTAAAAGTCTAGTGGGTAATGGCTAGTATTTGATAAATCTTAAAATTAAAAAAAAGGCATTCGATTATATTTATTGAGTTAGTTAAAAAGGATTCTAACTGGACATTGTTAAGTTTAGAGGAGTAAGTTTTTATATATATATTATATATATATATATATATATATATATATATAATCTACTTTTGATTACGAATTTCGCGTTCCATAAACAAGAGCCTCCTGCATTATTTTAGTGAGAAGATACCTGAACTCTAATTAGATCACTTTTTCTTTACTTAATGATAAAATAATGCAGTAATTTTGACTGAATAAAAAAATTCGCCATCATACGCTACGGTACGCTGCTATTATCCTTATGCAGAAGTCTTTTAATAATGATTCTTTAAGGCCGGGGTGGGCATTGAGTCGATCGCGATCGACCGGTGGACCGCCAAGACATTTTGGGGTGACGCCTTCACATAAAATCTTAGACGCGGATACTAAAAGAAGCACAGGTGGTTACCAAGATAATGAAAACACCCGTGAATAAAACTCCAAACCAAATTTGAGAGACGCTTTCAAGAATTTACTAGACTAGAATCCCACAAAAGCTGCTTTCATGGATTATTCATTTGGCAATAATGATGTGAAAAATATAACTAAATATACACCAGCTAGAAAAGATCTGCGTTCACGTACTATTGCTTACATGAACAATGAAAAAAAAGTTTAAAAACTGGAATTTAAAAAACAAATTTTAATTAGATTTTATTTAGTTCCTTTTAAGTATTCAGAATAACAAAAGTAAATTTGGTTTGCCTTCATAGATTTTAAACTAAAGACAGGTTTGTAACGATAATAACAAAAATCAAGTAGAAAAAGTCTGCGTTCACTGTTTTAGTAGTAACTATAAAAATTACTTAAAAAGAGAATAATGAGCTATTTAGTAGCTGGTTGGTTAATCTCATCAGTTGTGAACCTCCTGAAGTTGTTTCGACATTCAACGAACAAATCTTGGGGGTTTTTCAGCACATATCTTTTCCCATTGGTCCTTGAGAACACTTTTCAGCATATCCTTGCTAGATATATTGTGTTGACGAATCCTGCGTTCCAACAAATCTCATAGGTGTTCAATAGGATTCATATCAGATGACTGTGGGGCCATGTGCAGTTGATTTGGGACATTATACAAGAGCCAAAGTTTCACAATCTCAGCGGTGTGCTTAGGAGCGTTGTCGTGTTGAAAACGAAACGATTATCCTAAGCCGAGTTTGGAGGCACTTTCCTTTAAATTGTTTTTTAGGACATGAAAGTAATCATATTTGTTCATAATTCATTATATATACTCCAACTTGCCAACATCATTGCTCGCCATGCACCCCCACACCATGACTCCACCGCCGCCGTGCTTTACCGTTGGTACTAAATGCTCTTTTAGAAGCGCTGTGCAAGGTTTTCTTCAGACTAATTTACAACCTTTTGTGCCAAAGATACAAAATTTGCCCTCGTCAGAGAATATCACAGTCCTCCAGAACTCAAAAGGCTTATGTATACGATCTTTTTCAAAAGCGATCCGCTTAAGCTGGTTGGTCATTGAAATATAAGGCTTTCTGCGAATCACTCGACTATGGAATCCGGCATTTATCAAGATTTTTCTTGCAGTATCCGCCCAAATATATATTTTTGTTAAACTGCTCGTGAATGTCTGTTGCTATTTAAGTTGCAGACAAACACGGATTTTTTTTTCACCATTGATGTCATACTTCGTTTTTCTCTGATTGTGAGTTTAGATGGACGACTTAAAAGAGGTTTGGATGAGTAAACTCTTGTAGATTTAAAGTTATAAATAACATGCTGGATAGATGAATACTGCCGTCTAATGGATCTGGCTATATCCCGACAACTTTTCCCATCTTTTCACATTTTCACATTGATTTTACGCTCACTGGTACTAATTTCCTTCTTTTTATTTTCCATGTCCTTGAATTGCTTCGTATCTCACAAAACCGAAACAATTATTGAATCACAATTTTCTTAAGCTATTTTACTTGATAACTAAATGCAAAAACTCTGTTGCATGTTGATACAAATTCCAAGAACCAAGAATATTCAAATAGTGAACGCGGACTTTTTCGGCCAACTATTTGTGTATTTTACTACAAAACTCCCATTATCCTAAGTAGTTTTAATTCAAAATTAACGAATTCTTGCATGCTCAGTATTTAAATAATAGTAAACAAATTCGTGAAATTTTGTTAGAAAAAAAATTATATTTCTATTAAATTTTACCTTTGCTGTATGATTTCTTATGGGTAAACACAGACTTTTTCTAGCAAGTGTATGTTACATGTTTTCTTTATCTCTCGAGGAAAACGAAGCTTTTCTCTTTCAAAAGGACGTAATTTGTAAACTTTCGGAATCTATTGGTAGAAGTAAAGTATCCTAATTTTAAAAAAGCTGCAATTCATTTAACATTATTCTTTCGCTCTACCTACCTATGAGACTCTACATTTTTAACGAAGAATATAATTAAGACAAAATATTCCCATTTCACAGACGACCACTTAGAATCCAGTGTAGGATTAGCAGTTAGTAATAATATACCGAGGTATATTCAAGATTGTGGGGGGCGGGAACAGATAATACGAAGACTAAGTCGTCTATTGAGACTATAGCTATAAAAACTAATTTTAAGGGAAAATTACTTAATTTGTGACGCATTGTGAATTGTTTGAAAATGCATCATTTGATGTTAAATTTATAGGTATAATTATTATGTTGGAATTTTGCGTTTTACTTAAAACGTAGTTTTAAAAGAGTGAGTTTTGTTCTTCTCTGCCGTAGTTATGTAGATAAGTATACACATTCTGTATTTATTATTGTTGTAATACAAATATTGTGTTGAGCTTTTTTTTCTTTTTGGTTATCACAACTACGTCACATGGTGGACCGCGACACCTTGAAAAAATTAAAAGTAGACCGTGCCATGTAAAAGTTTGCTCACCCCTGCTTTAAGGTATCCGACTACGTTCGGAACCGTGATTTTAAAAAAGCGCATAAATGGAAAATTTTCATGATATTTAGTGTCACTTAGATTAGAATACATGTATAAAATGTATAAAATTGTTTTAAGGACATTTTAACAAAAAAAATTATTTAAATACAATATTACGGCAAAAAATTAACTTAGAATAACCTTTTTTCAAAATGTTCTTCTTTTGTGAAAAATGCTTCTATTATAATAATATTTTGCCTGCATATAGCTCAGACCTATGTACAGAGGCTCAACTATGATTTTTGAAAAAAATCACATTATTTTCAGAGTTACAACCAGTTGAAATAATTATCTGCATTTTTTTCTTAAAATTTCTCTCCTCTGTTGTCGTAAAACATAGGTAAACCTACTTCTAAGTTATATATTTCAAAAGTTCTAGTTGAGCCTCTGTACAGATGTCTGAGCTATATACAGGCGAAATATTATTATAATAGAAGCATTTTTCACAAAAGGAGAATATTTTGAAAATGGGTCATTCTATGTTCATTTTTTGTCAAAATATTGTACTTAAATAATTTTTTTTGTAATGCTATTCTTAAAATAATTCTATATACATTTTGTAATCTAAGGGGCCCTAAATATCATAAATATTATCCATTTATACGCTTTTTCAAAATCACGGTTCCGAACGTAGTCGGATACCTTAAATTCTCCTTTTACTCAAAATTGTTGAATAATTAAGAACTAATTAAGGTCGTTCTTTATTTATTAGTAGGAATATGATTCAAGAAGACGTGAGTTTTCTGTTAGAATAATATATTCTATTATTTTAGCACACAACTATATTGACTTCACCAAAGTATAGGGAGTGCATGTTTTGAAATACTGCCTATATTTTTAAAATTAAAAGAACAAGCTCTTTTTTTATTTTATGTTACTACTAAAGTACAGAAATCAGCTAATCTGCAGATTTCCTGGGTAATCTGCATATTAACTGAGGTGATCCATTAAAGTGCAGGAAAATGTTTCATTTCTCAAAATAACTAAGTAATCTGCTGCTTATCTAGATCATTTGCACATTATCTACCAGGCATTTGTCAAAGTGAAAATAAAATCTTTTGTGGAACAACAGCAAAATGTTTCTGTATGCTTAAATTAAATGTTGTTTATATTTTTCATATCTAAATAATGTACTAAATTTTTTTAATTAATTGGGACAAGCATTTTTTTTTCTTATCTGAGTTGGTAGGTGATTATCAGTGACGTCCGGAAACCCTTCAAATTGGTTATATCTGCCTAGAGGTAATGCAATTGATCATCCTTGACTATAATTAACTCTCTTGATTGGTTTTGGTGCATCAATTGTCCAACTATGAGTCTTTCAGTGGGGCAACAGGGGGTTATAACTTTGCGTTCATTGTAACAAGAATTACTTTTACTTGTTCTGAGATGGATATTACTCTAAGGAAGCTGTCTAACGTAATCACTCTTAATTAGCACACTTTTATGACTATGGGAGATATAGGTACGGTAGTTGGGGTGGGCAACTCAAGTGTTTCAAGAATTTTAGGAACATTTCAAGATTCCGGATCATTGTCAACAAAAATAAAAGGAAAATCTGGCCTTAAACAGAAAACTACTCCAAGAACCGATAAAATTCTATTAAGAAATAAAAAAAATAAGTCTAAGAAAAATAGGCAAAGACCTTCGAAGGGTTTATTGGATTTGGGTGTTGAAGTGAGTCCCTTAAATATACGGAAAATGTTTCTGGAAGTTAGCCGTAAGGCAACAAGACCGAGGAAAGAGAAATTTCCAGTTCAGAAAAAGAGAACATTTAGCATGGGCTAAAAACCGATCCTGGATTGTTAACGACTCAAAGAAGGTGATTTTAAGTGATGAAATACATTTATTTAAGCAGGTATGCAAATTAGGTGTAGTTAGACGAAGTGAAGATGAAAATCTGTTATCAGATGATATCCAACAGACTCTAAAACACCCTTTTAAACAAATGTGTTTGGGGGGATAGACAACAAATGACCTCGAAGCTTAGTTCCTCTTAAAGCCATGATGAATTTTGTCAAGTACGTATAAATATTGCGCAGTAGAATTTTTGCATTCATGGAAACATTTGATGGAACATTTTAACATGACTACTATTTGTCATAACTCGAAATCGGTCCTGACTTTTATATGAGAAAATAAATTAAAAAAGTGCTTAATTCACCAGACCTAAATCCTATTGAGAATTTCTGCCATATTCTCAAGAATCGTTCAGCTAATATGAGTTACGCGACAACAAAATAAATGATAAAAAGTGCTATACAAGAGGGGTTCTACGATGATGAAGTTAAGAACATGTGCGCTGCACGAGTGAAGTCAATACCAAGACGAATTGAAGAGGTCATTTCTGCCACAGGACGACATATTTCGTACTAATGTAGAGGTTTTCTATCTAAAAGTATGTAACGATTAAAAGATAAGGCCTTAGAAGAAAATCGTTTCTTACCATTTGTCCCTATTAATTTGAACAGGATAGAAGTTAATACAAACGAACAATTGACACTTTATCTGATGGAAATAATCATCAATCAATTGAAAAACTTCTATACATAAGTTCAAACAGTTCAATATATTACTGCAATTAAGGAAATTGATATAATGTTATTTATTTATTTTTCGATATCTAGAGAATCCCGTTAATATAATCCCACAAAAAGCAAATTTCCACCCTTTTAACATTTAATTTGCTTCCAGAAGATACTGTGTAGGCGTCGTAATTAAATATACTCTAAATTAATTCAAGGAATCTTTTATCGAATATATTTACTGTCTCTGCCACTCTGTTTCCAAATGTTTAGGATAAATTATTCTAGGATGAATCAACGTGCAATCAAAATTCCTAACACAAAGAAAAGGCGATACAAAAAATTTTGAACTTTAAGAAACGAAATCTATTATTTATTAATAGGAAGATTACTTAGTTAAAATGTGGAAAACTCTTGATGCATAACCATATGCAATGTGGTAACTGAAAAGCATATGCTGTGTGTGTGTGTGTGTGTGTGTGTGTGTGTGTGTGTGTGTGTGTGTGTGTGTGTGTGTGTGTGTGTGTGTGTGTGTGTGTGTGTGTGTGTGTGTGTGTGTGTGTGTGTGTGTGTGTGTGTGTGTGTGTGTGTGTGTGTGTGTGTGTGTGTGTGTGTGTGTGTGTGTGTGTGTGTGTGTGTGTGTGTGTGTGTGTGTGTGTGTGTGTGTGTGTGTGTGTGCCAACCGGAAGCTTTCGAAGATCATATGATTTTCGACAACTAATGCCACGATTGGTTAGAATAAGTGTCTGAAGCAATATTACATCATCTTATTTTGAAACGGACCAACATGGTAGTTTTTGAAGAGATAAAGTTGTGGTTAAAAATATATTTCCCTTTAGATGAGCAACCCAAAACAAGAATTATCTCGCGATGTCTTGGATTTTTCAAATCCATCATAAATTAAAAATGCCTCAAGAGATATTTTAAATGGTGAATTATTACATATGTCTTTTTGACGCAATCTTTAACGTTGTTTCTAAAAAATTATTGAATATTTTAAAAAGTATTTTGAATTGTTATTTTCACAGTGGAAAGGTATAACCAGCGAAATGTTGCCTGAAAAACTGAAGACCATTGCTATCAACCATTTGCCACAGCTGAACCCCAGAGATAGGTTAAAGTGTGATTCATAACGGTTTAAACGTGCTCAATGGAGGAGGAGGGTCAAAGAACACCGGTGGCTAACGAAACATTTAGCTGCCTTTCAGAACTTATACCATGCGGTATGGGAAATATGGTGCTATCATGTTGGTAAATGACATTAAGTATTCCCAGAAGGAAAGATAGTACTATTAGCCACAGAAAACTTCAGCCACATATTATTGAACTGCCATACGTCCCAATATGGACAACACATGATCGGCTGTTATAGGTGATGTTTCCGCTTCAATCCATTATGTTGCGTTGTGTGGTTTTTCATATTTGCAATTTTCATTGAACCTGTTACTATTTCAACTTCATACCAAGATTCGGTAATTTCCATTACTTAAATAGAAGCATAACTCGCCAAAGAACAAGTTTTTTCCCATTCCATTGCACATGTAGGCCTCGTCGGTCATATATGCACATTGCAAACAAAGGAATAGGCTTCGTCAGATCAGCAGCAGTCTTTGCAAGTGCTATGAGTGCAATCCGCCGGTGACCAGTTGATGGAAATGTTACTGTCTGATGGATGGACAGGGCACTAACTAATCAATGGAAATGGTTCTGATTAATCGATGGAAATGATACCGACTAATCAGTGGAAATGATAATCAATAAAGGGGATATCTAGGATGACATGTTTTCTATTCGACAGTAAATAGCTCCACTATCCGGTTACCTTCAGCAATACAACCAATTCGACTATTGCAGAATATATATATATATATATATATATATATATATATATATATATATATATATATATATATATATATATATATATATATATATATATATATATATATATATAGGAGAGAATTCCTTCCCTTATATAATTACCAAATACAAAAACCTATGCACTCTGAATCATTTTCATAAATAGAGGAGCTGTACCTACCCAGAATTTTTTATTACCACTCCTTCTAGGTGTTACATTTTTACTGTTGCGCAATGTATTTTAAATTTCTCTTTGAGCCTACATTATTATCATCTGAGTTTAATTAGAACTGAATAATTTTGAAATAAGTATATAAATAGTAAATTTGTGTGAATAACATACATTTTTAAATATGATAACGTTACTTTTTTTCTTAGACGATATTCCGATTATGACCTACCAAAAGTGTTAATATAATAATGCGGCCTTATTAATTGATGAATAACCAATGAAGATCTTTCATTCTACACATTTCTCAGGGAAAAAATGAACTTTTTTTTCCTTTTCTTTTTAAACGACCTCCAAATATTTCTTCTTCTGTACTTAATCTCGAGTAATTGCTTTCGGTCGATAATTTCTCTCCTCAATTTATGTTTAAAACGTCCTACAAGGCCAGTCCCAATCTCATTACATTCGTTCTTTACAGGAAGTCAAAGGAACTCGAAGATTAAGTCGCTATTAAACGAATGGCTCTGATCTGTTCCGATCATAATGTATGGCTCCTTTGTTCCAATTGTGAAGATGAAGAGAAGTCGTTTGAGAGGTGTCTTTTTTCTTTACCAATTCCTAGTTTTAGAGAAAAGCACTTTATCTTTGTCTACTTTTTCAGTTCGAACTCCACAAATGTCGTTTGGTGCCAAAGGAAGAAGTTTGTATCATGTCTTCTTTTTCTCTGACCTTTACAATAAGAAGACATTAAATCATTTAAACTACTGTCTTAAGTATTAATGTCTTTCTTGATATATGCACTTTTCATCCGAGAAAGAACAAATTCAAAAAGAGAATTAAGTGTTTATATATATATATATATATATATATATATATATATATATATATATATATATATATATATTGCTCCAAAGCAAAGTCTATGTGTGGGGTTCCTTATTCTATCTTAAAGTATTTTTGTTATGGTTTCATTTAGCTTACGACGAGCGCTGTATGTTACAGTATTAAAAAGGAAGAAATTATGCTTAAATCTGAATTTTTAAGGAGGTCATTTCACGAACACTAATTAAAAAATCTACTTTTTAATTTCAGTAAGAAAAATAATGCAAATCTTTCTGCTTTTAATACAGTTAAAATTATTCCTTTAGCTAAATTTCAAGAGTGTTTAAATACTTTTTTAAAAGTTACATCGGTCGAAAACTGAACCAACTGATCGACTCGCTTCTTTTAAAACCAAAGCATAACACACGTGACCTTTCAGTCTTATCTAACGATATTAAATTATTAAAAATATTTTGATTCGTAACTTTGCCAAAGATTTTGAAGCAGTTTGTTTATACTATCTCATTGCACGTGTACAGATTTTTTTCCGTATGAATATCTGTTTTTCATCATTTCTAAATGTCTCGTATAAGTATGCATCATGACTTGGTTATTAGTTATTGGATTCTACTTTTGAAAATAATATGACTAAATTGCAGAAGAAATAGTAAAATAGAACACCAGCTTTATTAATCCAAAACATAATTCATAATTTAATTACATTATTTAAATTATGATTCTCATTATATAAAAACCAAACTATATATTTCAAAACGAATTGAATACTAATTTACATTTCAAACATATGTGAGTAAATGACAAATAAAAACTAAATCAAGAAGCTTAGCAAATAGCACTATATATATATCAGCATTCTCGATGTTTCTTATTAAATATACTCGTACATTTTCTATTATAACAGATGAATTCAGATACATAATGCTATACATAAAATGAATCAAACGTTTCTCGTACTTAATATTTCAAAAAAATTAACAATTTTTTCAAAGTAAAAATAAATATAAAGTTAGTAAAATAATATCAATATTATATATGTTATATTTAAGTAAGTAAATGTTAATTTTATTAAGATTTGTTTCATAATATTAATTAACTACTAATATTTCTTTCCATAATTTGTGTGACTTAATACAGGGATCGGGCAACTTTCTTCAGAAAGGGCCAGATTGTTAAAAATTTTGGCTTGGTGGGCCGAGTAGCAAGCATGAAGATATGAAATGGTAATTTCCTCAAACCAAAAAAAAAAAAAAAAAAAAAAACCGCGTTCAATTTTTATTTATTTACGTATTTATTTATTTTTTAATTCACTCTTCAATGTCTTCAAATCTTGACTCAACTGTTGTTCACGCTGCAAGATCGAAATATGTTTCTACGGGCGTGTTTCTTCCACAGCCACAAGTAAGCTGACATAGTTCACCTCTGGTAAATGGTATTCCTTTCGTGGCTAATAATCAAGCTATTTTTCAAGGTTGGCTTTAATTACTGCTTCATTATCATTTTTTTCCTTCGTTTTTACAAATCGATTGTATTGTGATAATGCATTTTCCTAAAAGCAATCTAAATTCTACGGTTATTCATTTGGAAAACTTGATACTTTTAGAATAGTATTTAGAACATACAAGAATTATAAACATTTTAAATAATACTTTCAAATGCAAACTGCTCTTGGTATTTTCAAAATAGATCAAACTTCTATTGTGACAAGGAAAAAACTAAATTTTTGCAATAAGTACATTTTTTAATAAGGAATTTTCATTTCACTTTAATTTCACATTCAAATAAATACCTTTCATTTATATATACATTACTTATTTAAAATTTGATGCAACCAGAACTTTTAATTCAATTGCATTTTTATATGCACCCACTAAAGAAGAAATACCTGTATATAAGATACAAAATGCTTAATTAGGGAAAAGGGTTCTACTGTTATTTATTTTATATATATATACACGCAAAAGGCAGTGTCATCCCCGGGGCCGGGTTTGGATCACGTATTGCCGACTGCTGAGCTAAAATAATGTGATTGACTGTAAGTCGAATTGTATTTTGAATTTCGTTAAGACAAACATTTTATGCGTAAATGTTAAGATATAACTGTTCTGAGAAGGAATAAGAAAATTTTTAAATGTTAAGTCTTTAATATTTCTCATGTACATTTTAGGAAAAAAATGTATCATATATGCCATGTAAAAATGTTTGTTCATAACTAAACAACTCACATTTTTTCCCTTTATTCATTGATAAACAATAAACATATACAAAAAGAAATAAATCTTTTTGAAAAGTTTGCTACTTATTAAATAATAAAGTATTTTGAAATTTTACTCCATTGATTAATATTTTATGTGAACGTTTCGAATTCTAAAACTTCTTTTCGTTATTCTTTATGAAAAATTCCTCCAGATGGCACCACTACCTGTACTATTTATGAATTTAAGTTTATAATTTAATTGTATCTGTAAGTATACACAAAAAAGCAAGCTAAAAATGCGCTTTTTAAGAGAAATTTTTTATGAACTTAGTTATACGTTTGGTGTTACTGGAAAATGTGAACTAGAAAAAAAAAAAAAAAAAATCTTTATGATCTCAGTGATTTAGATATGTATCTCTCTCCTCTGTAAGCATTTCAAATTTTAAAATTATCTTCCGGCAATACTACTTTAGTATTTTCAAGCCTTTTTTTGTGTTGTACCTCACATAAACCTTTCTAAAATTTCCATGCTCCCCTTAGATGTACACTTATTACCGTAAGCCTGCGTACAAACGATCATCTTTCATATTCATGCAAAGATCGCAAAGTAATTGGAATATTTCTCAATCTATACAACTTTTATTAATTCCTCTAACGTCGTAAATTTAAATATTATAAACAACAATCCACTGTTCGTTACATAAAACAATACAAATATTCATAACTTGAAAAAGACACAAATTACGTGCATAAAAAAAAAAATCTGCTCTTATACTGAAAAAAACCATTACGATAATGAATGGTATATAAAGTTTAATACCTTATAAGAGCTATTCTGTTCGTTTTATAACCTACCCTAAGCTATTTGACAGGGATTTGACTATCTTAAATGTCTCTTCTGTTGTTATTTTGCTCCACTCTTCTACCATGGCAGATTTGAGCATTTCCTTGGATGTCATTACGTGCTCCCTGGTTCTCCGCTCGAGTAAATCCCACAAATGCTCTATATGTCTGGGTACTAGGATAGAGTACGGAATTGGTTTGGTGCATGGTAAAACAACTCTGACATCACAATATACGCCATGTGCTCGGTATCGTTGTCATGCTGAAAGTAAAAATCATCACTCACCTCAAGTTTCTCGGCACTTGCCTTGAGGTTTTTCTTCAATATAAACAAATAATCATTTTGTGTTCATTGTTTATTCAAGAAACTCCAGTTTACTAAACATCCTGCTTTCCATGCACCCCAAACCATAAGGCCTCCTCCTCCATGTTTGACAGACGGAAAAAGATTCTCTCTTTTTAGATTTGTACAGGGTTTCATCCAGAAAAACTTTCGTCATTTTATGCCGAAAATATAAAGTTTACTATCATCTAAATATATTACATTTTTTCAAAAAAATTATGTGAGTTATTTAGATGTTCGTTAACATAGGCCATTCTCATTGGTCTATTCACTCGAGAGATGAATGGCTTAACTCAGTGGCGTGACGTGCACCCCGCAACTCCCGCATCGCGGGGGGCCCAGGGTTCTAAAGGGGCTCAAAGCCTGACTGACGCAAGTAAAATTCAACATGGCCCTTTGTAAAATTCAACATAGAGGCCACAAACCTGACTTTGCAGGGGGGCCCAAAAGTTCTCCGTTACGCCACTGGCTTAACTTGGTAATGATAGTTCTCCTTTTCCAGTTATCTTCGAATTGTGGTTAAACTCACAAATTTTTGGAATATCTCAGCGATACTTTTAGCTACTGATAGTCTTGGGTTTATTTTTACAGAGCGTATTACGAAACAAGATTCTCAAGGTGACACTACAGGTGGGTGGCTGGATCTTAGCTTGGACGTTAACATTCGAGTTCTTTTGTAGTTTATGAATACTTTTTCAATAATGTGTCTTATTAATTATTTCATCAACTTCTCTAAGACATTTCCCACTTTTTTTAAAATCTTGGATGATCTTTCAATTATATCGATCTCTTTTCTGTTACCTGCATCAAATCCTAAATAAATCTAATAGAATTATGTAATTACTAAAAAAACACACAATTTGGCACAAATATGTCACAATAAAAGATTTTCAAAAGCTTTATTTTATAAAAGTTCGCTGGCTTTTGGAGTAGGTGGTTTGTTGTTAATGTTTTCAATCCCCTTGGAGCAGGAAAGCCTACACCAAGTCCATTTGTCCTTTCCGCGTAATAGTGTAACACACCAGGTCTTGCTCTTCATACAACGGTCACAGGGAAATGCCCCAGCAGTCCAGAACATGAGCAGGAGAAGCAAGGAGAGAGCAGGGACAGGTAATGAAAGACTTTACCCCCTGCACAAAAGTCATACTACGCAGGTGACCGCTTCTAAAGCGTGCCAAGGCCGTCTGATGAGCCCGGGAACTCCTACACAGTATAGATTTGTCAGGACTCTTAGCTGCGTACTAGTGGTGAGCAGGAGGGTTCATTCAATTCATTTGATGATTTATCATTCATTCAATTCATTTTATTTCTTTGGAAGGAAGGAATTTCCGAATGGGTTAAGACAGTGGAACTGGGGTTAGGGCAGTGTTTCTCAAACTTTGGGGCGCGTCCCCCTTGGAGGTCGTGATAGCTCTACAAAGGGGGGGGCGAGCATATTGAAAAGTCAAGAGCAAAAGATTATTTGAAAATATTATTAATTTACTGAAAGTATAAACAAACAAAATACATTCCGACATTAAAAAATGAAATACACATTTACACTGATGTGTTTATACTTATAAATATATCAGTGCTACACAATATATTTTATAATTAATGTAACAATTTAAAATTAAAAACAAGTTTAGTAATTACCAGTGACCCCATGGGTTTGTCATATACATAATTTATAACAAAAATTAACACTTATTATGATAATTTTTGTACGGCCGATCATAAGTTTCGAGATTCGCTTCAAATTACCAACCGTTTTCCATGCAGACACGCGTATGTGATGTAGTGGACGAGAGGGGGAGGAAAAAAGGAGCAAAAATAATCCGGAATAAGTAAATCCTTTACAACCATTTTCATGGTCCCTTTATTGCATTCCTAAGTCTTCGAATAATTTTACGGATATCAGTGCACAGAAAAGATCGTACTTCGGGAAGACGTATATATACGGCTTTGACTTAGCGAGATGTTTATATACACGGCGGGTGCTTAAGAGGTTAAAGTCGTATCGTAGTTTTAGCGTCAAAGTATAGTATTATTGAATTCAGTACCTTATTATTGTATGGGGTGGCGCGATGAAAATTATGATTGAAAATTGGGTCGCGAGTATTGCAACTTTAAGAAGCACTGTGTTAGGGAGATTATGATGTACCTCCCCTTGGAAGTACATCCCTCGAAGTATCAGCGTGAGCTAGAGGTGTAGGGTTAGCGAAAGAACTCGGATCAAACATTATCTTAATATGACTTTATTAAGATATTCAACTTAAACCTTTAACAAATATAATTATAATAATTAATATGAGTGAATCTACGATGACACAATACGCAACACACAATATATATATTTATATTTATAATATGATCAATTCTAATTCAGACCAATCTCAATAATCGAACCGCCTAATCCTCAATTCTAATAACGTGTAATCAATCCTACCTTATATTATTCCGTAATGCTACTTGTCTTTATCTGCAATGGTATGCAGCTTGACGGTTAACTTCTAGTCGAACACCAATATGTGTGTTTATCCATGGCAAGTAGAACTTAAATAATCTTACACCACGAACTGTAATAATCATCAACTGCCACAACGCACATCAATTGTCTAACATTCCTTTACATTGCCATTCCGCTTACTCTAAGACCCTATATTTAAAGTCGGTTTATTTGCATTTCTTCTTCACATCTCGTTTTTTTGGATTTGGTTGGAAAAGAGTTGCCATTAATTCTGGCCCAAAGAACCCAAAGGACTTGTTAAAGAAAAGACGCGTAAGACGTCACAAGATGACATCCCCTACCAGCCAGCTCATCAGCAGCTTCGTTCTCAGGCACATCCACATGTGATGAAATCCGCTGGAGACATACTTGTTTCCTCTGACCAAGTCTAACTAATTTGTATAAAATATCTAGACCAGTACTGTCCATAATTTTTGGCCAATTCTTCAAATATTGGATGGAGCTTCTGCTGCCTGTCAGGATCCAGATACTGTCCTTATAAGAGTTGAGAGCATGATTGAGAGCCCCACTAATAGCAATGAGTTCCGATCTAAAGACGGAACAGTGGTCGGGATTCCTGATGATGATTTTAACATCATTCCCAGGAGTGTTACTAAAAATACTACTCCCTGCTCTACCCGTATCCGAACGACAGCCACCTGTGTAAATAATCAAGATTTTATCGGGTATTTTATTTATTACTTCAAGTGCCAGTGGTCTGAGTAATTCCGGATGGCTGCTATGCTTGGGAGTACTGGTCAATAATTCCTCTCAGAATTCAACATGATTAAAAGAATCAATAGGTGTGATGCAACTAAAAGGTGTAGATGTGTCCACATTGAAATCAATGAAACTATGTTTACGCATGTAATTAAGTGGACTGTGTCGCTTTAAACGTTGGTTACTTGTCCAATTTAAAATGAAAGAAAAGGTTCTATTGAAGGAACCAAAGCTTTTAATTTTGTTAAAATACCTATATGAGTTGACTTCGTATCTCATAGTAAGAGGTTGAATGTCTCTGTCAGTAGGGCAACTATATCTAAGGCCCGTAATAATCCTTGCAGCACTGAGTTGCACTCTCTCCAGTTTTTTCAAGTTTGTAGAGGGTGCTACTTGAAAGATTTGGTACCCATATTCAAGGACTGGGTGAACCAAGGTTGTATAAGTTATTCTAAGTGTGGAGGCGTCTGAACCCCAATCTGCCAGAAAGATATTTTAAGATCTTAAGTCTTTTTCTTGCTTTATCGGCTATTTTCTCTAATGTGTTTACCGCAGTTCACTTCCGAGTCTAAAGTGAAACCAAGATAGGTAGGGTATTTACTGTAATTCAAGCGCTCATTCATTAGGAAAAGCTCAGGAGAGTAGTTGTAAAGATGCCTATTAGTCGTGAAGAGGCTAACAGTAGACTTTGAAGCATTAAAAGTAATTTTGTGGTTGTCATCAAATTCCTGAATATTTACTAAGGACCTATTCAGCTGGGATTCCATTTTGTTAATATTTGCATCACTGCACCATAAAACGACATCATCAGCGAAAAGTCCAATTTGAAAAAAAGTCCCAATTTTTCAACCCCGTAAATAAATAATGAGAAAAGAGTTGGACTCAAACCGCAGCCCTGGGGAATTCCTTGATAGGTTTTGTAAGAATTCGAGAAAGTAGCATGAAAGTTGACACAAAAATTTCGGTGATTTAGAAAGTTTGAGATCCAGGGCAGACTTTACCTTTTATGCCAAAAATACCAAAGCACTTGCTAACAGCTTATATTTTCATTCCCTATCAAAAGCCTTTGACACATCTAAAAATGCCGCCATGGAGTGTCTTGTTGGTTTGTGATTCTGAGAATCTCTAACATATTGGATGAAGTATAAAATTTGGTCAACAGTAGAGTGACCCTTACGAAAAGCAAATTGCTCCGAGGGCATTAAGTTATTAGTGTGTAAATGGTGAGTCAATCTCCGCAGCACAATGCATTCCATTAGTTTTCAAGTGATGCAGATAAGAGAAATAGGACGATAGCTTGTCGTAAGACTGGCATTCTTGTTGGGTTTATGAATGGGAATAATGATGGCCTATTTCCACTGTCTTGGTAGTTTGCCAGTTTTCCATGACAAGTTACATATGTATAACAGTCTTTCCCTACCCAAAATTCCAAGGTGGGACAAGAAATGTCCAGGGATGTGCTGTCTGGACCAGGTGATTTGTTGGTGTCCAGATTTTGAAGATCATAAGATAGTTCAGGTAAGGTGAAATCAACATTGAATAATGGGTTATCTGCCGGCCTGTCCCTACAAGATTTTGTTTGATTTCTGGTGACTCTGGCGAAGTGCTTGTCAGAACTACTAAAAGCAAACCTACTTTCATTTTCGGAATGCTGAACCAGGGCCTCGGCTGCTTCCCGAGCATCCACCGAGACATGGCCATTATCTCTAATGATAGGGTTAGTTTCAAACTAGGTGGTTTGTGATTTCTTAATGCTCATTCTTGTTTTTTTTTTCAGATTACGGTGGTTTTTGTTGTTGTTATTGTTTGAATAAGGTAATTTTGAAGAATCCATGTGTCTGGTATGTTGATTTTCTCAACCGTGATTTTAATAGTAGTTTTATCAAGAACACGTAAGTTCATTGCTTGTACGCAAACTTTCGGAGGCAAATGTATATAGTTTTTAATAGTCAAAAATTGAAATGTTCTCTACAGAAACTTGAATGATAAATTTTGGCTTGGAAATTATACTGAGCAAACACTGTAAGTAAATTTCTAAAACATACAATGAACTAAAATTCAAGCACAAAAAAAAAATAACATTTTAAAAAATTATTTTTTTCTTTATTATTATAATTATTAATGATTATTTATTATTTATATATAAATACAGTGAGAAAAATTGCTTAGAGGGAAGAAACCAATAACCTCTGCTATCTATGAATTGTGATTTCATAAATTGTTGTATCAGTTAATATACACATTTAAACAGCAGAATTAAAACAGTACCCCCTAAAAGTAATTTTTATGAAGTTTAATATTAATTACAAACAAAAAAATGGAGAAGTCATTAAGGTATTTTAAATATTTGTCAAAGTGGATTATAGGTTTTATTAGACTAGTATTCGGAGAAAAAATTTAAGAATAATTTTACTCGGAATTTTTTCTAAGTTTAATGGTTTATGTATGCATTGAAACACACCACATACGAAATTTTCCATGCAGCAATATTCTCCTTATGGAAAAATTGAGTTTTTCAGACAAAGTTCACTTCTCAGCGTGAATTTAAAAGATTATGGCAACCATAGAAAATAATACCAAGCTCACCAAATTGACGATTTTATCGCTCTTGGTGACAAATTCGGCGAAAAATATGATATCACCAGAGAATTATCGAAAAGGCTCCAGGATAGACCTTTTTAAAAATTTTCATAAGGGAATGTAAGGGACCCCCCCTTTGAAACAAAGGTCAGTTGAATTCAACAGAGATTTCTGCCGAAAACAGAATCAGTTTGTGAGTTGACTACGATAAGAGAGGCTTTATATATCAAAATTGGAACTGTTTTAGACAGCCGTTCCAGGAACTTTATAAATCTTGCTTGTAACGAGTGCGTTTTACACAATGTTGTAAATTATGTTATAATATATTTCTTTGTGAGCATACGTCGGTTTGTCTTCGTGTAGTCATCTGTTCAATGAATCCCGCACGTGATCTGCTTGCGTTATCGTTATATGGACCCCTGCAGCATAACTTGGCGTTGGCGTTCATTGCTCTCCAGCTACTACAATTGATGATGTGTGGCATAGAACTGAAGAAGAATAGACTGACTTGCCCATATCTGTCATCCAAGCCCAGTTCAACTCAACTCCTAAGTGGATTAGAATAATTTTAGTTGCCATAGGTGCCAACATTGTGTAATTTTGGATTCATTACTCCTCCAAAAAAATTGCTTTATAATCAATCATGTTTTCTTCCACTATGCAGTATACATACAGCTAGTAAAATTTTACTATTTACTTTTCTTCCTCACGTTGCAATTCTAATGGTCAACAGTGTATTTATTTTTCGTATTATTTATTCTCTGTTTCGGAATTATAATTGTTTTACAAATAAACCATCATAAAAATAAATATTTTTTCTACAACTGCATTTTAGTTTTGTAATACGGTTTGTATTTGCTCATTTCCCCTCTCCCTTGAAATTTTGTGTTTGCATTTTTGATACAATTCAATCCAAACTAAGCCTGTTTTATAATACTAACAATCCTAATTGGTATAATTTACTAGTTTTAAGTTGATATTATGTATAACTTCATTTTCAGGTTAGCTTTAAGTTAATTTGGATCGAATATTTTTTAACTTAAAACCATTTGTAGCTTCTTTTTTCCGGTTTAAGACTTTCTGATATATAATGTTTTGTGTATTTTAATCTTATTTTTGGTTGAATACATACTTAATCCACACTGTGATGTTGTGACATCAAGTTTACTTAATTCCTCGACAGCAAGAGGAATCACACACAGCTATAGTAAAAAAAAATTACTTTTTTACTTATTAATAGTAACGCAGAATTTACACACAGTCTATTGTATCTGTAAGATATATCTTTTGTAAGATCAATTGTCAGAAAATGGCCATTATCGACTGTTGGGCTCGTTCTCACGAGTCTGCAACTGAAGTATAATGTTTCCCTCTACCGAAATAGTCAAGTTAAATTTGTAGTTCGACACAGCACAGGATCAGGCTGCCCCTCAGCTTTATTTTTCCAATCGCCAAATTTTTTCGATCTCTCCTGTTCTCACTGCCTTGCCGCCTTTCGCCGATTTCCGCTTCTCGCTAATCTCAGATCTCTAGCTATCACTGGTTCGGCTGCTCCTCAGCCTTTTTCGATGGAATCACCAAAGAGTTCAGAGATCACAGTACCCTAATATTTCCGATCTAGCTTCCTCGCAATCTATTTCAGGTCTCTCCCTCTTATCGCAGACGTATAATCACTGGTGCAGCCACTCCGCAGCGCCTTTTTCGCTGGTCTCGCAGAAGAACCCGGTCACCTTCCGAACCACCTCTTTAAACCTCCTGAGCATTTTATGAGGTGGCCTCTTAAAGAGGCGTTTAAAGAGGTGGCCTTTTTGGGGGCCTGTTTAACGTCTTCAATAATTTCTGACAGACGAGGATCACGGATTTGCACCCGGAACCCTCTGACTTGGTCTCAACTGCTTGGGTTTTACAGGGGGGATAAAAGTATGTCTCGACTGAGATCATCTATGTCACCGCACCTTGTAAACCATATGGAACGTGTATAAATTGAGATTTGTCACTTCGACACTGTGAACACACTACTTTGCAGTTCTTCCTCACACAAAAAGCCGACACTCCTTTCCATGTTAGTGTATCACGGCTCCATGTGAGAGGGAACGAAAGTATAGCCTGCAGTCAAAACAGGTGTATCCCTTCTGAAGATCAATGTGAAGAAAGTGCCATCTAGTGAATCTATTCGCCTCTGGGTGTAAGAGAAGAAAAGTGGGGAAACATCAAACAGTTCAAAAGTCTGCTTAACATCTGTTTCACCTCAGGGTGTGAGAGAAGAATCTGTAGTTTATTTTGAAAGAAAAAAACCCATCTGGTGATTCTGTTTGCTCCTGGGCGTCGGAAAATGTAAAAAGGGATAGCAAACTGCCGTCTAACGAGGTGACGCTACAATTCCTTTATTTGTTGTCAACTGGGTGAATTGCTGTTGTCATGACGGATAAAGATCCAAAACAGAAAAATGAGCTATCCAGCGCTTCATTATTTTTCTCGAAAAACATAAAATTTTGATCATCAAATAATGTAGCTCCCTCGTCTTACCCCACCAAGTATCTTAGTGTGATTTTGGATAAACAACTCACTTTCAAACAACGCACTACACGCATTAGAAATAAATTTAAAAACTGCTTGTAATCTTAATCTCTAGAAAACTTTCCTTAACCTTAATCTCTAAAAAAAGTTTAATTAAGTAGGTAAAATAAGATGCTAGGGCAGCAAAACCTCATAGTATTTTGGAAAGCTCTCAAAATATTATTTAACAAATTTTAAATGCTCGCTGGTTCAAGAGAGACAAATGATATCAGAACAGTGCACAAAATTCTTACTAATGTGAATGGGCAAATCATTAGAAAAATCTCTAAAACATTATACGACGAGTTTAATAATTGTAGTATCTCTACCATCGAGAGTATTGAAAAATATATCCTAGGCCCGAAATTTGTTAGACCAGAGGTGGGCAATTGTTTTTGCTTGAACGCCACATAATGGGAGGATACCAGACAGCCGAACTTTTTCAAAATGATTGCATTCATTAGTTCACTTTATACCTCAGAAAAGGTATAATATTATATATAACATATAAAAGTTAATAAATATAAGTTAATAAAAATAGTGGCAGCTTTTTGTTCAATGTTCTAATTTCATATCATCTACAGCTGCAATCACATTTAATTTTAGAATCAATTTAATAAGACAAATGTACTCAGTCAAACTGTCTTGACGGGCTACTATTAGCCCACCTCTGAGTTGTGGATCATGCAATATTTTCATTGATCCTAGCTTCTCTTGTTTTTAATTTCCTCTTTAAAAATTTATATCTAAAGCCAGCATTTTGACATAGTCAATATCAGAGCGGATCGTTGAATGGTCGGTTATCCACCGATCTTGGAAACGTATATTTTCATAGCCGTTTCTGACTACCAATCAGAATGCTTGCTCTCAAGCATTCGATTTTCTGTGAGTATTTGTTTACATTAAAAGCATAATTTTGCACCGTGGGCTCTGCTATATATATTTGCTTTATCCTGATAACCTAAACTACGCTTCGCTCACCATCCCAATCACATCTTCTATATAAGCTACTTTTCTTTAAAAAAAATTTTTTACAGGGTTTTTTTTCCCATTAACTTTTAACTCACTCTTATTTACATTTATTCTTAATTTCAAAGCTCTTTGTTTTTTCAAATCTTTTTTACTATTGGAAATAAAATCAAAATACCTCAGTCTAATTATTAGCTTATAGCTCGGCAACGTTACGTTCTCCATCCACAGAGTATTCGGAGCCATTTACAGTAGTTTCCTCAAAACAAGCTATTTGTTTTTTAAACAGCTTTTGGACTAAATTTTAATTTTTTTTCAGCAGACTTCATATTTATTAATTAATGATGATCATTTTATGAATCGACTTTTACATATTAGGTTGGGGAAAAAGAAATCCATTATTTGTGCATGAAATTCAAAACTTTATTTAAACGGATTGTCCAATTTGGGTCAAATACCGTTTGTTGTTGTTGCACCGTTTTGTTGTATAATTTGTTGCCTTTTTAAAAGTAGCTTTAAATTGCTTCTCTGATAGAAATCTTGGTCTTTTTAATGGAGAAAAGCTTTAGTGATCAATTTTCACAGCCTTCCCTTGATCCCTATCGCTTATCACTCAGGAGAAAAAGGTGGTAATCACTTGGTGCCAGATCCGGACTATATGGTGGATGCATTAAAACTTCCCAACCAAGCTCCCAGAGTTTCTGGCGAGTCACTACAGACGTGTGTGGCCTCACATTGTCCTGATGGAACACAGCACCTCTTCTGTTGGCCAATTCTGGCCATTTCTGGTCAAAGGCTAGCTTCGAACGGTCCAGTTGTTGACAGTAGATATCTGAATTTAGAGTTTGGCACTACGGAAGCAACTCATAATAAAGGATTTCTTTCCAGCCCTACCAAATATATAGAACCTTCCTGAATGTTACTCCTGGTTTGGCCACCGTTTGAGCTATTTCACCGCACTTTGACCATGATCGTTTCACCACAATATTGTCGTATGTGACCCATTTCTCATCCCAAGTCACCATCCGTTAAAGAAATGGGTCAATTTAATTTTGTTTGGTGAGGGCTTCGCAGATGGAAGTTCAATCCATCATGTTCATGTTTTTTTGGTGTTAATTGGTGTGGCACCCAAACATCGAGCTTCTTTTTGAATCCAACTTTGCACAAATTGCTTAAAACTGTTTTATGGTTGATTTTTAGCTCCTGGGCAATGTTACGATTACTAACATGCCGGTCAACTTCGATTATTTCTGTGATTTTATCGACATTTTCGATGACGGGCCTGCCTGTGCGAGGGGCAATTTTAACATCAAAAATGCCTGAATGAAATCGACGAAACCAAAATTGCACGTTATTAGCTGTCACAGTATCAGCACCCTAAACAGCATTCACAATTTCAGCCGCATGGCTTGCCTTTATCAAAGAAAAACTGTAAAATGTACCGAATTTTCTCTTTGTTGACTTCCATTTTTAACACCCAGTAACTCACAATTGAATGGACCAAACAAAAAACAGCAAAATAATTTTTTTAGTGTGAAATGTCACCTTCACAAAGAGCATAAATTTGAAATTGTTTGATCAATACTTCTCGAAATATCGACACTACAGCCATCTACCGAAAAAATGGATTCCTTTTTCACCCAACCTAATATAATTCGGATTTACGGTGGAGTGTGTTAATTGCTTAGATCAGGGATGGCGAACCTTTTTGGATCAACATGCCATTTTTTCCAAAGAAATATATAAGGAGGTATAGACGTGCCGTAAAATAATTTTGACTTGTGATTATTGGGGGGAAAAAATTTAAAAAACTGAATACTAACAACCCAAAATTCTTTATTTACTACGAAAAAATACATTTTGCTCTATATGGTAGTAAATGTTTAGTTATACGTACAATTCAAATTATAAAGTAATATCTGTTGTTGCAGATTAAATGATAAATAACTTATATTAGGATTGCAAGATGTTACTTTAAGCACAGAATGCATGCTGAATTGGAGTCATCTGACAAACGGCTTCTAAGCGAGTTTTTAATGTTATTCATCTCTAAAAATAATGACGCGCAAGCATAGGTAGATGAAAATATGGATGAAATATGCCAGCTTTTTCAAACTGTCAAATGTGCTTGGAATCAAACTCCAATTTCCCAAAACGTCGTTTACTTGTATTGCTTGTTAATCTTTCTGCTTCCAATTCCAATTTTTTCCTCGTTTCAATAAATTTTTGTATCTGTATTGAAATGGAATCAGACTGGAAATACAGACGAATATTAGACTGGAAATCAATCAGTTGCATTTCAAATTCTTCAATTTCCAACCAATCAAATTGAAACAAGTTCAGTTTATCAAATAAAGTCACGTCATGGTACATAATAAACTTGAGCGATGACGATAACCTTTTGAACTGAGAAAATATCACTGAAAATTCCTTGATTGAAGAATCACAATTCTTCTTCTTTCTTTATAAGCGTAACAACCTGTTGCAGGTCTTGGCTGCCTCTACAGCTCGCTTCCTCCGATTACAACGATACGCAGCAACTCTCTGCCAGTTTTTAATATTTAGAGTTTTTAAGTCACTTTCAACATCATCTATCCACCTTGTTGGTGGTCTTCCTCTTGTTCGAGATCTCATAGGATTCTTAAAAGTGTAAGCTCTGGTCTGGTTGTTTTCAGGGCTTCTCCAGATGTGGCCGAGCCATCTCAATCTGTTACTTCGGATGACTTGAGTAACTTGAGGTTCTTTGTAAAGCCTATATAGCTTGAAATTATATCTAGTACGCCAACATCTTTCATCTTTAACAGGCCCAAATATAGTTCTCAGTGCTTTTCTTTCGAAAGTTTCCAGAGCTCGTATAGTCTCCAAATTCAGCGTCCAGGTTTCGCTAGCATACAGCAACACAGGCAAAATTAATGTCTTATATAATCTTAACTTTGTTTTTCCGCTGATAAATTTCGATCTTAATTGCTTCTTTAGTCCAAAAAAACATTTGTTAGCCGATTTTATATGGTTGTTTATTTCAGCTTTCAGCTTATTTTGGTCATTAATAATGGTTCCGAGGTATTTGAACTCACTAACCCTTTCAAAAGAATGACCGTTTACACAAAAGAATCAATTACAGAAATAAATTCTTCGTTAACTCTTTTTCTTCGTCTTGTTTCTCATGTACAACTAAATCTTTGATATTTTTTTCAAGCTTGGGAAGTACTTGTAGTTTCTTGTAATAATAATAAATGATCGGTGGCGTGCCCAAAATATTGTGTCGCGTGCCATAGGTTCGCCATCCCTAGCTTAGATGATCTGCTTAGTTGAAATTTTATTAATAAAAGGAAGATTTATGAAGGAGCGACATAGTGCAAAGGCCCAGATGTAAGGAATTTGGTATCTGAAAGCTATGAGTGATGTTGGTAAGCATCTCGGAGTTTTTTCAAATTTGCTTTAATTCTTCTATTTCAATATTGAAGCACGCGCGAGGTTTAGATATACTTTTCTGCTTAAAATAGTTCTTACGCGAAATGCTTGTACAAAAATGCTACTTATATTATCCGAGAGATTCAAATTTTTCAACCAAGATTGATTTTGTTTTGAGAACGTAAGCGAATTTTAGTCAACTTTAAAAAAAAATACTAAGCCGTGTCATTTTTTTGTTGTTGTTGTTAAATTATGACATCCAAAAATCTATCGATAAAAACTACATGAAATTCTCACATTATGTAAATTAATACCAATGCGGAGATGACTTACGGCAGTGTCCCCCAACTACTGGTGAGTGAATGAATATTAACGTCGCACTGTTTAGCTACACAAGGGATTTTGGCAACGGACCTCGTAATTTTGAACCATGGTCAAGTGACGAGGACGATACCAGAGCTGGTACCCACCCTCTCCTAACTACCACACCACACCACAGGAGGATGTTTAAGCTCTCGACAGATTTAACGTGTATTGCACCCCTACATGGCGGGTCTATAGAGGTACCGGCCTCGAATTGCAAAACTACTGGACAATGGATCAGATGGTACCGTGCCACCCAAGGAACATTAAGGTTTTTGCATTTTATTTACTGTGGTGTATTTCTCTCGGATTTGTGCGACTTTTTATGGAAATAACTTTATGTTCAATCTCACTTTTTTTGGTGTAACTTATTCTGAAGGCATATTTAAATACAATTAAATTAAATCGTTAAATCAAATCATTCTAAAATATAAACAATGGACGTCCCCTTCCTCGGCGGGCAGCGGTAAAGTTAAAAAACGTTTATCGGTCTGCGGAGATAAAAAGTTTTCAAAATTTAATATTGCCACAAAGGGGTTAAATTTCCGAAAAAATGGTAACTTAATTTTGGTCGAATGGTTTTACTCAAAATAAAATTTTTCTGTGTTGTAAATAAACAGAAGCGACGATTATCGATAATCGAGTAGTGACTAGCACTATGTACATTGCAACATTTCATAACCCAAACTCGCCCCACACTGTCGATTCAATCTGATCCATAAATTTTTGGGTCTTCCGCTTCATCGTGTCCTGTGATTTGGACATGTTTTTAAAAAATTTAATATTCAAGCTATTACATGTACCCGATGTGTTTTTTTTCAATCCTCTCATCACACACACACACAATAAATGTTTATATATATAAGTACTATAAAACGCCTTTTCTTACAAAAAAAAAGTTACTTGACTTTTTACCATAAAAAGCTACATATCCAAAGTTTTCTTAACATAAAGGTCTGGTTAACTTGAAAGCCGAGTGACTTGTGGAATATCTTTCTCGGGGAATTAAACCCAGTTTGGATCGATAAACACCTCATGAATTTAAAAATCTGTAACTTAACTTTTCTTTTAAAATTTAAAAAATATGCCGTGGTCTAGCAATGTCAAATATTAGCAGTTTTATATACATAAAATTATTTGGTAATGGTCAGTTCAATACTAGAAACTGACACCGCTGGAGGATTGATGCGGACAAGACCTTGCGTTTGTCCGTTGCGCTTCCTGTTTACAGAATGTCCCGGTACGGGACTCTCAAGTTTCAGTTAGGGTAGGAAGGCGGGAAAGTATGGCGCACTCAGTCACAGTTAAGTGTGAGGAGTGTAGGAAACAACTGTACTCTCTCTTTGTTTTTTTAAAAATTGATTTTAAACAGTTATGCAAGACAATTTAAAAACATTTATTTTTATAATTTTAACAAGACATTTCAGCAACATATTTATCTAATAAATTTATCTAAATAATGCTATAATATCATGCAAGGATAGTGCTCAAAGGGAAGTATAGAAGTAGTAAAAAAATTAATATATAAAATATTAGAGTTTTATATGGAAGATACTGTGAATCTTTGATGACACATGCGTTTGCGAAGCTTACTAATTAATCTAAACAGCAATAACTTAAAACTAAAAGAAAAACAATGGTATAAAATAAAACACACTAATCCTATTGACTTTAAGTGGCCGCGGTAGCCGAGTGGTATAGGTATCGGATCGTGGCTTGCCTTGTCACGAGTTCGAGCCCAGTACCACTAAAGACCCGCCGTGTAGGGCAGCGATGCACGTTAAATCTGTCGAGAGCTGAAATGTCCTCCCGTTGGTGTGGTGTGGTAGTTAGGAGAGGGGGGTGCCAGCTCAGGTGTCGTCCACGTCACTTGACCATGGTTCGAAATTACGTGGTCCGTCGCCAAAAGCCCTCGTGTAGGTGAACAGTGCGACGTTAATATTCAATCAATCAATCAATCAACCTATTGACTTTAAATACTTATTTTAAAAACATTTTTTTAAAATCATGATGAAAAATATCCTTATTTTTAATATTCTTAAAATGAGTTTTTTTGTGTGTGGATTCCGATACATATTTTCTGAAAATTTACTCATATATCTCATATATAATGCATGTTACAAAATTTAATCATTTCCAATACAATGAATACTTCTTTTAAAAATATAAACATTTAAAACTTTTAGATATATATTGCACATTTTATCTTCATAAAAAATTAAATATTTAAATCATAAAATTAAACTTTTTAATTTTTTTTATTTTATTTACATTTATTGTATAGAATTGTATTGTATTGTTGGCAAGCACTACAAAGTTTTAAAGTTATATTCCAGGAAAGTTTATGCAAATTGTACCTAAAGTTAAGTACATGACTGAAAAATATGATAGCTATTAATTGCTCACACATAATTATTTTTAGTTACGAATGTGGTTTTTTTTTACATACACAAGCACATAAGTATACAGATATTATGGCTTAAAATAAGGTTATATATTTTTACCTGTTAAAGACGTCCCAATCCCAATATTACTTTTTAGAAGATGTTTGGCACCGTCTTTCATAAAGCAAATCATCAAAGTTTGATTGAATATACTGAGCCGATGCAATCTTTAAAATTGATGATAAATGTTTATCGGTTAATCTTAACCTTTTTGAATTTTTGTTTTTTTGTCATTAAAGAAAATAATTGCTCGCATAAATAAGTACTTCCGAACAAGCCGTAGCAAAAAATAACATCTTAGGAAATCGATCTATTAAAAAATGTGTAAAAATCTGGAATTCCAACTTCTATACATTTTTGCTTCAGCAAAGAATCACATTGGATCTGAATCAATTCCATTTGTAAATTTTCATCAGCAAGTTCAATGCCGATAGAAAGAGGTGAAGTAAAAAGACGAAATTGTAATTCACAGCTTTTGAAATCAGAAAACCTTCGATCGAATTCTATTTTTAACAATTTAATTTGGTGAGCATATTCTGTAAATTTTAATTTAGGGGATTTAATGAATAGATATTGGCAGCTTTCAAAGCGAGACAGATTTTTTTTTCTATTTGTTTTCGCCAAAGAAATAATAAAGTTATCAAATAGTGTTGTAACAAGATTATTTTGGCCTTGAAACTTAAGATTAAGTTGATGAAGGTGACTTGTGATATCAACTGAGGTCAAGTCCTTTAACCATTGTCCATCTTTTAATTCTGCACATTCATATTTTTTTTGTTTCTAAGAAAATTATGATTTCGTCCAGCAGTTTGAAAAATCGTTTTAATACTTCATGCCTCGAAAGCCATCGAACTTCTGTATGATATGGTAGATCGGTAAATTCACTTTCTATGTCTTCCAAAAAAGAAGTGAATTGACGATGATTAAGGCTATGTGCTCGAATATAATTTACAATTTTTAAAACATGTCCGATATTTAAAACTTTGAAGCACAGTACTTGTTAGTGGATAATGTAATGGAAAAATGTTCAAAATTAATGTTTCTGTGTCGTTAGCATGTTTCTTTTTAATCTTGCAACAACTCCTTTGGTAATACCGGTCATGGTAGGGACGCCATCAGTTGCAAGACAAACCAACTTATCCAATGGTAACTTTTACTTTTTTACAACTTCAAAAATATCAGCTACCGTGGTAGTATTATGCATAGGGATGACTTCCAAAAGTTCATTTAATTTTAGCATCGAATCCGCGAATAAAAATGGCCAGCTGAGCGATATTTCGAATATCTGTATTATCATCAATTGCAATCGAGTAGGCTTGAAATGTTGAATGATGCTGCTCTCAAATTCTTGGCTATTTCATCAACTCTACTAACTACAGTATATTTCGACTTTTAACATTTTTTAATTTTTTTTATTTGTGTGCTGGACATAATACTTCGCCGCTTTGATTAAGCATTCACTAATAAAATCACCTTCAGTAAATATGTGTGTGGTTTCGATCTTCTTGCTATTAAATGGGATAACATATAACCAGCTTTTACAGCAGCTGTATTGTCTTCAGAAAATTTAGTGAATACGTTGTTGTTTTTGAAGAGTTGAATTCAAATCCGCCAATTTTTCTTAACGAAATTTTGAAAAGTATTGGTCATAATTTGTTTTATGATTTGTGTCATAGAACCTTTTAAGATTATATTCCTTAGAAACGGAAATAGTTTTTGCAAATCAGTCATAATATTTTACTCTTGTTTTGGACAAACAAATATTGCAGCTCCCATTTTTCTTGAAAAATGCGACGCTCATTTTTAATTGATCTTTTTTTAACTCATACTAGTTGAAGTTTTTTTTATTATTTTAGATTAAATCCACTTCAAACTTTGCTCCTTATCTTGTGACTGCACCTGACAAAGCTCTTAGCTTCTCGCTGTTAAGACGGAGAAAGAGTATTACAAGTCGCACACACGGTAAATTATAATGCTATCTGTTAAGTCATAAAGATGTTAATATACTGTCCTAATACTCTCCAATTCCAGAGTGGGCTTTAATACAGTCCCTCTACCCACAGAAAGTGCGAGGTCACTGACCAAAAGGGGACTGAGGTTATGAAAACGGTTTAGAAGAGGGATAAGAACTTGTAACGTGATGCTAATCTCATGAACTTTTAGTGCAACCGCATTATATTGCGTGAGAAATGTAGTTGAGTCCACTGAGTTCTTCTCTATTTCTTTAAAAATAAGTAACGAGTAAATATGTTATAAATTTTTAAAAAGTTCATCTCAAATCATTTTTAAAATGAAAAACCTTAAAAGTTCGATATTGAAATATGTTTTAAAGTCATGGTGGGCCGCATGCGTGTTTGACACACATGCCTGATCTACATATAACTTAACATTTCCAAACTATGCAGTTTCTGCCAGTTTTCAATGAAAGGATTAATCAGTCGTGGTCCACAAATCAATAAGAGAAGTATAAACATGTATGCAAAATTGATTCTCATTCTCTATGAAGTTTTTATAACCACAAATATCTGACGCTCTCATCCGTCGTTAAAAGTGAAAACTTTTACTTATACATAACTTTATATTATCCAAGTTAAATTATTATTACAAAATAAAAATATTAAAATGTTTAATATGTACTACCTACTAATATTGTGAATATTTTTACAATACCAGGTTCTGCAAAACTCTTAATACTCGTTAGAATAATACATTGCAAAACTAGTTTTCTAATGGAAAATGTACCTTTTATTTCATTCCTGGAAAAAATACCTATAATGGAGACAGATTTGACATATAATCTAAATTTAAGAATGGCTCATATATTTTAGGTTGTGAGTTCATTCAAAATACACAGAATTCTCAGTTATAAAATATTTAAATGCTATTCAGAAGAGTTGCAAAAATAAACTCAAAATATGAAGTATTTCATAACTTGTTTTGTTTTACTTACATCTACAAACACCATGCAACACTTGTGCTGTACAGGAATAATTCAATTTTAAAAAATGAATTGTGAATGCAGATATAAAAGTCCTAGACCAGGGGTGTCCAACCCGAAATTCGTAAGATGCGGCCCACCGACTCTATTTTTAAAATAAATTTAAATATCAGGTTTTTAAAGTTTTTATAATTTTGAAATTTATTTGAGGGGAAATTTATACATATATATATAAATCTACAATGTTATCTGTTCTTGTTTGAAAATAAATTCGCTTTGATAATAGAAATGTCCTTTAGATTAAAGTAGATTTATATTTTATTAAACAGTTACATTTGATTTTACAATAATAAATTACTTTTTTTAATAAATTCCGAAATGCATTATGCATATCCTTTACTGTGGATGGTGCATCATTCATTGTGTGTGTGACTCATTTCTCCTTTTCTGTTTGGAGTGCCCAAAATGCAGTCAAAGATGTTTTATAAAGTTTAAAAAATATATTCAGGTCGGTTAAGGTAAAGGACAATGTATACTTAATCGTTTGCGAACGACAGCACAATCAAATTTCAACAATGAGTAACGAAAGATCAATTCAAAAGGAACACCGTAATTTCCAAGAAAATGGCAACTGTAATATTTTAAACATTGTTTGATCATTACATTATATAAGCATTATTATATTATCTATGTCTGTATACATGAAAAATAATGAAAACAATAATAATTAATTCGGTTTTAAATTTTCACTCCAATAAATGTTTTTTGTTTCAAAATCCGATGTAAAGGTACATATTTTTATGTGCGGCCCGCAAGGTCATTTGGGTTGGACTCCCCTGACCTAGACTGATAGTTTAAATAAAAAAAATGCAAGCACATATCCCAGTTACTAAACATAATGCATAGCTACAAAAAATAATTAATGAATAAATTATGTTTAATTACACTTAAAAATTTATAACAAATACAATTTTTGATTGTTTTTAAATAAGGTACCTATGACATGACCCAATTTAAATATTATTTTAAGATATTCTTCTGAATGTGGAATGGGGTTCCCCAAAATATCTTATAGTTCCGAGGGTTCCACGAGTCAAGAAAGGTTGAAGACCACTGGATTAGTCCAACAATATTCATCGCAAGTATTTTTGACGAGCTTGGTATTTATTAGTATTCCCTATTTATCATGGTTGAGATTGATCATATCCAGTTTTTTTTATAGTAAATGCACACTGCTGACTGGAAAAGCACTTCAAAAAATTATACATCTTTTACGTTATGTTCCTGTTCTCAGTCAAACAAAAAAAACAAAAAAAAAGTAACATAAAAAAAAACTTTTAAGTCAATTCCTACTTAGATCAACCAAGAAAAATTTTATTTTAGTTACTTTTTATTAAAGTTATAATATAAATGTATATACAAGACTGAATCACATTAAGTGGTAATTAATTTGTATTAATTATCATTAAAGTATATTATCATCCAAAACAATCATGTATATAAAATTTCAGTTCAACTGAATGCTTTAAAATGTGAGAAAAAACCTTTTCAAGTTTTGACACAAGTCGCCAAAAATTATACCAATGTGGCTAAATAATTCTTTTAATAATTAGTTTTAATCAATTAATTTTTTAATTATAATTAAAGTATTGTACTGTCATCCAAAATAATTATGTATACAAAACTTCACCTCAATTGAGCACTTTAAAATGTATTTTGTTAACGATTGAAAATTCCAAGATAAATAAATATATAGAGAGTGTGAGCTAGTAGTGTAGGAATTGAAAAATAACATCCATATTTTGCCATATTTTGTTTCTTTACATTAATCCATAGCTAAACTTAAAGTAAAAATGTTACATAAGTTTTCCACTGCATAAAGATCAGAAATTCATAATGAGCATCAAAAAAAATTTCTTTGTAACCAACACAGATTATTCACACAACTTGACTTAGTTTAATAAGCTTTCTTCAGAACATTAAGTATTGAAATTGGGGAAACAAATGCTAATTAACTACTTTTTATATACATGCATTATATTTATAAGAAAATTTTTTTTTTGCTCACTTGAGTAGTCGAAATGGGATCCCCTAATGTACTTGCAAAAGCTGCACATCTCTCTTCCCCCTCCCCAATGTAATAATTTTAATTATCTCTGATATTTACATCACTAACCACCAAAAAAAATTTCATCCCTATACTTCCTCCTGGAACTCCTTACAGCATTAGGCAACACATAATCATCTATATTTTAATGTATTTGACTTTTTAATTTTGAAATTCAGTTTGTAGATGGAACCCCCTTTTTCATTCTTCTGCATCTTCAGATTTTAAAACTGAAAGTTTAATAAGGCACATTACATGCTTCATATTGATTTTATACAGGGAAAATAACTACAGAATTGCATCTCCACTATTTATAAAATTGATGAGAACAATGACTGTTTTTTTTTAACTTTATTCACAAATAAATGATTGTTTACAATCTTCTACCACGACGACCACCCTTCCTCCGTGTTGAATCTGTTGGAATTGGAGTAACATCCTCTGAAAACAGAAAAAAAGATTAGAACAAAATATTTATTTATATTAAATACCATACAAAACCTCAACTAAGTATGACAAAGTCTCTTCAGAGAGTTATTTATAAAGTAAAAAGTTTATTACATATATACTATGTTTATATGGCTAAATTTTAAATTTCTTTTTACTTTAAAAAAAATTTTCAACAAGATTTAGAATACCTGTTATCTTACATATATCCCCCACAGATGTTTTCAAACAAATTGCCATCTCTAATTCTTAATACTTTGATTAGAATTTTGAATATATTTACACGTTTCAATACATTATAAAATATTACAAAATGTAACTCTTGAAATGATCTACTTGTTTCATTGAAGACAATGTTATTTTTAGAAATTTGGATAATATAAAAAAAGCAAAGACAGAAAAAAGATAGTTAAAATACAGGACACACAAGTAAACTATTAATGTTAACATCATTAGTCTTAAGCCGACCTGAAAATCATGTGGTTGCCATGAAACAATAAGT
Source organism: Trichonephila clavipes (assembly GCA_019973935.1). Taxonomy (NCBI): domain Eukaryota; kingdom Metazoa; phylum Arthropoda; class Arachnida; order Araneae; family Nephilidae; genus Trichonephila; species Trichonephila clavipes. The sequence goes on from BMAU01018758.1 coordinate 634,207, forward strand.
TCAAATTACTATAGTATGGTAGTTTTCTCTAACATGGATATACCATACTTTAGCATGAAATGCAAAATCAAGGATACAATTAAAAAATTGCATGCAAGAAATTGATATAGTAAACTTAAGTACACTTTACATTTAAACCACCTGCCACTAAGCAGAATGTAAAACACCACTCTCGTCACCCAACTTCGAAGACTTGTCCGGATATGGGATTGAGGACTGGGATATGGGAGGTTTTTACAGTCCAGAGGCCCAAAAAAGCAACGCCTTTACATTTAAAGGGATCTTCATAATTTTATATATTCTGCCTCTTTTAACATAATTAATTACTTTCAAAAAAACAATTATACATAAAACTTATATGAACTATAAAATTTACACTATAACATTTTTTTTTTTGCATCTCCATTACATAGCATTGTTTACATTAATTACTGAAATTTTATTCCGACAATGAGACAAGCAATAAACAGTGACTTAAAAAACATGTTAAAAAGAGAAACAAGATTAATTTATTTTTGTTTTGACAGTCAACGGCAGAAAAATAATATTTAAAATGACAAATTTCTAATGCTTTACTTAAAAATTCATATGAATGACATTTTAAAACATATGAAATTCAATGTTATAATCTTATAAAATATTAAAATGCATTAAAAAAAGGATATCTATTGCCAAGGAGTCGGTATAAATAAGCATATTACAGTAATAGATTTTTAACATAACTTTCAAAACACTATCTTTGGTAATGTAAAAAATTAATGTATCATTTTACATCAATACAGTAAAATATAAGTTAAAATTTTGAAAATAAGTATTAAAACATGTTATCAATCTTCATAATAAGAATAAACAGATTATAAATACAGGTGTGAGTGAGTGTATGGGTTTATGGTGCACAAAAGCCAAATCTGGCTAAGCTGCACCAAACATTTGTTAAAATTTGAAACTAATTATGATATTAAAAGTAATTGACAATGCCCTCTCAGTAAAAGTTAAAATATCAAAGTATGTATAAGAAACTTATTCTAATGATAAAAGCAAATACATTGTGGTGGGTTGTTACCCCCTTCCATATCAAACAAGATCTTAAAATAACGGATAGATTTAAAACAAAGAAAGGCATAAAGTAAAAGTTAAATTAAGACACGACAGAAATGTAAAATTTTGTATTAAAATTCAATTGAGTATGTTGCAATGTTTTAAAACAGTAAAGGGTAAAAAATTATTTTGGACTGTTTCTAAGACGGGTTGGAGTTAACATGCGCAAGTATTGTTCACATTTCCAAGCCTCCTCTTTCCAATATTTTTGCAACAACCAACAATCATCAAAAGGTAAATTTGTTTTGAATTCTGACTTTCTGTTACAGGTTGGAGTCAACGTGCGAGAGTATTCTTCACATTTCCAAGCTTCAGTCTGCCACCATTCTTCCAAAAAAAATTTTATTTCCCCTAAGGAATTTAGATTCTTTGGCGATTCCACCTCTTCTTCAACATGGTATACAAGTATGTCCCCGTCTGATGTATCCTGTAAAGGTGTGCTTTTTTTAGGTTTGTGAGGCATTAATTGTATGTCTATTTTGGAGGTAATACTTCTTTTAGGACGTCTTTTCTTGTGACTTTTTGAAGTTTGTTTCGCATCTTGGGATGTAGAAGATATGGTATTGGATATAGAGGTAGGTTTCAGTTTCAACAGTAGGACATGTTTCAGCTGGTAAAGGTCTAAACATTGATACTACATTGGATGAAGACAGTGAGTGCTTTATTAGATGAAAATGCAGCAGATGTAGATAAATTATTAGATGTGGTGGGAGCAGTATCCATTAAAGGAATAGATAGTTGAGATTCTGATGACAAAATAACTGTAGCAGAAGATGTGGAAAAGGTTTGCTTGAGTTGTGGTTGATGATTTAATAACTGCAGGAACTTTGGAGGACATTGTTGGCTTTGGAATGGATATCAATGGGGTGGGGGGTTGCAGTAGTTTTAAAAGTGGGCATACTATTTTTGTAATATTTTCATCTGTTTGGGTTGTTGTGGTTACAGTTGGGGGTTTGGCAGCTTGTGCATATGTCTGGGATAACAATGGAACTATTAATTTCCGTTCCTCTACATATGATGAATTTTTATTTGTTTTAATAGTTTGAATTTCTTTTTCTGTTTACCACCTCGGGCATAATTTCGAGTTTGATGAATGGGATTGTGAGCAATTAATACATTTTTGTCTCTAGACTGCAATCCGTGGAAGATCCGTGGAATGCTCAACGGATGCACATCTAGAGCAAGTTGACCACGGCAGGAAGTTTGTGAGTGTCCGAACCTCTGGCACTTAAAAGCAGAGGATTCGGTATATATTGAAGTACTTTGCAATTTAGGCAACCAGCTTTAATGTTGGACGGAAATTTAGGGCTATGGAAAGTTAAGATTAAATGTTTTGTAAGAAAAAGTGATGTCTTTTTTTTATTTAATTCTTCTGACCTGGGTGATACCTTGGTCAGAAAGACCTTCCAAAATTTGTTTCAGAGGCACACAAAAGATCTGGTTCAGAGATGATCCCTCGACAAGAATTAAAACTTCTGTGAGGACTAACTGTTAGCAGAGAATCTATCAAAATTTTAGCCAGTAAAAATTATCTCCTTTGTAATGCAGATATTGTCTCTAAGTAGGTCACCTGATCATAGTTTTTTAATGGATTTAGGTTCTCTACCTATTCCTATTAAAGCTTTGTGAATAATAAACATATTTTCCTGACATTTCATTGTTTGGTAGGGATAAAATTAAAAATTGTGCGTGTTTAGCAATATCGCCAATGCTTAAGTTGGGTAAAACAAGGCCTTTCACAGCAGCATTGAGTGCAAGCAAGTGAAAAACAAGTTCAACAAGGAAGGCAGTGTGCCGGTCATCTGGCAAATACTAGGCAAGGCACTTACATTGAGTACACCCAAAATATAGTGATACAGCATCAGGGTGAGGATTCAACAGGTAAAAACCTGCCACCCCTTATCTGCAGCACTAACCCTACAGTAATGCCTCTTCAGGAATACCGAAGAGAGGTATCACCAGCCAATTGACAGGAGCGGGCTCACTCCAGCCTCCCGTCTACAGCGAAGCGTGGGCCAAAGGTATTCCCAGGACACCATTTTCCTCATTACGGGACGCCGCACACGGCAAACATGCTGGTTGGCTAACCAACTTGTGTTAATTGAACACAAATAAAGCAACATAATCAAAATATTGAAAGAAATCCAAGAAAAAGAAACTAAACTAACGCAATACAAAATGTAAACTATAGTATGTTAGTAATAAAAACTAAGTTCTCATTAGAAAAAACTAATAATTAGAATGAGTAAATTTTAAAATATTTGTCTGTGGTCTGGACGTGAAAAGAAATGGGATGACAAGAGGATCAAAAATAGAAAAGGAACACTAGGGTTCCACGGGTTCATGAAACCAGTTTTCATCAAAGATAGTAAACCCCTTGGGAAAAAGGAAGATTACTAGGGCACCTAGGGATTGTGACACCCATACTGACCTAAAGAAGGTGAGCCCCCCTGAGGGGATAAATACAGGACAGAATAATTCAAAATACATAATTTTAAAGAATCATAATAGGAAATTAGACAATCTTCTTGAACAATATCAAGGGCATTGGTCTTCAAACAGTATTCCACTAAATCCTGGGGTTTTTCTACAAGTCCCAAAAATCTTTGGAAGAACCAGAGAGAAATTTGCTACACATCTTTGAAATCTTTAGGCAAATATTAGTGCCAAAAATTTTGCAAAAGCCACCATTTAGATGTCATGTAAGGTATCAAACTAATCGCCATACTGCCCCTTTAAGTATAGCATAAATTTACATTATTTCCCAACAACCAAAGTGCAGGTCACAAGACACAATGATTAGATTTTTTCTTAATATTATGGTGATAGACTGGGTTAAGTAGAAGTAAAAAGGGCATTCATGTTAAAGTTTCCAGTGAAATATTAGTGCATTTGCCACATCCAAAAAAAGTGACAATATCAGTGCATTTGCCACATACAAAAAAAGTGACAACACATTGTATCAAACAATTTAAGAGTAAGGGAAACCCTTACAATTTCATAAAGTAAACTGCAAAATTAAAGTATAACTCATGATGGCAAAAAACTACAGATTGAAATGCAACACTTAATGCATTTGTTATGTATGTAATAAAAACAAGTAATAAAAATAATGCATACAGTTCCAGACAGTGGTATGGAATAGGAGCTTGATGAATGATATATAATTCCAAGTCCTTAAAACGTTAAACCTTTTAACCGGTTTGCCTGTTAAATGTACAGACTACCTAAAGTTTGCCACAACTGGTTTGCCTAAATGCTATATGGGAACTGGTATTTTCTTTCCATTTTTGGTTCACCTTTTAATTTTTGTAGATGTTTCAGGATTAGCATTTTTAATAGATGCCAGGTAACACTTTGCTTTTTGCTATAGTATTTCTTAAAAAATTACATTAAATATCCCCTTTCAATAAATTTATAGTCACATTATTTCCTCATTGGTGTTATTTATTCATTGTTTTGAGTCAATCATCAAAGAAATAAACTGAAATTGTTCATCACAGACCTTCTAAAAAAATACTGGACCATATGACTATACCCAGGTGGACACATCTAACACATTTCTTTTTAAATAAATCTTTTGGGGGGATTTCGATAAAAATGCTCTGGATTTGAAAAATCAACTATGGATTTTAAAAATCAATCATATTAAGAGTAGTGAACAAGTATATCCCTAACATTATAGAATCTCTGCAGTTTTCACAAAAATGATGTAGTTTATACAGAAAAGAGTTACTGCATTAAGCTTCAGAAGTTTCTTATATAGATCAATTTCCTTGAGACATTTATTAATAAAAATAAACTTGGAAAAACATGATTAAATGTTTCGGATGTTAAATTAAGGTTCATAATAGTAAAAAACTTTTTTAAAAAATCTTAAATATGAAATCCTTTACCTATTCTTCCAATTTTTATCCCACTACGTGCCAACGAACGCAATGCAGCCTGTGCACCAGGTCCTGGAGTTTTAGTTCTGTAAAATAAAATGGATTACTATACATTAATATGCACTTATACACATTGGAACTACATACTTATATTGGAACTACATAAAAATTACAATTTATAATTATAATATTCTTAGTTTCCATTTAAAAAACTAGAATCAGCACTAAAAATTCAATAAAATGTGTTTTGAAAAAACAATACAATTAAGATGTATAGGAAGACATAATTATTTGTAATCCAATTGTTTTCAGAACTTATCAAATTTATAAATTGCAAAAATGGAGAATTTTTGATCACATAACAGCTTCCAATTTTTTAATGTCTTATCCCACACAGCTATAATCAATAAAATTTGATAAAAAGTTATCCCAATGCACAAGACAAGTTATGTAATAAAAGAAATTGAAGGAAATGTGACAGCTTTAAATTTTTACATATTTTCTTTATATTATTCATAATGAATAAATCCAAAATACAATGTAAATCTTAATGGCAAGCAGGATCACTCATTCAACAAAATAGCAACAATTTATATAATATCAAAGATAAAAGTTCAAAGCAAGAATATAAAAAGAAAACTTCTACACTGGTGTGCAAAACTTAAGCAACAATGTAAAAATTTAGCAGATAGCCATGAAATTGCAAAAAAGGAGGTCTGGAGATCAGTACAGTGAACAAGTCAGTAGAAACGTCATGTGTATGCAAATATCAGGAACCAAACGTCAGAAGCGACGTGAGCATACGCAAAACGCGTGATGTCGGAGCGCGCTGCTTAAAAGTAGAATAAAATGAAGGACGGAGACGCAATTCAACATATTCGTTGCAAGTGCCAGTGAATCAGTTTGTGAAATATGGCTAGAAGAAATCACCTGGACAACTTCACACGTGGAAGAATGATCGGAAAGCAGGAGGGGCGTACCGTCACCAGTATAGCTGCAAAGTTCGGAATCAACAAAAAGTGTAGTTTGAAAAGCCTTCCAAACCACAGGTACAGCTGTTAGAAAGGTTGGTGGTGGCCGCCTGAGGACAACTGCAGGGGATGACCGATATATCATCCTGCAGGCGAAAAGAGGCCGACGGCAGTCAGCAAGCGTCATTGCTCAGCAACTCTCTACAGCAATGGGGCGACAAGTGTCGCGGTTTACTGTGGCTAGACGCCTTCACAAATGGGGCCTATTCGCCTACCGTCCTGAACGCTGCCTACCGTTTACAGTGGTGCAGATAGGTCAAAAACTGGACAACTGATCAATGGAGTCGTGTTCTCTTTACGGATGAGAGTCTGTTCAGTACCAGAAGCTATTCTCATGTTTTGAATAGGAGAGAGACCGGGACACGGTTTTATACCAATAACACCAAGGAAAGACACCATTACGGTGGTCCTGGAGTTCTTGTCTGGGGAGGCATTATGTTGAACAAGCGAACTGAGTTCCACATTTTCGATAGAGGGTCTGTAACCGGGGATGGCTATTGTGAGGAGGTACTTCTTCCCCATGTGCGTCTGTTCCGAGGTGCCATTGGCCCAGACTTCATTTTTATGGATGACAATGCACTGCCACATCGCACTCTTGCTGTTGAGCTGTTGGAAAGTGAAGATATCACTCGAATGGAATGGCCAGCGTATTCCCTAGATTTAAATCGCATCGAACATGTGTGGGATGCTTTGGGGAGACGTATTGCAGCACGCTTACATCATTCGTAGAACACCCAACAACTAAAACAGATGCTGATTGAAGAATGGGCACTCCTACCGCAAGAAATGTTGCACCAGCTGGTTCTGAGTATGTGGAGATGGTGCGAAGCAACCATTGCAGTGAGGGGAGGGCATATACCATATTAAGGAACATCTATCCTGTTGGATAGACCATCATGAGTCACGATACTATGCGTTCAATAAAGCTTGTTTTTGTTTGATTCCATATCGTATGCATTGTATTCCTTTTTCAGCGCCAATGCTTTCGTCATCCTTTACATACATAATACTCTCCCTCATTTCTGAATTTCATGTCTCTCAGATGACTTTTCGTGAAGTTATGGCAATAAACCCACTGTTGCTTAAGTTTTGCACACCAGTGTATATATTTTAATTTGTTCCAAGATTTCTAAGCTTCAATATCTGAATAAACAAAATTTATTCTTGTACAAGATTCCCACTATATAATTTCACTTGGACTAAATAATGTAATAAATATAATATATTGATCCTAATAAAATTTTCTTATTATTTTTTTGTTCTGAAAATAAAGTATAAAAATTAATGGTAACTAATTAGTTTAGACAAAAAAGCAGAGTAAAACATTATTAAAACATACATTCCGAGATATTTCCCAACAGGAGGTCAGTGATAAAACATAATGTTCCAGATGCTACATAAAAGTTTACCATACTTAACATTGCAATTTTTTACTCAAAAAATTTTCCTGAGTCAGTTTTTTATTCAAGAACCTGTATTGGCTTTATAACTGAGACATAAAAAAATACTTTCAACAGTACAAAATTGCCTCTTATTTCATTAGATTAGATTCAGAAATTTATTAAAGCCACATTTTAAAGCCCTAAAAGGGCTATTGCAGAGGAACCGCAGAGGAACCTTGAAATTTTTAAACCAGTCCACTAATGAGGACTATGAGCAAGCACCTCACTGTTTAAGACTTCTATGATGATTTTAAGCTTCAACATATTTAACATGCATCAACTACTTTACAAAGTTAATCTTTAGTGGTACCAGAACTAAAATCTACAACTTCACCAAAACAACACCACTCATAAGTTTGCGACCACAATCCCTCAATTACAATAGCCCCTTAGGTATACAACTATAATTCTCCAGCAGTAATAAAACTGAATGTGTCATTAATAAACAGATTACATTTTGTGTCCATTTTCATGTTTGGCAATGCTTGTTGACCACAGAAGCTCATTTTCAAAATTAACCATAATATTCAAAAATCTAAAATATCTCTTCACTTACCCATTGACTACTAATATTTATTAGCAGTATTGCGCTAATTTGTAAATGTAAAAAAGACAAAACTTAGTAGGATAGAATGAATATATATAGTTAGTACTAACTTTCAATGTTTATCTAATATTAAGAACAATGATAGTCTAATAATTAAAAACTGAATTACCTTGTTCCTCCAGTTGCTCTGAGTTTAATATGTAAAGCATTTATCCCAAGAAGTTTACATTTATCAGAAACATCTTGAGCTGCTAACATAGCAGCATACGGAGATGCTTCATCTCTGTCAGCTTTTACTTTCATTCCTCCAGTAACCTTAGCAATAGTTTCCCTACAAAATACAAGAAAAATTATATATTTTCTTTTCTTTTAACACTAATTTTATATTTACTGGCATAATGCATCAAATTAAGATAAATATATAAGTTACAAAATTATACAATAGAAGAACTCTGTAATTTTGAGTTTTACCATTAGATATCAATCGAAAAACTTGACACAGTTCTTAAATGATTTAAATGTAAATATTTGTAGATGAATGAACAAATCACTTTCACACTACAAACAAATATTATATCAATGCATAATTCTTCAATTAAAATTTACAGAGTTTGAAGAGATGGGAAAAAATTTTTTCCTCTAAATATTGTTTATTTAATCATGAAAAAATAAATAACATCCAACACATTAAATACCGATAAAACGTTAGTCATGAAATCTTTCAATTAAAATTTTACTATAACAATAAGCACTAACCTTTGAAGTAAAATCAAAAATATCCCTTTTAATTCAAATTGTTTTATTATGATATATAACTATATTTTTAACAGTTACACGACATTAATGAATAGGCCGCCTCTTGTGCCAAGTGTTTTCTCGCCAAATCGATAAATGCTCCAAATCTGCTAACCCTTCTGAATTTGTTTTCCAGTGAAGGAGCAGTAGTTTTTTGGCCAAATTTTGCATATGAGCAGTATATTTCTTTAATTGTAACAATTTTAATGATATTGCGGTAAGTAAGCGCATGCGTTATTCGTTTTTTTTTTAATAAATTTTAAAGCATGGGCAGAAAGCTTTTATTACTTTAAAAATTAATGATAATTACTAATGCACTAGCGCAGCTTTTTTTTAAATGACTTTAGAAACCTTTCTCAATGGCTTTAGTTTCGCTTGCTCCAGAAATTCTGTTTGATTAATGTTTCTTTCGATTCGTTTTATCATTATGGAATCATTTTCATAGGTAATTTTAACTCTTTTTCTCTGCATAACTTTACAGATTGCCACAATGTTATTACAGAGAATTTGAAGGAATGCATGAAGAATTACGATTAATATTGTGGAAGGCTTTTTGCAATGTTGCCTGTGCTTGGAAAGAAAACTGTTTTAGAATGGTGCATGAAAGAAGGTTTGATTGGATCATTGTATGTATGTCCGAAATGTGGAAAAAGTATGGAATTGAGAAAGAAGGGGTAAGAAAGTGAATGATGGTTTTTGAATGGTACTGCAGAATTCAGTCCAGTGTGAAAGAGGATACCCATCATGTGTTTAGGAGTGTAAAGAAAGGGTTTTGGTTTGAATTGAGTAATATGGATTTGTGCACCCTTTTGTTAATGATGGAAAAATAAAAATGTTTTGGAAGGTGCTCTCAGAATATGCATACGCACACTGGTATTATTTCAGTAGGGAACTCGTCATCATAAACGTCGGAAAAAGCATTATTTTTTAAAGGTAAGTGAAATTATTTCCATTTTTAAATTTCTAAATTTTGCAGCGATTTTCAGTTTCAAAACTTTAAATGCTATTTTTAATGATTTTCTTTCTGCCATCTTGAATTTTACGCTCCAGTGTTGCATGTTGGGGTAGGGTTGCTACTCCAAAACAACATGCAAAAACGCGTCAAATTGGCGATTTTTCAAAATTTGGCAGAAAGGCGGCCGATTCGGCAATTTCACCATAAATTGATATCATTCTTAAGAGTAATAATCTAAACCTGTGAATAATAAATTTAAATTAATACATGTGAAGAGTTTGGTACTTGTGTATTATCGCAACAATTTTGCCAAGTTCGCAACCTTAATTTTGCATGTCATATGTGCTGAATTGGCAATCATGTGGTTCGTTTCATATAATGTCACCAATAGGTTGTGACAATACATAAATACCAATATTTTTTATAAATATCTTTAAAAAATAACAGTAAGCATACATTACATTACTTCATTAAGTTAAAAATCTCTGGGAGAAAAAGTCAAAAATATTACCTTCCTGATAAATCAGTAACATGTACAAAAGTATCATTGAAGCTGGCATAAATGTGTGCAACTCCAAATACGTTTTCTCCTTCCAAAGCTTGAGGTCCCAAAGAAACTACGGGCTGCTCTTCCTTCACCTTTCCTTTACGTGGGGCCATCTTTTTTTTTTAAAAACCTTTTACTGAAGACAAAATCAAAAATCAATACTTAGTAGTCTTTTTCTTAGTAAAGTTTAACAATTTTAAAATTGCATTAATTGTTCCCCTTATCTCATAAGATTAACCACATGTTATGGAAGAAAATTAACTCAAAATACTATTATAATGGTAAATTTAATTTTTAACAACATATGCCTATTTAATTGAAATTGAAAATAAATATAAAAATCAATTCTAGCATTTTTGCTGTTCATTACTCAAATATTTAAAGAATTCTCAAAAAAAAAAAAAAAAGCTAGACTGATAATGATTACCAGCATCAACAAATCTCCTTTTTAATAAAAATAAGAAAATTTTTAACAATTCTGGTAAAACTTAGCACAGTCTCTGGTGTATTTGGCAACTAAGTTTTTTCTGAAATGACACTAAGGAAAAAACTGCGTTTTTCAAAATAGTAGACCAAAACAGGAGGGGGGATGTGATTTTCAAAGTGGCATCTGACTAAAAACATAAAAAAAACTTGCTTCCTAAAATGGACAATACAGGAAATATCAAACCAAACATAAGCAAATTCAGTACTTGCATATTATGGTAACAATTGCCAACTCTATTGATAATTCACCAAGTTGGCAACATGTTCTTTGTGTCTTATTCGCTGAATTAGCAACCATGTGTGTGCTTCATTTCATATAATTTCACCAAAAGGTTGCATTCCAGATATTGAACATCATAAACTTCTACAAAAAAATTTAGCTTCTAAAATGCAACAGTGGGGGGAAAAAATCCGATACACAAGCTTTATGTTGACGATATATAAAAATCTACATTTTTCCAAAATGTATATTTTCTTTCAATATTGAAGATATCTGTACTGAAATATCATTATGATTGAATCAATCAATGCATCACCATTTCTAATGTTTTTCCATAAATTCATTAAAAAATAGAAGACCTTCATGCTCTTCACCTCAGCTTTTCTAGAAAATCTCTTTTTGGACCATTTGATTAAAAATGACCACTATACGAATCCTTTGAAAAACTAAAAAACTGGTTAAGGTAAGGTTACTATTTTCCTTTTATCTTTCAAAAAGGTTGTGCTAGGATCTAATCGTGCATGGTTTCCACCAATAGCTGCACATCACGGAATTTGCCAACATCTATACGATGAAACTGATCCAAGGTGCAAAATACCAACGAGTGTTATATTGGTATTTGTGTGTTACTGCAACACACAATCACGACTCTTTAATAACTTGACAAGTTGTCAACCCCAATTTCATGTGTTGTACACACTGAATTGGCAACCATCTACTTTGTTTAATATAATGCCGCCCAGAAGTTGCAATATGTAGGTACCTTAAATTTAATTTTCCAACTTGGAATATTTTGGGACCAATGAGCAAAATATATAAAATTAAAACTAAAAAATTCTAATTTAATACTTTGGCACAATTTCTTCAATACATTTAATAACTTAAATATCCTGCAAATGAATTCAGTAGTGCTTATGAAAAGGAAAAATATCAACTTTAAAAGAACAGGCGACATTCAAATATATTAAGTTTTAAGGACCCCTTACCACCTTCTGAGACATAGACAATTACAGATTTAAATGAAAACCATGAAAAGAAATATTTCTGTTTTTCAAAAGAAAAGGTTCCTTTCAATATTAGTTATTTTGTGACATACTTAGTCTCAGCTGAGTCAATATTTTGATTTAAATGCGGCACCACCATTAGTAAACTAAAATAAGAATACGTTCTTGAACTTTGAACAATAGATCGTTTATTAGATGCACGTCCATTTAAAAAAAATCAAAAAATTTCTAAAAATTCAGCAGAATGAAAATTTTTTAAGCAGCTAGATAAATATTTTTATAAAAAAATGACCACCCCAACCAAAAAAACATTTACATACAGTGGACCACAAAAGTGATACGCTTGTAATTTCTTTTAAAATTTAATGTTTTCAACTAATAAAAATTAATATATATATTGTAGTAATTTTTTTATGATATCTGCACCTTATTCTTAATGGAATGACAATTAATTTTCTCAAAATAGTATAACTATTTCTTTAAAAAAATTAACTATCAAAAAGCTACTTAAAAAAAGTCTTCATATACTTAACAAAAATCTCAACTTAGCTTTAAATATTGTATTTCTTCCTTAATTTAGTACTTAGTAGGATATCTTCCATAACAACTTTGAAGCGTCCCTCTGGCTGCTCATCCCGCGATTTCCACAGGCAACTCAAATGTAGCAAAATCTGCTCATCCTGCGATTTCCGCGGGCATGTGCTTTTCTTCCTTTATCGAGGAGCGCATCCCATTTTTTCCCCGTTTAACCATTGAAATAAATTAGGTACAGTATTTGAAGTTTAATTTAACTTTTGGCCAACAGATGTCGATAGTTGTCCACTAAATGCGGCATTTGAAGGCCCGTGGTATTCCCGCTCAAACTTGACTTTTTATCGCTTTTTTCTAACCAGAGATGGCTGCTAGAAAACGTTCGGCGATTGACAGCGTGTATATTCCAGATGACTTATCGGATTCTGAAAGCGATTTCAGTTTTGATAGTGATAGCGATGTAAATTTTTCGGAATGCTCCTCTTCTAGCGATGAATCTGATCATGATTCAATAAACTTGCAAAGTGTTAGGCAGTGGTGCAAAATTGACATGAAAAATATTCCTCCTCCTCCAGTTCTTTTTCGTTGAAATCTGGGAATAACTGTAAATATAGCTAACAATGCAAGTATATTGAATTATTTTGAACTTTTTTTTGATGATCAAATATTATGAATGATAGTCCAAGAAACCAACAGATACGCTGAACAATACATCCATAAAACAGTTTGTAAAGAGGGATCCCGCTGAAAAAATGGACGGAAACAAATGTTGAAGAACTAAGACTATTTTTTGCAGTTTTGTTACTGCAAGGAGTCACAAAGAAGCCAGAACAGGAACATTATTGGTCTAAGCATCAAACATTATCCACATCAATTTTTGCAAAAGTAATTAGAAGAAATAGGTTTTTATTGCTCAAGAAGTTTTTTCATTTTACTAATAATGAGGAATTTGATAGACCGACACCCATGGCCGAAATTGAATAAAATTTATGAACTAATGGAACATCTTCAACGCAAATTTCGAAAAGTCTATATACCTGGGAAAAATCTTAGTTTAGATGAAAGTTTGATGAAGTTCAAAGGCAGGCTCAAGTGGAAAATGTATATTGCAAAAAAAAGAGCAAGATTTGGCGAAGTTTTTCGTTCTTTGTGAAGCAGAAAGTGGGTACATTTCGGATTTCCTCATATATACAGGTGAAGGAACAGTGTATAATTCGAAATACAGCCAATATCCAGTTTCCACCAAATTTGTTTCACACTTGATGGATCGATTCTTGGGAAAAGGTTATTGTGTCACTATTGATAATTTTTATATGTCCCCACAGCTTGCAGACATCTTAGTTACAGAAAAGACGGACATTTATGGGACAGTGAATAAAACCAGAAACGACAACATCCCTGTCAATTTTTCAAAAGAGAAAGTCCGCAAGGGGGAAATTGTTGCTTATCAAAGAGGTAAAGTCATGGCCCTGAAGTGGCAGAACAAGAAGAGTGTCTGCCTTATGAGTACTATTCACGATGCAAGCTCTTATTTGGTGACATGCAAATCTAAAAAGACTTATGAAACCAGTTGTCGTTTGTGACTATAATAATACAATGGGTGGCGTCGACTTATGCGACCAAGAAATGTCCTACTACCCTACGCTCCGAAAACAACAAGGAAAGTATTGATATCAAAATTTTCATGCAGTTTTTAGATCAATCGTTGTGGAATGCCTATGTACTTTACAAAAAGCAAAACCCAACACATAATACAAAGCTTTTGGAATTTCGATTGCGAATGGTTAAAGAAAGTATCCAAAAGTATTCTGATAGAGATAACTGCAGTGGTCCAGGAAGACAGAGTTCTACTCTGAACCCTTTGCGATTGACAGCTCGTCATTTTGCAAGCCACATACCACCTAACCCCATAAAAAGAGAGCCTCAAAGACAATGTGCTGTTTGCTGTTCAAGAAAAGATGCAAATGGGAAAAAAAATCGCGAAGAAACACGAATCTGGTGCTAAGACTGTGAAGTTGGACTTTGCCTTGAACCCTGTTTCGAACTCTATCATACTAAACTGAATTTCTAAGGTATCTTTTTTATCTGTGCTTTATATTTTCTGGAATTTTATACATTTTACGGTAAAATCCTAGGAGGACCCACTGGTGTTTTTGGCACCAAAAAGCACGAAATTGAAGGTTTTCAAAAAGGCGTCAATGACGAAAAACTCTTGGGAAGCGTATGTGTCTGCGGGGGGAGAAGAGGGGTTGAAATGGGTGTTTCGCAAAGATGAAATCGAATAAATACATGAAATTAATCATTATAAAAAGATAAAAACAGAGAAAGCAATGAAATTCATTTTAAAAAAGCATTCTAAAACCAGTGTGTAGAACATGATTTACATTTTTAAAAAAGGACGTAGGGGCGTTTCGCAAAGATAAAATCGAAGAAATACATGAAATCAATCATTTTAAAAAATTTTAAAAGGCACTTACCTTACGCTTGCATTTCGTCATGTTCCGTTGGTGGATACACCCTTGCAATGGATGCAAGGAATTCATGAAAATTGTCATCCACCAACTTGTGACCGTTAGATCGTCATTCACCACGAACGCATTCATGCTCTTGCCGAACCAATATCTCGTTAAACGCAAGATAATAGTTATAGCAAGTTTTCTTTCGCTAAACCAAGTGACCTTTCTCACAATCCGAACAACGTCGTGGGGATTATCTTTCGACTGGCTGCGGCAACGCCATTCGTAGCCGTCAACCGTTCCCTTTTGCAAATGCATTTCTTTTGGTAAAATCCTAGGAGGACCCACTGCTGTTTTTTGGCGCCAAAATTTTTTCGCCAAAAAGCGCCAAATCGAAGGTTTTCAAAATGACGTCAATGACGAAAAATTCTTGGAAAGCGCATGCGTCAGCGAGGGGGATGAAATGGGCGTTTCGCAAGGATGAAATCAAATAAATACATTAAATTAATCATCATATAAAGAAAAAAACGGAGAATGCAATGAAATTCATTCTAAAAAAGCATTCTAAAACCAGTGTTTATAGCATGATTTACATTTATAAAAAATGACGAAAGGGGCGTTTCGCAAAGATAAAATCGAAGAAATACATGAAATCAATCATTTTAAAAAATGTTAAAAAGCACTTACCTTACGCTTGCTTTTTCGCCGTGATCTGTTGGTGGATACACTCTTGCGATGGACGCAAGGAATTTGTGAAAATTCTCATCCACCAACTCGTGACCGTTAGATCTTCGCCACATATACTCTGCGAGATAAGAGTCAAACTGGCCCTTGACATGTGATTTATGTAGGCCCTTTTTAATCGCAGACCAGGTGCCTTCAATGGAGTTGGTATGCGCACCGGTCTCGGGATCCACAAAAGTCAGACTGTGGTTGACTTTTAAATGAACATACCCCTCGTCTGAGAGGCAGTCATAAGCCTTCCAACAGTCCGAAATAATAGTGGTTCCCGGAAGGATCCATTCATGAATTACCTTAAGTAATTCCTCTTTCGTTCTAGACTCAACCACACGGAAGAAACATTTATTGCTTTCTCTCTGCACTCCCCCAAACACCCATTTACCATTCACTCTTCTACCTTTTCCATATTTCATTTTTCCAAACAAACTTTCATCAATTTCAACAATTTCACCTACACCACCCAGTTTCTCACTCTCTTTCACACATGCAAGCATACAAACCTCACGACAAAACATATACCAGTCCACGACGGTATTCTTATTAACTTTCAAGTCATTCACCACGAACGCATTCATGCTCTTGCCAAACCAATATCTCGTCAAACGCAAGATTATAGTTATGGCAAGTTTGCTTTCGCTAAACCACGTGCCCTTTCTCACACTCCGAACAACGTCGTGGCGATTATCTTTCGACTGGTTGCGGCAACGCCATTCGTAGCCGTCAACCGTTCCCTTTCGTTCTAGCAAACGCATATTTTTCTTACACTTAGGACATTCATAATGAGAAGCAATTAAATTTCGCTTTCATACACCATTCTAACGTCTCTTTCTTTCCCTTTGTGCCCAGAAGCACAAAGAAACCTGTCGTAGCCTCACTTTCAACTAACTTCCTTTCACACGCCATTCTTAACAACAACCAGTGGAGAGCAAACTATCTCAAACAAAGTCAAATGTCAAAATGACGTTTTTTTCGGAAAAGGCGAAAAGCGTTGTACTTTTTTAGGGTTGCCATTTTTTTTGGTGATGTCAAAATCCAAACTTTTGGATGAAATGGAAAGGTTACCATATTGTAACCTTTATCGCTCAAAATTTGGCGATAAAAAATTTGGCGACCAAAAGTGGGTCCTCCTAGGATTCAACCTTTCTTTTTTACACCTTGGACATTCATAACGAGAAGCAATTAAATTAGCTTTCATACACCATTCTAACGTCTCTTTCTTCCCCTTTGTGCCCAGGAGCACAAAGAAACCTGTCATAGACTCACTTTCAAGTAATTTCCTTTCACAAGCCATTCTTAACAAAAACCGGTGGAACCTTCTCAAGCGAAGTCAAATGTCAAAAAGACGTTTTTTCGGAAAAGGCGAAAAACGTTGCATTTTTTAGGGTTGCCATTTTTTTCGGTGATTTGAAAATCCAAATTTTTGGATGAAATGGAAGGGTTACCATATTGTAACCTTTATTATTAAGTTAAATTAACCTAAAATTAAAATGTCACACACTTAAATGACTCTTAGAGAACCACGTACCTTTTCTTATACTCTTGCATACATCATGCGGATTCTCTCCTTTCGTACGGCATCTCCATTCATACCCATCAATCATTCCCTTCCTTTCTCTCATAACCATGTTTTTTCCACATTTAGGACATTCCTACCTGTGAGAAATTAAATTTTCACGCATACACCATTCAAGCAAATTCCTTTGTCCCCTTTCTTCCAAAACAGCAAAAAAAGAAATAGTTGTTCCATTCGGCTACTCATTCTGAAAAACCGGTACTCACACGAATTCTAAAAAGATCGTTCAAACCAGATCGTTCAACCGTGAAAAAGAAGGAAATGGTTAAATTTTTCTGTATATATATTGTTTTTAGGGTTGCCATAATTAAAATTTTGAACCTATTGGTCAACGGAATTTTAATGAAAAGGGTTAGATAGCTTGGCGAACTTATCGCCCTGCTTGGCGACAAAAAAAAGTTATATAAACCGGGGGTGGGTTAAAATAGGAGCCAACCATTTTTTGTAATTTCTGCATCAATTTTCCGCCATTCTTCAGTGATTACTGTTTTTACGTCACATTATGCGTTTATACATCGAGTTTTCTTTTTTGCATCAAAATCTCACCAAATATGTTCTACTGGGCTAAATAAAGTGATCAAGGAGGTATTTTCATAATTTGGACAGTTATAGAGACATCAGTGGCGGACATTGAGAGAGCAGTGCACTTGACTTATCCTGTTACAAAAATTTAGTTTCCAATATCCAGATTTCAGGCTGATAATTTAAAACTTCTCTTTAAAATAATTAAAAAGAGCTCATGATTCATAATACTATAAAAAAATACCAAATTACCTAATTCTGAGGCCAATTTACACCCCCACACCAGAACAACTTCCCTTAAATGTTTCATGTGGGATTAAACTCCTTATTTTTTTTATTTACAAGCTATTATAGGCTCATCGGAAACAAAATTGTCTGCCATTCCAATCAATTTGCTGTCAATTTTGAATTTTCTGAAACATAATTCCAAGAATCTAGTAGGATCAATAAAACATGGAAGTAGAAGTGTTCTTGCCTGGGGGTGTAAATTGGCCGCAGAATTAGATATTTTTTGTTGATATTGTGAATCATGAGCTCTATTTAAATATTTTAAAGAGAAATTTTAAATTATCCGCCCGAAATTTGGATATTGGAAACGACTTCATTTTTTAACATAAGCCAAGTGCACTGCTCTCAATGTACACCACTGGTGTCTATAAATGTCTCCAAATTATGAAAATACCACCTCAATCACTTTATTTAGCCCAGTAGAACATATTTGGTGAGATTTTGATGCAAAAAAAAAAAGAAAACACGACTTATAAACGCATGTGACGTAACACGTGTAAAAAAAACACTTGACAAATAAACACAAAATGTAAAGTAAAAACAATAATCACAGAAGAATGGCGGAATATCGATGCAGAAATAACAAAAAACTGATTAAATCGATACCAAGACGCTTAAAAGTTGTTGTGGACACTAAAAGATATTCTACTTAGTACTAAATTAAGAAAGAAGTACAATATTTAAAGCTAAATAAGTGTACGAAGACTTGAGTGGCGTAATTTTTATTAACTTTTTGATAATTAATTTTTTAAAGAAATAGCTATACTATTTATAAAAAATCAATTACGTCATTCTATTAAGAACAAGTTGCAGATATCATAAAAAAAAATAACAATAACATTATATTAATTTTTATTAGTCGAAAACATTAAATTTTATTAGAAATTGCAAGTGTACGAACACTTTTGTGGCCCACTGTACTAAAATTCTAAATAAATGTAATAAGTTTAAAATATTCTAAGCATTAATAAAAAAAACTCTTAGACATTCTAATGGTTCTAATACAAAACCTAACACAAATAGTCAAACAATGTAATGCTGATACGCAAAAATTCGCACTTCCTTCACACAATCTACAAACTAGATTCAACTTCATGAATATATGAAATAAATTTATTCCTTACAATTCAATTTTCTTACACATTTAAAATGGATGCATCGCTTATCGTATACTAATGCAGGCTTATTGTCTTAGAATATTAAGCATGAGAATAAGATACAGAATAAAATAACATACATGATTTAAGAATAAACATTAATATAAATTTCAAGAAATTAAGCATAAAAATATCATTTACCTTACGATTAATATAGATTGCTTAACCAAAGCAAGGCAGCACACCACACGAAACAAATTCACTACAAGGAAGGTAAAATTGTTGAGTTGTTTATGGGCTGATAAAATGTAAAAAAAAAATTTTATACTCTCGAGGATTCGGATAACCTCAAAATTCTCAGTACACCCTCAAGGTACTTTTCAATGGAAGCAATAGTAATTTTTTGCTGATTCTTTCACGTACATTTCATGTAAATTGCAATGCGATTTTTTCTAGTTTTCACATATGCGGTAGATGTATGGTTTGATGTACCTACTGGAAGCATTGAAATGTAAAATATGAAGACTATTTCCAGGTAAATAATTTAACACTAGAACGTACGGGATTTTTATTACACTTAAACGTCCACCGGTGTTTATACTGAAACCACGGTATACTATATGTAAAACAACTGTAATAACTAAATAATTTCAGAACTAATGTTCAGTAAGGTTTAGTTTTAAGACTCTTATTTCATGTAATTATCATCTATTTTGACCCTTTATATCATTAAAAAAATGGCGTAGAGATTATGTTTTGCGAAGCTAGTTGGACCACTGCTTTGACGCAAAATATTTCAAATTGTAGATCCGCCAGGAAAATTACTATCAGCTCACCACCATGCAATTGATTCTCAAAAAGCCCTCGCAACAAATTAGCAATTTTACCAGGGTTTAGACCTTTTCCACGAGTCATCGTTTCAGAGTGTCTGCTTTGCACAAGGTTCCAAATCAAATAAATTTTTTTCTATGAGCAGCAGTGCCAGTTTATCCATTGGGTGCATGGCAGTGGCCCACACAAAGGAGGGTCATGGGGGGTCTGGACCCCTAAAGCCCTAGATTTTTTTTTTCCTATTGACTATAATTTTAAGTATATAGTAATTAAAATTTAATTAATACTTGCTATTAATGATTAATTTTATTAATTAATGCTAATTATTTATTCAAAAATTAGTTTTTTACTGTGGTTTGTTCCAGAAAATCGACAAATCAAAATGAGCATGATACAAGTATGGTGAACTTTCGACCACCCCCTTTAATTGATTTATTGTAAAATCATGTGTGAAATGTGAAAATGTATTTCTGCATAATGTTCATGTTTTTTTTTCTTAAAAAAGATATTAAAAGAGTTCTCATTTCAGGGTAGCTAACCCTGATCATTGTATAGAAGGCAGTGAGACTTCTGTAAAACAAGAAAGTATGTTAAAATGTTTAAGTAGTTAAGTAAAGCACACTGCCAGGTTTTTCCACAGTGTGGTTTTTCCCTCGGTCCGTTGCCGGAATTGCTGTAGGAAATTTTAAGTATGTAAATGTCTACGTCAAATTTCAATAATAAGCAATTTAAAGCGGAGCTTGTGGTCTTCATTCTTTTCTCTTCCTTAACGTAGGAAACATCTTAAAGTGTCAGATAGTTAGGTATATTACATTCTCAAAGACTAAAAATTTTAATTCTTAGAATATCGCTACGTAATTTATTTCAGGCCATTTTAGACCTTCGAATAAATCCCGTTTTCTTCTTGGAGGGAATTGTGACGGATCTGTACGGCACTTAATCACTAATACTCTTAGGCGTCTTTGGGTATTGTAAATTCGCGTATATTTCCAACCAGCTCTAAAAGAAGAAACCGGGATATGCCAATTAGTCAAAGTATTTAAGGAGAGTGTTGTAAGTTAACAGTAGGCTATTACGCCAAGAGATAGGTTGACGGAGTTTTAAGAAGATTCAAGTTGATTGTGCGATTAACGTCTCACTGATCATTAGGCAGCAATCTACAATTGGAAAGTTTGATACGCCTGGAAAGCGAGGTAGTAAAAGGAAGTTGAGATTTAAATCTAGATTATCGGATCATAAGAGTAAATATATAAGTTAGTTAGTGGGAATTTAATGAATGCTAGTAATTCAAATTGCGTGTATCTCTCGACCCTCTTATTCCGGTAATCCCGTTCGATATTGAGTTGAATAGTTGATTAGTATCATATTTCGTGATTTAATTTAATAGTAAGGGTCAATAACGTTGACGTAGACAAATTGATTAATCTTTAAAATTAGAAGGTTGATCATTGATTCAAGTGAATAAATATAATTTGTTATTGTAAAAATGTTGTCTGGTCGTTCTTTGCCTCAAATCAATCTTGGTGTCCAGGGTGGAACCCAGGGGAATTCCACTAGTTAGAAGAGGGGGAGGAGGTTTACATTAACGTCACATTATAAAGTAACAAGAGGGTTGTTGGCGAAATATTTCGTAATTTTGAGCCTCGTTCAAGTGACGAGGACGACACATGAGCTAGCAACCCTCTCTTCTAACTATCACACCACAACAACGGGAGGACATTGAGCTTCTACAGATTTAATGTGCATCAACCTTCTCTACACTCTGGGACTTCTGTGGCACCAGGACTCGAACGCGTGACATTCCGGCATCAAGTTTGTGACCATAATCACTAAGTTACCGCAGCCACTATTTAGAGTGAAACAAAATTATCTAAATTTTTAAAAATCAAATTTTGAAGCATACGCAAAGAACACAGACGTTGTAGAATTTCCTAACATTTAACTAAACATAGTATTTTGTATGTATTAGCTTAAAATGAACAGAAAAATAAGTAAATATCATTAAAATATTTTACACTAAGTTGGTTAATATATTTTTGTAGTAATTATGTCTAGCAGAAAAAAGTATCTGATGACTTAATAAATGACATTAAACATTTTTCTTCAAGACATTGGGATGAATAATTTCATCAAGAAACTGAAAAAAGAGTTCAGAATTTAGTAAAAAAAGAAGTGTCAAATTTCAAAATGAACACTAAGAATTTATTTTTTCTTAGAAAATGCAAAAAAAAAAGGAAAAGTTTCAACTAATATAAATTTGATTATTACGAAGCTTAGAAAAAAAGTGTCATCTTAAAAACTTAAAATAGCATTAGTTATTTTCTTATGAATATATGTATATTCAGACATTAAGAAGTATCTGATTTTTTTTTTGATAATAAAATTCAAAATATTGCTGATATTTGTAACTAAGTAGTAATAATCAAGAGAAAAAAAGGAATTCTGATTGGTACAGAGCTAAGTATAACAACTTTTATATATTACTCTCATTTTTGCATCCCATCGTCAAAATTCAATGGTACTTAAGAACCTAGATATCACATATGACAATTATGGTATAGCATTTTACAATAAAAAAAGGTTTTCCAATAAAATGATTTATATATTTATAGAAAATCACTTTTTAAAAAAAAATCACTATATTTTTTTTAACTTATTTTAAGTTCTGAAATTAACCAAATGCTATTAATCATATTTTTATTGGCTATGGTCTATAAGCAGAACTAAATTTAAATATATCATTTTTTAAAAATTGGCTATAATCTCAGAAAAAATCTAAATCGTGTTAATTAAAACATTAACTTTTGTTTTGCAAGGAAAAAAGTTAGCACACATATTAAGACAAAGTTAAACACATTATTTTTTCCAACACTGTCACATTCTAAAATTTGCAGTTGATATAATATGTTCAACCTTTAGTAATAATAAAATATTCTTAAAATAGTTTTCTCAGTTTGAGATTTACAAGTTTTTAAATGTTTATTAAGACTTTTATAAGAAAACAATGAATTAAGGAATACATAAATTTTGACACATTATCACTATATGAATGTAAATTCTATCTTAATGTTTACATGAATATTTAAACTATGTCGATTATAATTTTTAGCATAAATGTGTAGTTGTACATGGTTAAAATATTAAAATATAAATTTCTGAGATTCCCCATGGATTCCACCCTGGACACCAAGATTCATTTGAGGCAAAGAACTACCAAACGACATTTTTACAATAACAAATTATATTTATTCACTTGAATCAATTATCAACCTTCTAATTACAAAGATTAACCAATATCTCTACGTCACTGTGATTGACCCTTACTATTAAATTAGATCACGAAATATGATACTAATCAACTATTCAACTCAATATCGAACGGGATTACCGGAATAAGAGGGTCGAGAGATACACGCAATTTGAATTACTAGCATTCATTAAATTCCCACTAACTAACTTATATATTTACTCTTATGATCCGATAATCTAGATTTAAATCTCAATTTCCTTTTACTACCTCACTTTCCAGGCGTATCAAACTTTCCAATTGTAGATTGCTGCCTAATGATCAGTGAGACGCTAATCGCACAATCAACTTGAATCTTCTTAGAACTCCGTCAACCTACCTCTTGGCGTAATAGCCTACTGTTAACTTTCAACACTCTCCTTAAATATTTTGACTAATTTGCATATCCCGATTTCTTCTTTTAGAGCTGGTTGGAAATATACGCGAATTTACAATCCCCAAAGACGCCTAAGAGTATTAGTGAAAAAGTGCCGCACAGATCCGTAACAAATTCTTCTAAATGGGAATCACTCATTTTCATTGAAAAGAATGCTTACATCTTACACTTGTTTAGAAAAAAATTGCACATAAAATCTTACTGAGTACATAAAATTTTATGTAAACAGATGTATATAAAAGTATTTTATTAAATAATTTAAGAGCTTTAATTAATTTTTTCTCAAATTGATGCAATAATAAAAACCATTTAGAATTATAAAGAACAACGAAATTTCACACACAAAAAACCATTAGAAAATTCTAGTTTTTTTTTGTCTGTTTAATTTATTTTACAAAAAAATGTTCAAATTTTGATATGTTAATTTGATAAATATATTTATATTTCCTGTTCAGTCAAGTGGTGCAGATAAGATATCATTTTGCAATCACCCCTTTCAATGAATCCGATCTTCTAAGAGTCGTGATGCTTTGGTTGTTAAGAATTCTAGATTTTGTGTGTGCGCGGATAATTCAGGATTTATTTTCATCACATTTACTTAAAGAATTTTATTATTTGGAGCAGAAATGAATTTTCATATATTATTCTCTAACATGTAATATCAACAATTTTTTATAAATTACTATTTTTTCGAAAACTATAAGCGAAAAAAGAGAAAAGTAATGAAAAATGTAAAATAAATACACTACTCTCCTGCAAGTATATATTCGCTTCCAAATTATATCTTTTAACTATTACATCGAAAAAAACCTCAGTAGGAAATAATCTTTGTTGAGTATAATAAATCAGCTCTGGATAAATATAATCAAGGAAAATTCAGTAAATATTTGAATATTTCGAAAAAACATGAGGGGTTATCTCCTTTAGAAATTAAGATAATGATAGAAATAAAAAACAAATAATACATTTAGATTAATGAGACATGAAATTTCTGGATTATATATATATATGTGTGTGGGGGAGTCCGAATAAATCTTCGAATAAAAATCAGACTCTTCAGAAGGCGGGATTTTAGATTGGCGAGGTGGGTTGTCTAGGTATTTAAGGGTGAGTGATGAATTAATTGAATCAAAGTCATTTAAACACAGATACTTCATTTAAGTAAAAAAGAATTTATTTAAAGTTAAAGGGAAATATTTACAAAAGGGGATATTTACTAAGAGAAAGGCATGCAGGAATTAGGTTAATTGAAAGTTGAGTTATACCTTTAGAAGACGGAGAAATTACCTTTCTCATTCTTGGACGTTAGGACTGGTGGTACCGCGCAGGGCGCGAGATGCGCTAAAGACGCGACGTATTGAACAAGCAGTGGTTAGTAGGCCTCTGCCGAAAAATTATACAAGCCGGAGCTACGAAAGCTCACTAGACGGCGCTGCTTCGGAATGCAGTAATAAATAAAATTGAGATTAATGGTCCTCTGAAAAGGATATGACTC
Source organism: Trichonephila clavipes (assembly GCA_019973935.1). Classification (NCBI taxonomy): domain Eukaryota; kingdom Metazoa; phylum Arthropoda; class Arachnida; order Araneae; family Nephilidae; genus Trichonephila; species Trichonephila clavipes. Next base: position 659,436 of record BMAU01018758.1, read on the forward strand.
AAGCTTTTAACAAAATGTTTCAAAGGGAAAATCCTACAAAATCACCCTCTCCTGACAGAGCTGGTCTCTCAGCTCTTACAAAATGTTGAGAGCTAAAGTACTTTAAATACAAACTATTTTTAGTTACTACTATAAATTTGATGATTATTGGAATGTGGATGCAATAAAGACAAATAATACGATTCTTAAAGATAATAAAATAAAATATTACAGATGAAAAGATGTATACCTAATATTCACAATTCCGGACCTAAAATAAAGCATATAAAAACAAAATATTCTATGTTGTGATCTACAATTAACTAAACCATAAAAAAATCCTTCGCATCAATAGAAAGATAAAAAATAATACGAAAATATAATAAATGTTACAAGTGAATATAAAATGATTAATGGAAACGAGTGTGTTACCATAGAACATCTATTAATTTCTCAAGAGGGATATAATATGAGAAAAATTAAAAATAATAACAAAATAAAAAAAATTCAATTAAGCATAAAAATGTTTCATTAAATCAGCTGAAGTGAAGGTTGAGTTCGGTCCTTCGTGCTGACCAACCTTTTCCACTTCATACCTATCCTTAGAATTAACTTTTGTTACTTTGTAAGGGCCTAAGAACTTTGGTCTTAGTTTCAGTCCAGCTCCAAATTGGGTTCTTTGGATGGCTACTAAATCACCTTCTTTGTATAACGAAGCTTTCTTTCTTCTTCTGTTATACGTCTTTCTATTTTCAGACTGCAGGGTTTCGATGTTCTTTTTTGCATCGTTTCTTAAAAATTCGCGATGTTCTAGTAATTCTTTCGCCATTTCTTCTAGAAGTAAGTCTTTGATTAGGATGTCTTCTTTGTTACGCATTTTGGTTCCCACTAAAAGTTCGAATGGTGTCCATTTCGTACTGCGGCATATAGTACTATTTAGTATTCTCTGTAATCTGTCGACGTATTTGTACCATTTCGTTGAGTCGTCTAATGATAGTTTGGTGAGAACTGGAATCAAAGTTCGATGAATTCGTTCAACTTGTCCGTTTCCTCGAGGAACACCTGTTGCAATTTGTAGATGTTGAATGTTCTCTTCATCACAGTAGTCGTTGAATAATTTTGAAGTGAACGCTGAACCTCTATCAGAGATAATTCTGATGGGATTACCAAAGGTTTTCTGCTGTTGTTTTTGTTTTTCGAGGGCACTTTCAGCAGACACAGTTTTGACGGGATATAGGCAAGTAAATTTGGTAAATGCGTCTACTATGGTGAAAATGTGTTGATAACTTTTGTTTGTGGAGGGTAAAGGACCAATGAAGTCAACATGGTACGTACTTAGAGGAATGCTTTCCTTAGAAATAGGATTCAAAAACCCTTCCTTTTTGCCAGTTTTCTTATTAGCTTAGATACATGGAACACAATTAACTATTACTTTTTTAACGACGTTGGATAAATTTGGGATAAAAAATTCCTGTTTCACAATTTCTTCTGTTTTTCCGACTGAGAAATGATCATTTTCGTGAATCAATTTAATTAGTTCAGCTTGCATTGCTTTAGGGGTTACAATTAATTCTCGGCCATTTAAGTACTTGTAGAGTATACCGTTTCGCTCAAAAAATTCTTCTGATTCTTACTTCTCTAGAAGTGATTTCAATGTTTGGATGTTGTCATCTTCCTCTTGTGCTTTTTTAAGCTTTGAAGTTAATGTATCATTCCATACCATCATTACGGGATATCGGCTAAGAGCATCAACGTGCTTCATACGACTTCCAGCTCTGTGCTCTATTTCATAATCGAATTCTTCTAATTGAAGCGCCCATCTGGCTATGCGAGTAATTAGATTCTTTTTTTGCATAGTCTTCTGAAATGCTGAACAATCAGTTACTATTTTAAAGTGTTGTCCTAAAAGATAAACACGAAACTTCTTTAATGCGTTGATAATTGCTAATACCTCTAATTCGTAGCTGTCATACTTTTCTTCTGCTGTATTTGTCTTTTTCGACATGTAGTAAACGGGATGTAACTTTCCATCTTCGGCTTCTTGTAACAAAATTGCGCGGAACCCTTGTTTACAAGCGTCTGTATGCAGTTCTGTTTTTCTTCCATACTTGTAAAGGTGCAAGATTGGCCTTCGGACATGATTTTCTTCAATTTTTCAAATGCTTCTTTTTGTTGAGTCCCGAAAACAAAAAGGTTTTCTTTTCTTGTTAAATCTCTAAGTGGTTTAGCTATCTTTGAATAATCTTTGATGTACTTGCGGAAATACCCAGTAAAACCAAGAAAACCTTGTACTTGTTTTATTGTTGTTGGTTCTGGAAACTTTCGGACAGCTAGTGTCTTCCTAGGAGATGGTTTAATAGTTAGACTTTCTACAATGTGACCTAGAAATTCAATTTTCTTTTTTAAGAATTGGCACTTCTTGCACTTAATTTCTAATCCATATTTCTTTGCGACTTCGAAAATAATTTTAAGTTTTTCGAGACCTTCCTGTTCGTTTTTCACTGGAATGACGAGATCATCCAAATAACTGATTACAATTCCTTTCCTAGTAAGATCTCTAAATATACTTGATACGTAGCGTTGGAAAACTCCTGGACTTGTGCTTAGTCCGAAAGGAACTTTGTTGAATTCAAATTGTCCGTCTGGGACGATAAAGGATGTATACTTTCTGCAATCTTCGTCAACATCGACGTGAAAGAAACCATTGCGTAAATCTAATGTAGAATATACCTTTGCTTCTTGCAAAGTGTCTAAAACATCTTCAATGATAGTTAACGGAAATTTATCTTTCACAAGCTTCTGATTCAATTTTCTGGTAGTCAATGCACATTCTCGAAGATCCATCTTTCTTTTTTACCATTACGATTGGACTTGCATATTCTGAAGAACTCGGACGTATAATGTCTTCGTTGAGCCATTCTTCTATCTGTTTGTTTACTTCTTGTCTTTCTGTGAAAGCTAGTCGACGAGGGGGTTGACAGACTGGTTCTTCGTCTTTTAGAATAATTCTCATTGTGACGTCGGTAGATGATGTTTTTTCTGGCTTGTAGTCTTGAATTAACTTTTCAAGTTCCTTCTTGATTTGACAATTTTCAACATGACGTAGGTCTAGTTCTTCTTGAAGATTTTCAGCTGATATTTGCATAAGCTGTGCATGATTCTCATATTTGTTGAATTGAACTCCTTCTTTAGTGAAACTTATCGATGCTTGTTCCAAAAGATCTGATCCAATAACTGCTTCGAATTTTAATTTATCAGCCGGTACAACATGCCAAGTTAACGAGTAATTTTCATCATCTATTTTGAACTCATGTTCAAAGGAACCGATATTTGTCACTTGTGCTTCACCAATACCTGTGAGAAGCATCTTGTTCTTCGATAATTTTGTTGGATCCATTATTCTTCTACTTGTGTTTTCTCGTAGCAAACTTACGGTACTACCACTGTCTATGAGTGCCGTGATTTTCACCTTTCCAAAAAATATCTCTTTAGTACGTAAACCTTCCTTAACGATGAGTGTGCAAGTTTCTTTTGGCTTTGGAGGTTCTTTGAATTTCTGCGATTTTGAATAGTTCGTCTGAGCATGCTTGGAAGCATTGTGATTTGAGTGTTTCTCGTAATTTTTGTTGTAATACCCTTTCTGCGCGCTGTCTTGATATCTTTGAACAGATTCGTACTTGGTGACAGGGGCTTCGTAATGTTTGTTGTAATTCGTTGACGCTGTAAACTTCTTATCTTTCCTGTTATACTCGAATTTTCCCTGTGCTTCATACCTGCGATTCTTTTCTGTGAATTTGTATTCTTGTTTCTTCACAAATGGACTGCTAGATTTTTGTTTCAGAGTCCTTTTAAAGTCTTCGAATTCTTCTAGTTTTTCTGCTAATTGAACAAGGGAGTTCATATTTGCCCATTCACATCAAGATCTTGAAATTCAAAAGGAGTTTTTCGTTTGAGTTGATCTGTTATGATTAGATCTGATAACTTGTTGAAAGTATCTATCTTCAATCCATCTATCCATCCGTTGAATTAGGTGTTTTAACTCATGGTAAAAATCAATCCATGTTCTTTCAGGTGCTTTTTGGTGAGTAACAAATAGTTGTCGAAACTTTTCTGGAGTTAGTTTAAAGCGTTTCAGTAGTAAATCTTTAACGTGTTTGTAAGAGTTGGCTTTATCGTCAGGCTCTCTTGCTATGATGTGAGATACTTCCGTCGGTAACAAGCCTAACAGATGAGAAACCCAATTTTCTTGATCAATATTCAATCTCTGCGCTTGACGTTCAAATAATTTTAGATAAAGAGACTGATGCCTTCTTTCAAATTAAAACGATGTATAAACTTTGAAAATTCTTTGACGAGAAATTTAGTATCACTTTCTTTGGATGTATCAGCGCCTAACTTGGATTGTGTTTGGATTCTTAACTTTTCCAACTCAAATTCATCTTTGCGTTTTTACTCATCTAACCTCAATTGTTCGAAGCGTAGTTTTTCTTCTCGTTCTTCAATGCGTAAATTTTCTTCTTTGGCTTTGCGATCCTCAACAATCGTTGAATGTATGTTTTTGGTCAGTTCTTCGTCATAATTTTCACTACCAATAATTAGATCTTTGAGTGTGGCGATGGTCATCGATTTATCGAATTTTAAATTTAATTCCGTGGCTAAGACAAATAAATCTCCGCATCGACCTTTGCCAAGGTACGCCAATTTAAAATTTAAATTTAAGTTTAGATAGTAACCAAAGGAATAAACAAAATTGTCACGCGTTCAAACAAAAACAATGATGTTGCTATTGGCAATTCTCGTTTGCATTTACAAAAATTTTTAAGTTAAAATGATATTGCATCAAAATACATATTCAAATTTTGTTCATTTAGAAATATTTTAAACCAGTAACGTGTAAAGACAACATTGCGAGCTAATATACGCAATGCTTAATTTAAAAGTCAAATTATTAATTTCAACTAAAAAACAAAACCTTTTTTTTTAAAACCATTTGATATATCAGTTATCTCATTTCGTTATAATAAATGCAAAAAGAATTTGAAAGAAAAAATAAATTAATATAAATCTTATTTAGTAACTGTGTGATTAAATTTATTGTGATATGAAAAAGAATTTAGGAATATAAAGTTCTTTGTTGAAAAAAGCAAACAATTAGAAGTTAGTCTCTTTAAGAAAAATCTCATATATATTTTTTATTACACAAATAAAAATAAAATCTTTTTAGGATCTCTTCAGCACATTCTAAGGATAAACACATGTTTCAATAGAAAACATAATAATTCTGTCAAAAATGAACTCAAAATACTTATATATTGAATGATAAAATACACCATTATAAATAAGATCATGTATAATGTTTAATCAATACTGAAAACCATAGCATATTTCTTTCAAAATATATTTCTCGAGTACTCGTAAAAAGTAATTAATTGCCAAACTGCTGCAAGAGAAATGTTACACTATATGAGTCATCGAAATTACGATTGCATCGAAACAGCCAAATGTTTAGGAATGGAAGACATTAATCTCTTAGTTCAAGGTCAATGACGTAACCAAAGAAATGAAAACTTTTCATACAGACTTGAAATGCAATTCAATTCGTTATTGGATGAGATACAAATAAAAAACTTGAATATTACGTACGACTTATATACTTGTAGAAAATTTTAATTGATACGATTTCTATACACAAATAGAAAAATAGTATTTCAGAAAAACACACATGATATTTAAAAATATAAATTACTTCATGAAATCAACTACAACAATTTTTTCATGAGCAAATTGACGGTGGCTCACGTATTCCTTTCTGAAGATTCCCTTTTTTTCCCTGTCGCAAGGAAAAAGGAAAAAAAAAACAGTACACACCTGATTCGCTGGACGACGTGTTTACTGATAATCTTGAAATATACACTGGACTTGTGAAACTCTTGTAGTTGTTGTACACGGCAGAAAATAACGTGTTTTCGGCGAAGTTTCAAGATCGTGAGTTGTGGGTTGTGACTTCGGGAGTCGTTTTATTCGCCTAAATGTTAGTATGTTATGAGAGGCAATCCGCGCATTTTCGATTCAGTCCATTTGTAATTTAGGCGTGCAGCCAAAAATGGTTTTTTTAAAGAAGAGGGTTAGAAGTTTATCAACTTATTATTTAGAGAAGATTTTCGAAATCAAATACCAGGCGAGCCCCCAATTATTTCTGTGGGAGTCCGAATAATTCTTCGAATAAAAATCAGACTCTTCAGAAGGCGGGATTTTAGATTGGCGAGGTGGGTTGTCTAGGGGTAAATATTTAAGGGTGAGTGATGAATTAATTGAATCAAAGTCATTTAAACACAGATACTTCATTTAAGTAAAAAATAATTTATTTAAAGTTAAAGGGAAATATTTACAAAAGGGGATTTTTACAAAGAGAAAGACATGCAGGAATTAGGTTAATTGAAAGTTGAGTTATACCTTTAGAAGACGGGGAAATTACCTTTCTCATTCTTGGACGTTAGGACTGGTGGTATCGCGCAGGGCGCGAGATGCGCTAAAGACGTGACGTGTTGAACAAGCAGTGGTTAGTAGGCCTCTGCCGAAAAATTATCCAAACCGGAGCTACGAAAGCTCACTAGACGGCGCTGCTTCGGAATGCAGCAATAAATAAAATTGAGATTAATGGTCCTCTGAAAAGGATATGACTCAAGCTTTTAACAAAATGTTTCAAAGGGAAAATCCTACACACACACACACATATATATATATAGATATATATATATATATATATATATATACATATATATATATATATATATATATAGATAACTAAATAATTACTTTCCATAGAACCGGCAAAAAGTTAAAACTACTTATAATTTGACATTTATGTCTTGTATTTGTAAAATTAATGTCATTTATCTTCGTATTTAAATGATAATAATTCTTTGCTTTGAAAAAAGAAACTGAAAAATTTAACTTAATTCAGAAGGATCTGATTAAATCTAATTTTGATTAAAAAAATTTTTTAAAGTTAATTAGAGAAATCGGGAAAACTACTGCTGAAACAACATTGATAATATTTCCAGAGAACATGATCTTTAAACTATTATCAGATATGTAGTGTATCACTACGCTGAGCTTTTCTAGCTAGGAAAAAGCTATAGCATATGGTTACTGCAAACCGGTTCCTCCGAAGCAGTGGTCGTTAAAGTGTGGCTCCAGAGCCGCATGTGGCTCTTTGGCTTCTTAAGTGTGGCTCTGGCACAAATATCCACGGAAGGTGCAATAATATTTTCATTTTAAAAAAAAACTTGGTAAGAAAAAAAAACTATCTTATTTTGATAAATTAAAATTCTTTTATAAATCGAAAACATGTATATTTTTTTTTATTTAAGTTAAAAGATACATATATAATTAAAATTTTATATTGTGGTAAAAATACGTAACTAACATCGAGTTTAATTTTATTGGTTTTCGTAAACGTAAACGCAAACCATGTACAATTTACCGGCTAAAATTGTTCGTGTATTTTCGGCATATTTCAGTGTGATAGAAAGGTACAACAAGCATGCGCACACATACTTTTTCTAAAGTAGTGAGTGGGAGTACAAATTAGCATCACAGACCATCAGTTGCAGTTTGAACAGTTTTGTCTTATCTACCGTTGCCTTGTATTATTAAAAAGTTGTATTTTTTAATCTAGCTGCGAATCTTACAGGTATTTTTATACGATTTTATTACACCTGCTATATATGTTCGTAGTTCCGGGGCAAAATTTCTGATCGATTTTTCGATAACTTCTATTTGTCTAAATGTTGGAAGTTTTCTTCCATTTTTGGTCATTAAAAGTTTTGTTATTCTGATGATGGAAAAAATTATTTTTTTCTTTTTAGTGCAGTTATTGTACATATATTAATGAAATTATATTTTTTAGAAAGATTTTTTTTTAATTTTCATTTTCTTCAATTTAATAATGATAATAATTTTGTACAGGTGGCTTTAGAAAAAAATATATTTGCAATATTTTTATAGGCACCCCAATTAACATGCTACCAAAAAAAGCAAAGAAAAAAGGAAGAAGAAAACCGCGAATTTAAAGTTGAATGGACCGAGAATTTTGCGTTTATTCAAAATTTGAATGGACTTCCAACTTGTTTAATTTGTAAGGAGAAATTGGCGCATAACAAGAAGTCAAATTTATAGATACATGTATCTATAAATTTGACTTCTTGTAAAGTGCACTTTACAAGAAAGCACGCGTCATTTAGCTCTAATTATCCTACCGGTGATGTAAGGAAGAAAGCAGTTGAGGAACTTCAGAAGAGTCAAGAGTCGTCAACTTCTGTGTTTAATAACTGGATGTAATCTTCCAGCAATATTAATATGGCAAGTTTTGTTTTTAGCCAAGAGATTGCTAAGAGATGGAAACCGTACACAGACGGCGAATACATAAAAAATTGTTTTATAAATGCATACGAAGAGCTATTTCGGGATTTTAAGAATAATTCAGATATTCTGAAAAGAATTAAAGAGTTACCATTGTCTGCCGAAACCATTAAAGATCAAACAATTAAAATGTGTTCGAGTATAACCACCCAGCATATCGAAGATCGGAAATTGGTTTCGGCTTTGTCAATAGCAGTTGACGAGTCTTGTGACATAAGTGATACAGAGCAAAATTCACTTTCTGTAAGATTTATGCTTCATTCAGGCCCTAAAGAAGAACTTTTAGGATTATTGCCATTCAAAGCTGCTTCATAATAAGGTACGTTGGTTATCAAGAGGAAACGTTTTAAAACGTTTCGCGTCCCTTTTTCCGGAAATTGAAGCATTTCTTCTTGAGAAGGGCGTTCACTATCCAGAACTAACAGACGGTCAGTGGATCCAAAACTTTTATTTCATGGAAGACATTGCGTCTCATCTAAATCAGCTTAATCGTAAACTACAAGGAAAGGAAACTTAAATTTTTCGATATTAGAAGGAGGAATAACATTCGAAAACAAATTATCCATTTTTGCTCAGGATTTTGAAGGGTAAACATTGTTTCACTTTCCGAGCCTGCTGAAGCATTGCTTCATAATAAGGTACGTTGGTTATCTGGTTGGTTGGTAATTTTAAAACGTTACGCGTACCTTTTCCGGAAATTGAAGTATTTCTTCTTGAGAAGGGCGTTCACTATCCAGAACTAACAGCCGGTCAGTGGATCAAAAACTTTTATTTCATGGAAGACATTGCGTCTCATCTAAATCAGCTTAATCGTAAACTGCAAGGGAAAGGAAACTTAAATTTTTCGATATTAGAAGAAGGAATAACATTCGAAAACAAATTATCCATTTTTGCTCAGGATTTTGAAGGGTAAACATTGTTTCACTTTCCGAGCCTGCTGAAGCATTGCCAAGAAAATAATTCTTCTATTAAAAACACCATTTTAAAACAATAATATTAAATGTGAGGTCAGCCGGTTTCAGGAATTTTAAAACAGCAAAGCAACTTTAGTATTTGTCAAAAATCCTCTTAATGCTACGATAGCCGAGTTGAAATTTTCTTCTCTTGAAATTGACATTGGTAGTTTTGAAATATAATTGCTGGATTTAAAAAACAAGGAGATATGGCGCTCTAAATTCAAACATCTTTGTGTTGAACTGGAAATATTCGAGAAGAAAAATGTGATCTTAGTTCACAGCACAAGTGGTCTGCTTTGAATGACCTGGAGAAGGAAGACATGATCATTTTCAACGCTTGAAATAGTATTCCTGACTCTTAAGATCAGCTGAAAAAGCTCGTGTTTGCTGTTTTTTCACTTTTCGGTTCTACATATATATGCGAACAATCTTTTTCAATCATGAACATTATCAAGAGTAAACTGAGAAGTCGTCTTAACAAGGCCGGTGCTAGGGGTGGGCAAGCCGGGCCCCTGCCCGGGGCGGCAACCTTAGGAGACGGCAAATTGACTGTAAAATTAACTAGTTTAATAAGATAATAAACCAAGATTAACGCTGGGGTTCTAAGAGTCAAAATAAAAATTCGAAGAAAAAAATCAAAAATATGTATGCAAAATATTCACGTTTTCTATGGAGTCCTAGAGTTTTATATTTTTTAACGAGTATTCATTGGTATTTAAAGCCATATTTCCCAACCCTGGTCCCATGGGGAAGGAGGGGAGGAGGCGACAAAGAAGAATTTCGGCATCTGGTTCCTTTTCTTTCAACTAATTTCGTACAACTTTTGCTGCTATGCATGCGTGAATTCGGATACTATTGAAAGAGACAGATTTTGGCAGAAAATAGTCTCAACAAAAGTGATGAAAAGCACGGTCAGGTTTTATAAATGGAAAGAGGGGCAGAATGACCCTGAGAAAAAGACCCTTTTTCGAAGAAAACTGAGGGAATCTTGTGTCAATTTGACTTCCGAACTAATTCTTTTAGCTTCCTGTGCTTATGCAGACAAAACGAAGTCGGACAACAAAAAAGGTAATAATATTTTCATTTTCAAATTTAGATTTTTAGGTTTAATGCCCAGGAGTTTTAATCTTTGCGTAGGATAAAGGGAAAAGAAAAAATTATTTTCTTTCTTAAAAATATTTGTGATTTTTTCTATTTTATTTATTTATTTCTTGTTTTATATACATAAATATAAATGTCATCAGTTTCGTAGAATATTTTCATGTTGATTAACATTTTTAAGTATGTGTGCTTTTGTAGCTTAAAAATGTACCGTAATCGTCTTAAAACATTTTCGATTGACATTGTTATTCAAATGAAAAATATTATTCACCTCTCGTATAAAAATAACTTCTTCAGTCGCTTATAAAGGACGATAGTAGGTCATTTAAAATGTAAAACATTAATCAACTTGTTATGAACGTTTGGTTCTATAACATTTAAGAAATAGAAAGTTGCTTCAAAGAATTCGAAGAGCACGTTTATTCCATTAGGCTTAGCTGAGCTAGCACCAAAACATTGCAACAAGTCTAATCAAAAAATATACCGACTGTTGCCAATCGGGTAATCTGAAGAAGGTTACAAGAAATTGTTTCCAGATTTACAAATATAAATACAGTTTGATTACATAAAATGCAAAATATAGTAAATTGCAAATGCCTAAATATAAAATTCATTTTAAAATTAATTATTTTTCAAATTATAATGTTCTATAATTTTATTACATTTTTCTTTGTTGAGCTTAATAATATTTGTCTCAACATTACTCCCCTACCAGTAACTGAATTACGAACTGAGAAGTATGGCAGGAATAGTGTTAGATGTTAAACAAGAAATTTTTTTCTTAAATATGCCTTTTAAACAATACATTATGAATACACAAAATTAAATATTTGTACAAATGTTACATACTTTTAGAAGCAGTAATATTATATACAATGATAACTAGTTTGATGTTAGAGAAATGACATACATTTAAAAATATTTGTAAAAATTAAGTAAACCAAAATATCATACACTTGATATAAGTAAATAGTTATAAGTTAGAGATAGATATATGTTGTTTACAGCAGATATCAGTCCTGAAATCTTACAGGTTTTTTTACCAATCTTCCATGTCTTGAAACAGTGGGCTTAACATCGGTTAAGAGGTTAGTGTCATTAGCTGCTGAATTCTCATCTGATTGCTTACAAGGAACTGTTGTTTTGTCAGGAATAGAGTCTGTCATTAACAAATAAGCTGGTTTTAGTCTATCCACTGATATATTCACAGGTTTATTTTTTATTGTCAGTGTGAAATATTTTTCATATCTTTCTTTTACTGGGAATGGACCATCATATGGTGGCTCCAGGGCTTTCCTTACACGATCAACTCTCACAAATACATGAGTGCAGGATTTTAAGTCTTTATGAACAAAAATCTTTTGACTTTTTGGAGGCGAAGATTTTGTTGGTTTCAGCTCGTCCATAAAAGTCTGCAATGTAGTGACAAATGTTTCAGGATCAATTTGAATGGAGGGTGGGTTAAAAAATTCACCTGGCAATCTGATATTAGAGCCATAAACCATCTGAGCTATAGTATGATTGGTATCAGGTCTTAGAGCAGTTCTTAGTCCTAATAAGATTGTTGGTAATGTCTCTGTCCATTTGATGTTGTTATGAGCTTTGATTGCCCCTTTCAAAGTCCTATGCAACCACTTTCCCATTGCATTGAGGGTGATAAGAAGTTGCATGAGCTACTTTAGCCCCACAAATAGCAGCTAAACTTCTAAACAACTGAGATTCAAATTGCCTTCCTTGATCTGTAATTATTTTCCCAGGTACTCCAAATCTGCAAACCCAGTGTTCGTAAAAGGCTTTGCTAACTGTCTCTGCTTTACAATCAGGCAAGGGAACTGCTTCCATCCAACACGAAAAACGGTCTATACAGGTCATACAAAATGTCATGCCTTGCGATGGTGGAAGTGGACCAATTAAGTCAATGTGTATCACACTAAATCTTGTATCAGGTACTTCATATTCTCCAAATTCTGATTTTGTATGTCTGTGGACTTTACATTTTTGACAGGGAATACATGTTCTTGGCCATTCTCTTATTTTTTGCTTCATATTTGGCCAGATAAATTTTTCAGTCATTAATTTAATAGTTGATCTAATCCCAGGGTGTAAAAAACCATTAATTTGTTGAAATATTTGTTGCCGAAACTGTTTTGGAATGTAGGGTCTTATATTGGATGTTGAAATATCACACCAGAGTGTTTTTCCTGATGGTAATGTACATGATTTGAATTTTACTGAAGAGTTACTCCTCATTAACTGTTGCAATTCTGCATCTTGGGTTTGTTTATCCGCTATAGTGTCATAGTCAATTACTGTAATGGCTTCGATTCTTGAAAATGCATCTGCTACTAAATTATCTTGTCCTTTAATGTGACATATATTTGTTGAAAATCGGGATATGTATTGTAGATGACGTAACTGTCTAGGTGAAGCTTTTTCATTTTTTTGATGAAAGGCATATGTAATTGGCTTGTGATCTGTATAAATAACAAAATTTTGTCCTTCAAGAAGATGTTTAAACTTTTTGACAGAAAGATATATTCCTAATAATTCTCTATCATAGGTACTGTAATTTTTCTGTGCATCGGTTAATTTTTTAGAAAAAAATGAAATCGGTTTCCAATTTCCAGCTTCAAATTGCTGTAACACTGATCCGATTGCAAAATTGGAAGCATCAGTAAATAAAGCCAATTGTAAATCAGGGTCAGGAAAGCTTAATAAAGTAGCATTTGCAAGATCTTGTTTACATTTTTCAAAATTTTCTTTAGCTTCTTCTGTTCAAAGAATTTTTGTCTTGTCATTCTTTTTTGAACCTTTTAAATACTCGTGAAGAATAGCTTGATTTTTAGCAGCATCTTTTAAATACCTTCTATAAAAGTTAATGAGTCCAAGGAAAGTGTTCTCAAATCACGAATAGTTTCAGGTAATTTGTATGACAAAATTGCATCTAATTTCTCTGGAAGTGGCTTAGATCCCTCTGGTGTTATCAAGTATCCTAGAAATTCTAGATGAGTTACTCCCAAAGTTGATTTGGAGATATTCACTCGAAGACCATGTTTTTGTAACCGATCAAACACAAGTTTCAAATGAATTTTATGTTCTTCTTCAGTTTCGGAGGCTACTAGAATGTCATCGAGGTATGGGAAAACAAATTCTAGTCCAAATAAAACTTCATTGATAAAGCTCTGAAAGGTAGATGGTGCATTTCTTAACCCAAAGCTCATAACATTAAACTCAAATAAGCCAAATGGTGTTATTATGGCTGTCTTTTCCTTATCTTCTTCAGCAATGGGTATTTGAAAATATGCTTTGAAGAGATCAATTTTAGAAAATATTCTTTTCCCCTTCAAATATGGTGAAAATCTTCAATACGTGGAATTGGATAACGGTCAGGAATGGTTTGAGCATTTAAACGTCGATAATCGCCACATGGTCTAACACTTCCATCTTTTTTATTCACAAGATGTAGTGGGCTTGCCCATGGAGATTTAGAAGGTCGAAGGATATCATTATCTAACATAAATTTAAATTCTTGCTTGGCTATTTCTAATTTTTTAGAATCCAATTGACGAGCTTTTGAGTAAACCGGTGGGCCTTTAGTAGCAATATAGTGTTTAACATCATGTTTTGTATTAGTAATTAATAAATTTGGTTTCATTAAATCTGGAAATTGTAAAAATATATTATTTCTATTTTCTTGCAAAATAGAAGAAATCTCACCTGTAACATGAAGGTTAGTTATTCCATCTATTAACTGCTTGTTTCGGATGTCAATTAACAAGTTAAATTTATTTAAAAAATCGGCTCCCAAGATTCCTTTACTAACTTTGGCAATTATAAACGGAAATAAAAATTCTCGACGTAATCCCAAATCAATATTTAGCACTTTAATTCCATAGGTTGGAATTTCTGTTCCATTTGCTGCAAATAATTTGTAATCCGATGGTTGTTTATTTTTAGATGTGGCTGGTATTATTGAACAATCAGCTCCACTATCTACCAGGAAGTGCAAATTTGTCGTTCGATCTTTGACGAATAATCTAAATTTGCGACAGGTTTTATAATCTTCTGCAGCAGAATTTGTCGCAATATTTATTGCAGACTGAAGTTTTCCGTATTCCTATTCCATGCACAAGGCAGGATGCACTTTTCAGGTTTGCATCGAGCACCGAAATGGAAGTGAAAATAACAATATTTTCCTTTGGGGTCGTAACGTTTCCGAGAACGACTTCGGGATTTAGGACGAAAACTATTGCGTTCTTTCGTTCTTGATTTGTGGAGAATGCTGAGTTGGCATATTTGTTCCTCTAGGCTTTGAATTCTGTTGAGAAGAAGCTGGTCTCTTGACGACGTTGTTTCACCACAGTCTAAAGATTTTCCAGTTGCAAAAATCTCTGTTCTGGGGGTCATATCAGATATTTTATCAGCCATTACTGCCAATTTGCTTAAATTCTCATCACTGACAACCAAAATATTTTTAATGGATTCAGGAAGCTTTTCTAACCACAAAGTTTTAATTAAATTATCCGAAATATCGGACGTTGCAACAGTTTTCAATTTCTGCAACAGCTAACTAGGCTTCATATCACCAAAAATTCATTTCCAGTTAAGAATCGTTTTATGCGAAGATTTTCACTTTCTTTAAACAGACTGAGTAATCTGTTTTTCGAGTCCGTGTACTTCGTATCACTTTTGCTGTTGACAATGCCCCAAATATTCTCGACGTATTTTGGTTCTAATTGCGATACCAAATAATGGAATTTCGTTTCTTCTAAAGAAATTCTTGATATCTGGAACTGAGCCTCTACTTGGTAAAACCAAATTTCTGGCCTGTCAGTCCAAAACGGCGGTATTTTTATGTTGACGGCGCTCATTTCCAAATTCTTCGAATCTTCGTTAAGCATTATAACAGATAATAATTATGATTAAATTTTATGCAAAATTTAAATAAAATTGTTCCGGGTCACCAGTTTGTTATGAACGTTTGGTTCTATAACATTTAAAAAATAGAAAGTTGCTTCAAAGAATTCGAAGAGCACGTTTATTCCATTGGGCTTAGCTGAGCTAGCACCAAAACATTGCAACAAGTCTAATCAAAAAATATACCGACTGTTGCCAATCGGGTAATCTGAAGAAGGTTACAAGAAATTGTTTCCAGATTTACAAATATAAATATAAATACAGTTTGATTACATAAAATACAAAATATAGTAAATTGCAAATGCCTAAATATAAAATTCATTTTAAAATTAATTATTTTTCAAATTATAATGTTCTATAATTTTATTATATTTTTCTTTGTTGAGTTTAATAATATTTGTCTCAACAAGCTTTTGAGTACATTCATTAATTATTTACCATACATAAAGAATCCTAATAGCAATAACTCGAAATTGAAATACAACATAGTTATATTTATTATGATGATTTTGTTTTGCAATCGTAATATATTGCGATAATTTTGTTTAGTAATAAATGAACTAGTCTATAAATGCTAAATATTTAATTCATGTTGCTCAAACTGTTAAAAGAATTTTCAAAGGGAAAAAAAGTAAATTTTACTTATATAGACACTTTTTTTCTTTTAATTGAACGTAACATGTGAAAAAAACATATAATTTTTCTAATCTATTCTAAGACTGTTAAGATAGCCATTATTTTGTAAGATTAAATTTTTAAAATTTCAACAATATATATATTTTTTGCATGTCATTGCCATTTTAAGAGGAATTTGCACGATACCTTTTTAATTAAGATCTTTTACACCAGTCATTCCCAAAGTGGTCTATATAGACCCCCAGGGTCTATGATAGCCTCCAAGGGGTTCATGTCAGCAAAAAAACAGTTTGGGGTCAATGAGGTGTAAGTAGGGGTCTATGTAATATTAACTCTCATTAAACTAGATTATGACTTTAATTTTAAAAGATAATTTAATTAAGTGGAAACCAAATTTTATTTATTTAGCAGATTTATTTACTGAATTTAATAAGGTTAATTTGACCGTACAAGGTGATAGAATATATTTTTTTAAAACAGGAACCACATTTCAGTGTTTCTTTCTAGAGTTAAACTAAAGAAGTATAATACTGGAGGTTCGGAATTTTCTCAAATTAACCCAGACAATCTGTCAGCACGTTTTAAATTACACTCAACATTTAACTGTCTTTTATTCAGATTTTGAAACCAGATTTGAGAATGCTTTGATTATGGTAATACCACAGTAGGCAATGAATTTATATTGTCCTATTAAAAAAATGTCACATGACAACAGGAACTGATCGTGATATGCACCAATGAAGATTTTAAAGTTTAGAAACGGATGCCAGCAATTTTGGCTTTAAAAAGGCAAACCTGTTATTTGTCCCTAATTATGGAATATCGTGAGGAAGTTTTTTATTATTTTTCCTAATAAGAAGGAGTTTCAGCGCAGCTGCAAATCTCCAAAACAAAAACAAAAAAAATGGAAACTACTAACAAAAGAAATTTAAGGTTAAACCTGACAAGTTGATACTAAATGTTGAAAATTTGTTATTGAAGCTCCAGGTTCATCCCTCTCATTAAAATCAATTGTGTGTTGTTTGGTTATTTTATTTAACAGTTATTTTATATATTAACTTTCAATTTAATTAATTAACATAAGTGTGGTGTAATTTAAACCACTGTAAGTCCAGGTCTTAAAAGAAAGAAGCTGTTGAATAGGCTTTTAAATTAGTTTTAATAACAACTTTAAAAAATTTTAAAACACTTTCAAGCATTTCAATGTTATAATACTTAAAGAAATTAGAAAAAATTAGCGCAAATGAGATACATATGTAACACAAAATACGAACAAAATAATACATAACACGATTGCAAACAATGTAATTTTGAACAAAAATTTTACAGCCATTTAGGTGTTTTCACAATTCTACCACTATTTGTATAACACACACGAATAAAATCATCGTTCACCTTTACAACCGAATTATCTAATTCCAGCCTGAATAACCTTTGCACAGGCCGTAAGATTTCTGAATGTTCTGTCTTGATAAGAGCAAGTCTTACATGACCATCACGACCAGGTCACGTGAATACACGTGCTAAATACACGTCCTAAACTCCAATGTGCACGCTTTTTGCTATTATCTTCTAGCAGAACAATTTCTCCCACACTGAGAGGTTTGTCTTTATAGTTCTTTATGGACTGTTGACTTAATTGTCCAAGATATTCGATTCGGAATTTTGACCTGAGTTGTTGTCACATTTTCTGTAGATATTTTGCTCGATTACTTAATTTCTCTCTATCTACAGTGTCAATATCGGGAACTCCAGATTCAGGAATTTTCTGCAAAAACATTTCTGGAGTTAAGGAAGAAACATCATCAACGTCTTCTGACACGTAGGTGAGTGGTCTGGAGTTGATCACTCTCTCACAATCACAAAGTACCGTAATTAACTCTTCGTAATCCAGAGCAGCACGACCAAGAATTTTTCATAGAGTTGCCTTTGTCATTTGCACTAAGCGCTCCTACCACCGCCCCACCAGCGTGCAGATGGAGGATTAAACTTCCACTGAATTTTTTCTTCTGCAACTCTGGCAAGAATGCTATCCCAATCCAAAACATACAGAAGTCTCTCTACTACCTTAAAATTCGTGCCGTTGTTAGAATATATGGTGGTAGGTCGTCCGCAACGAAAAATAAAACGCCTTAGTGATTGAAAAAATGCTTCAGTTGTCAAGGAAGTGATCAACTCTAAATGAATAGCCCTATAAACAGCACAAGTATAAAGAACTATGTACGCCTTTGGACCATGTTTTAGATACAGCGGTCCTGCAAGATCGACACCTACAATTTCAAAGGTAGCGGCATCACGTACACGATCTTTTAGCAAAATACCTGGAGTTTCATCACATTTCTTTGCATTAAACCTTTGTCACTTTACACACTTTCTGATACAATTCCGTATAGTCTTACGAGCCTTAATGATCCAATACTTTTCTCGTAAGTGAGACATTAACATAGAGGTACCAGCTTGCAACAAATCTCATTATGAGTATTCATTATCAATAACTTAACTACAGTATGATCTGAAAGTAAAATAATTAGAAATCTAAAATCATTAGTATCAATATTACAAATATTGGTTTTTGCTCTTATTAGACCATTACAATCAATTATTGGTCTAAGTTGCTTAAGTTTATCATCATTTATATTCTTAAACGATTCCTTCTGAACTAAATGCATGAGGGCTATCTCAGCATTCTTTAATTCAGAAACAGACAAAGTTTCTGAGGAATCACAAACAATTTTTCTTATATTATTATAAAATCTAAAAATCCAAGCTAGCATTCGCACAATCTCTCATATAGATGAAAAATACTTACAATACCAATTAACATTTTCATCAGTTTTTGTTAAAGTTGTTAGAATGTTTTTACGCTTTTCTGAGTTAACCAAATCCTCATCTGGTTCATCCTCAGATTTTGGCCAATTCTCTTCGTTTGCAAGTAACCAAATAGGTCCCTTCCACCATTTCCCTTGTAATAAATGTTCTCCAGAACACCCTCTAGATACGAGATCTGCAACATTAAGTGTCCCTGCGGGAGAAGTTAATGAACGTATTTCCTGTACTCGATTTTGAACAAAAGTCCCCCAATTTTCCTGTCTCTGTATCCAACACAATGCTGTTGTGGAGTCTGTCCAACAATAAATTTTTACATCATAAAGTTTTAGATCATTAATCACAGTAGATAGTAATCTTGCCTCAATTAAACAAGCGAGTAATTCTAAACGGGGTATAGTAACAGTTTTCACTGGTACAACTCTACATCGGGCATATACTAATCTAACTTTTATTTGATTGTTATCTTTAACTCTTAAAAATATACATGAAGCAAAAACCTTTTGGCTTGCGTCAGAAAAAAGATTTAAACTGACAGACTCGACATTTGGGGAAATGTTAAACCATCTTGGGATCCTTATATCTGAAATTAAATGTAACTGTTGATACCATGATTTAAATTTTCTTAATAGGTCATTTGGAAGAGTGTTATCCCATCTAAGTTTTAAGTTCCATGTTTCTTGCAAAATTAATCTTGGGATCAACGTAACAGGTACCGTAAAACCTATAGGATCAAAAACCTGATGAGCTAAATGAAAACCTGATACTAAAACTAACCTTTTCGTAATAGGTTTTTCTGAAATATTAGTTATTTCTATTTTGCAAGATAACATATCACTGTCTGTATACCACACAAGGCCTAAAACTGAAACACTTGTATCTGTAGATGTATACTGAATGGGTTCTACACTGTGCAAATTTGACTTCCAACCTCTTAAATTGAAATTGCCAGAAGACATGATTATTTGTGATTCTAATATAAACTTTCGCATTTCTAATTCAGAATCCAAACTAGTTACACAGTTATCGACATAAAATGCAGTCTTAAGAATTTCAGATGTGCAACTCAAATTTTCTTCTACCTTAGTTAAATGATATTGTAATGTAGCAGCCAATAAATAAGGACTACATGTTAACCCGAAAACCACTCTTCGATGCCTATACTCCTGAACACGCTCCAAGTCATCTTTCTCCAACCATAAGAAACGTAAATAATCACGATCCTTTTCCTTAATCGATATTTGTAGGAAAGCCTTTTCTATATTTGACGTAACACCAATGTAGTTCCTACGATATCGATTTAGAATCGTTGGGATGATTTCTATCAAATTAGGTTCAGTGGATAAACAATCATTTAATGATGGAGACCCTAATACATGTGAACTTGCATTAAATACAGGCCTTATGCTCGTAGTGCTGCCTGATTTTATCACTGGCCTATGCGGTAAATAGTGCGCTCCACCTATTTCTCCCTGTGGTATTTCTCGATAATACCAAGATTTAACCAGTTATCAAAAACTTCCCCGTAAGCCTCTAATTTTCCTGATGCCATTAATTTCCTTTTTGTATTCATTAAACCCTTTTCAGCCAATTTTCTATTTTCAGACAAGGAAAAATTATCTGCTACACATGGCAATGCAACTTCATATCTGCCTTCTGCATTTATATAAAGAGTTTCATTAAAATATTTCGTAGTCTCATCCTCTAATTATTTTGCAGTTTGGCGATATGCTGTCCCCGTAATCCCCAGTACATCTTAATTCCAAAGGTCACTGATGCATTGAGTTTGAGTTAAAAACGAAGAAATGAGCAGAGATTGTTTACTTTCAACACTTGGCTCACTGCCAAAAAGTTTCCCCATAACTGT
The DNA here is from genome assembly GCA_019973935.1 of Trichonephila clavipes. Classification (NCBI taxonomy): domain Eukaryota; kingdom Metazoa; phylum Arthropoda; class Arachnida; order Araneae; family Nephilidae; genus Trichonephila; species Trichonephila clavipes. The sequence continues at coordinate 680,142 of BMAU01018758.1, forward strand.
CCAGCCTAAGCATGTATGTACTGCAGTCAAGTTTGACTTAAGAGGTATAATTTTTCCCGTAAACAATTTTCCCTCAACATCAGCACCAATTAATAACTTAATTTCCTTTTCTGCTTTTAGAGAGCTGTTTTCCAAATCCGTGAGTTGAATACCGTACATTTCAAACTCTTTTAACTACGGACCAGATGGGATTTGTTTACATTTAGATACAATTAGATACAGATACAATTTTGACCTAGTACTTCAAATTTACACTTATAATTATTATCAACATTACGCAATTGAATAACATAATTCTCTCTCTTATACGACATTTCATTTGTTTCAATACCCCCAAATAATGACTGTTTTAAATTCACTTCACTCACTGGCTCATAATTCATATTTTGAACAATATCATTGCATATATAGGATTTCATACTACCAGTATCATATATGGCTCTTACTAACATTTCCTTGTTACCATTACATAATTTTACAACTAAAGTTTGTAAATATACATCAGAGAGTTGCACATGACTGTTTAACGTACTAATTTTGTTTTCTTCATTCTCTCTGTATAAGACACCATCCAACTTATTAGAATGTAAATTAGGACACAAAATAAAAAAAAATGTCTTTTCTTACATATATGACATTTATTACCCGATTTACACTGGTTTGCCCTGTGAAATCGTTTAAGGCACACAAAACAGGCATTTTTTCTCTTAAGAATATTCTTTTTGAACTCTAACTTCATGTTAGACACTTCATTACAACTCTCAGATGCATGCAATTTATCACAAAAAATACAATTATCAAATTTCTTAAATTTACGACTATTGTCAATGGGGATTTACTATTATCATTAGCAGTTAACAATTCACATGCAGTTGATACAACAGCTTTAGATTCAGAATATTGATTTACATTTTTCTTATTATTTACTTTATGAGGATGAAATATTTCTCTAGCAATTTTAGCTCTAAATTCACTATCAACTTCATTCTTTATAAATTCCATTGATAAATCTAGATCAGTCTTACTTTGGTTTTTATCAGTTGACAAATGCCGTTGTCTTTCCCATAATTTGAAAATATCTACCGGAAATGTCGATTCTACTAAAGAAAATAGAATGTCTGCGTATTTTTTTTTTTGTCCTTGGTCAAACCGAGAGAGTCCAATGCACGAATTCGGGTTTGCAGTTTATCATAGAGAGAGGAGAGATCCGATTTATTTTTTGCCATGACCAGCTGTAACAAGTCCCGAATGGAGACTTGGATCAAAATACTGGTGTTTCCATATCTTTCTTTTAGATATTCTATTGCCTTTTTGTAGTTAGCTGCCGTAGCAGGGAAGCTTTCGACAATCTCTCTTGGACTTGACCTTGGTGCAGTAATCTGTATGAGATACTGGAATTTATCCCGATCGTCGATACTGACATCACCGTGCATTTTTTTAAACTGAGTCCAGAAGTTTAACTAGTCTCTTGGGTTACCATCGAATGTCGGTAGTTCAATATTCGGGAGTTTGAATTTCGTACCTGGATCTGTGAAACGTAGCACATCCCCTCCTTGTACCTTTCTAGCTAGAATATTTTTAACTTTGATTTTATACGTAATGAATTTGTCTGCATACAACTCGCAGGCGTTGTATTCCTTATCATAGTCCTCTTGAGTACACTTATCTTTTGCAGAAGATCCAAAATTCTAATGTCACAGTCCTTTAAATTCTTAAATCGTTCAAACAACTGTTCGTATATTACTTCAATATCTACTGCATTTGCTTGGGCAGACGTAAGCAGTGCATCCAAACTATTGGCGCTCCTAGTAAAAGTGCTTCTTAACATTTTGAGGACGGCTGGCCGATATAAAGGCCAAAAGGAACAGACCTTTAAAAGACGGCTCTGGCCGGTGTATCGGCCACGCAATGCTTTCCCCTCTTAACAGCTTTCGAAACAGCATGAGGCCTATTACAGACCTGGAAAATCATTTGCTTGACCGGTTTCTTTTGTATTTAAAAAGGAGGGGAATACAGTTCCCTCTTTCACCCTTATCTAGAAATCCCTCTTTTTTCCCTTATGCTTAAATTCTCACTAGCGGAGAGTGCATAGTTATTTTTTCAAGCGATTTTGTCATCTCGATTACCTAATCATTTCATTTTAAACCAATTTGATTTTTAAAAAAATGCCTAAACGTAAAAGGGGACTTACCACTGATGAAATTCAGAAAGTTTTAGCAGATTTAGAAGATTAAATTTTTGATGATTCTGATTCTGATTGTGAGTTAGAAAATGAGGAAGATGATCTGATCTCTGCTCAGCAAAAGTAACACATTGTTAAAAGTTTTGTGTAATAAACGCTCAAAATAGTGTAAATAATTTATGTCTAAAAGTGTAATATTACTTTCTGTGGTATTTATTTTATGTTAAAATTGTAATATTCGCAAGCAATGCCGTTTCTTAAATTATAATGGCGATTCAATGAAAAACATAGTGAAATGTTAACGATAGAATCAAGTTGGCAAATGTCTAGCTACTGTCATAGCTCGAGCTTTATTAGAACTTTGTAAGACCCGCCGTGTAGAGGAAGTGATGCACGTTAATACTTTATCCACCGCATTAGGATTTACTGCAGGTTTTTTCATACAATATTTATTTTTGGATCATTACATTGAAAATTAAGGGATATACATAAACAAAATACTCCACTTTGGGAAATTTAATCCGTTAGAGCTAATAAATTAATTAAAGATATTCCACTGTAAAATTAATTGTATACACCGTTCACTTAAAATAAATAGTCAAATCGTTTTCAAAGAATATTCCTGTTAAGTATTGGTAGAATATTCCTTCTCTAAATTGGAGCGGTGTGGTACTTGCGAGAAGGGGGTGCTAGCTCAGGTGTCATCCACGTCACTTGACCATGGCTTAAAATTACGTGGTCCGTTGCCAAAAGCTTAACAGTGCGACGTTAATATTAACTAACTCCAAAAAATACAGTACAGTATATATAATTATTTTTATACTTAAAAATGCAATATCCGCCTATTCAATTAAAATTACAGCGTTATAATTAATTACTAAACACAAACAAATTTTGAAAACTTGTCCAAATGATGTAGTGTGGAAGAGAAAGTTTATTTACTTTAAGTACCATAACGGATAAAAGCATTTATTGTGAAAAATAGATCAATTTCTTAATTCCAAATGTGCATAATAAAATCGTAAAAAAGGCATTCAAATAAAGAGAGATGTATAACAACCTCTCCCTTCAAAACTTAGTTTTATTCTGAAATATAAAAAAAATTAGGGAATATGCTGATCACAGGAATTAATTAGAAGCGAGCGCCATGCGTAGCCAAAACAAAAAGGGTTTCTTTACAAACAAAAGATATATATATGCTGTCGTGGGCTTTTTTGCACCGCACGCCAGAATTGCTTGGAATGGCAGAATTTTTTCCTACCTACTTGACAAATATCGTTATATTTTGGACACTTCACACAATATCTTTATAAATTATAGCCTATGTGTTCTTCTGATGTATAAGCTATATTACTGTAAAGTTTCATTAAAATCCATTCAGTTGTTTTTGCGCGAAAGACGGCCAAACATCCTCACAAACTTTCACATTTATAATACATATCTAGATTACACAATGTATTACTGTACAGAAACGTATTTTTACTGTTATCTTACGTTATGCTGAATGAAGAATTTTTTTTAAAAAAATTTATATTGAAGCATAATAAAAGCGTATTTTTAATGGTGTATAAACAACAAAAAGCAAAAAAAGAAAAGATATTTACAACAAAAATTACAGAAATATTCGTTACAGATTCTTAAAATTATCCATTTTAATCCTTCAACTTTATTTATAAAATGCACACGAAACTAACTTCAACATTTTTATTATAACAATTGATGTGTAAAAAAGTCGAGTATTCGAACCAGAAACTCTTATAATTCCGATATAATTTCTTTGAAATTTGTAGAAAACATATATTACAAGCTCTTCAACCTAAGAAAAAACCTCGATTTATACAAAAACCTTAAAAGCAAAAATGAAATCCTTGCTTTTGTTACACAATTATTCTTTGAAAGTTCTACAGTGTTGGATTTCCTGATTAAAAAAAATTAAAGTAAGTGTCCTTTATAATAATAATTACAAAAAAATTTGCAAAATGCTCTAAAATCTATCTGAAGAATAAATATAATCAGAACGTAGTCTAATAGAAGTAAAAAAAGTACAATGTTTGTTTTGAAGTAAAAGTTGTTTTGAAGTAAAAAAAAATGTGTTTGTTCTCTTTTTTTTTCGCCCAGTTATTCGTGAGTCACACTTTTTAGGTATGATAGTACAAAGAAAAAAGTGTTCGTTTGCGCTCTAAGGCTATTCAACTTTTGAAACTCTGAATACAGAATCAGATGGTTCTTGTAAATGAGCATGAAAGCAGGTTGTAAAATCTTTTATATCGATAAAGTATGCTTGCCCTCTTGATTATTGTTGATGCTTTAGTTTTTCGTCATTGTTGATTATCCTATGCCTTTTTTTGGTGTAATAAAACCTAGAAGTGCACATCTGCCTTCTTGTAAATATTCCAAGGTTGCTTTCAAGTAGCCGGAAAACTATTCTTCCTCTAGTTGCCGTAATAAATCTTTAGAGAGTGCATTTCCTTTTCAATGAAATTATCGTACATAGGATAAATAGAAACTATGCCGACCAAGCCCTTCTTCAAGAATGTCCTATTCTACTTGGCGAACGTTATTAGGAGAATGAAAGTAACCCTCTTCGGGGAACTGATATTGTGTTAGATTTTGAGAGATAATGTTAAAAGCACCCAATCACTTAGGGCAGAGATCCGCAACCCCCGATCCGCGGATCAAATGGTGCCGGGCTATCTAAAGAACATTAAACTATTGCCATTTTATTTAAAGTGGTGCATTTCTCTCGGATTTGCGCAACTTTCAGAAGAAATCACTTTTATTCATTTTTGGTGTAACTATATTTTATTCTGAAGGCATATATTTAAATGTAACTAAAATAAAATTGTTAAATCAAAACAATCTAAAATATAAATAATCAACGTGTCCCTCCCTTATGCACAAACTCACACACCAAAGTCAGTTCATTACGCACAAAAATCAGAGCTGTAATCTTAGAATTTAAGCAATAATATGCAATTATTTTGAAATTTTAAATAAAAAGTAAGGATTATTCAAAGGCTAAAAATATCCATTTTTTGTACAAAAAGTGAAAAAAAAAATTAAGAAGTCCCAATATGTTATCCTTACTCGCAAAAGAAACAATTAATTAGAAATAAGAATAATATAATCCTTTTGAATTAACAAGTTTGTCGAGATGCATGAAGCTCCTCGGCAACTTAAATATGTTTGTAGTCATAATATTTAGTCTTTGATATCAGCTTATTGTTTGCGTTTTACTATCAAGTATTCTAAGAATTCAAAGAATTTTCTCTTTTTACTAATGAAAACAATTTATTAATGTTGGAAAAAATATAATTTTAAATTTCTAATGTATATTTAAAGAATTTATTTTTAGGAACACGAGGTATATATAAATTGATAAATTATTAATATTTCATTTACGAGTTCTATTAGGGTCAAAGTAATAAGACGGACCTCGTAATTTAAATGACGATCAAGTAACGAGAACAATAGTCGAGCTAGAGCCCCCACTTCTTATTTTCACATCACGGCAACGTAAGGACTTTGATTTTATGCGTATCAGCTCTGTTACACAATGGAACCTCTAATCATGACCATTTTTCAATAAAAACATGTAGTGACTACAATGTCGCACTATCCAACAAGGACCAACACTTATAGGCTTAGGATATTCATATTTTATAGCATAATGCGAAACACTTAACTGCTATTAATTTCATATATTTGCCACAGTAAATATTTTATCATAATTTTCTGTATATATAAGAAGAATTAGATCAAAATAAAAGATTTTTATTTTTGAAAGATGCTTGTTATAATAAAATGTAGATTTAATCTTAGGATTCCTTGAGTACTATGAATTCTAATGTATCATAATATAATGGATTATGGAAAAATAAAAAATGACAATTATATACATCAAATCTTTCATTCCTTTATGGAAGATATATACGAAAATCCTTAAGAGGATTTAAATTTTTAAGATTTTTCTGGCATGTTCTAAAAAAGAAAAACAATTATAAATTGAGCAACAATGAAGTTTCCAAAAAAGGATTTATGGCAATATGTTTATTGATATGCAGATGCTTGTAAGAGCTTTTAAACTCATTTTATTGTCGATTTGAGAAAGTCTGAACTTTGCATTATAACATAAAGAGACATGATCAGCAATTGGGCTTTTTTATTTTATTTTGTATTTTTGCTTATAATTATGTGCAAGTTATGAAGAATCATATTATTTACTTCTTATTTCTAATTTGACTATTTTAAATTTTAACACCAGGTGTGTATCAAATTCCAGCATTTATATATATGAATAAAAAATAAATTTAAAACATTTTATAACTATTTTAATAAGTTTAATTGAAAATAAAAATATAAATATTTTTCTTAAATAAAATCAATTAAATTTAGATTAGTTTATTGTACCTTTTCCTACAATGATATAGGCGTTTAATTTTTTTTATGAAATTCTTTATATTATCACCTCTGTTTTGTGCTAAAATTTCTTGAATTTTCTTGAACTGAAAACATTAGTAATTACTACATTGGATTCTTCAAGAAAACATGTTTCCTTAAGACAGGGAGACTATTTGTGTTTAGGGACTTTCTAAGCCGTGAACATTCCCACTATTCAGCGGGGTATCAACGACTGCTCTGCTTCTTTTATCCGACGATGTATGGTGTCATAAATCAGCTCCGAAAAAGGGGGGAGTAAAGTTCGCTAGAAGCGCCGTCTTTAAGGGCATTTTTCTCACAAAGACCGCCGTCTCCAAAAGGTTAACGTAGTGCACTTTTGTTTTAGCGCCTCCATATCGCCAAGCCTAACATCTATACAGCTTCGGAATTCAACAGAATTCTATCAATCCTGGTTGGCTCGCCATTAAATGTGGTGTAACTTAAACCACCGTAACTCCAGGTCTTAAAAGAAAGAAGCTGTTAAATAGGCTTTTAAATTAGTTTTAATAACACACATCACAACTTTATACACATGTACATTCAAAAGGAAAAAAATGCAGCATAACATTTCTGCTGTAACTTACTCCGCCATCTTCCGTACTCATTAATCTTTTTTTCTCCTCTCGCCATCCACGCGCGCGCGAATCGCATGCGTGGACGAGACACTTATGACGTATACAGGCGCTGAAAGAGTTAGCGCTTGTATTTCAGTTACAACAATATGCTTTTTGAACTTTAACACTCTATAGTCTCTATCTCTCTCTCTGAACTTTATCTCTCCCTCATTAGTTATAAATTGAATTCTTTTAAAGTACTAGTAGTAGTACTAGCTATCAAAAAGACATTTAAGTTGTGATGGGGGGCCGTCAGTCCCTAAGGCTTGCAACTGTAATTTTTATATCGGCCCTGTTGTTGTTTACAAGAAAAGGAATTTCTGGGAGCGCCTCTCACCCCACCGAAAAGGGTGACGCGTTTTCCACGCCTGGAAGAAGGCAATGTACCCATAAATACATCATGGTTTGGGTTGTTTTTGGGAATTTCCCGCGTTTTGGGGGAGTCATCGACCGCGAGAGGATATCCCTCCGCTGACTCCAGTCCAATCAGAAAAGCTGATTGTGTTTCGAAAAAGAATCCTCTCCAGAATACAGAAGTAAACCGCCGCGAAATATAAGCGCATGCACGACGAATTGAGACACTCTCTGACACAAATTTTATCACCGATTTTGGTCTGACGACCCTTTGACAAAATGCCGAGGTTGGAGACTCTCGAGATGGCCACACCATGTTTCCTCTCTCTCAGATCCCTAATTCAGTTAAGTAATGTTCATGTATATCCTTTAGTATTTAATATAATTTCAATCTTATTGTAAATAAATTAATGTTAATTTAAAAATGGTTTTTAATTTAGTGTCCTGTTTTATTTGTCTTTAAAAGATCTAATGTTTAAAAGTAAACTATAGTGTGACGCCAAATGATAAATTAGAACCTGAGTATTATAAAATGGATAATAAGAATAAATTAAATCGAATTAATTTAAGTTAAACGGGCGTTGCATTATCTGGTGCGTGACCAGGATTTTAAAATTTTTTTGGTCGTTAGAAATTTTTTTTTTACATCCTTTGAGTTAGAAATTTTTTTTTTTTACATTTTTTTTATATAAACGTTTCTTGATGGATCATCAGGACAAATTTTCATCTCGTGTGCTACTGTGTATTTTATGTATTGCTTGAATTTGATACTGTGAATTTTTTTTTCTTGCAGTTTGTCAGAGAGTCCGGGGTGCAACGATGACGCAGGTACTTGTGCTCTTTAATTTTTTTTCTCTTTCAATATTGATGTGAATTTTTTTCTCTATGCATGTATTTACGCGAGAGCCGATTAGTTAAAAGTTTCATTTAAATTTAAGAGTTCATGAATTTCTGTTGCCTTGCTCGAGTGCTTGAATTTTGTTTCAATTTAACGGTTTTCGTTGTGAATTAGATTCGCTAGAAATTTGTCTTAACTAATAATTAACAAACATGCCACGTACACGACAATCGGACCCCCTTTTGACGCAAACGGCGTCCGGGAAATTTAATCTAATTGATCTAATTCCAATGTACGACGGAGGTGAATCGTTAGGAATACGCAGGTTCTTAGAAAAAATAAACGATGTTGCGAATTTAGGCAAGTGGTCAAACGATGAGAAAGTAACAATTCTGAAATTAAAATTAACGGGAATAGCTGAGGCATTTTTTCTATCCGACCCAACACATAGTCAATTGACAGAATATAACGATATCGCAAGAATTCTTATTGGAAGATTCGAAAAAGCTGTACCTTTATCAACGCGTCTCCAATTATTTTCATCGTGTATCCAGGGTCCTTCGGAGAGCGTACAGGAATTTGCAGCACGCATCAATAAACTGGGAACACCGATTTTCCAGTCAGGAAATTCGGCTCAAAATACCGCGGTGCGAAATGCGAATGACCAATTGTTACAATCTCGGTTTATAAGTGGTTTAAGAAATGACATACGCCGATTTGTTCTTTCCCGCGATCCTTTGAATTTAGAGGAATCAATCAATGCGGCATTGATAGAAGAGCAGAACATGAAATTAAACCAAATAGCTAGCGAAGAGAGATCCGGTTTGTCGTCCGTGCAAACGGAAAATCCAGTTCTTTCAGCATTAGCGGATAGATTACAAGAAATAAATTTAAGGGTCGGCCGTCTACAAGAGGCAAGTGCAGTTACAGCTCGTAAATCAGGTGGGAACTATTTTAACAGAAGAGAGAACGTTTTCAAGTGCTTTTATTGTGGAATTCGAGGACATAGACAGGCGGAATGTAGAAAGAGACAGAGGGACGAACGCGCTGCCCGTTACCAGCCCCCGGAAAACGCCACAAGCGAGTATTTTTCAAATCACCCCGGGTCAGAAGGGAGAAATGTACATTTCGGGGAATCTACTCTCCGCGACAATTACGCAGCCCCCAGGCATTCGGTGAGAGGGTCACACACAAATTCTGAGAATAGGGGTTTTCAACGTTTTCGCAGAAATGAGAATTTAAACTCCCGTGGAGAAAGCCGTATTTAGATTTTTTTTTCATTCGGTAGAGGAGCGGTTTTCTCCGATTCAATCTCGAGATAAAATATTCGATCTACCAATCATAAATGCTAACGTTAAACATCACAAGTTTAGAATTTTAATTGACACAGGTGCATCCGTATCTTTAATGTCTAATTCTTTTTTCACTAAAATAAAAAATGATAACTTTAGGGAATTTAATGTTTCAATCCAGATTAAAGCTGTAAGTGGAGACACGGTAGAAATTATCGGTTGCTATGAAATACAATTGTCATTGGGGGAATTTCAATTTCGATTCTTTTGGCACAATATGTATAGATACTAAAAATTTTGTTCGTTCTTGTACATATGCTTATCTCGAAAAAACGCTTTTTTGGGATATGACTTTTGAACAAAGTACTGAACCAGGAGAAACGTGTCATATGGATATTTTCGGTCCCTTAAAAACCACGTTTAAATTAATAGCTATGTTTTATCTATGATAGATGCATTCAAAATATATTCATATCGTTCCACGCGGATATTAGGTACAGTACGATTTCAAAAGCTTTCTTTGATAATTACATTTTACAAACACATAAATTGTTGTAGATAACCTACATATTTTCGAGTTCACAATTTGTTGAATTTTGCAGAGTCATGGGTATTCAAAAAAGGCACATATCAAGTTATTCCGACGTCAACGGTAGGGTGGAAACCCAATCAATCGAGTTAGCCAATATTCTTGCATAAATAAAAACATTCATTTAACTAATTCGCAACCATTAATATTAAACCACAGACAAAGCTACATACACATCCCTTTTCTTAGAGCAGGGAGAGATAACATAATCCTACACTTAAAAAAATTCTGATAAACAAAATAAGTCAATATGTCGAGAAACTTTTTCTTTGATTTTCAATAAAGTTTTAAATAATTTAAAGGATCAGGAGGCATCACATGTTGAATTGAGTACGAGAGCGACAAAACAACATCATTACGATTACAAAATCGGGTTTGTGTTTTAAAAAGACGCAACATTAAATCTAATTTATCTCCAAAACTCAGACCTAAGTTCGGTCCTTACAGAGTGATAGAGCCGTTTTTCTAATGTCAATTATAGGGTGCAATCAGTAGAACAATTGAGGAAACATGATTTCCCATTAAATGTCAATTTATGATTCCATTTATTAAGAGATTTTCATATTTGCATTTGAAAAATTTGGATGATTTGCGACCAGACGAGACGGAGGTTAAGGGTATTGTTCCAGGTCCACTGTATAATTTAAGGGCTCGTGCAGGTAATTCGGCTCGTTAATACATTTCCGCGCTAAAATATTTGAGGGAGACTTAATTTTTTTTTACAATTTTACGCTTCGTCATTTCGAGAGCACGCATTGATTGATACCTGTCTCATGGTTGCACCTTGTTTCATGCCATGTTTTATGTTTTTTTTTAGTTATATCAAATTTTGTACTCATTTATTTAATGATTTCCTGTGATTTAATGAATTCCAGTTAAATTTTTTTTTATGCAGTTTGTTTTATGTCTTGATTTTTATGCTTAAATGACATAGTTTTGTTTGTGGTTAATATCAATTTTAACTCTAGATAAAATATTTTCATGCTGTGTGTTTTGTGCAATATATTAAATAAATTTGTGTAATGCAAGTGTTATTCAATGATAATCATGTACGTACGTCAATTTTTAATTTTATTAATTTTAAGCTTTAATTTATGTTTGCGACAAAAGTCAAATTTTGGGGTCTCTGGACACCTGTCATGAAATTTGAATGTTGTTACGATACATACATATTTTAAATTTTTTTCCCTATTACATAATTTGTTTTGTGATTATTATCTAGAATTTCAATAATTTTTTTCATATAAAAGGTTCCTTTATTGAATTGTTTAGTTTATGCTGAATTGATTGTTTATAACTGTACTTTCTGGTTAAATTTTTATTTTGCATAGAAGATTAATTTTTGGTAGCAGCATTTTGTTGGAATCAATTTTATTGCTAAATTGTGTTGGTGTATTAATTTTAAGTGGTTGTGTATTACTAAATGATGATAACATTGGAATTGATGCTTGTTAAGATATGGATAGAGATGCTTGTTTGAATATTTTCTATAAGATATTAGGTTGAAACTTTAATATTTTTTTCCCCGCGCATGTTGTTTTTTTTTTATGTGAGATGATTGCTAACTTTGACTTAAAACTTGCGGCTATTTCTGTTAAGTGTTTTAATGCTCATTTAAATTCTGCGTTGTTTGCTTTGCTATAGATTTGGAATTTTTTTTGTTGTTTATTCAGGGGTTTGGATTAATTGTGGTTCTTAAATTAATGTGCAGTCAATAATTGTGTCTCTCTTGTGTGCTAAACTGTACTAGGAATTGAAGGTCTTGTTTGTCGATATAGTATTTCCATTGGTTTAGATTAATTGTGGTTGTTAAATTAATGTGCAGTCAATCATTGTGTCTCGCTTGTGTGCTAAACTGTACTAGGAATTGAAGGTTTGTTTGTCGCGATAGTATTTCCGTTGGTTTAGATTAATTATGGTTGTTAAATGAATTTGCAGTCAATAATTGTGTCTCGGTTGTGTGCTAAACTAGGAATTTTAACTATCAAAATGGTAATTTTTTTTTTTGATGTTTTGGTAGGTCTTATTTTTTTTCTCGTTGGGGCTAGGCTTTGTGTTTAATTATGTCAGTGCGGGTAGATTATTTAACTGAGTGTTGATGTTGATTCAATTTTTTTTTGTTCTGGATTTTAATACGTAGTTCTGTTTGTTATTTGGTAAAAAGTTTTTTTTTGTTGTTGGTCAGCTAATGGTGTTGAAAATGTTTCGTCCATTCGTTTCGAAAACGTGGGGAGAGCTTTTGTCCGCACCCCTGTTCGTTCGTAATCCCCCCCCGCACGCCATCCGGTATAGGACGGAATACTGTTTGTTGATTGGACATTCTGTTTCTTGGTTGCACCTTTTTTCGCAGGGACTCCTACAGCGGGCAGCATCAGTTCAGGGGTGGAATTTTTGGATGTCGGATTCTTGCCGCCTTAGGAGGGGTCTTCCCCTCGCCCCCCACTGCTGTCGCGACAGAGATTCAGCAAAATTTTTCCGATGGGTTTTCGTTCCCCACCCTTTGTTTCCTGTTTTTACGTTACGGTGTTGTTGCTGAGAATTTGAAACTGTTGGAAGACTCTGTTGCTATGAGACTCGAAACTCAAATTTTTTTGGTTTGAAAATGTTGGAAGAGGATTGGGCGTTGTTGCTATGAGAATTTGAAACTGTTGGAAGAGGATTAGGCGTTGTTGCTAAGAGAATTTGAAAATGTTGGAATAGGATTGGGTGTGAATTTTTTTTGTTGTTGTTTCACTACTTGTAAGGAGTTAGATAAGTTTGAGTTATAGAGATTTCGTGGAATATTTGAGACAGTTATTTGAAGGAGATAGATAAAGTTTGCACTGATGAATTTGTTGAATGGTTGGGAAAGTTTTTTTTTTTTTATGGAGATAGTTAAGTTTGTGTTCAAAGTGTACGTTTATTCGATAGTTGTTTTTTTTTTTTTGGAAATGGATAATTGAATTGAAAAGAAAGTCACATGGTTTATTTGATAAAACTGTTTGATGTACTGAAGGATATTTTGATTTAAGGATTTTGGGCAAAGGAAATTGAGTTGATATAATTATGCGGTATATTTTGAGAAAGTTGTTTTGATGTGAGAAGGTAATTTGAGTTCAGGATTTTGTACGATTTCGAGTAATTAAGTTGATGAACATAGATAAGTTGAGTTAATGATTGTGTGGTATATTTAATAATGTTTTGAGATGCATTTAGGAAAGTTCGAGTTGAGGATTATGCGAGATTTTTGTAAATAAGTTGATGAGCTAAGATGGGTTTTGGTTATTGGTATTGTGGAAAAGTCGATTAATTATTTGATGTTGCAGATAAGTTTAGTTAGTGTTATTGAGTATGTGAGGTTTTTGTAAATAAGTTGATTAGCAAAGATGGTTTTAGTTAATGGTATTGTGGAGCTATCGATTGATTATTTGGAAGTTGCAGATGAGTTTAGTTAGTGTGGTTGAGGCATAAGATGTGAACGATCTGAGGTAAAGGCAATTTTGGATTATCGAGGAATCATTTTAAGGTTACTGAGAATTTTAGGTTGTTGTTATAGAATTGTATTTGAGTTATTAATTAGAGGATTTTCGATGAATTGAGTTAGCGGTATTATTGTAAATAGAGGATCTTGTTTTTTTTTTTTTTCGTGTTTGTATATTTGTTGCGCGTATAGTGAAACATTTTGAGTTTTTTTTTTTATATTATTTGGACTTGTGGATACATTGTATTACGAGGATTGTTAAAAAGTTATGTTGATTAGTTAAGCGATATTTTTTTTTATATTGGAAACTATGTTTAATTCTGTGTAACACTTGCAATAATTTTCTTTTAGTTAAATTACTTTACTCTGTATGTATCGCCTCATATGACTTGGGTTGCATATCAGTTTATGTTTTAATTTTTTTTCTGAAATTTTCAACTGCACTTGTGATTTCTGGAATTCATTTCTCAAATGGAAATTCAAATGTATTGAATGTGGAAATTTTTTTTTCTCTTTAAAGTTTTTTTTTTAAGCAATATTAATCTATATAGTTATTTTTTTTTTACAATCGGATTTGCTATTTTTTTTTTTTTTTTTTTTTTAGTTATAATTCTGCACTCTGTTTCTTGTGTTGGCGGTTGCCGGCGATCGTCATATCGCAGGAAATGGGATGTTATGTTTTGTTTGTTTTGCTTTTGTACACTTTGGGGGTGCATACTGATCACATGCGCACTCATAGTTTGCAATTCTAAATTTAATTACAGTATTTTTTTCTCTTAATTTTATTTGTAACCAATGCTCGTAGTGAAGTTTTCTTTTAAAATTCCTTAGGCTACTCAGCATTCTTGCAGGTTTTAGAATTTTTTTTATCATTTATACGATTAGTTAATTTATAAAATTTTAATTTGCAAATCTGAATTAATTCCGTTAATTTTTTTTTTAAACTTTTATTTGTAACCAATGCTTGTAGTGAATTTTTTTAATTTCTTAGGCTATCAAGCATTCTACGAAGTTACAAAATTTTTTTTCTCCACTTATGCACACTCATTGTTTCAATCTCTAATTTTTTTTTTTTACTTTTACTTAATTATTTTCATTAAATATTGTTATCAATGCTCTTAGTGAACCATTGAAATTTCTTATGCTTTGAGTATGTGAAGAGTTCTGCTGGTATTTTTTTTGGTGGTCTGGGACTTTCACTTCACATTAGTCGTGTCAAGATTTCGATGTTAAACGATTATGAAGTGTCTGTTTCTGGGCGCCACGCTTGAATTGTATGTAAATGTTTTCACTGGCGTTTATTTCTTATCAATGTATTTTGTTCAATACTCCTACGTGTTGTTTTGTTAGTTGCGCAGTTGTTAGATACGCCAATTTTGTATTTGTACGTGTTATTTGTCTTAATATTTTTTATTATTTAAGTGGCACACGATTCTTTGTGATTGTTTAATTATTTCTATTTGTCAGTCTGCGTCTGATATTTTTATTAATTGTTTGGGTGATCCATTCAGTAAAATTTTTTTTTTCCTCTTCGTACATTAACGTCATTGTAGTTGTTGATAGTTAATTTGGTTTTTTCCCTCACGGAATGGGTTAGGAACTTCAGAAATTGATTGTATTTTTTTTAACATTCTTATTTTCATTTTATGAGCGGTGAGAGGAGTTGGAAGTTGGTGCTTGGAGTCTTCGAGGGCGGTCACAAAGGGCCAAGTTTAATTTTTTTTCTCATAACTGTTGTTTCATTACTAATATGGTTACCCTGGGAGACAAAGTTTTTGTTATTTTTTGCAGTTTAGCAGATTTCTTTAGCAATATCTGAGCGACGATGGAGCTGCCAACATCATGGATGAACATGGACAGAACCCTAATAAAGACGTGGACAGCTGATCGTGAACCAGGAGTCTGTGAATTTTTGTTCTTGACATAGACATTTGCCGACGCTAGGCCAATTCTGTATTTCGTTTGCTTACTGAAATTTTTTTTATTATTCATTTTAGTTTTGTTAATCTGAGAGAGGGGAGGAGTGATGGGGGCCGTCAGTCCCTAAGGCTTGCAACTGTAATTTTTATATCGGCCCTGTTGTTGTTTACAAGAAAAGGAATTTCTGGGAGCGCCTCTCACCCCACCGAAAAGGGTGACGCGTTTCCCACGCCTGGAAGAAGGCAATGTACCCATAAATACATCATGGTTTGGGTTGTTTTGGGGAATTTCCCGCGTTTTGGGGGAGTCATAGACCGCGAGAGGATATCCTCCGCTGACTCCAGACCAATCAGAAAAGCTGATTGTGTTTCGAAAAAGAATCCTCTCCAGAATACAGAAGTAAACCGCCGCGAAATATAAGCGCATGCACGACGAATTGAGACACTCTCTGACACAAATTTTATCACCGATTTTGGTCTGACGACCCTTTGACAAAATGCCGCGGTTGGAGACTCTCGAGATGGCCACACCATGTTTCCTCTCTCTCAGATCCTAATTCAGTTAAGTAATCATGTATATCCTTAGTATTTAATATAATTTCAATCTTATTGTAAATAAATTAAGTGTTAATTTAAAGAACGGCTTTTTAATTTAGTGTCCTGTTTTATTTGTCTTTAAAAGATCTAATGTTTAAACGTAAACTATAGTGTGACGCTAAATGATAAATTAGAACCTGGGTATTATAAAATGGATAATAAGAATAAATTAAATCGAATTAATTTAAGTTAAACGGGCGTTGCATTAGTTGATAAATTTGCAAACATTCAATATTAATTAAGCAGGGGTCTACCCAAAACCGAAAAAAATTGCAAGGGATCTATGAAACAAAAAAGTTTGGGAACCTCTGTTTTACTCGGACAATTTAATAATTAATTATGTGAGTAATTCATTATATATTACTTATATAATTAATCACGTGTATAGTTATGTATACAATTAATTATATATATTATGTGTATAATTAATTATAAAAATACATAAAAATGTATAATATCTTTAAAATATTGTAAAACATTCTGTATGCTACTAATAAAGTTCCTCAAAACGCATATTTCGAAAAATTTAAAAATTGAGGTAATAAATTATCTGCAGTTTATAAAATGAAAAAATTTTAAGAAAATATTTAAAAGACTAAGATTTTAAACCAAAAAAAATACAAATATTTTTATAAAATACAAACATTTAATGCAAAGCTATCCTTTAGATAAATTGCAAAATTTCAGGCGTGAATTTTAAATTTCAAAAGATAATTATATTTAATAGATAATTAATTTGAATATATAGTGATATCAAAATAACATAGAATTAGCGGCTCTAATAAGCAAACAACAATGGCTTTAAGCCTAAATAACTTCCAAAGCATTTTTAAAATTAAGTTTCAATCTTATTAAAATATGTTTTATTTATGATTAATACATAAAGGCTTTAAATCTCAATCATTTAATTGCAATGAATATAAATATAAAATACTTGGAATTCCTATTTCAATATATCAAAAAAAGTTTCAGAACATAATCACTCATCCAATACATGAAGGAGAGGCTCTTAATCAGTGTTCCGTAGAACAATGGTGCACTAAAATTTAAAAAGTCGGTGGTTTCAGTTTGCAATAGTTTTTATTTACTGTTTCATTTAACTATTATATTTTGTGTCTTTTCCATTATTCGCATGTTGCAGCCCGCATGAAATAACTGTCATGTGTATGCGGCCCGCGTGAAATACCTACCATGTCTTTGCAGCCCGGCGGTAACAAAGGTTGAGTACCCCTGATTTAAGCTCTTATGCTGCATTGTAATTAGGTACAAAATCTTAAATTGTATAAATCCTATAAGTAAGCTCTTGCAGATAAAAGACTGTGATTTACTATCTGCTATTGAGCTCTTGAAAAGTTGTAAAGATTTTTTCAAGGATCTTAGATCGGACACAGCCTTTAATGAAATGCTTTGCGATGCTTGAGAACTCGCTAACGAAATTGACATACCGGCTAATTTTGAGCTCCCCAAGCCACGTCATAGAGTTCGAGAGAGTGAGTGAGTGAATATTAACGTTGCACTGTTCAGCTGCACGAGGGCTTTTGCTAACGGACCCCGTAATTTTGAACCATGGTCAAGTGACGTGGACGACACCTGAGCCGGCATCCCCTCTCCTAACTACCACACCACACCAGTGGGAGGACGTTTCAGCTCTCGACAGATTTAACGTGTCATAGAGTTCGAAGAAAAATGTTAATTTCGACTATGAAGTACGAGGTGATCCGATAGACGATCCTACTTTGAAATATAAGGCAGAGTTTTATTTTTTCGCATTAGAGAGATAAAGTTATCAATGCACTTGAATCCAGCTTTGATTTGATCAGTACCCACAGCAACTACTTCCAATTTTTATACAATATTTGTGATTTAAAATATACTCCTCAAAATGACGAACTAAAGTATTGTAAAGATCTAGAAACAGTGTTAACTGATGGGAATTCACCAGATATAAACGCGCTGGACCTGGCAGACGAGATAGTAGTGTTTTTGGCTTTGCTAAATAAAAAAGAAAGTCCAATCGAGGTTTTAAAATTCAGATCGAACCTAGATTTTTGCTCCAAATCTCGGTATAGTTTTACGAATATTGCTTACTCTCCCAATAAGTGTGGCAAGTAGAGAAAGAAGTTTCTCCAAATTAAAATTAATTTTAAAAAGTTTTTATGCTCCTCTAATACCGAGGATCAGCTAAACGGCTTGACAACAATAACCATTGAACATGAACTGGCTGAAGAAATTAATGTTATAGAAATTATAAAAAAATCTCAGAATTAAAAGTGAAAAAGAAACAATTTTAAGGGGAGTTGGAAACCTCTCATTCTCTCTATACTGACAATGTTAAATTAGCTGTTTTCGATGTACCTTTTCTCAAAATCTGTTTTATGTACATGCTTGAAATTTTTCATACTATTAAAGTACACCTCTCTCATTATACTAAAATGAGCTTTTAGCTAATTTTGAATTTTTTAATAAATTATGAAATATTATATCAAAAATTGCAAAATTTGACCCATTTTTTACTTAAAAAATTTGTAAAAATTAAATTTTTGAGTTTTTTACAAAAAGCTCATTTTAGTATATATTAGACATCATTATAAATAATTCATAAAAAAATTACATACCTGTGAACAGTAGTTTCTCAGAAAAGGTACATCGCACATTAAAATTTACATTTTGAGATAAATTGATTTTAATGTATACAGTGAGACTTCTAATTGGCTAGGAAATAAAAAATAAAAGGCTCAATTTAAAATAAAAGATACATGTTATGGCTTATATTAGTCGTTACACATTTAAGCAAAAACAAAATAATTTGTTTACAATTTTCGCCATTAAAATGGGCGTGGTCCAAATTCAACGATTATTTAAAAATACGTTTTAAGGGCTTCTAAATAGCCTAGAGGTTAAAGTAAGGTATTTTTAGAAAGGTTAAAATCTATACAATTTGAAAATGTAAAAATCTCAAATTGTCAAAAAAATAAGATTTTAGCTTTCCAACACCCCTTAAGCTTTTTAACTCCTGTTTTAAATGTATTTTTAATATGTAATTAAAATTTAATATTTAGTGGTTCTATAATTTGTTTTAGTATTTTTTTAATACCTGTATTTTATAATTATACACTAGAAATGACTTTTCTTTTTTTGTGTGGAACCCTACTTTTAATTTAGTGCCAAAAAACATTAAGTAATTAATCAGTATTTTTTGCTAATCAAAACTTCAACATTATTGATAGTAATTTTTTTGCTCACGTTTTATTTTAACATTAATCTTAGGAAGGGTTTAGGTTATCTCTTTTAATTTTTGTTGTAAACGGGTGGCATTTTACTTCTTTGCCCGGGGCGGCGAAACTGCTTGCACCGGCCCTAGTCTTATTGAGGAGAACTTAGAATCATGCCTAAAATTAAAAACAACATACAAACCTGACTTACTCAAACTTTCCAAGGAGATGCAAGCACATTTTTCGCATTAATAAATATTTAAAAAATTAAGTATGAAATTTAGTTTTATTTAGTGTACTACTTTTTCAGTGTAATAAAAGTTAACTAAACAAGTACATTTAGATCCAATTTTTTTAAAAATTCTTGCAATGTTCATATTTGGATCTTTGTCTAATAAGCTTGCTGACCACTACTCCCAAGGATACGCCTTGGCGATCCACCTTTGGCTAGAAAAGAAGTATTTGGCGAAGGAAAATCCCAGCCCCCGTTTTAAAAGGTTTTCGAAAATAACAATTAACTCATGCTATTTTTTCTATTATTATCAAAAAAATTTCCATAATAAAATGAATTTAGGGCCATAAATGTTACTGCGCGCGAAAGAATTTTTACCAAACACAAACAATTAAACAATTTCCGAAATATTTGTAATTACTTTTCGTTTGATATCCAAGAAAGAAACAAAAAAACTCCCATACATATATTAATACAATTATTATAATAAATCTTAAATGATAACGTAAATAATAAACAATAAAAATAAAATCTAATATGGTGCACGCAAGCTAATACTATTTACATTTCACTTGTTAAACATTCTATTTGTTGTGGAAGTGGTCCCTATGTGTTTTTGTCTCAGGAAACCAGACGAGGATGTTGATACAACTCTTTTATTTCCAAACTCGGTTACTCAGGGAGTATGTCGGAACACTTACGATGGGCACCGTTTCTGCGCTCTCGCTCGTCTGATCTCCCACACACACTCTGAAAAACTTAATTCGCGTTTCTCTTAATACACTTATTCACCACCGCGCGGCGCCCACTGCGCATGCTCGAACATACCCCCCGGCCTTGCAATATTAATATTCAACAATAGCAATACAGTTTCACAATTCACAACAAGTTTCACAAAAATTACACAATTGGTTTCAAAATTATTATATATATAAAAAGGTACTATAAATTTTCAGTAAAAAAAAAGAAGTTAAAATTACAATAGCACAATTTAAAGATAAACACATAATTTCTTAAATGGAAATTAACCTTAATTATTTACATCTATAGGTAGAATACAGATCTTAGTTATGGGCCTCCTAAATTCTCCGTTCTTTGTTTTAATCCTGACTGTTCTCACTTTACCATCAGAACCATGATAGACCTCAACGACGCGCCCTAAAAGCCAGTTGCAAACTGGTGTAAAATCCTCCTTTACAATTACCATTGTACCACACATTACATTGTCCTTCTCGATCATCCACTTTCCTCTCTGTTGGAGAGTATTCAGATAATCGGTACTCCATTTTTTCCAAACTACCTGAATTACCTTTGTTGTTCTCTGCCAACGGCTTAATCTATTGTCACTAATATTAATTACTAGGGGCTCAAGAATAGAATTAATTGATCTACCAATCAAGAAATGCGCAGGCGTTAATACTTCAAAGTTATCAAAATCATTGGATATTGGTGTAAGGGGTCTGGAATTTAAAATTCCTTCTACCTGGATAATTACTGTTTCAAACTCCTCGTAGGTGAGTCGGGATCTTCCCAGTGCTCGCTTGAGGTGATATTTCACTGACTTTATGCCCGCCTCCCAAAGACCTCCCATATGTGGGGCCCTTGGTGGAATAAAATTCCATTCAATACCTTCCTCAGTGAAATATGCCGCCAGATTTTGATCTGGAAAGTTAAGGGTCTTATAAAATACCTTTAGTTGAGAATTCGCACCAACAAAATTTGTTGCATTATCCGTAAAAATTTTGGAACATTTTCCTCGCCTAGACATGAATCTCTTAAGGGTCGCAATTATTGCATCCGAAGTCAAATCGGAAAGAATTTCTAGGTGGATGGCACGAGTCACAAAGCAAATACAAACACAAACATAAATTTTATTCAAAACGCCCTTTCTCTGGTGTTTGTAAGTTACAAAATATGGACCTCCCAAATCTAGTCCAGTTATACTGAATGGAGGGGCCATATTTACTCTTTCATATGGAAGATTGCCCATTATTTGAGAAGAGGGAATTGGTTTACACTTGAAACACACCACACAAGTATGAACCGTTTTCCTAGCTAGGTTTCTACCTCCTAAAGCCCAAAATCTCAATCTTACTGCATTCAGCAGTCCTTGTGGACCAACGTGAAATAATTTCTTATGCAAAGTTATGAAATACATTTTACTTAATTTAGAATTTTTAGCCAGTATAGCTGGATGCATTTGGCTGTAGGGTATGGAAGCTTTTTCCAGCCTTCCACCAACTCTCAGGATTCCTTTATCATCCTGGAATATATTCAAAGATTTAAGATTACCTGACGGGTCACTTAAGTTAATGCCACTCTGGTCCTGTTTAATAAGCCAGGTTTCTGCATCATTTACCTCACTTGTAGTTAAAGGTCCCCTCTTTTTCACCTTGGATCTGCAATTTTCAATAAATCTATAAATATAAGAAACAATATGTATTATTTTAAAATAATTATTAGAAAGGTCCATAAGATGGTTGAAAAGTCAAAGTTCTTGGAATTCAGCAATGAAGTCTCCAGAGTTCTCTCAGACACCCTTAGTTCGCAGTCAAAGCCATCTCTCTGGGTTGGTTCTGCAATGACAGTAGTTGAATAAGTACTCTGTAGAAGCTCAGGACCATGCCACCATAGAGAGTCGTCACGAAGCTCCTCAGGAAGTAGTCCTCTAGATAACACATCTGCAGGATTCTGTTCTGATGCAATGTGATGCCACTGGTCACGGGAACTAAGTTGATGAATCTTAGACACTCGATTAGCCACGAACGTCTTCAATTCTCTTGATTCTCGATGTATCCATGAAATCACAATAGTTGAATCCGACCAAAAATGCACAGCTGTAATCTGAAGATTCAATGCCTCCTTCACCTTCTTCATCAATTTAGCGGCAAGAACTGCCCCACACAGTTCAAGTCTTGGAATGGAAATCTGCTTCAGAGGCGACACTCGGCTTTTACTCGTTACGAGACACACTTTGACCTCTCCAAGCGCAGATATAGACTTGAGATAAATGGATGAACCATACGCCTTTTCCGATGCGTCGCTAAATGCATGTAACTCAATGCTCTCCGCTGTATGAATCACAATACATCTGTCAATAGAGATGTTATTCACGGCTTTTCAAAGAGTCGATAAATCGACGCCACTCCTTTTGTTCTTTAAAGGGAAGTTCATCACTCCATCCCAATTCCAGCAACCACAATCTTTGCATGAATATCTTTGCCCAAGTTATGATCGGTCCGAGGAGACCCAAAGGGTCAAAGATTCTTGCAATAGTAGACAAAACCATTCTTTTGGTGAATGAAGTTGGCCTTTGTTGCTCTATTCTGAAAAGAAAACAGTCTAACTTAGGATTCCAAATGATTCCAAGTGCTTTAGTCTCCTCAGACTCCAAAAAAGCATACTCTTGTAGATTGGAAGTTATCTCGGGTAAATTTCCACACCACTTATGAAGTTGCATCCCTGCGGTCTTGAACATTTCTATTAATTGATGCTGCAATTCTATTACCTCTTCTATACTCTCGGATCCCGATAGTATGTCATCCATGTAGCAGTCACTCAGCACCACAGGAGCTGCTAAAGGAAAATTATTAGCTTCATCCATCGCTAACTGTTTCAAAGTTCTCGTGGCTAGATAAGGTGCGCTAACTGTGCCGTAGGTTACTGTAGTTAACTCGTACGTTTTTATTGGCTCTCCTATGCCCTTCTTCCACAGAATTCTTTGCAAACACGTTTGCTCCGGATGTATGTTTATCATGCGAAACATTTTCTCTATATCCGTAGTAAAGGCATACTTGTGCTTTCGGAAGCGAACCATAATGGAAAAGAGGTCTTCTTGGACCAGTCCGCCATTAAATTGAATTGAATTTAGAGATTTCCCACTCGTTGAAGGACTTGATGCATTAAAGACAGTTCTCATTTTAGTTGTAGACTTTTCGGGGCGATAAACACCATGGTGTGGCATGTAAAATGAAACTTCAGATCCATCCGCCTTGATTTCCCTCATGTGGCCCAAATCCTCATATTCCTGTAAAAATTTCTCATACAGGGACAAATATTCTTTATCTCTACTCAGTCGTTTCCACAAAGAGTTTAATCTCTGAATCGCGGTTTGTCTGGATTCACCAAGACATGAAGGATCTTCTTTTAATGGCATCGCCACCGTATATCTCCCCTGGTCATCTCTCGAATGAGTGCTTTTAAAATGGTTTTCGCAAATATCTAATTCACTGGTTTTAACAGAATCTATTTCTACATTTTCGATTTCCCAAAACTTCTTAATTGAATGCTCTAGATTATCCGCAGCCTGAATAAACCCACAATGTTCTTTTCCCTTCGCGTCTGAAGAAGTAGATCCGGAAACGATAAATCCGAAAACAGTGTTTTGAAAAATAACATTTGAACCCTCCGTCTTGAACTGTCCGGGTAACATTAATTCATAAAATACTTCTGCACCTAATAGCATTTGCACGCGCTCTGGAATATTGAAATTTTTGTCAGCTAATTTAAGATTGGGAATATTATTCAGATTAAAATCGATTTTCGTTGTTGGAACAAGATCTTCCGTTATTGTAGGTACCAAAAAAAAAGTCTAATGTTTTAATGTAACTCCCTTCTTTATTGCTAATAGATACTGAAACACGCGAGTCTATTGGAATTACTGTTTTGTTTAGTCCCGAAACCGAAACATTAGTCTTGTATTTTTTCAATCCAATTAAATCGCATAAGTTGCTCATTAAAAAGTTCGAGGTAGATCCGCTATCTAAAATTGCTTTGACTGGGAATAAACCATTTTCACATTTTATATAACAAATTGCTGAGCTTAGCAAAACACATTTTTTTCTGTTTATACTCGTTGCGGTTAATAAGTTATGATTTTCTACTCGAGACTCGAAGACTGGCGCTGAAATGTTAAGAGGTTCAAAGGTGGAGTTCCTTACTTCCTGGTTTGGCTGGCGCTCTGTATAATGTATCGTTTTATGATGTCTCTTTTGACACTCAGAGCAAACAAATCTCGATTTACAGTCTTTCGCTCTATGAGATGTAGAAAGGCAATTAAAGCAAAGGTTATTAGTTTTAATCAGATCAATTCTCTTATTTATGGGAAGTTTTAAATACACTGCACACTTATATAATGGATGCGATTCAGCGCAACAAATACATTTAGAATCTTTAATTTCACTCAAAAATACCCTTGACGCGTTTTTCACTGGATTATTTCTAGTAAGAACATTCGGCAAAGTTTTTAAGCTCTTTCCCCGAGAAGTATTATACAAGTCTATCTCTTTGGCAAGCTCTAGTGGGCGAAACCAATCATTTCCTGCTCGAACGGAAATGTGTGACCTCTTTTTCAAGCGAACTGAAAATTTTGTCGGACACAATAAGATCGTTTAAGTTGTCAAAATCAGAGACCTTTCTTAATTTTAAGTAATACTGCCAATTTGTAATTAAGCGAGAAGTATATTGAATAAATGTTTCATTTGGATGACGCATAGCTTTTTTAAATTGTTCAAGGAATTGATTTGCACTTGGCTCATATTCTCTTAGTATTATTGATTTTAGTTGTTCATAATTGTTAAGCTCGTCATCTTTAACATATGTTAACACATTTGAAGCTTTTTCTCCCAACAAATTTAATAAAATCTCCGACTTGAATTTCTCGGGCACATTTTTTGATACAAAGGCTCTTTCTAGCGAAGCGAAAAAGAATGCCCAACCTTCAGGTCTATTAGGCACCTTCACCGTTAGGATTCGAACACTTTTCACCAACGCATCCAGCGTGTTACAACCCTCACCTGTTCTCTCGTTATCTGAATTAACATTTAAACGTGCTAGTTCAAGCTCAAGCTCTTTTTCTCGTAACCTATTTTCGGCTTCTTTTTTACGGTCTTCCCTCTATTTGCATTCGCTTACGGTCTTCCTCTGCTCTCTTACGGTCCTCCTCTGCTCTCTTACGGTCCTCGATCGTATATTGAATTAATTCTTTAACAAATTCAACATCCTCTTTAAAATATTTATTTTCTTTAATAATTTCAGTTAACTCAACGATAGTTACTTTTTCAGCAACAGTCTCACCAAGTTCAAGAGCTACGATCCGAAGATCTTCCTTACGGCAGTTCTTAAACATTTTGCTCTAAAATTAATTTAGTCCTCAATTTATAATAATAAAACACAAAAAAGACCACTACTCACGTCACCTTGAATAGCTCACTTCTCCGGCTCAGCTGGACGGACCATGTTGTGGAAGTGGTCCCTATGTGTTTTTGTCTCAGGAAACCAGACGAGGATGTTGATACAACTATTTTATTTCCAAACTCGGTTACTCAGGGAGTATGTCGGAACACTTACGATGGGCACCGTTTCTGCGCTCTCACTCGTCTGATCTCCCACACACACTCTGAAAAAACTTAATTCGCGTTTCTCTTAATACACTTATTCACCACCGCGCGGCGCCCACTGCGCATGCTCGAACACTATTAGTTGCCAAAAAAGACGATAAACAAGCGATTATATCAACCTTGTTCTAAAGAGTTAAAAATTTAACAAGGTATTTTAGAAAAGATACTGAAATAAATAATATAAAATCCTAAATCTGAAATCTAAAGATCCTCTTCTATCCATATAGAAAAAAAAAAGTTTTAAAAACTTGCATTATATAGAACTTTGAAAAACTCAGTTGAGTTTCGATGTATGTTTTCCCATAGATTAACATTACACCGGAAGTTCCGGTGGGTTCCACTCAATGTTGTTGTTTACAAAGTAGAACGTGTCCCTGAATATTTTGTCGTTTTCAGAATCAAGAATTATTTTTAAGGTTATGATTTTTTAAAAGCTATTTTACCTTAATCAATTGCAGAACCAGATACGCTGATAGCGTAATAGAGTTAACTACCACCGCACTGTAATTTAGCTACTGTAGAATGGCAACACTTGTTATTCGATTGCTTTGTTTGAATCTAACGAACTGTGTTCAACTCGTCTCATTCCATTAAATATTTATCATCGTTAAAAGCTATTGACTTTCTTACATAAGGAATAACCTTTATCACATCAATAGGATTTTACAAGCACATTGTTTTAGTCACTATATAAAGGTATCATCCAACTACTTTTCCAAATTTTATCATCAGTCGTTTCTAAAAAATAAATAATATATTTCTTGGGTGGCTTTAACTGATTGCAATACTTTGCGTGGAACTTTTTTTTAATGAGTTCATTAGTGCTAAAAGCAGGTGTCAGCAATGATACCTATTCACTTTTTTAATTTATTTTCTCTTTTCGTTTATTGATAAGTATAAATGTCAGCGTAAAGTGAAAGCTTAATTTTACTGCGTTTGAATTCGAATTTACAGCGCTTATCCTCAATGGGCTTAAGCTTTGTTCGATTCATTTAAAATATTTCAAGTTTTCGTTAAAAACTTACAAATTCTGTTTTTTGGCATCATTGAATTATGTTTTTGAAAAATTGTAAAATTCTCAAAGAAGTAAAAAAATTGTACTTGGATAAGTGCACTTTAATTCCGAATAAATTGTATCGTTTTCATCCAAGGGTACGTAAGTAAATATGAAAAACTAACGTATTCAAATTAAAAATTAACATTTAGGAAGAATTTAGATTGTGTAAGATCTTTAAAAATAGGGACTTTTTCTTACTAGGGCATCACTATATTTCAAGGGGTGCAAGCAAATAAAAAATATATGTTAAAGTGAGCATGAAACTCTGAAAATTGAATGGAGCCAATAGTTTTATTTGTGCTCATGTATTATCGCGACATTATATGAAAGAAAGCACATGATTGCTAATTCAGTGCATACGACGGACACATGCGAAATCGCCAACTTGAAGAGTTATCTTGAACGTTGGCAATTGTTGCGATAATACGTAAGTACCGCTTTATTTAGTTAGAATGCTGATGAAAAAAATGTTCAAACAAATTTAGCAATGAATTTATTAGATTAAATTTGAGTGGTATGAATTTTTTTCATTATAAAACGTACAAATGCAAAAGTTGAGCATGTACTTGAAATGTGAAAAAATATTTCTAAATTTATGCAATGCTATGATAATTCACTCTTATGCTTTTAGAAAATTTTTTTTAAATAATTGCAAAATGTATATTAAAATCTTTCCCTCTTTTTCGTGCAATTGTTCCTTTTGTTATATATTTTTTGTCTCCATTAAGAATACAGTCTTTATAATTTATTTTTATTTTAAGCTTCTTCTAGTTTTTAAGGAAAAATGTTTCTGTAAATGTAGTACTGTGTAATTTGTTTCTAAAAGATATATATATATATATTCAACACAAGTTTTTTTTTACGTACTAAAATTTGCCAAACTTTAGACTTATCTTGTTTTCTGTATCTTTGTTTTTATAATATAAATTACTGATGATTAAAAATTAATCAAAGAATTAACTATTTTGAAATGTGTTTGCTCTAAATAATGGCATTTATTATTAGTAGGAGTTTTCATTACATCTTATGGTTTTTTACAAATTTTGCATATGATACAATATTAATGGTTAGAATTTTTCTTTTTTATCCATTGGTCAATATGATGATAAATTTAGCAATTTGATTATCGCTGATTATATTATTATCAAAATAAAGAAGCATTGTAAGCTATATTGAGCATTTAAAAGAAACTCAGTTTTAAAGTTAAACATTATAAACACAATATCAAATTGTATCAAAACAAGGACATTACAGGCAATATTCTTGTGTTTAAGAGTTAACTCAGTCTTCACATTAATAAAATGTTTAGTTATTTTATAAATATTGTACACAGTAACAGAATCAAAATAGTATTCAGAATATTTTATAAATATATTGAATTTTACTCCTATTAGACATTACATATGCTCCTATTATTATTGCTATATAGCAAAATCTGATTATTCTTTAGGAGGATTTTCAGATGAGGAACGATTTTCAACTGCAGTTGGCGTCACCTCCATTACTCGATTATCTACCTTGGCTGTTTTATCCAATGTCGATGGCCTTATAGCTGCAAGGATGAATTGCATTCAGATCAGCAGATGCTGCTGGAAAGGTTTGAGCATAAGATTGTTTGGAAGGCTACAGGGTTCCATATGCTTCCTCATAGCATGCAATAATTTGATGAGATGACGATCTCCAAGCTCTTAAATGATGGGTATTTTCCTAATCTCTTGGTGCGATGATGCACTGCTCGTTTAATCAACTCCATTCTCGCTGTTTCCTAAAAATTGGAAAAACCATCTTTTTCTTTTTTCCATTTCAGTAGCAAACACTAGCAAAAATATTTACAGTGTGCAACATCTGTAGATTCATCAAGTATTAAGGAGAACTGTGATGTGTTAATTTCTGCCACTTGTTGTATCAGTATTTCAGGAAAAATCACTTTCTCAATCAGAGCTGAGCTCTTAGTTCTGTGTAAATGAAAAAATTTTATGAAGCTGACAAACTTATTTCGGCACCACCCTCTTATTAAAAATTTCATTTAAATGATTGATAGATAGAATGGCTGTAGGGCAAGCAATTAAAAGGTAAAGTTTCCTAATACATTTATTTTGTTGAAATTTTCAAAAGCTTCTTTATATTTCTTTTCAAGAATGAAAGTATTGCAGAACTTTCTATGCTTCATCTGTTTAATTAAGTCACTTTTATGTGCTCTCAATTTAGATCTACATATCTTACAGTATGCCTCAATCTTGTCATCTTTTACTTCTTCGAGCAACATTTCAAACATATGAGATGCAGGCCAAAAATTTTGAAAGGAGGGCTTTTTCACTTTACTCATGATGGCTATTAAGATAAAATACTTGAAATTAAAATAATAAATATGCCAAATCAGAAAAAAAATAAATGTAGTTTTCAACAGTTGCACAGGGTATCACTCATCACAACTAAACTACATACATACAACTATAAATTACTAGATGTATTTTAGGGCAAGTAACAATTCATGAGCCAATCAGCAATGACACAATTATTTATAAGAATATACTTATAATAACAAAATAGTATTATTACACTTATCTCTTTATTCATAAAGAAGAGAGAAAAAATCTAAAAACATCTTTTATATTGACTTAATATCATGATTTGGAAAAATGATTGCTGATTCAGAAGGGGGGGGGAATTAAAATTTACAGTAAATAACAGACAAATGAACCACATTTTTTTCATGCTGGCGAACAATAATAAAGGTTGCCAAATGTACCGTTTTCATTTAAAAATACTTTTAAGTTTTGTTAAAAGTAGAGCGGGATCATTAAGTAATCATAAAATTTGTGAAAAAGCAATATGATAAAAAAAGTAGGGAAGAGTTTTAAAAAGTTACAAAATTTGCATGTCTCACGATATTTCAACACTGATCCCATACCAGATTTATTACACAGGAGCATAGTCATAATATATCCTGCGAACTTAACAGAGAAAGCTGGTACTATTCTAGATGTACTCTGTGTTTTGCTCATTGCCAGTGCAGAGTCTCTACTTTGATTGCATCCAAATTCCTATAGATCTTTGACGAGGAAGCTTTCTCTTGCCTACTATTTTAAGATCTTGTCCATGCCTTAACGTCCTCTGCAAAATATATACATGAGTACCAGCATAAAGAGACTGTGCGATGCTCAGTCGTCTAAGATCCGGCCATTAATGGACAATATGAAGCTTCTTATATCCTAACTCGACCTACCTAGTGTAGACATCCAGGAAAGAACTGCTTTACTCTTTCAATCTTGAAATATGCTACATTTTCGCTATATCAACCCTTTTTCTGCGTACAGTAAAACCACTGTAACATCTATCATTTTTCAGTGCATCTTCGCTTACCATCGCAGTGAGTATAGTGGTTATTTGACCATCTTCACAGATGATTTAAAACAAGTAGATTACATTGGCTGCAAAGTTATGATTGAAGCTAATATGCATGGTTATTGGCTTGACACTTTTTGTAGTGTTTTCACTGCAGGAGCTGTTGCCATTTACTGTGTGCTTTAATTAATTGACTCTAACATGCCCTGTAAATACTGCATCTATACTGATAGCATGAAAGTCTCAGAGGTGCTTTAAAACTACAATGATCAGTGTCATCCAGTGGTGTGTAATGTACTTAACATCACGAATCGACAGTACAGCAAGGTATCTATCAGTGACAACGAGCAAGCGGACAGTTTAGCTTGGTTGGCTATAACCCATCTGGCACTAGCAGTTTCACTTTTGGACATAAAGCACATCATCTTGCATCAAATTTTTACAGCCTGGTAGGAATCATGGAGTCAGCAGTTGGGTAACAAACTACACTCTGTAAAACCTGTCGTAGGAGCACGACCTGTGATGCTAATGCAAAGGGCAGATGTCAAACTGACCTACCTTTGCATTGGTTTTACTCGCTTCAAACACAGGCATTTGTTGATTGGAGAAGACACTCCTGAATGTTCTTCATGCAAGGTCTTGAATACTGTGTGTCACATATTATTATATTGTCCAGTTTTTAACCCTCATCACATCACCTTTTTCATACATCTGTTTTAATTTTATCTGACTGGGTGGGAGAACCCCTCCCCCACCGAAATCTATTTGGCTTTCTTTTAAAAGTTGATTTTTATATTTAAAAGGCCCTTAGACAGAAATCCAAAATGATGAAAGCATGTCCAAATTTGGGGATTGGGCATGTCCAAAGGAACAGCGAAGTACTCATGTTGTAATGATTGAAGGTAAATAGTTCCTTCATAAAAGATGAATTATGCCTTTTTTTTTAAATTTCCGTTATTTTCTCGATTTTGAAATAAACATTTTTTTCATGCAACTATTCTTCCAAATTTTCACTTACTTCATTCAACTTTCTGATGATTATGTTCTGACAGCTGTCATGATGAAAGAAAATGACGTCACATTGAGAATCTTCCCCCTTTTCACGTTCAGGGATGGCTTCTGTTCGCTCCCAACCGTTTGAAACACTAAAACCCCCTCTCCCTCCCTTCTACTTTTGTTCAAAACTAAAGATAAGGAGAGCGCTTCTGCATTCTTCTCGATTGGTGGGGTTTCAGTTTGACTTCTACAGTCTGTGTTACCCTTTATATGACCCCTCTTTTATTGCTCTCTTCTCCCATCGTTCAAATTTGTGAAGGTCTAAAGACTCAAGATTCCAAGTTCAAAAAAGGCCATGAATACAAAGCTGTGCTCTTAAGTGTCATTCTAGTTGTCCGATCTTGACTTAGAACAGGGATGACAAACCCAAATGACATTGCACGCAACTTCAGAAAACATTACAATCTTGCGGGCAGCATATAAAGATTATATATCTTTATTTTGATTTAGACCTATTACAAACATTTATTGGAGTGACAATTTAAAAAAAAACAGAATGAATTATTATTGATTTCATTATTTTTCATTTATACAAGCATAGATAATTTAATAATAAGGCAATGAATCAATCTTTTTTTCACACTAACTGTCGAAGTCTAGGTCTATTGAGATTAAATGCAATCACATTACTTATTCTGAGTTTAATTAGTTTTTGTATCTACTCGCATTGAGAAATATATTTCACTTAAACATAATTTTCTGAATGACATTAAAATGTTTATAGCTGTGTGAGATGTACTGTGTATTTTGCATGTGCGAGTTTGTAATATAAATTTAGGAGCTGTTCTTGTTTAAATTTAGATTCTAACATCGAATTTGTTGATATGCCGATAAGTTCTTTCCTCTCCTTCATTTTACGTGTTTTTTTCCACTAATGGAAAAAGGTGCATTTTCCATTAGAAAACTATTTAGAAGTCTCTTTTCAATTTTTTTATTGATTCGGGAGGGTTCCGTGGAACACAGTTTGAATTGAGGAACCCTACGAACTACAAGGAATTTGGGGGGAACACCATTCTATTATTTGAAAAATATACCCAGAAACAATAGAAGTTTGAAGAAAAATATATCCAGAAATAATCCATCCCAATTACTAAGTATAATACATGGGTAGGGTGTCACCTACCCATATATTATACTTAGTAATTGGGATATGTTTGCATTTTTTTTTCATTCAATCGTAAATTATTTGCAAGTGAGTCTATGCAAATTATTTGTAGTCGCATTTCATATTGTGTGTCTAATTTGTTTTGACACCTTCTTTTTGTTTCCCCATATGTTGCGAAACACATTGTTCTGATTGGTATTAAAATTTTTAGAGCTGTGTGAGAAGTCTCGTGCATTCTGCATGAATTTATAACCCGAAACACTAAGGAGCCATTCTTGGTTAATTTTAGATTTTAATGTCAAATCTGTTGAATATCAATAAGTTGTTCCCTCTTAATTGGCAAAATTTCTCATTTATCTTTTATTCCTTTATCATCTATATTAATAAAGTAGACTTTTAAGCGTGTGTGTTTCACCTCTACATCCCAAACTAAGCAACCAAGAAGTATGAAACTTGGTACATAATTATTCTAGGTCCTGATGATGTGCACTACAAAGAGTTTTTTTTTTTAAATTCACTTTAGATTTTTTAAATTAAATTTTTAAACGATTTTTCCTTTTTTTTTTTTTTTTCAACAACTGGATTTTAAGTTTCTTCATTTGGCAATACAGTGTATTGCTTTAGAATTCTTTGCACTCGAAAATTTCGATTACCGGCTTTTAGATGTAACATTTTTTTCCCAGCATTATAATTTTCTTTTTGAGTTAATTTTTTTTTTCATTTATGTATTTTAAGTATTTATAATAGTTTATTTTAAAGCAGTATTATATATGCAGTTGGAAGATGCATCGCTCTTCAAACTAAGCCTACTTTTTATTTTTTCATTAACTAAATCAAATTAGTTTGATATGTATTTTTGTTTCGCGCATTGATCTAATTTTGTCATTTCTTTTTCAGTTTAAAAATTTCTTATTTATTTTTTGTGTAGTCACAATGGTATTCGTATTGTAATTTCTATTTTGGCTTAAGGCAGCGTAACGTTTACACTTTTTTCATGTTCACCTATAATTGTTTACAATTGATTTTTGTGTATTGTTTCTGGTTTTAGATTTAATTAGGTCTTCAATTTTAAAATAAAGTGTGAAATGTTTGAAAGCAAGATTAAAGTTATCAGAAAATTCTTAACCTGGAAAAGAAATGAGACAACTTTAAATCTAAAACTCGAAACAGTACGGAAGTATCAAATGTATACATATAAAGGTTTAAAAACGTGACACAAGCCTTAAGCCTAAGTTAGAAATTTTTAAACTGAAAAGGTAACCACAGAATTGAATCTAAACCAAGAAATGATTCGGAATAATCAAATAAAATATAAGCAAAACAGGAATGTATATTAAACTAATTGAATTCAGTTATTGAAAAAATATAAAATATGCTTAGGTGGAGGACCAATGCTTCTTCCTACCAGAAACATACATAAATCAAAAAACTTATAATGAAAAAAAATGTTATAAGGGATTGCTGAAATAAAATTGATTTTTACAAGAATTCATTGACGCAGTAAAAAAAAAGAAATTTTCACTTAAAAATTAAGCCCTCGAAAAAAAGATTAAAACTTGAATGCAAACGTAAGTTTATTCAAAGTGAAGGGCTTGGCGTCAAAAACAGATTTTCGCGTAATGGCTTATAGAAAACAAACATTTCCTTAATATTTGTGAAAAATTTAATTGCTCTTATTCCATTAGCATTATTTTATATAAGTAAGCTTATAATATAAATTATTTGCAATACATTTAAATAGCTGCATTTTTTAATGTTTGTTATGTTCGCCGTATAATGCACACCCTCTTTTTTACGAAGAAACCTGAAATATACATATGCAATGCTCTCATGTTTTGAAGTCATTATTCCAAGGTATAGAAAAAATAGTATACTTCTATATAGAATTACAACCCTTTAAGTTCATAAAGAGTGTCATTTCCCATAGCAGAAAAATATTACTACTATTACTTTTCTGTTATAATTTTTATTTATATTTTTATTCTTTCATTTCTATTTACCTTTTTAGCAAGTTAATTTCCTCTCTTACATTCAAATATGTTTTTCTGTAAGCATTTTCTGTGAAGCGAAGTTTCAATGTGAACACTCATTAAATATTTTTAAATTTTGGGTACACTGTTCTGCAAATGCTCTACCCTCTTTAAATTATATTATGTTTGCAAAAAAAAATTGAATTTTATTTATTTTAATGTTCAAACCTTGATACCAAAACCACAAAAATTCTAACATATTATGTGTAAAAAAACCAATAGGTCAGATTTTGGTGGAAAATGGCTTCAAATTGGCTGCGGTGACGCTAATACGCAAGTACTGATAATAATTACTTATTCTTCAACGCAAATATCGGTGGATTTTTTAGACAATCTTCACTTCTTACCTGCTTTTATTCTTATGTTCAAAAATAATAATCTGTTACACAAAGTTCCTTTCTGTTAGAAAAAACTTTATTGCTTTTCTTTGTTCAACAACAAGTTCTAAATCCCGCTTATTGTAACAATAAAGTAGAAAATCCTAGCTAGCAGTATAACAAGAAGAAAATAGTACTAAATTAAACAAATTGCTATTAATGGATTGGCAAATAATAAACAAAACATAATTAGCCATATATTACTTTTGAAAAATATAATAAAACTGATTTTTTTTTTTTAAGGATAGTTTAAAATGTTAAACAAAAATAAAATAGACATTTTTATCAATTTTATTTGTCATGTATTACGTTAATTTTATCGATGCACATCTGAGTGTTAGCATATTTTAATTCTGAAAAATATATACTATTTCTTAAATCTGCAATAGCCTGTGCAATACAAAGAAATTTCGAAAAAGTATATTTTACTGAAGCTTTTGCTTATATAAGTACAGAAAGCCCGTGCAACACCGGGTCATACAGCTAGTATTGTAATAAAAGTTCAAACCCTAATATATATTAAAAATAATAATAATAAATAAATAATAATAAACTGGGGGGTAGTCGGGGTCCCCAACCTCTTGAGAGGATTTTTGTTGTTAGATGGCTATTTAGAGTCCTACCATGTTGCAAAAGCACCATACATTTATAACCAACCAGGTCTTCGCCGGGAATCGAACCCAGGTCCTACGGCACTAACCACTATACAGTATAGGCGGCGAAAACTTTTACAAAAAGCATCAAGGCATAGATTTTTTTATAAAATTTTTTTATACATGTACATTTAATTCAGCAAAATTGAAAAATTATTTAATAAAATAAATAGTTAAATTTGTTGCGTTAGTTACAGTGATTATGAAATTGATAAGCAATTTCAGGCCAAATACTAAAAAATAAAATTGTATCAATACATAAAGTTTATTACTATATTAATTGAAATGGAACTATATATTATGCAATTACAATCTATGTTTCTGAAATCTTGTTTTATTTGTAAAATTATAAAAATAAAAAATCTTATATATAAAACGTATTCCCCCTACTTTTCTGACAATAATTTTAGTTAAATTATTCTTGAAAAATTTTTAGAGTGCAATTTTTTTAGCGCATTTGTTATATTGCAGGCTATACATTACTGAAAAATATAAGGGGACTGAAAGGAAAATCATTTTTTTGAAAGGGATCACTACTGATAAAAGTTTGGAAAAACCCCTCCTTAGGGTTTCTCAATAATACAAACAAATAAATTGCATGGCAATAATACCAACAAAAAGACCCATGGTGTAGAGGGCACGTTATATGCCAGGTATAAAAAATGATAGCTTTAAAAATAAAGTAAGAAATGAGCACAAAAAAAATTAGACTTCTACTTAGATTAGAGTACACTGTTGGTTTAAAATGAATGACTTAAAAGGTTGTAGTTCTAGAAGTACACTACCTAAGATAAAAGAAAACCTAACTTTTCAAAAACCTAATATAATACCTCGGATAATCCATTTCAAAACATAAAGCATTGGGTTGAATCCTAGGAGGACCCATTTTTGGTCGCCAAATTTTGAGCGATAAAGGTTACAATATGGTAACCCTTCCATTTCATCGAAAAATTTGGATTTTCAAATCACCTAAAAAATGGCAACCCTAAAAAAGTACAACGCTTTTCGCCTTTTCCGAAAAAACGTCATTTTGACATTTGACTTCGTTTGCTCTCCACCGGTTGTTAAGAATGGCGTGTGAAAGGAAATTAATTGAAAGTGAGGCTAAGACAGGTTTCTTTGTGCTCCTGGGCACAAAGGGGAAGAAAGAGACATTAGAATGGTGTATGAAAGCGAATTTAATTGCTTCTCGTTATGAATGTCCGAGGTTTAAAAAATATGCGTTTGTAAGAACGCAAAGGGAACGGTTGACGGCTACGAATGGCGTTGCCGCAACCAGTCGAAAGATAATCGCCACGACGTTGTTCGGAGTGTGAGAAAGGGCACTTGGTTTAGCGAAAGCAAACTTGCTATAATAATTATCTTGCGTTTGACCAGATATTGGTTTGGCAAGAGCATGAATGCGTTCGTGGTGAATGACTTGAAAGTTAATAAGAACAGGTCACAAGTTGGTGGATGACAATTTTCATGAATTCCTTGCATCCATCGCAAGGGTGTATCCACCAACGGAACATGACGAAATGCAAGCGTAAGGTAAGTGCCTTTTAAAATTTTTTAAAATGATTGATTTGATGTATTTCTTCAATTTTATATTTGCGAAACGCCCCTTTCGTCCTTTTTTAAAAATGTAAATCATGTTGTTGTACACACTGGTTTTAGAATGCTTTTTAAAATGAATTTCATTGATTTCTCCGTTTTTTTCTTTATATAATGATTAATTTAATGTATTTATTCGTTTTCATCTTTGCGAAACGCCCATTTCATCCCCCGCTGACGCATGCGCTTCCCAAGAGTTTTTCGTCATTGACGCCTTTTTGAAAACCTTCAATTTGGCGCTTTTTGGCGAAAAATTTTTGGCGCCAAAAACAGCAGTGGGTCCTCCTAGGATTTTACCAAAGCATTGTATATGTACAACTTAAATTCCTTCGTAAAAAAGGCGGTGCGTGTGTTGTACCACGAATATACCTAAAAATTAAAAAAGGCAGCTTGAAAATATAGATGAGTGTTATACACCGGATTTTACGGTATTATAAAACCTCTAATCCTTATATCCAAATAATACTCACTGCTCACTTAAGTGATTAATAAAGCTTGTTTACAGTAATTTTATAAATATTTTTCAGTTAAAATAATATTAAAAAAAAGGTAGTTCCCCCTCCTCACATTGTATATGTTGTACTTTTTTTAAAAACTACAAATAACTGCTGATATTTATGTAATAAACTAGTCACAACTTTTCTAGGAAAGAAGGGACTTAAAGTACATGTTTCTTTCTTTCTCTTTTTTTCTTGTCTCATATCCTCTTTTAACCCCCTACAGTTTCTAAGAAAACAACATTTCTTGTTCACAACCCATCAAACGAGTCATAAATCACCATTCGTCAATGGAACATACTGAGAAATTTCATGCATCCTTCTGCAAGAAGGCGGAGTTAAAAGTTTACTTTCCCCTTCTTTACAAATGTGCAATGTTGACATAATAATTACTCACAAAAAAATTAATTTAAAAATTTTAAAGTATGTGCGTTTGAAAGAGCATAAAAAAAAGGAAATTTTTCCTGTTTTTACTTTTTTTATCAGATAGTTAAAAATATTTTTATGATAGTTTTAATGCACTAGATATGAATTTTCAGATCTTTAAATAATTAAAAATACTTAGAAATTTTTTTTAAAAAATTGAAATAA
Organism: Trichonephila clavipes; assembly: GCA_019973935.1. NCBI lineage: Eukaryota > Metazoa > Arthropoda > Arachnida > Araneae > Nephilidae > Trichonephila > Trichonephila clavipes. The sequence continues at coordinate 718,576 of BMAU01018758.1, forward strand.
TGGAAGAATTTAATTTTTTTTCGCTTTTTAGATGCATTTTATTCCTTGCAATTGAGAGCAATATCCTAGATATAAATATACGAGAAAGAAACTCCATAGGATTAACATTACGCTGGAGATTTCGTGGTGGCGTGTCAAAGAGCCATAATTTGATTTGTAGTTTTAATTAGTCTTCTAATAATTTATATGCATGCATGTGTGCCTGTATTTTATGTGTATTTAAAATTTTAATATTCTAACAAGTGTTTGGCACAGTTTAACCAAAATTGTCTCTTGTGCCATAAAACTACACAGTCACTCACTCACTCTAGATGTACACTGCATTGCAAGGTGCTACCATCTAATGAGAAATATAGGTTGTGCTAAAAATTCTATTAGGTCTTTTATTACACCTGTTAATAAAACAAAAAAACTGCTCGTAAAAGTCTTAGTTGCTTTTGTTGTTGTTGGTATTACTTTAAATTAATTAATTTTATAAATACAGTGAAAATTAATTAACACAAAATTGAAGGAACTGAAATAATTTATCATGTTAAAAGATATTGCAAAAAGAAAGAAAAAACATATATTCAACAAAATTAAGTTTATTATGGTACATTTTATTTATATAGATACATTCAAATGTTTCTATAATTTGCTCTCTTTTTTTAAATATTTGTTGATAATGTACAATACTGTTTGAATTAATTGTTATCAACATATTTTTCTTGTCTAATTTGGTATGTGATTACCAGTGTTGCCTCAGACTGACTCAAATTGGTTATGGCAAAATGTCAAATTGGCCAAGAAGCAGTGTTATGGAACGACTTGGATTATAATTTACTTGCTTGACTTGTTTTAGTGTATCAGTGGTTAGGTAGTGACGTTTCATTGCAGCAGCTGGTGATTATAATTTTGTGTTCTGTGTAACACACGTTACTTTTGCTTGTTCAAAGATGAATATTATTCTGAGGAAGCATTCTAAAATAATCACTCTTAATTGACACACTTCTATGACTAAGAGAGAGATACAGCAATGGCAGTTGGTGTGTGAAAATCAAATGTTTCAAGAATTCTTAAGAACATTTCATGATTCCGAAACATTTTCTCCAAAAAGAAGTGGACGTGGTCTAGATAACAGACTCGTGGCTGCGGCATGTCATGAGTTCAAACCTAGTACCACTGAAAATCTGCCGTGTAGGGGAGCAATGTACTTTAAATCCGTCAATAGGGGGATGCAAGCTCAGGTGTCATCCTCATCACTTGCCTGTGGCTCAAAATTACGAGGTCTGTCGCCAAAAGCCCTCAATTAGCTGAATGTTAACAGTGGGACGTTAATATTCATTCCAAAGAGAAAGGAAAATATGGGTGCAAGCGGGAAAACTACTTCAAGAACTGATTCAATTCTAACAAGAAATAGTAAAATAAATCCAAGAAAAACAAGCACAGACCTTCAAAAGGATTTATTAGAATATGATGTTGAAGTGAATAGCTGAATTGTGTGCAAAAAGCTTCTGGAAGTTCCGAGGAAAAAACAATTTGCATGAACTCAGAAAATGATGGAAAAATGTTGAGCATGGACCCATCTTGACTGTTAATGACTGGAAAAAGGTAATTTTCAGTTATGAAACACATTTATTTGTGTAGGGATACAAATCAAGTGCAGTAAAATGAAGTGAAGGGGAAACTCTTCTACCACACCATTTCCATCAGACTGTAACCTTTCTAAAGAGATGTTTTGGGGTTTTTTCACAACCAATTGCACTGGCATGATAAATTCTGTCAAATACATAGAAATATTACATAGTAGGATTACTCACTTCATGGGAACATTTCAACATAACTTCACTCTTTGTCACAATTCAAAATTAGTCCAGGCTTTTATGCGGGAAAATGAAATACAAGTGCTTGATTAGCCTGGTAATTCACCAGACCTTAATCATATTGAAAACTTTGACATATTATCAAGAATCATTTCGCTAAGATGCATTGCACGACAACAGAATAAATAAAATTTGCTGTATTAGTGCAGTTCCTTGATGATAAAGTCAAGAACATAAAAAAAGAAATAACCCTACACTAGCGCTGAATTAATGTCAAAAAGTATTCAAGAAATTATTTCTGCTAAAAGAGGACATACTTCCTCTTTTCAGATTTTTCAGTGTACTTAAGATATGTAAGGATTAAAAGCTAAGGTTTTAGAAAAAAATCATTTTTTCCCCTCATTTGACCTAATTTAATCAAACAGAATAGTAGATTTAGCTATACCAAAATCTTTACCGATTTCCATTATCGTCTTTTGTTTTTGATCAACTGCCTTAAGAAGCTCCATTGTCATTTTAGAAAAATAGCAGTTTTCTTTCCCCTGAGGTCTTTGCCATTGTGCTTGTAAAAAGGTTCTTCTAAAACAGATTCAAAAACTACACAAACCAAATTTACTGATTTTTACTCACACTGTGATGCACTTGTCCCTGAATACCAAAGCCATCTGATGAGACATACCGGAGCGTAACGGAAAATATAAGGACTTGCCTCTCTACTAAGTGTAAGTTTTGGGCCCCCTAGAACCTGAGATATATGTTATGCCACAGGAGAGATAAGATGTTTTTTTTTGCAGTTTGTAGGGGTTGAGGAAGAAAGTATCTTAGATAAGCAAGATTGGCACCTGTCGCAAGTAGTTCTGAGGGTATTTCAAAGTCCAAGCTAGCTTCCTTTCCACAAGACATGAAACCACCTCTCCTTCATTTCATGCCCCTCTTAAATCTCGCCTGAATGGCTAGTTTTTTCTTTATTTGTTCATTTCACAAGGGAAATCTTTTAGTGTTAAGAGAAAAAAAATGCATAGTAGCTTGTCAGGACCATTGTTTTATTTTGTGTTAGCCGATATTTCTTCTTGATTGACTGATAGATTCTTGCGGGTTTTCTTCTTAAAATGGATAATAAAATTTCAATATATTTCACTGGACTCCACTTCTGATTGATTTTGCTCGCATTGATGGGGTTACCCAGTGTAGTCAGTGAAATATTTTTTTCAGCGTGTTTACTATGTCAAACAAAAATGAAGATCATAATTATAATTTTAAACAAAAGCAAAGTTGTGAATCGAATAGTTTATAATGGGCATAGAAGCATAGCAAAGTCGCCTTAAAAGTTACCTTGAAACAGGTTTGCATCCAAATTTGAATTTTATCACTTGTTTTGTCACTGATAAAAAAAAATTAATCATTTTGACAAAAAAAATACTTTTTTTTTCACATGTGATAACTTTGAAATATATCTTTAAAATTACAATGTTTATAATGTATGAGACTTTTTACGAATTGCTATGCATTTACTTTATTTTAAATTTCAAAACCAGATGGAACTATTTTTCAAGCAAATTGGTACATTTTCTGTTCTACCCAGTCCTTTCACATTTAGTTAAAAAAAAATTAGTTTTAAAAAGTTGTCTGTCTTTTTCGGAAAGAGACCGGGCAAATTAAATAATCATGTAAATAGAAATTATTTGAGTCTGTCAAATGTAGCATGATATACTGTGAAATCAGTGTGCATAAAATATTGTTCTTGTGAAATTTTAAGTAAGCATTTGCATTGGAAAATTTAAAATGCTAATGAATGTTTTGAATGGTATAGTATAGTACATCTCTCTCAAAGAATATCAAAAGAGGTATTGTTTTCCAGAAAATCGGAAACTGTCTTGTAGTTTTCCATTTAACTCTATATTCTAGTTGTACTATGTTTTTTCATAATTTTAATATTGATATTGATTGATGGCTATTTTTATTTTCAGAGGAATAGGAAAATTTAGACAAGTGTATATTTCCAGAATCAAAACAACACAAGGAAGAATCCAAGATGTCTCAGAGAACAATTATAAATATTTTTTATTGAAAAGAAGATGTACTATGTAAATATGGAGTGTTTTGGCAAAGTTTTCTATATTTAATGTGGCTCATCACCAAAAGTATTGCTTTTTTTAAAGAGTTGTTACTTCAAATTAATCATTCACCAGCTATAAAAGGACAGTGTGCTATTTATCATTAACTAACTTATTTTTTTATGGGGCATAAGTTGGTCTGTATCCTTTCTGAATTTTGCACCAAGGAAGTATGTGACACATACATTTAAAGTTTCATTTAAATTGCAGTGGAGAATGTAATTTTAGTTAAAAATTTCTGTGTTCCTGCGATGTTGTAATCATTGAAGACTTTTTAGAATATTTTCAGCAAACTGAGCTGAAAATAGTTGGATAATACCTTATTTTGTGCATTAATTTAAAAAACAGCTAGATTTCAGTATTGCATTCAGTTCATAAAAAAATTTTATAATTATAAACAGCTTTCCAGAAAAATGATGCACCCTCTTCACGTCAATTAAAATTAAATATGGATTTATATGTGATCTCACCTGAGGTTTCGAAAATTATAAGCTAACAAGATGCTTACCTCTCAAAATGATATCTTAAAACATCACTTGAGTTCTGCCCAATGGAAAGCCTCATGTTTGTGAGATATGCAACAAAGCTTTTGCTCGAAGTGGTAATTTAAATTCACATTATTTACGTATTCATGCCATGGAAAAGCCTCATGTTTGTAAGATATGCAACAAGGCTTTCGCTCGAAGTAGTAATTTCAACTCACATTATTTACGTATTCATTCAATGGAAAGACCTCATGTTTGTGAAATATGCAACAAGGCATTCTCTGAAAGCGATTCCTTAAAGAGACATTTTCGTATTCATACCAAGGAAAAGCCTTATGTTTGCGAATTGTGCAACAAGACTTTCTCTGAACGTGGTTCCTTAAAGAAACATTTACGTATTCATACCGAGGAAAAGCCTTATGTTTGTGAAATGTGCTACAAGGCATTCTCTCGTAGGGATAATTTAATGGTGCATTTAGGTATTCATTCCATGGAAAAGCCTTATGTTTGTGAAATATGCAACAAGGCATTCTCTCGTAATAAATATTTAATTGCACATTTACGTATTCATTCGAAGGAGAAGCCACATGTTTGTGAAGTATGCAACAAGGCTTTCTCTCAAAGAAGTAACTTCAAGAAGCATTTAAATATTCATATGAAGAAAAGCCTTATGTTTGTGAAATATGCAACAAGGCTTTCTCTTGTAATGGTAATTTAAAAGTACATTTACGTATTCATACTGAGGAAAAGCCTCATGTCTGTGAAATATGCAACAAGGCATTCTCTCGTAGTGATAATTTAATGGTGCATTTACGTATTCATTCCAAGGAAAAGGAACAAGGCATTCTATCATAGTGATTATTTAATGGTGCATTTAAGTATTCATTTGAAGGAAAAGCCTCATGTTTGTGAAGTACGCAACAAGGCTTTCTCTCAAAGTAGTCACTTAAGGAAGCATTTACTTATTCAAGCCAAGGGAAAACCTCTTGTTCATGAAATATTTTATTTCCTCTCAAATTGGTTCTTTAAATGTACATTTATAAAGCCATAGTTTCTCTTAAGGATATCATATCCTTTAAGTATACTACTTACTTTTTTTTATCGAATTTATAAATTATGGTGACATTTGTTCATTCATATCATTAAAAAAAAAGTGTGAAATATCCACAACATCACTTTCTATCAAAGTTGTGTAATATAAAGACATTTTCTTATCTGCACCAAGAAAAATCTTTATGTGCATATTCTGAAAATACTTTCTGTCAAATTTGTTACTTAAAAACATATTTGCGCACAATCATTCCTTCCAAAAGTTTGAAGCTTTATATTTATGTACATTTAACAGTTTATTTTTCAAAATTCAATTTTTAATTATTTTCTCCTAAGAAATCTTTAAAGTCTTATAATTGTTAAAATTTTCACTAAGTTTTTGCACAAAGGCTTCACTTAAAAATTAATTTTTACATTTTCAGATAATAGTTGAAAGAGTGTTATAATTTTAAATCATTTGACTATATAAATAAAAGATTTATAACATACTTTAGCAGTTTTTTTCTTTTAAGTTGGCAAGTTTTAATTTTTTTAATACATTTGTGTTGTATTCTTTAATAACAGGTCTGGACTACCCATATGACCTAGGTCTATGGGTTACATAGACCCCACAGTTATTATAATCCTGCAAGCTGCATATAAAATTATATACTTAGACCTGTTACAAACATTTATTGGACAGAAAATTTTAAAGCAGAATGAATTATTATTGTTTTCATTATGTTTCATGTATACAAACAGGACCAGACCGTGACGTTTGGGGGCCCTGGGTTAACGATTTCTGGGGGCCCCTTAAATAATTAAACTTTTGCCGGTTTCCTAAAAAAGTAATTGTGCAGAAAGATTTAAAATATATGAAATGTAAGGATTTTTTTTAAAATTTTTTTTTTATTTCAAACAATTGAAATACATTATAAGCAATGACACAATGTACAAAAAAAAAATTCTATATTTTTGTAAAGCAAATCCTTTTATTTGTTCATCACATTTTAAGTCTTTGGTGAAATCAGTATTAATAGAAAGAAATGATAAATAATTAAGCCTATATTTCTCATTGATGTCCTATATTTGTTTTCTATGTAGGACATTTTAGAGAAAGCACGCTCTGCTTCACAACTAATAATAGGGAGCGTTAGAAATTTTTTTAAAATGGTATACAAATTTGGAAAATTGTCGACAAGTTTCTTTTCAAAAATTAAATTGCATATATCATTACAAGTGTAGAACTCTAGCTCAGTTTGTTTTAGATAAGTTTTGAACTGAACACACACACACCTTCATTTACTAAATATTGGTCTACGTCATCAGAATAGTAATCAATAATAGCACTTACAGTCTCCAGGTTGATGTTATCCTTACTTTGATCTTGCAGATTCATCAAAAATTTTAATTTCTTTCTATATTCTGCATATACTTGACTTCTATTTAAATCAAGAATTAGCTTATCTAATGCACCAATTAGTGTGGCTCTTTTATATTTATCTGTCCCATACACAGCTTTTTCTGTGAATTTATCTGTAAATTTTGAAATAACCCGTTTCTTGTTTACATTGCTGTATTCCGTTTCTACACTAATAATTTTCTACACCCCTTTTAATATTGAAGAATTCATCTCTCCATTTGCTACACTTATTTACAAACAAAATAAAATTTTTAATGTAGTTGTAAAATTTGGTGAAAATTCTAAAGTTGAAATAAGTTTTATAACTTCACTGGGTTTTCTTTTTTACCTAATAAAATAGAAAATGGCACTACCTCATTTGCAAGATCAAGCGCGTTTATACCCACTGATTCTTTATCGACCAAAATAATTTCTGACTTTTTACAGTTTTTAGTTAATAACTTTTTAAGAGTTTCTTTTTTAAATCATATATATTGTATAAAAATTGAAAACAATAGCTGTGTGGATACTCATTTAATTAAATTTACAGTGTAAGGTATTAATTGCTTGATCAATTGTCCAAAAATAAAAAAATTTAATATTAAATTAGGGTTGTCCACTGGTCATCCTGCGCTTCATTATCAAACTTAATATTTCTTCGAATTCAGTAATGTGGCAGCATCATCTCAAAATTAGCAAGGATCAAGTCAAAGTTAGTTTCGTCGGCCAGTTCTTTTGCATATCATCGAAAACCAAATGCGATCAAATGTCATTAAAAAATCCTATCGTAAATTTGAAACTAAGAATATGAAGCCCATATTTTTTACTTTCATTGAACCACTGTATAAAAATATACACACATGGTAAAAAAAATTAGCACACCAAGAAATAATTGCGGGATCGTAACGAAACTTGGCATGAAGGTACGTGTCGGTGAGATATGCAAATAATTAGAAACGCAGCGTGATTGCGCATTCCTTATAGCCGGTAAAGGGCGTTTAACGTCGTTTATCATTGGAGTATAAAACAGGTGACCAAAACTTGTTTGAGTGTGCCGAATCGTTTACAAAGGAAGAGCTGAGGTAGACAACCCATTACGCCGTTTTCGAAGACAATATGAGCAGCTGTTGCAGTTTGAGAGGGGGAGAATCATCGACATGATAGAAGCTGGGTGGTCAGCTAGGCGAGTTGCTCGTCAATTAGGCTGCTCTGATTGTGTTGTGAGTAGGTTTTGGACCAGTGGATCCGTGAGATGTCATTTACCGGAAGACCACTCTCAGGACGCCCTCGACAGACCAGTCGTCGAGAAGACCGCCCCATCGTAAGAAATGCACGCGTACAGCCAACTGCTTCATCCACCGCCATCCAGGCACAGATAGCACCTTCAGTAGGGGCGCTTGTGTCTTCTTGAACCATAAGAAGGCGCCTGGCTGAAGGACATTTGAGATCGTGGTGCCCATTACGTGTGCTGTCTTTGACGCCCACCCATCGAAGCCTCCGTTTGGAGTGGTGCTGCACACGAGGAAACTCGACTGCCGCGGAATGGAACCAGGTCGTCTTTAGCGACAAATCCAGATTCAATCTCAGCAATGATGACAATCGTGTTCGTGTGTGAAGACTCCGTGGTGAATGCGTCAATCCTGCCTTTGCTTTACAGTGACACACCGCTCCATGAGGAGCCATTGCCTACAATACACTGTCACCCCTAATATTGATCCGGGGCACCATGACATCCTGCAACCACATGTGTTGCCGCTCATGCAACGGCTCCTAGGAGCCATTTTTCAACAAAACAATGCTCGGCCTCACACGGCAAGGGTGTCACAAGACTGTCTCCGCACTGATACTAACCTTCCTTGGCCGACCCGATCCCCAGATTTGTCTCCAATCGAGCATATCTGGGACCATCTTTGACGGCGAGTTGGGCATCCCACGCGTTTGAACGAACTAGAGGCATGATTACAGCAAATATGGAACGAAATGTCTCGAGACATCATACGGAGCTTGTATGCCTCAATGCCCGATCGTATCGTTTCGCGCAAGAGGGGGTTCAACAGGGTATTAACCCTCCAAGCGGTTAGCACGGAAAATTCCGTCATTGTAAAGATACTTCAAAAATGCACTGCGCGGGGTTTTTTGCCTTCAAGTAACATTTTCAAAAGCGGATTAGCCGTACTTTTCTGAAATCCTTTCCCCCTTTTAAAAGTTTAACACCTTGAAAGATAATTAGGGACGGTGGAAGCAACACAGCAGGACACTGATACGAAGTTTTATGGCTCGCAGGGAACCCCACCCCGTGTTTTGACCCTGGAGCAATCGTAAGAAATCGGGGGGAAATTTCTTTACACCCCAGGAAGTGTTTGTTAGCTGGTATTTTAAAAGTTTTGAAAAGTCCCAACGCATAAGTAAAATATGTTACAATTCCCTTTTGAGTTCATATTAATTTGAAACTGTAACAAAAGTTGGGGTGTGTGTGTCAGGGCAATCTGCTATTTTATATAGTTAGACAATTTTTTCTTTTTTAAAGTATATTCTTTCGCTTCATTTTTCTTATCTTAATCAATGCTTTCAGTTTTTGAAACATGATTATTTCATTATAAGATGCCAAAAAAAAAAATTAATAAAACACCAAACACTTTAAAATTTGAAATCTTTTCAACTTTCCAACTACTAAAAATGAATAAATTTAAAACTTCATCAAATTTTATGTTAGAAATTCCATTTGAAATTTCGAAAAAAAAATGTATCGCGCAGTTAAAAATTATTTACCATAAGTTCTAGCAACTCTTTGAGTATAATATAAATTTTATTATAGAGCTTCTTTGGTATTTTTTAATATATTTCGAAGATTTCATACAATTCAGTTGAAAACTGCATGCTAAGAGCAAAAAATATACCAAAAAAATTGATGAATATACAATTACAATAAATTCTTACATAGAAGCAAAACTGAGAAGCTAAAGCGTAGGAATGAAAATTTTTGAGTATATCTGAAGTAGTTTTCGAAATATTTATTTTAAAGTTCAGAAAATTTGTGTGCGTTATGTTATACTTAATATTAATTAAATGGTTAAAATAATATGTTAATAATAGTCATGTAATTGTTTGATGACACATTCATATACTAATAAAAATTATAATGGTCATTGATGCGAATGTCAAGAATTTTATGTAATTTTAAATTCAGACATTAAGATATTGATGTAGAAAATATAAAACGACCATATCTAAAATACATGAAAAATGCAGTCTGCTATAAAATGATCTTAACAAACAAAATACGGCATTTTCACTTACTATGGCCGAGCCGGCTTAGTCAGGGGCGATTTGGAAAAACAGAGGGAACCGCGGTTTTGATGGATGTCGCTCTAGCTTTTAAATCTCTCAGGAAAAAAAATATATAAATTACAAATGCAAAAACTAAGTCTTGTAATTTTCCATACATTTTTATAACAACGAATTGTGGAATTGGCTCCCAATACTTTGTTGTGTTTGACAATATCTAAGGTAACCAACCATACTTTAGATAGATTTGCACTACTTTTTCGTAACCGTATTCCTTTTAAAATTCGTGCAGCCAAAATACACTTTTTGCACTCTTAAAAATTTATGTAAACTAGAACAGTTAATTTTAATTTATGCAACTTGTGAAATGTTCATAATTAACCATTTCAGTCTAAACAGTTTACATGAAGAAAAAAAAGTTTGGAATCCCTCATTCATTAGGGAATTATATAGGATTCTAACATTAAGTTTTATTTTTCAACGAAAAGGGTCGAGTGGTAGTGTATCGTGCCTCCACACCACAGGTCTTGGGTTCTATTAACGGGCTGGGTAAGGTCGACTCTGCCTTTTATCCCCGCTACATTGGGTCGATAAATGAGTACCAAGCTTGCTTGGGGTCTTAAACACTGAAGGTCTCTCTTCAGACAGACCACCAAATCGGGACATCTGTTCATGCACCTCAGCGCCCAGTGGTCACGTATATTTGGATGGGCATAGTAGTTCCTGGCCCTCATGGATTGTTGTGCCACTGAGTTTGAGGATTGCCTCACTTTGGGGATACCCATTAGATAAACATGTATTTCCACTCATTTGCAATTAAACATTTTTATTTCAGAAGGAAGTTTGATTTTTCAAATGTATTTGCTTAATAACATGTATATTTGTATATTATATTAAAATTTTGATCAATCCAAAGTTACATGTTTTTTGCTCCTCTAAAAGCTTTTAGGATTTTAGAACTGATCTTACAATCCATATACGTTTTATAGTAGTATATTTAAAAATGATAGACATTTTTACGACTGTGTGAGCTTTTATGTCTCGTTTAGAAATATAAAAAATTGCATTCAGCTACAGTTTTTAAAATGTACTTAATTAAGTGGAGGAATAGGATATTTACATATTATGAATATTTTTGACTGCAGTAAAATATATTTATATTTCAGTTTCTTTACAATTTGAATAGACGTTGTAAACCCCCCATTTTGCGAATAGTTTGATATTGAATATAAACCCATAGGCTGTTTAATATTGTAAAGTGTTTTATTTTGATATCAGCACACATTAACCCTCCAACTGGACAGAACGGATTTTTCCGCCCTACTAGAGAGGCTTCGAAAATGGACTGCACGGATTTTTCTGCCTTCAAGTAACGTTTTCAAAAGCGGATTAGCCGCACTTTTCTGAAATCCTTTCCCCCTTTTAAGGTTTAACATCTTGAAAGATAATGAGGGACGGAGGAAGCAACACAGCAGGAGTTTTATGGCTCGCAGGGAACCCCGTGTTTTGACCCCCAATCGTAAAAAATCGGGGAGAAATTTCTTTACAACCCAAGAAGTGTTTGCTAGCTTGTATTTTAAAAGTTTCCAAAAGTCCCAACGCATAAGTAAAATATGTTACAATTCCATTTTGGTTTCATATTAATTTCAAACTGTAACAAGTTGGGGCGTGTCAGGGCAATCTGCTATTTTATATAGTTAGACAAATTATATATCTTTTTTAAGTATATTCTTTCGCTTCATTTTTTTCTTATTCAAAGCTTTCAGTTTTTAAAACATGATTATTTTATTATAAGATACCGAAAAAAAATTAATAAAACATCAAACTCTTTAAAATTTGGAACCTTTTCAATTTTCCAACCACTAAAAATGAATAAATTTAAACTTCATCAAATCATTTGAAACATTTTCTTACACTTTGATAAAAATAATACTAAAAAAAAAAACTAATTAAGATTTATTAGTTTTTTTTTTTTTTTTTTTTTTTTTTTTTTAGATTTCAAAGCCTAAGTGTTCAGGTAAGTTTAAGTACAGTGCCTGGTTATATATTGTTAAAATACACCGAATTATATTTGAATTTTAATTGCTTGAACTTCAGTTTACATCAAAGACAACATGAATGAAGATTTTCACATTTTTTTTTTTATAACTGGAATGTTTGAATAAATGGTAATCAAAAATATAGGGAAACATTTACAGTAGACATTTATATGCATATAAATAAACATAAAAATCAATTTTAAATTCGAACTATTGAAAAACATTCGAATTATATATTGTTCAAAAATATCTATTTATACAAAATACCTCAACATTTATCTTTTTTAAAGGCTAACTGAATAAGTAATTAAAATCTGGATATGTTTTGAAATCTCGACCTTATATATATAAAGCTAGAAATTTTATGTTAGAAATTCCATTTGAAATTTCGAAAAAAAAAATGCATCGTGCAGTTAAAAATTATTTACCATAAATTTTAGCAATTGTTTGAGTATAATAAAAATTTCAAATTTTATTATATAGCTTCTTTGGTATCTTTTAATATATTTCGGCCGCGGTAGCCGAGTGGTATAGGTATCGGAACGTGGCTTGCTTTGTCACGAGTTCGAGCCCAGTACCACTAAAGACCCGCCGTGTAGGGCAGCGATGCACGTTAAATCTGTCGAGAGCTGAAACGTCCTCCCGTTGGTGTGGTGGGGTAGTTAGGAGAGGGGGTGCCAGCTCAGGTGTCGTCCACGTCACTTGACCATGGTTCAAAATTACGTGGTCCGTCGCCAAAAGCCCTCGTGTAGCTGAACAGTGCGACGTTAATATTCAATCATTCATTTAATATATTTCGAAGATTTCATACAATTCGGTTGAAAACCGCATGCTAAGAGCAAAAAATATACTAAAAAATTGATGAATCTACAATTACAATAAATTCTTACATAGAGAAGCTAAAGCGTAGGAATAAAAAAATTTGAGTATATCTGAAGTAGTTTTCGAAATATTTATTTTAAAGTTTAGAAAATTTGTGTGCGTTATGTTATACTTGATATCAATTAAATGGTTAAAATAATGTGTGTGTTAATATTAGTCATGTAATCGTTTGATGACACATTCATATACTAATAAAAATTATCATGGTCATTGATGCGAATGTCAAGAATTTTATGTAATTTTAAATTCAGACATTAAGATATTGATGTAGAAAATATAAAACGACCATCTAAAATACATGAAAAATGCAGTCTGCTATAAAATGATCTTGACAAACAAAATCCGGCATTTTCACTTACTATGGCAGAGCCGGCTTATTCAGGGGCGATCTGGAAAAACAGAGAGAGAACCGCGGTTTTTTTTTGATGGATGCCGCTCTAGCTTTTAAAGCTCCCAGGAAAAATTATATATATATATAAATTACAAATGCAAGAATAAATCTTGTAATTTGCCATACATTTTTATAACAACGAATTGTGGAATTGGCTTCCAATAAATTGTTGTGTTTGACAATATCTAAGGTAACCAACCCTACTTTAGATAGATTTGTACTACTTTTTCGTAACCGTATTTCTTTTAAAATTAATTCGTGCAGCCGAAATACACCTTTTGCACCCTTAAAAATTTATGTTAACTATAACGGTTCATTTTAATTTATGCAACTTGTGAAATGTTCATAATTAACCATTTCCGTCTAAACAGTTTACATGAAAAAAAAAGTTTGGACTCCTTCATTCATTAGGGATTTATATAAGATTCTAACATTAAATTTTATTTTTCACCGAATAGGATTGAGTGAAAGTGTATAGTGCTTCCACACCACAGGTCTGGGGTTCTATTAACGGGCTGCGCAAGGTCGACTCTGCCTTTCATTCCCTCTACATTGGGTCGATAAATGAGTACCAAGCTTGCTTGGGGTTTTAAATAATAAAGGTCTCTCTTCAGACAGACCACCAAATCGGGACATCTGTTCATGCACCTCAGCGTCCAATGGTCACGTGTATTATGATGGGCACAGTAGTTCCTGGCCCTCATGGATTGTTGTGCTTCTGAGTTTGAGTCTTAAGTTTGAGGATTACCTCACTTTGGGGATACCCCTTAGATAAACATGTATTTCCACTCATTTGCAATTAAACATTTTTCTTTCAATTACGTTTATTTCAGAAGGAAGTTTGATTTTTCAAATGTATTTGCTTAATAACATGTATATTTGTGTGTGTATTATATTAAAAATTTGATCAGTCCAAAATTACATGTTTTTAGCTCCTCTAAAAGCTTTTAGGATTTTACAACTGATCTTACAATCCATATACGTTTTATAGTAGTATATTTAAAAATGATAGGACATTTTTACGACTGTGTGAGCTGTTATGCCTCGTTTATAAATATAAAAAATTGCATTCAGCTACAGATTTTAAAATGTACAGAAATAAGTGGAGCAACAGGATACTTACATATTATGAATATTTTTGACTGCAGTAAGATATATTTGTGTATTTCAGTTTCTTTACAATTTGAATAGAAGTTGTAAGCCACATTTTGCGAATAGTTTGATATTGAGTATAAACCGATAGGCTGTTTAATATTGTAAAGTGTTTTACTTTGATACCAGCACACATTAAAATAAGGCTCATTTGCAGTTATATGATCAGCTTCAGTGATATTTAAATTTTCAAAAATAGTCTACACGTACGAAAACATTCTTTCACAACCGCACATCTCTCTCATACTATATCTTCCCTACAGCAAGTAATATTTGTGTATACTGAAAAATTTAATACAGGATACATTTCCAAGTGTTAAATTTGTTTTTAAAATTTGGTATGAATACATTGTGAAACTGTCGGTTAACTTCACTGAACAAAATTGTTTTAAGTGTACTGTTTTGAAAGACAAGATTAATTAGGGAGAACTTTTCTCACAATAGAATTTGTAATGACTGAATTGTGTGAAAATGTAGTTATCGATGTGTGACATTTTTCCTTGTAATAAAAGAAACAGAAAGATAAGACATTTAACTTGAGTAGAAAATGGTTAGAAGTACTGTCATGCGCATTTGAAGAAGTATATCCCCATTAAAATTAAAAATTATTGACTGAATGTGTGTTATGTCCATCACAAATGCCGATGTAGAAAAGGAATTTTTATTTAATACAAGAAGTTCGAAAAAGAGAACACTAGGAAGGAAAATTTAAATTTTTTCCGAAAAATATTCAGTTAACATAAAAATATCTTTTATATGATTTTAATTAAAATAAATTAAAAGTATTGAAATCCTTTTTTATGCTATTTTAAATTAAAAGTATAACTGAATAGAGAAAGATCGGTTTTATTTCATAAATATAATCATTGTATGTAATATTTATTGTGTTATTGTTTAAAAGTGAGATAGGGCCTTTGCTCTTTTACCTCATTACTTTTTAAAAAACAGGAAAGTGAGCGCGTTTTCTTACTCTCATATTCAAAAATGAATACAGGATGCTTTTTTCTGGTTCAAATCGCAATACCAAATATATATATATATATATATATATTTTAATTTTTAAAAAATGACAGAAAAATAAATTTTCTTTGAAGAAAATATAATTATTTTTCAACTTCTAACATACTATTTATTTCATTTTTACCTCTCTTTTTTACCTTTCATTTCGTTTTTAATTTTACTGTGACTGAACATATAGGAGAAAGAAACACCGTATCTTTTTCAAAGAGGATTGATCAAGAGAGGATATCTACGCTTTCAAAGAAGATTGCCCAAGGTAACTTAACAGCTAGCTGTAAACGATGGATCTCTTGGTTCTTACTTTTCAAAGCGACCGAACTGGGTCGTAAAATTTTCCCCGTTCGACCTCCCAAGTTCTAAAAGGGGGAAAGGAAAAAAGTATGCTGCATTTTTGAAGGGAATCGCAAAATAAGAGTTAAACGCTTTCGGAATAACTTTTCAGGAGGAAGGTGTCCAGTTAGAGGGTTAAAATAAGGCTCATTTGCAGTTATATGATCAGCTTTAGTGATATTTAAATTTTAAAAAATAGTCTACACGTACGAAAACATTCTTTTAAAACTACACACCAAATCTCATATTATGTCTTCCATACAGCAGGAAATATTTGTGTATACTCAAAAAATTTAATACAGGATACATTTCAAAATGTTAAAATTGTTTTTAAAATTTGGTATGGATACATTGTGGAACTGTCGGTTAAATTCACTGAACAAAATTGTTTTAAGTGTACTGTTTTGAAAGACAAAATTAATTAGGGAGAACTTTTCTCACAATAGAATTTGTAATGACTGAATTGTGTGAAAATGTAGTTATCGATGTGTGACATTTTTCCTTGTAATAAAAGAAACAAAGATAAGAAATTAAACTTGAGTAGAATATGGTTAGAAGTACTGTCATGCGCATTTGAAGAAGTATATCTCCCATTTAAATTAAAAATTATTGACTGAATGTGTGTTATGTCCATCACAAATGCCGATGTAGAAAAGAAAATTTTATTTAATACAAGAAGTTCGAAAAGGAAAACACTAGGAATGAAAATTTAGATTTTTTCCGAAAAATATTCAGTTAACATAAAAATATCATTTATATGATTTTAATTAAAATAAATTAAAAGTATTGAAATCTTTTTTATGTTATTTTAAATTAAAAATATAATTGAATAGAGAAAGATCGGTTTTATTTCATAAATATAATCATCGTATGTATATCACCGTATGCACCATTTCTTGTCTTATTGTTTAAAAAAGAGAGATAGGGCCTTCGCTCTTTTTACCTCATTACTTTTTTAAAAAACAGGAAAGTGAGCGCGTTTTCTTACTCTCATATTCAAAAATGAATACAGGATGCTTTTTTCTGGTTCAAATCACAATTCCATATATATATATATATATATATATATATATATATATATATATTTAATTTTTAAAAAATGACAGAAAAATAAATTTTGTTTGAAGAAAATATAATTATTTTTCAACTTCTAACACACTATTTATTTCCTTTTTTCCACCCTTTATTTTGTTTTAATTTTACTGTGAGTAAACATATAGGTGAAACGATCCAGTTGCACTACAACTTTCAAACAAGATTGCCCAAGGCAACTTAACTGCTAGCTGTAAACGATTGATCTCTTGGTTCTTACTTTACAAAGGGACCGAACAGAGTCATAAAATTGTCCCCGTTCGACCTCCCAAGTTTTAAAAAGGGGAAAGGAAAGAAGTCTGTTGCATTTTTAAAGCGAATGGCAAAATAAGAGTAAAAGCTTTCGGAATAACCTTTCAGGAGGAAGCAAACCACTCAGAGGGTTAAATAATGTGTTCTTTTGCCTTTTTCCCTGAAATATATCATCCTTTTTCTTTGATTTCCTAATCATTTACTTATATCAAAGTAGTCATCACGTATGTAAAATTTCGTTTCATTTTGACGATTCCTTGATGCGCTAATTTTTTTGTCCATGAGTGTATTTGGAAATGGTAATTACATGGCAAATATATTCTAACAAAGTAGCTTTTTCAAACTAAAATTATCCCATCTGAGAATATAACATTTAACTTTTTTTCCCAACAACCCAAATATAAATGTGTTAAACAGCGCGCACAAAAGTTTGTTGGGATGTACATAAATTTGAATTTAAAAAAGATAGAAAAGTAAAACAACTTCTAAAGAAAAATACTTTCTCAAATCTCATTAATATAGCACTAGAAATGAATGACTATAGTAATCAATTTTAAAAGAACTAACACTAATAAAAATACTCAAGCAGTAAACTGCGATACTCTTAAATAATAATAAATACATTATAGTTTTCAGTCCAATAAAATTCCGTTTTTTAGCTTCCTAAATAAATATTTTGTCATTTTGAAATATTTTTAATACTTAAATCGAAATTTATTGTAACACATGCAATTATCAAAAAATATATTTTAAAAAAAATAATGAAATAATTTTACTAAATTTATTTCTTTTTAGAGTAAAAAAGAAAACATTGAAATAACACATTAATTACTGATCTAATGCAAACTTTGAATATTCAGAAAGAATTTTAAAAAATGCCTTTCGGATACTTTAATCATCGATAACACAATGACTTATAAAAATGTACTAATTATAACAAAATGATTACAAAATTTTTCACTTGATGTATGAAAAAATCTGCAAATACATATTTTACATTGATTTGACATTAAATGATTCAGGGGAAAAAACTGAAATTTACTATAAGCAACAGACAAATATAAGGCCGGATCTACGTATGGGCTGCAGCCCAGGGCACCCGGTTTCTAGGGAGCCCCGTTCTCCCTTGAAGATAACAGAAAAAGATGTAATTTTCAAAATAGTAATAAAATAACAAACCCCAGTAAAAGAATAAAAATCAAAAATAAACTACCAGAAATATATCAAATTTATTTTCATTTTCATTAGCAATTTACCCTTTTGTTCGTCCTCCCGACCACCGAATACGCGGAAATTAATAATTAATAGACATAGGCTCTATCATAGAGAGGCGCCTGCGAGCATCAACTATTAATACAATTGTAGTGTTGCTATTTCTGTAGCCATTTATTTTTGTGCAATAATAATTCTAATTTACAATAATGTACTAATTTGGTGCTGTGTCTTGTACATACTACATGCAATTAAAACATACTTAAGTACCTGTTTATTCAAGTAAAAAGTAAGGGCCGATACACATTTCTAAATTATTTAAGTAGGAAGATATTGAAGTAGTGTTTAAGTATTTTTCATAGATTGAAAACATCAGAATTTCCCATAAATATTATGTTGTCTTAAAATTTGAGTTAAGTAACTTAATTACTTCTATATAGGATATAAAAAAATAACAATCAGTTTATGTGGATTATGGAGATTCACCGCGAATATTATGGATAAATGTAAAATAGTCTTGATTTTCGTCGGATTTTTTAAATATATGTAGTGATGGGAGGTCGCCGGTCCCCAAAGTTACAACTGCAATTTTTACATTTGCCCTGTTCTTGCTGTTTACAAGAAACGGAATTTGGTGGAATGCGTCTTTCTTACCCCACCTCTGAGGGCGAACCCTAGCAAAGGGTGACCCGTTCCCACGCTTAGAAGGGGCATTGTACCCATAAAATATCGGAATATCGGGGCGTGTCATTAGAATTTCCCGCGCTTAAAAATGTCATTGACCGTGGCGCGGTAACCATACGCTGACTCTGGACAAATGAGAGAAAATTAAGCGGACAAAGTAAAGAATCCGCTCTAGCATATCGGTGCAATAAGGCGCCGAAAAAAAACGGGATGCACCCCGATTAGATACACTTGGGACTCTGAGCCAACATCTCCAATTAGACCCAGCCCTGGAACTGGACTCCGCGGGGCTCCGAGCGGCGACATGTTCACTCCTTTCCTTCATCCCTCTTTTAAAAAGCTAAGTAGAATTTTCTTGTAACCACTTGTACTTTTGCATAAAATTAATCTTATCAATCATAAAATAAATTAATTGTTAATTTAAAGAACGGCCTTTTAATTTACACGGAGAAAAAAAACTTACTCAAAAATGAGTACGTAAACATACTCATTTTGAAATGAGAATGTTTGCATCAGATTTGACCGCATGCCTTGATTGAATTTGATTCCTTATATGTACTCAAAATCCCCAAAAATGCTAATTAATGCTTTCGGAAAAATTAAAAAAGATATTCAGGATTGCAGAAACTCTTTTAATATATCGGCTACATATTTTGATAATTGGGGCTTAACAACAAATTTAATTATCATAAATCTTCCGAACTATTTTTTGTATCTACCACGCTACCCGCAGAAGAACACATGAGTACAAGATTGTTTTGATTTTCGAGTTAAATGTACTCATTTGTATTTCTTAAGTAACTGCCTTTGAACGAAAAATTTAATGGGATAAATATTCACCTTATTTTGGCGGATTACTGTTATAAATGTAATATAATTTACTTGATTCATAATAAGTCATTTTGTGTTTAAATTATTCAGGCAAATAATTGTGTTACTTTGGAATACTTTTAAGGTGACCAGATTTTTAAAATGAAAAGAAGAACGAAAACTTTTAAGAAAAAGTTTCAACGTAAATGTGTGAAAAACATTTTATTAATTCAAACAAAAATGCATTGTTTCGTTTCTCAATATATTTTATAATTTATCGGAAATTTCGGAGCAAAATTACCTTTCATCTTTACTATAAGTACTGCAACTAAAATATATCAACATTCAATCTTGATTTCTGACTTGTCCATAAATTACGAACTGAAAAGAGACTCAACTGGTGCATTAGTTCCAGGGCAGCACAATGTAAATTAAAAAAGAATAACTAAATTTTCTTATGTGATGTTCTTATTTTTGAAATGGTTAAGTATTTCAATCCATCTTATCAATTTCAGCATGTTGATTTTCCAATTGTTTCAGTTTTATTATAATTTAAATATACATTCAGTCTGCAAACTGGCCATTGTCAATGATTTTAATATCAGGCATTTCTTTTGATAAAATCAACACAGTTTTCTATATCTGCCCAATTTACTTGTGATAAAGTCCAAAAACACCATTGAAAACTGTTATTTCCTGTGATATTTGTTTCAGACTATTCCTCGACATATTGGAAACATGTTTGGTTCATCTCTGAATACAGAGATTAACAGATCTGTTTTAAAATATTGAAAAAGGAGGACACTTTTCGAGGAAGGACAGGATCAATAAAAGGAGAATGGTTGATCATCTTAATAATTTTAACTTTACTTTCATATTGAACTCGAAAATGCCTTGCATGGTTTGAAAAAGGCAAGTTTACAAAATAAATTTTCGTTTTCAATTAGTAATTTTTTTAGACTCTTTTATAAGCTTCACCTGTATGTAACGGAATCTTTGAACTATATTTTTACCCACTCTAAAAGGTCTGATTAATTCGAAATTTTGCACACTTTTCAAGGACTGATGACAATTGAATAATTTTGTTCCATTGTCCTGATAAGGATCATGACGATTAACAATTTCCCATTTCCAGATTTGGTGACTGAAAGATTGTTACAACTCTAAAGCGAAAACACTCATGTCAGTAATTTCTTATTATAATATAAACAATTACCCACTTTCTTTGAAAATGGAAATAAATAAATGATAGTTTAAAAAACTAAAAAGCATGCTTTTATTGTAGATCGAACTAAAAATGAAAAATAAATTATAGTTTTAAAAAACCAAAAAACACGCTTTTATAGTTAATCAAACTAAAAAGTAAAAAATAAATCATAATGTAAGAATAAAATGATTAACGAGAAAATATATATTAATTTCATTGTGGTAAAAGCGTGGGGTGCTTTGTTCTACATTTTAACACTAACTCAGCATTTCGGAATAGAACTAGTAAGAAATTATAACAATTGATATTGAGCACCCCACATTTTTATCACGACATTGTCTCGCTAATCATTTTATTCTTATATTAAGAATTATTTTTTCCTTTTTAGTTCGATTAACTATAAAAGTGTTTTTTATTTTTTTTAAACTATAATTTTTATGAGTTTAATTTCTTGTAAGTTTTAAAGAACCTTTTTAGCTTATTAGTAAATTTATGGAAAATGCGTTAAAAGTTCTCATAAAAAATTATTTAAAGAGCTTCAACAATTTCAATATACTTTATGATTCCTTTCACTCTCATTTTCAAATATTGAAAGAATCAAAATTTACTGAACAGAAATTACAGAATGAGCAAAATTAGTTAGTAAAATTGAATGTAATCTATATTTCAAGAATGCTTTTTATTTTTAGACATTACATATAAATATTAAATGTTCTTGATTAATAATATTTAACGACTATTTTGTTTTATTAATAATTGATCGACATTGTTTAAATTGGATTTATCAGTACTTACATATTATCACAACCTTTTGGCGACATTATATGAACATTATATTACTTGCTGTTATACATTTCATTCTTTCTCATAACCATGAAGAGAATTTCTTCATCTGAAAATCTTCCCTTTTCTAAGTCCCGTGATCATGCCTGTGTGATCTAGAACTTATGGAATTTGGAATGATTATGAACCATAAATTTTGGGATATTTTATTAGAGCAAGGATTTTACATGAATTTTGAAATGGACTTAGGCTTAACAGAGAAAATCAACTGGTCCTAAAGGAAGGTAGAGAAAATTTAGGTACTTGCATATTATCGCAACAATGCCAACGTTCAGAATACTTCATCAAGTTAGCGACCCTGATCCTCCACGTGTTGTACATGCTTAATTGACACAACCACGTATTTAATTTCATATAATCTGGACAATAAAGTTTAGGTAATATGTAAGTACCAAAAATTAATACACCTTTGGTACAAAACTCTTGTATGAAAGCATGTTACATACAAGTAAAAACATAAGAAATCTGAGTAAGGAAGACCTGTGTACCTAGGGCCACCCCATTTTATTTGAATAATACCTAGTTCGAAGTTTTATTACTCAGTTGGAACAAATTCCTACTTTGGCATTCATTTTGAAATTTTTCAAAAGAAAGTTGTGGTTAGTTATAAATGTAAAACATGCTTTAATAGTCTGAAGTAAAGTTCTGTAGCTCATCTCTTTTTATTGTTGTACAAAGTAAGTCAAAAATTTTCTTTGAATTTTTTTTCTTGTACATAATTTTGTTTGTAACATTAAGTACTAAATAATATTTTAAATAAATCCTCTCTCCATGTGGATTTTCTGCAGAAGACATTTTGTATAAAATTACCTAGTCTTGTACCTGGGGCCACATAGTTGCCTTGTACCTAGATACAATTGCAATTAATATTCTTTGTTATTATTTTATTGAAAAAGTTTTCATGATAAAAAGAGAAAAATGGTCTTAATTATCTGAACCATCTTGATTTAGTCAAGTTTTTTTTTATTATTATTGGATGTTATTAAAATGAGAGGAGTGTATATATTGTTCTGAAACTTTCAACATGCTTGATTTATAAAAAAATATCTTAGCTACCATTATTATTTTTCAGGATTATTTTATTTATACAAACATTAGAATGCATTTAATTAACAAAAACCCAATTTTTATAGTTATAAAAATAATAAAATTCTAAATCAGATTTTTATGATTTTTCAATTAAATTTTTCTCTTAATGAGCAATTATAAATTCCTAACTTTTTTAGATACCTAGAAATCCTGACTGAATAAAATGGTCAAAACCTAATGCAGATAATATAAGAATTATCAGATATTGAAGATTCTCACGTTCCACTGATGATGCAAATTCTACAGTAACTGATAGTATTGAAAAGGGGGGGACTTTTGTTTAACAAAAATACAAAGCAAAAAAACTTAAACATTTTTATATGGCAGAAGTAATAGATGTTAAAAAAGAACACAAGAGTGTTAAGTTTCTGAAGAATATTGCACGTTCAAATAAGTTTCTTTATAATAAAGAAGAAACTTATAAAACTGGCAACAGAAATATTCTGTTCAAACTGTCTAAACCATAATCTGTTGATGCTTCAGAACGACAATGTATGCAGCTCACTTTTGGAACCAGTTTTTAAAATTAAATGTTGGATCAAAATACGCAATTCATTAATAATTTGGCACATTGCAATTTAAATGGTTACATGATAAATCAATGTATTAGAGCTGATATTGTTTCTTTTATTAAATTCATGTGTGTATGTTAGGTTTCACTCTGTAATCAATAGAAAACAAACTTTCAGGGAAAGGCCCTACGTACAATGATATTGTACCTAGGGCCATTTGTGAATTTTTTTAAAACCTTTTATTTCACAGAATTTAATATTTTAAGTTCTTATATTTACAATTGGATGATAGTTAGTATAATGATGAGTGCATATTAGTTTCACATTTTTAAACAGGCCAGGGGCTCTGTTTTTGTGCATTGAAAAATATGGCCCTAGGTACACAGGTTTCCCCTACTTATATATTATTGCAACCTATTGGCAAAGTTGTATGAAACGAAGCACCTGGTTGCCAATTCAGCATGTACAACACAGGAAATTGGGGGGTACTTATGAAATATCGCATCAATTGCCAACTCTATTAATAACTCACCAAGTTGGCAACCCCGATGACACATACTGAAAATTGGCAACTAGGTGCTTCATTTCATATAATGTCGCCAATAAGACGTAAGTACCAATTGCGGAGTTGTCAATTCAGTGAATTATTAATAGAGTTGGCGATTGTTTTGATAAAGTACTGAAATCTGTTCAGTCTGACATACATGAAACACCATAGTTTTAAAAAAAATGCTTTTATAGTTAATCGTACTAAAAAGTAAATCTTAATATAAGAATGGGTTCAGTCCTAGGAGAGCCCACACCCTTGGAGCAAATTATTTTGGTTGGTGATAATTGCACTATCTTGGTAACTCTACTTTGATACATTATGTATGGTAAACCTAACTATTTCTGGAATTTTTGTATTTGGTCAGCGGGCATATCGAATTGTGTCATTTTGTTGTTGGGCCCCGGGCTGGAAGTATGACACGTATGTGAGTGGATATACCTTTGAATTTTGTACTTTGTTGAATGCGAAATGTTAGAAAAAATTGATTGAATGGTGTATGAAGGAAGAATTGATTGCTTTGAATTATGAATGTTCTAAATGTAATGAGCGAATGGGATTATACGAACGAAAGAGTGCTGTTTTGGATGGAGATTTTGAATGGGTATGTTCGACCATTACCTCGCAGAATATTTATGGCCGCACTCCCATGATTCTCTTAACAATGAGGCCTTCAAGGCTTTTTGTTAAAATCCGCTGTCATGCTGTAGCCTCCACTGAAAAAGATCAGCAGTAAGAAAGTAAGTGCTGTTTTTTTTTCATCTTAAATACGTTTGATTAATTTTTGTATTGTTAACATGTATTTTCATTACGATCCACCTTGTCCCGCTATATTCACTTGCCGCCATCTCACTCTGGCTTGGCGCTTTTTTGGTTTGTTGCCAAGGGTGTGGGCTCTCCTAGGACTGAACCCGCGCCAAGCCAGAATGAGATGGCGGCAAGTGAATATAGCGGGACAAGGTGGATCGTAATGAAAATATATGTAAACAATACAAAAATTAATCAAACGTATTTAAGATGAAAAAAAAAACAGCACTTACTTTCTTAGAACAAAATGATTAACGAGAAAATTAATGTCATTGTGGGGGACCCTTGTACTACATTTTTACACTAACTTTGTATTACAGAATATAGAACTATTATTTTAAATGCAGTTATTATTTTTCCATTTTCCCCACATTCCAATTTCCATAGTTTTTCCTGGCATTTCTAAATACCTTGTGTTCTGTTTTTTTTAAATCCTGGCACCCATATTTTTCTAATTGGTTTTCTACAAAAAAGTACTTACATTTTTGCTTCATAATGTAATTCCTCTTTTGTCAGGAATAAGCCATTCTTTTAAACTATTTTCACATGTTGAGTTCTTATTGCAAGACCATCATCTTAGATTGAAAACTATTGGATACCAAAATCTTATTTGCAGCAATTTCAAAACCATGCCTAAAAGATATTCGGTGTGTAGTGTACTGATATATATATTGTTCCAATGTGTGGTATTTTTGAACAGTAGTTTTTATACATGTGAACTTCAAAAAAATACATGCCTTCATGTGTAATATTTAGAAAATCATACTTTTTAAACCTGTTATCGTGTTTTTAGATGATGAATGCTTTATTCTTAATTTGCATTAATTTCATTTCTATTAGTAAGCAAATAATTCAATATATATTACATTAAAACAATGGAGTTGACTATAGTATCGATTGTATAGTGTTTATAAAAAATAACTTATGGATGAAGGTATGTTGTTTCAAAAATCTCACTTATATTTTTGTTTATTTTTTGAATGTATATGTATATGTCCAATTTCCAGAATAAATATTTCAAAAATATGATTTTGGTTTGTTTTATTTTTCTTGTTTACAGTGTGAATCATTGAAAAAAAAAAAGAGGCATTGAAAATAAAATGCTGTATATTGGATTATGGTTCTACTGTTTTAGTTTTTACATTCTTCTTAGGTCTGAAATTTTTAAGTATTTTAATTTTTGATTATAAAAACATTAACTTAAAAACTATAATATTTGTTTTCTTTGGTGATAGGAGAGTATAAAATCAGTTGATATGAATAAAAAACTAGCTTAATTTGTAATATATATTGCAATGGATTTTTCTATATTTCCATCTAGATGAATGTGTTTCTATTTAAACAAAACAATTCATAAAAAAGTACTTACACACACCTGGGCCTAATGAGTGTTATTTTAGTCAAAAGGCTTTTTCTTCATTACATAATATGTAAAGAACTATTTCTTTCTTACTTTGTTTTGAAATTTTTACTATATAAAGTCTGTTATTCATCCTAACGTTTCCAAGATATTTCTAATAACTTATTATTGAAAGACTGAATTTAAATAAAAGTTAATTTTCTGCTTGTATAGGATTTTAAAAAAAGAAACAATATAATTCTTTTAGAAACATAAATATAACTTGTAATAAACCAAATTGCTTCTGGTACTAGTTCAAATGCTTACAAATTTGTTTACCTATTTCATCGAATCTATTTTTGTTATTTTCAAAGATTTAAATCTGATGTATAAGTTCGAAGACAAAGTTTTTGATCAAATAATAGTTGTATTTTTTTCTTAAAGTAAAATTTTTGTTGTATTGGCGACAGCATATAAAATTAAGTACATGGTTGCTAATTCAACGCGTACGAGACATGGCGAATTATCTTGAACGTTGGAATTTTTGCGATGATACTAAAGTACCTTTTTATAACACAATAAATGCAAAAGGAATTTAGATTTTCGAAGTTAAGTGGTAAAAACTTCATAAAATGTAAATTAAATAATATATAAGATGGAAAAAAATGAAATTTACCAACTAAGTATCGCATAT
This sequence comes from Trichonephila clavipes, assembly GCA_019973935.1. NCBI lineage: Eukaryota > Metazoa > Arthropoda > Arachnida > Araneae > Nephilidae > Trichonephila > Trichonephila clavipes. The sequence continues at coordinate 745,595 of BMAU01018758.1, forward strand.
TTAGATCCCTTTAAATTTGATTTGATGTATATTTTTATGTTAAAAATTCGTATTGATACAACAGTATCGAAAATAAATAACATACAAACTCATATTTGACCCATAAATACTCATAAATAAGTGCATTACACACTCATCTAGCTGTTATATTCTCAAATTTGATCCAGTAACAGGTTCAAAAATGAGTATGCGATTTTTACAATTTTGAGTACGTAGTCGATGCCACAGATGAGAATGGGCTTTTCTCAAATTTGAGTATGTTTGCATCGGAGCTATTTTGAGTATGTGACGTATTCAAAAGTGAGTATTTTGTACTCCGTTCTGAATACCGGTTTTTCGCAGTGTAGTGTACTGTTTTATTGTCTTTAAAGGATTTAGTGTTTAATTCTTAACTTAAGCTATGATGTGACGTAATTGTAGAACCTGGGTAATTGAAATTGGGTTTATTGAATTGATTAATCTTTTAAGTTAAACCAGCGTCGCATTAGTAGCAACAGCAAATAATGGATGACAACGGAAAAACAATACTTATTTAAAGTGGGGCAAATAATTCTGAAGTTTATTTTTATAAAATCCCCTTTAAACTAATGGGCTAATAAATAATAATCAGCGTTTTAGGTTTTAGCGAGTATATAGACAAGGATTTTTTATTTTTTAAAATTAACTAGAGATACCTTTTTTCAATTATCTCAGAAATATACTATATTGTTTTGTAAAAATTTGTTAGAATATTTTTAGTTTATTAAGCACATCGGTTGTGTTATCGTAGTTTTCTGACCTAAACTTTTAAATTGATTTTCAGGAAAATCAAGTACTTAATTAACAATGTAAATATGTCTGGCAGAAAATATAAAAGTGTAGCGGAAAAACGAAAGCTACTGTTAAATCGAGAAAAAGAAAAAATTAAATGTGTCAAAAATTTGACTTTTTTTACAATGGAACAAAGTAACAAGGGAAAGGAACTTAGCCAAAGAAGATGAAGAAACTCAACAAGCAAATATTAATGATGAAAATACGCAAGATTACGATGACCAGCAGCCTTCTGAAAAAGATATTGTTCAGCCAGAGGACACCAGTAATGCCCCGACCGAAAAGTGTTTAGAAAATGTTGGGTATGAGTGAGAATTATACGTTGACGTGGGTTCGTGGCCTAAATCTCTAAGTAATAATTTTATTGATTATATCCTTTCACATGAAATGAGTTATTTTCAAAATAAAGATCCAAACAATATATATTCTGTTTCCGTAAAAGAATGCAAAGAACAAAAGAGATCATTTTCGAATAATCATTTAATTAAAAAACTTAAAAATGGCCAAGTGCTGGGAAGATCTTGGTTAGGTTATTCAACTACTATTGGTAGTGTTTTTTGTTTGACCTGAAAACTTTTTTCTAAAACAAATTCTCAATACACAACCGGCTTTTCTGACTGGAAACCCGTAACAGTGATTGGAAACAGTTTTTAAGAAAATCCTAAAAATTCTAGTGAACACAAAAATTAAATGTTAGTCTCGTTGACTCGAAAAGAAAATATACTAACAGGAGCAACTAAGAAAACATACATAATATTACGACAATATCCTCAAACGGTTTATTTCGGTAGTAAGATTAAGTAAGTATTTGGTTGTAAGAGGAGTATCGAGGAAGTTTTTGGTTCTCCTCATAGTGGTAATGTTATGGGTGCCCTGGAACTGTTGGCAGAGTTCGACCCATTCATTTGTTCGTGAACATCTTGAACACCGAGAATTACGACCGAAATCGTTAATATCGTACGTATCAAAAACAATATAAGAGCAAATAATTGAGATCATGGGCAAGCAAGTCATTAAAACAATTACAACTCAAATGAATAATAATGACACATAAAGTACTAATCAATTGTGATGGATTAAACACCAGATTTGTACCATAATGATCAACTTCCTATTGCACTACGATATTATTTTCAGGGAAAAGTGTATAAAAGATGAGTCTCATTAATTAAAATTAGCAGTCACACTGGCTTATGCTTACTTAATTCTCTACAAGAATTTTTAGAAAAAAATGGACTTCTGTTGAATAATTGTAGGGGACAATCATTTGACAACGCTGCTAATATGTCCGATCGATATACTGGTGTGCAAACTCTTTTAAAGAAAAAAATAAATTCACTAATTATGCGCCGTGTGTTGCACATTCTCTTAATCTGGTTGGTGCAGAATCAGTTAAAGCTGATACTGAAATCGTGAACTTCTTTGGTTTAATGCAACACGTATGTTTTCTTTTCTGCTTCGACCCATAAGTGGGAACTTCTAAATTGTGAAATTAAACTGAAATTTACCTTAAAAAGTTTAAGTCAGATCAGATGGTCTTGTCACTACGATGCAGTTGAAGCCTTAAAAGATAATTATGATAATGTGGCGGTGGTGTCTATAAAAGCCAGTAACAGCCTCTAAACTGAAGTGTTCATTTTAGTCTGGTGGTTAAGTTGCGTGCTTACGGAACCGAAGGTGCCGAATTCTAATCTCCTTCATTGGTGACCCTGGCTGAACTTTGAAAAAACGCAACCTTCACGCAGCTGTCGTGGCACCATCTACCCACCGCAAACGCAACCAAAAGCCGTCAGACACGCATGACGCAGCAACGCAAGCCGTTAGATCCACATGACGCAACACTCAAGCCATCAGATCTACATGACGCAACAGCAACAACTGACACGCTCACCATAACTATATTGTTCTCTCGCCTATCCACCGACTCACTGGTAGGGGAAAGTGTGGCCGTGGTGTTTAAATAAGCCAGTAACAGCCTCCGTACTGAAGTGATCATTTTAGTCCAGTGGTTAAGTTAAGTGCTCACGGAACTAATCTCCTTCAGTAATATCTTGAATATTCTTAAGACATTTAGTGACAGTGAAAATGAGAAAATTGATTTTCGAAAAAAGGCAATAAATTTATTTAATAAATTAACAAAACTCGAAACTGCCATTTTAATCATATTTTGGGAAGAAATTTTAGAAAGATTTAATTCAATTAACAAAAAATTACCGACTCCTGGTTTTGACATTTGTGAAGCGAATAAGTTAATTATGTCATTAAAAACGTTTATAAGCAACGTACGATATGAGTCAGATCAAAAACTAAAGAATTATCAAGACGCAGCCAAAAAATTTAGTCCTAGAGTAGGAATAGAATATAGCGATGTGGTCAAGAGAAGATTTATTTCAAAATGTGCAGATAAATCCACAGAAAAAGCTGTGTATGGGACAGAAAAATTTAAAAGAGCCACGCTTATTGTTGCGTTAGATAAGCTAACCCTTGATTTCAATTGAAGAAACCAAGTATATATATGCAAAATATAGTAAGAAATTTAAATTTGTGATGGATTTGCAAGATCAAAGTAAGAAGATCGTTGGCCTGGAGAGTGTACGTGCTATTGATTACTATTCAGATGATGTTGACCAACATTTAGTAAATGAAGGTGTTCAATTCCATAGTTTATCTAACAATAAAAAAACTGAGCCAGAGTCCTATTCTTGTAGTGATATGTTCAATTTAGTTTAAAACAAACATATTGACGTTTTTCCAAATTTATATACCATTTTAAAGATTTTTCTAACACTCTCATTACTAGTTGTGAAGTGGAGCGTGTGTTCTCTAAAATGTCCTATATAGAAATAAAACATAAAGCAGCAACAGCAAATACTAGGCTTAATTATTTATCACTTCTTTCTATTAATACTGATCTGACCAAAGACTTAAAATATGACGAGCAAATAAAAGAATTAGCCGCCCAAAAGTGTAAAAAAGTTTTTTTTGTAACTTACGTAATTGTTTGTAACGTAAGTAGATAAGAAAAGCCGATTCTGCTGTAAAGGCGGTGCAGGCGGCGCAGAGTCATGTTGTTTCTCCTGCTGAGTTGAGTTGTTTTATCCTGTTGAGTTGAGTTGTTTCATTCGTGCTGCCGAGTAGAGTTGTTTTCTCCTGTTGAGTTGAGTTGTTTCGTTCATGCTGCCAAGTTGAGTTGTTTTTCTCCTGCAATGGTTTTGGTTTTCGAGTTGAGGGGGCGAGTTGAATTGTTTTCTCCCACAGCTAAGTTGAGTTGTGTTTAAAAAATGATTCATAATACCATTTAAAAATACTAAATTACCTAATTCTGAGTCCAATTTACACCCCCTCGCTAGAACACCTTCATTTCCATGCTTCAGCATGGAAATGAAGGAGTTCTTGTTCCACATAAACTCATGGGATTAAACTGCTTATTTTTTCATTTACGAGCTATTATAGGCCTATCGGAACCAAAAATGTAGAATTATCTGCCATCTCAATCATTTGCTGTCAATTTTGAATTTTCTGAAACTTAATTCCAAGAATCTAGTTGGATCAATAAAACTTGAAGGTAGAAGTGTTCTTGCGTGGGGGTGTAAATCGGCCACAAAGTTTGGTATTTTTTGTTGATATTGTGAATCATGGGCTCTATTTAAATATTTTAAATAATCCGCCTAAAATTTAGATATTGGAGACTACTTAATTTTTTAATAGGGTAATGACGCCAAGTGCACTGCTCTCATTGTACGCCACTGGTGTACTTATAGCTGTTCCCAAATTAGGAAAACACCTCCTCAATCACTTTATTTAGCCCAGTAGAACATATTTGGTGAGATTCTGATGTAAAAAAAAAAGAAAACATGACAAACAAACACAAAATGTGAAGTAAAAACAATAATCACAGAAGCATGGAGGAAAATCTATGTAGAAATTACAAAAAACTGATTAAACCTTTACCAAGATACTTAAAAGTGGTTGTAGGCACTAAAACCTATCCTACTAAGTACTAAATTAAGAAAGAAATGCAATATTTAAAGCTATGTTGAGATTTTTGTTAATTGTATGAAGACTTTTGTGGCGTAATTTTTTAGTAGCTTTTTGATAATTAATTTTTAAAAAATTAGTTATACTACCTTTAAAAAATTAATTACGTCATTCTATTAAGATTAAGTTGCAGATATCAGAAAAAAATTACAATTACAATATATTAATTTTTATTGGTCGAAAACATTAAATTTTATAAGAAATTGTAAGTGTATGAACACTTTTGTGACCCACGGTACATGTTTTCTACTTCTATGGACATTTTGCTGATCAACCTTTTACCTCGCTATAAAGTTTTCTTCACACACCGTTGGTTAGTTATAAAAATAGATTTTTGTAATAGAAGCATGACCTGGATATAAATTTTCTTTTAGATATATTTTTCTTACAATTAGGTTTTCTTTAAATTTCTCACAAACAAATTGCGTGGAAAAACTTAATAAAAGCATAGTAATGATAATGTTTGATGTACAGTGACATAAATAATAGCACAATTTATGTTTCAGTATTTATTAAAATGTCTATTTTTATGTTATTAACCACTTTATCAAAAAATTCAAAAAAATTATTTTTCCATTTACATTTGAAATATTTTACGTTGTGCATCATTTCTATTCCAGATTTTTTATTAAAAATATCTAGCCAAAAAGAATAAATCAGAAAAAAAGAAATGTGAAAAATAGTTCCCAGGTTTTCATAATAAGCAGATTAAGGCGCACGTCCCCATCCTAAGTGAATCATGAGATGGGTGTGTTTCAAAAGAAAGTATTTTGGAATTTTAGGGAGTGGAGATTCTAACTAACATTCCTTCCCTTTTCCCCGTTTAGGAGCCATTTATAGAATCAATTTCGTCTCTTTCATAACAATTCTCCAAATAAAATATCAGGAAAAATTAACTAGAATAGAGGCATAATAGAAAAATAAAAAGTATGAAAAAAAAAGGAAAATACAGTGAAAGAAAAATAGAACGGCCCAAATTAAATTTACATTCAACTAAAAAGTCAAAACGTTTATTTTAATTAAATACTTTTGTTTTTAATAGAAAGAATTGTTGAGTAATCCAATATCACCCATTTTCAGTTTTCATGTCCCTAATTTAATGTTACTGAGTTACACAAGCAAAGATTTTGCCACTTTCTTCTAGTAAACTATGGTAGTGATTTTTCACTTTGGTGAGCATAATTTGTCCATGCATAGAATGTTCAATAATTCATCAAATTTTAAATGGTAAATAGCTAAGAAAATGATCTAAAAATTTAAACAGCTTTAGCGATAAGTTTTAAAATTTTAATTAATCCCTCATACACAATTTATTAAAATGCTTTTAAAATTTCAGAAATATTATCCCAGTGTGTTAGAATTGGAATGATAGTCGTATTTTAAAAATGAATTTAAAAACGGTATCCATATTTGTTTAAATTAAATAAAAAAGAAACTGAATATAAAGGAGTATAACATTTCAGTCCACTTAAATTCTAAAAATGACAGCTTTCTGTTGTGAATTTTTTGTGGTGTGGAATTTTGGAGAATGAAATATTATATCTTATTAAAGCCTCCACATAAAAAGTATGCAAATATAGCATATCAGGTTATTGAATATTGATTGAAATTTTATGCATTTGAAACAATTTTAAAAATGTAAAAAAAAATAAATAATAAATAAATTCTTCAACAAAATAGTAAATTATAAGATCAAATACATCCTCACTAAATTTCCCATATTTTGAAATAAAAAAAAGAGGAATAGTGAGCAAATGTTATTCCTACCTATCAAAAATGTCATTTCAAAATGAATGGCTGCTTCAGTATATTAAGATGACCAGAATTTGAAGCTCAAAATATAATATATATAGACTTTTTTACAAATAAATTATTTTATTATAGTAGTTATTGTGATGGAAGTGGTATGTTAGTCAAGAAATAGTTATACCAAATTAAAAATTTAGAAATCTGTTTAGAAAAAACTTGCTAAACCTGTTTCAAATGTTATAAGGACTAATAAAATTTTACTAAAAATCGCAAATAATCAAAAATATCAATATTCTTAAAATATTTTACTCTTCTATTTTTTTGTTTACAATATCGTTGCAGTTCGACATTTGTTTTTTCAGTTTCATTTAATGTTTTTCAAAATTTAATCTTAATTTTATTTTATAAACATACCATATTTCTCATGAACTCGTATATAACAAATAAATAATGAAAAATAATTATATCTTAAAATTTAAATAAATATTGAAAAAAAACATTGAAATTGTTCAGTAGTGAAGTGATAAACAATAAATGCACAACGATTATAATAGGTTATTAGATTCACACATACTGAAACATAAGCATTATTCTCAAAGAAGCATATCGTTAAAATATAATTTATTGCACTTTTTTATTGTAATTATTTTGAATGTAGCTAAAAATTTATAAACACCCAAATATAGCAACAGAGGAGTTTAAATTTCAACACCGCAAATAGTAGGAATAGGTGCCTCCAACGAAATAGAGTATTAAATATCCGGCCTTTATTTGTTCCTCTTATCTATTTGACTATGTTGTATCCACCTTTTCAAAATCGGAATAAAAAAGGAAATGACGTCACCTTTGTTTGTACTGTATGTAGGAGATATCAACTTAAAATGTTATTGGTCATAACTCTTTCGAACAAGAGGAAGCAAATATTTGACGAATAAGATTTTGTAAATGAAGAGATGCATTACTTTCCTCAAGTATCGTGTCATTATGTTTACTGAGATGTGTGAGTCAAATTAGAACGTCAAGTATAGATAAATCGATAAGTAGTTCACGTATATTTCACGTAAGACATTTTTAAAAGGAAAAAAAAATGAAAGAAATTTCGAGTATTCCATAAGGAGTTTTAAGAAATGTGAAAATTTTGTTCTGTTCATAATTTTAATTATTTATATTCGTTTTGTTTTTTTAAAAAATGCGTTTTAACGAAAAGGAAATAGCATGTATTGCTATGCAACCAGGCGATAAAGAAGGTAGAATGTTTTACAGAAGTCCAGGTGGTTTCAGAGAAGGTAAGATTTGCTTGTTTAAAAAGTTGTTCATTTTAAAATGATATTACATCAAATAATAATAATAAAGTCACAATGGCTTTTTAGCGTAACTTTCCGATGCTTTGAATTTGATAAACTTTTATGATAACTTAAAGTTATCAGTCGGATATGATGCTCAGATAAATTTAAAAGATACACTGTTGCCTTATTTGATCTGTTGAAGGTAATAAATCCCAAAACCAACCGGTTCAAGTGTAGTATAGGGGGGGATCACTTGGCACAGTCCTTTATTTTGGTGACTAAAAGTGGTCGCCAAGGTATTTTTTTCGGTATTATTTATTTTAGAATGAATTCGATATCTCACCATGACATTTTGATAAAAATCGAAAAATCCGAAGAAAAATTGCCAAATCCAAAGTGGACGCCCCCTATACTACACTTGAACCATTGATGATGAAAATTTATTTTAGTAATAATTGTGCAGTTTGGAGCCCTGTATTGATACTTAAGTTTGCTATAGTATGGATTTCATTTTAATAAGATTTTAGGGTACTTATGTATTATCACAACAATCGCCAATGTTCAAGATAACTCACCAAGTTCGCAACTCCAATTTTGCATATTTTGTGTGCAGTGAATTGGCAGTTATGTGCTTCGTTTCATATAATGTCATCAATAGGTTGTGATAATACGTAAGTACCAATTTTAGAGAAATCGGTTAACTCCTAGGAGAGCCCACACCCTTGGCGCAAATTACTTTGATGGGCAATAATTGTGCCATCTTGGTAACCCTATTTTTAAACACTTCTTATGGCAACCCTAACTATTTCTAGCATTTTCGTATTTTGTGGGCGCGCATTTCGAATTTCATTTTGTCATTGGGCTCCTGGCTAGCTGCGTGTGTGAGGGAATATACTTTAGAATTTTTTACTTTGTTGAATGCGAAAGGTAAGAAAGAATTGATTGAATGGTGTATGAAGGAAGGATTGATTGCTTTGAGTTATGAATGTCCTACATGTAATGATCGGCATGATGTAACATGGTCAGCAATAAAACGCTTTCTTCGAAATCGTACCAGAATAAATATGGCATCATTCACACGATCATTCGCTTAGCAATGAGACCTCTAAGGCTTTTTTAAAATCTGTGCGCTGTTCCCTCCACTTGGAAAAGATCAGCAGTAAGAAAGTAAGTACTGTTTTTATATTTTTTATCTTAAATGTTTAATTTCTGTATTGTTTACATATATATTTTCATTATGCATCCACCTTATCCCACTATATTTCCTTGCCGCCATTGTCGGGTTCGCTTGGCGCTTTTTTTGGTTTGTCGCCAAGGGTGTGGGCTCTCCTAGAATTTTACCGAGAAATCAACATTTATCCCAAATATAATATTCCAGAGAAACTGAACAAATTGTTTTAATTTACAATTTATACTTTTCCTTTAATTTTATTGGTCGTACAGAAACAGTTTAAGATATTTACTGAAGAATAATAAATTATATTAGTAGAAATGTTATAAAGATCGAAAACATTACTAATTTGGGTATGTATTATTGCAACCTATTGGTGACATTATATAAAATGAAGCACCTGGTTACCAATTCAGCATGTATGACACATAGGAAATTGGGGTTGCCAACTTGGTGAGTTATTAATAGAGTAGTGATTGCTGCAATAATGCATAAGTACCCTAATTTGAATTAAAATAAGATTTTCAGTATTTTTATACTGAAAGATTGAGAAGAAAAAGAATTATAATTCATGAAAATGGCAAATGATTACTAGTTAAGGCCCTGCATGTATTCTAATCAAGAAAGTCATCACTAAAGACAATAACAAATATTTGTACCAAAAGAATGATTTATGATATGTTTAAAAAATTTATCTGATGCTTACATATTAACAACACAGTCAAATTGGTATCATGTGCGAGAATAGTGCCATTTTCAACTAAAATCTGATATAAGAATCATTTTGTTGTTTTGTTAAAGTGCGATTTGCATGGCACCAATTTTGCTGCAGTGATGCTAATATGTAAATGCCATTAACCCTCTAGTGTCGTGGGCGTGTATACATGTCCTTTCAAAGGATGACTTTTTGTATTGTGCTGCTCTGTTTAGAACTAGTCCTAAAGCTTTGGAATACAATAAAACTACATTGACAACATTTGCAAAGAATTTTCTTATTTCGAAGAGGAAGTAGATAAGAAATTTCAAAGGGTATGTTCCAGGAATGATGAAATTGATAGCTAAGCAGTTTTTCTTCTTTTTTCATTTGAGTGTGCTCTTTTCTATCCTTCATTTGCTCACAATTTCGATTACCGTGTGTGATAATGTGTTTGTACAAGGAAAAATATTAACCATGAATCTCACTGTCTGCACTTAATGTAATGCTATTTATGTATTCAACCTTGTTCCCTAAATTTATCACACAACAGATAAGTTATATCTTTTTTATTATTATATTGTAACTCTAGACATAAATTTTTGTATTTTCATTTTCTTTTATCTGTTTCTTTTTTTTTTAAGTGAAAGTAAGCAATTTTTTGGTTGAAAACATGCGACTCTTCTTTTCCCTCAATAAACTGCCAAACATTGCACATGTGTAGAAAAACAGTGGCACTGTGAGATGAATTTCGTAGCTTTTCCTTGGCAGTTAAGGATTTAATCTTTATTAATGCAAAATAATGTATTTTATCTTCAAATGATTGCGTTTTTCTTAAATAATACTCAGTATTTTTTGCTATGATTTTTTTTTATGATACAAGAGTAACCAATAGCTATTTTATTTGCGTAACTTATGATGTTAGTTGTAATTGATGTTTATATAATATGTAGGTGCATCAAGATTTCTCCAAGACTATTGCAATCTTCCCAGCATTTTGTATATTTTCCAATGTTTTGTTTATGGGATTCTCTTGTCCAGATGAAATGTGCGGGATAGCCTAGTGGTCAAAATCATGAACTTATGGTCCCCACTGTATAGAGGGGACCAATGCACATTAAATATGTTGAAGCTCATTGTGTGCTGCTGTTGTTGGTGTGGTTTTAAAGTTAAGAGAGGGGGATGCCAGCTCAGGTATCATCCTCGTCACTTGATCATGGTTTAAAATTGACATCTGTTACCAACAGCTCATAGTGCAATGTCAATAAAACTCACTCTTCCAGATGAAGAGAATAATTCTATTCATCTTCTATTTTATGTTCAAAATGTGCCGGTACTTATGTACTATTGCATCGATGCCAATGTTTAAGATAACTTGCCAACTTGGCTGCTCCGATTTCACATGTGTTTGTATGCTTTAAATTGGCAACCCAATGCTTCATTTCATATAATGTCGCCAATAGGTTGCGATAATACATAAGTATTGAATTTCTTTATCCAAGAAAGTAACCTAGCTCTAAAAAACGTGTAAGAATGAAAAAAGGACTAAAACTTGATGAAGTAAGTGAGAACAGTAGATTTAGAAGCATTTCAAAAAAAGATTTAGAAGTAATTTGTTATCAGTATGCTGCAAGGCAAGCACCTTTTTTGCAAAGTTTTGAAATTCTGCCAAATTAGATTTCGGCACCAAATAATTGTCAATCCTGTAAGAACGCGACATGAAAGTAATTTTAAAAAAATGTCTTATTCCTAAATTTAAAACAATAAAAATACATAAAATTTTTAAAAACAAAAATTTATTATTATTTTTTTTTTTTTTTGTAAAATCTTATGTACCAGGGTTTAAAGTATAGAATATTAGGAATTAGAAATACTAGGAAAAAAAGCAGAAAAAGAAATGGTAAATGGAATGTGAAAAAAATGTTAAAAAAAACAATTTCAGGTCGAAAAACGGAATAACTATCAAGAAGAAAAGTAAAGATTCATCATGAAATGTTATGAAAGCTTACGAATCAGATTCTCGTTCCCAAAACAATATGCCTATTTATCCAATGAATTAAACATCTATTCTAATGATTTTTATTTAATCAATTTTGGCAATTTTACCCTTTTTCTCTACTTTCTTCATGTTAACTATAGTAAAATGAATTCATGATACACATAGTGTTCTGCCAATTGGCAACAGCATGTGAAAACATTCCCATTTCCTATGAACCTATGAATTTCATTGAAGGAGGAATGCTTAAAAAATTCATTAATTTAAAGTAAAATGGTGAAAATGCACCATTTTGCTGCTGGAGGGGGGTTATGCTGGATAGATTTATTATTGTAGCAGCCCAATTTTGAACTGTAAAATTTACATTAAAACATACTGCCATTAACCACATTTATTGTATTTCATGATAAGCTGAAATGAATAAAATTTTAATAAGGGGAAAAAGTGGAGTTTTCTGAAAACAAAATAGACAAAGTGCAAATTTTGTAATCCTTTTGGTCCATAAAAGTAGAAATCAGAGCCCTCATATTCTTTTGAAAATGATTCTGGTATTTATCATTAATGTTCAACATATCCATGTTTGAATAAAAGACAAAAGCTGCAGTCTACACAATTGAAGTATGAAAATGGTAAAATTTTTAAGAAAATCAAATTTAAATTGTCTTAAGTTAATAAGATTACTGCCATAAAAAAAAGTCTTAAAAATTTGTAATGATGGCAATCACAGTACCCAAATGCTAAAAAAAAAAGTTAACCATATTGTAATGTTATCACCCAATTTGGCAAATATCAACAATAACTTGATCTTGATGCACAGCACACTAATATCAAATTTAGTACCAATGATTGAGCAAGTGAAAAAATAAGAAATGCACTTGCATTTTTCCTGAGTACTAGGATAAAAGAAAGTAGAATATGAGGAATTTTTAAATGTCAAAAGAGGTACTTGCGTACTATTGCAACAATGCCAACATTCAAAATAACTTGCCAAGTTTGAAATCCCAATTTTGCATGTGTCTCATGTGAAGATTGGGCAACTATGTGCTTTGTTTCATATAATGTTGCCAAAACGGTTGCGATAACACACAATTCCCTCCTCCCCCACGAAAAAAACAAAATTAAAAAACTAGATATGTTGTAAAAAATTGTTGAAAAATAATTTGAGGCTTAAAGAACAAAAGTGATGAATTATTACAAAATGTGAAAACATTGTGGAATAATTTATTAAAAATTACAGTAGAAATTACCAATTTGTAAAAGAATTCTGCGAGACAGATTTATTATTATTGGAATGTGAATTTGCACTATAAGATCAGCAATAAAAATACAGCCATCCAATTTCTTACACTTTTTAGAAACAATTTTCATGATTATTGCATTCCAAAACATTCAAAATCAGCAGAATCCAAAGTAAGATTGAAAAAAGAAATCTAAACCCTTTGAAAACAAAATTCTTCAGAAGTGCATATTTAAATAACTTTTTAGTCCTTATGAGGAATTAATTAATCCCAGAGCCCTTGTATTTTTTTTTAAAAAAGTATTTTGTTACTCATCCATAATTTTCAAGGTATCCATTATTTTACTGAAAGAAAGCGTAAAAATTGAACACAGATACTGCAAAAACAGTATTCTTTATAGAAATAGTTAATTTTTCTTAAAAAATCAAATTGCTTGAAATTTTAGGCATACCACAATAAAAATAAATAAATATCATGTATGTAAATGCTGTGTGTGTGTGTTGCAAACACAGTACCGATCAAAACTGAAGGTACAGTTAAATCTGGCATATAATGTTCACTTACACTTTCAAGTTACAATATTTTATATTTAGGTATATTTGCTGTGTATTGCGCATTTAATTTTTACAAAGAAACCTGAAATGTATGCGCTTAATGCTGTTTTGTTTTGAAATCTTTTATTCAAGGTATTATTCCTAGCTTCAGAAAAAAGTAGTGTACTTCTGGCCCTTTAAGCTAATAATGAATGCCATTTCTTTAAAATAAACAGTATTTCGACCTATGTAGAAGTTTAATTTTTGACTGAGTTCCTTTTTTTTTAAACTTTAAAGCTCTCATTTCTATACCCAGGGTATAATGCACACCCCTATATTTCGATTTTATTTTTTGTGTTGAAAGTGGGCATCATATGCCGGATTTTACGGTAATTATATTCTACTGTTATCGTCCGACTTAACAAAATTTTTAAAAAATTTAGCAGATAGCTTACTGATATCAAATACCATAAAATCCAGCATATAACATGCACCTTTACTTTCAAGTGGCAATTTTTAATTTTTAGGTACTGTAAAATCCGGCTTATAACACACACTTTTAACACAAAAAATAAGATCGAAATTTAAGGGTGCACATTATACCCTGGTATAAAAATGAGAGCTTTAAAAAAAATGAGTATTATAAAAATTTAGACATATATATATATATCGAAATACTGTTTATTTTAAAGAAATAACATACCATATGAACTTTCATTGTTGGATAACATGAAAAGGTCAGCATGTTCATCTTCCGTTATATCTTCAGGCACATCATCGAAATCTGTATCATTTTCACCATAATTAAGTCAGGTTTAATTTCATTCCATGCTTTTATTATCCACTCGCACACTATTTCCAGACTGGCATGACGCATTTGGCCTTCTTTCGTAAATGATTTTTCTCCTTCTAGCATCCATGTATTCCACTGTTTTAAATTTTGTTTGAAAGGTTTATTGATCACATCTAATGGCTGAACTAATGACGTTAATCCGCCAGGAATAACTGCTATATCTGTTAGATGGGATCTGAACATATCCCAAACTAATAGACTTTGTGGATTCTGTAAGGCCCCTGGACGCCTTTGCCAAATATTTTTTATCCACAATTTCGCACCATTTTCATCCATCCACCCTTTTTCCTGTACATGAATAAAAACACCTTTTGGGAAATTGGATTTTAGCACTGTTTTTCTTTTAAAAATAACCATGGGTTTTAATTTTGTGCTGTCCACTAAGCAGGAGAGCTCTACTGTAAAATTAGATTTTTCGTGTTCTGTTGTTTTTATGTGAATCGTTTTTGTTCCTTTCATATCTATAGTTTTATTTCCTATCATGTCAAACGTTACTCAGGTTTTATCCATGTTTCCAATATGTGACAGCAAATATTTCTTTTGCGTTCATAACCCAATGGCATAGTTCTGGAAACTTATCACATCTTTAAGAAGCATTTGTGAAACTTTTGTTTTTTCTCAAAGAACTAAATTATTGCATGCCATAAATCGGCTACACTAACTGAAAGTTGCTTAAAATTTTTACTTTCATTTGGATTCTTTTTTGACCATTTTAAGGGGAATAAGTGTATGCTGTTTCTTGTTACAATTAATCCATTCTGGCGATTTTCTAGGACCTAGTTCGCAACACTTTCTTCTAGAATAGGCCGTTTCGTTACTCCTTTACGTAAAGCACGTTTCTTCTTTGGCATGTTAATTATTGTCATTTCATTTTTTTCCCACTCCCTTATGGAGCTTTCACCAAAATTAAACATCCTTGCTGCAGCATGATTTCCATTTTGTTTATTCCATTTCCATTTTCTTTTGCAAATTGAATAACTTTGATCTTGAAACCGGCACTGTGTTTGCTTCGTTTAACAGGACCCATTTTCACTGCTCGCTTTTTGAAGTGTATTCAATATTATTCATAGTATTCGTAGTATTGAATATACTACAGACAGCGAGCGTAATAAGTCTCAGGCTTGTTCTAATTAATTTCAAAATTAATCATCTGTCTCGTACATCACACAAAAGGGGTGACTTCAAAGCATAAGAAAATTGCACACGTACATTTTAAGTTTTTTTCGTAAAAAAGGGGGTGCGGGTTATACAGGGAATATACCTAAAAATTAAAAAATATAGCTTAAAAGTAAAGGTGCACGTTATACGCCGGATTTTATGGTATATTCACCGTATAACACACACCTTTTTTATGAAAAAACCTGAAATGCGTGTGCGCAATGCTCTTATGTTTTGAAGTCATTTATTCAAAGTATTATTCCAAATTTAATAAAAAATAGTGTACTTCTAGAACTACAACCCATTAAGTTGATGAGGAATGTTATATCGTTTGGAAAGAAACAGTATTTCGATATACAGTCACTCAAAAAAGTATTGGGACACACTACCAGTTCATGGATTTTTATCATAATATTATACTTAAACATATAAATGAAACCAAAAAGAAAAAGAAGTAAATGTTATTTTGATAAATACAAATGATAATAATTTGAAAAAAATCCATACATTAATGCAATTATGGTTGAAATTGAAAATTAAAAAAATGTGCTCAAAAAAGTTTTGGGACACTTGCCAATAATTTAAGAAAAACAATTCAAACTTAGAAATTAATATCTTCTTAGGCGGCCCTTGCTTTTTATGACCTCTCGAAGTCTATTTGGCATGGATAGGATCAATTTTTTGCAAAACAATATCGATTTCGGTTCACTCTTCGACCAAATATTTTCTTAAATCCTGTTTGTTAGAAATTTGGTGCTCATATAGTTTTTGCTGCAAATAATCCCACACATGTTCAGTGGGATTAAAGTCTGGACTTTGTGCAGGAGTGTTAATAACACTAGGGCAGTGGTAGAGGACCCATAACTTGAAAATATCTGCAGTATATTTCGGGTCATTATCTTGGTAAAATTTAAAATATCCCGAGATTCCCAACTTGCTTGCACTTTGCTTTAAATTTCGCTTGAGAATGTCAAGATAGACATATTCATTCATTATACCAACAATAAAATGTAAGTTCCCGACTCCAGAACTGGGCCATGCAGCCCCAGACAATTTGGGTTACCCCTCCATATTTGACTGTTGGCCATTAAATTTTTGACATCCATTGCTGTATTTGATTTCCGCCAAACTTTTTGCTTGCCATCCGATCCGAAAATGTTATATTTGCTTTCATCAACAAAAATTACATTTTTCCAATATTCTGTTGACTGCCTTACATACATTTTAGCAAATGCCAACCTAGCTTCTCTATTTGCTTTGCTAATGTAGGGCTTTCTTTGAGGTACTCTGCCTTGGTACTTATGTTTTCTTAGAACATTTCTGACAGTTCTAAGACTTGCTGATTTTCCGAACCTACTTTTACATTACAAAGTCATTTTTACTGCTCTAGTTCTTGAATTAATGTGTATTTGTCTACCAATCCACCTCTCTTCACATTCATTAAATATCTTTGGATGCCCTGATCATTGCTAGTTTTCAACACTATTTGTTTTCTTGAACCTGTCAATGATGTTAAAAACAGTAGACTTAAGATTTTTCCAATACAGCGAACTGATTTCCCCTCTTTCCAATGACTTATTACGAGATTTGGCAGAGCAACCAATATATCTTTGTTTCTTGCCATTTTTTCTATAAATAATCTTATCTGTTAAGACGTTTGTTTAAACTTCTAGTCTAAAACAGTGCTGTGAAATTAAATTATATTAATATTTTGTATATTTGTTAAATTTCTCATTTCAAAAGTGTCCAAATACTTTTTGACTCCAGTGTGCCTTTTAATTATATTTGAAAAGCTAGATCAAATTATAATTCTATAATACTAATAAAATTTTCCTTATATACTGTGTACCAAATGTTAAAATATTTTTTAAATCATTCTTTTTGTTTTAAAATGTGATAAATATTTTTATAAATGGCCTTACAGTTATGCATGCCAAGTGTCCCAATACTTTTTTGTGTGGCTGTATGTGTCTAATTTTTTTCTATGCTTATTTTATTTTAAAGCTCTCATTTTTATTATGACGCATACCCTTAAATTTTGATCTCATTTTTTGTGTTAAAAGTGCGCATTATATACTGGATTTTACGGTTAGCACCTTTCATTTTTGCAACAATTACATTCCAAAAAATGAAATCTAATATTAGAATACCCATTGCATGCATCTGAATAAATGATTATTTTATTGATTTTGTTAAAATTATGTATCAAGAATCTATTGAATACCATGCTAATCTTATGAAGTTTTAAAGGTTCTTAAATTTTTTTATTTATAAGGATAACAGATTCCTTGATAATCTTTAGCTTTAAATGATTAGAATAACTTAGCACACACATGAATTTTTCAAGGGGGGGTCTAGGATTGAAAGTCCACTATTCTTGTGTGTGTTTGTGTGTGTGTATCATACTCCAATATACAGCCCAACATATTCTTCTGGTTCTGTCTATTTTTGGGAACAAGAACAGTAAGAAATTAATTATTGAATGAATAACTAGCATTAATTAATTATTAATAATAAATACTTACATAAATTTTACATGCTATATACATAAATTATAATCAATCAAAAAAAATGCGAGCTTTTTTTTGGGGGTCTGGATTTGTGGACTAATGTTTGATGTCTCGAGGAATCAATCTTATTTACAATTTAATTCTATTATCTTGCTTGTCTTTATAGAAAAAAAATACTTTTTCTTCATTTATCATCATATGAAAGGAAATTATCATAATTTTTTAATATTAGTTGAGAATCCTTTTAGTAATGTTAATTCGTACACTATATTTACTCTATCATATTGAATTGTAAAATGTTATGAACTAACAGATTAGATTAATGCTTTCATATTAAAGAATGTCTTAACATATAAATTGCTATTATCTTTATTGTATGCAATATAAAGAATTATAATCTAGTTATAGAACTTGGGCATTAAATTCATCTAAGATAATACATAAGTACATTGTTAGCAATCATTAATTTATCCAAAGCTTTTAAAACTTTTTTAAAACTGGACGATACATATAGTGTGTTTATTCTGAGTCTAAGAAAGGAATAGAGTACAATTATTGTAAGAGGGGGAGATTATAGTTTATTAGTAGGATCTATTTGCCTCAACAAAAAGTATCAGATTTTTAGTTTTATCGGAGCATATGTCTTTATAATTAATTTAAAGTAAGGCGTGCTTCTTCCTGACATCTATCTGGATTATAAGTTCTGTTTTTGCAATTACTGGAAACCCATTTGCTATTTATTTAAGTATTATTTATGTATAAATTGTAAGTCAAATATGATATAAAACTGTATTAATATCTGTTCCATAAATTTTGAAATGGTGTAAGTATTTTGAACATTACAGAAGATTGTTGTTCATATGTGAAGCGTTATTTCTTATTCATTATTTTTGGTTTAAAACATCACTAATAATCAACATCTTTAATTTTTTTATTTATCAATTTGAATGCTTACAATTTTAAAGCTTATTTTTTTTTCTTATGGTAGCTTACAAAGAACGATGGTTTAAATTAAAAGGCAATCTGCTTTTTTACTTCAGATTAAATGAACATGGTGCTGTTTATGAAAATGAGGTAGGGTGTAAAAGTCATTCTTTTGCATGTTTTTTGTATGTTATAAGTTTGTTTAAAATTGTTTTTGTTCATTGAGTTATACAAATGTAATAATTACTTATTTAACATGATTTATAAGTGTCAAATTGTATCTTAAGATCTATTTACAGCCCTCTTGCTGTGTAGTTATTTTATCCAAGTAGGCTCAAAAATTGCATATTTTTTATTACTTATTTCAAATCTACATATTGAATCTACATTTTAGAGTTTAAGTATGCAAAAGAGTTTTTACTTTAATATAGAATTAGATCATAGTAATATTAACATAAAAACATGAATGAAAACATAAATGGTAAGCAGGGGTTGCACAGCTAAATAGTCGGGGAAAATACATATCCGCAGAAATCGCAGGTTGTGCAAATTTTGCTACATCTACATTACCCGTTGAAATCACGCGACATGCAGCAAGATGGTTAACACTGTTAGATTAAAGATAATACTTTGAATCTAAAACAGTTAATTCAAAAAATGTTTAGAAAATTACTTTATAATACTGGTAAAATGTGTTTAATAATAAATGCAATGAACATAATTTTAAAGCAGCTGTAATGCAATTGAACTCATATTGAACAAATTTTTCTTTTGGAAGTTTAGCTTTTTGAATTGAGATTGTTATTGAGAGTTCAGCCCATTCATGCCCATCATCAATGAGTTTTAAAATCTAAAATATTTAAAAAAATAAGTGAAAATAAGTTTTATAATTTTTCATTGTTTCAATCGCATATGATTTTTCAAATTAGAAATTTGTTGTTTCAGAGAAATATTTATATTTATCAATAATATTTATCAATCCATGATAATATTTATCAATTCTGAATATGTTTGAAATATATTTAGAAATAATTAAAAAAAATTTTTTTTTTAATTTTGAGTTTTGTGATAACTACTATTGAAATAATGTATATAATAAATGTATAATAACTTTTCTGCATTTATTTTCTGTGAAATTTTTAAGAAAAAAAATGTATTAAACCATGTATTAAACATACTTATTGTTTATTATATTCATTCTGAAATTTTTAGTGAGGAAAATTGACTAGTTTAATACTATTTATTGGTGTAATTTTTGTTTTGTTGTCGATAGTTATTTATAGTTATAAATTATTAATGTAAGCCAATTATATTTTATTGGAAAAGTTATTTAGATTTTTAAATATATTTTGTATTATATTCTATATATATATATATATATTTTTAAATAGTATAGGCACTTAATTTCTTTCATTTTAAAACTCACAAGGGGAGGGAACGATTAAGGAAATTCATTTGGAGTCGAGACTTAGTATAATAGTAGTACTCCTTTAGAGCAGTGCTCCACAACCTTTTCATCGCCATGGACCGGTCAACATTTGTTAATTTTACTGCGACCTGCTGAGGGGGAGGATGTTGATTGTTTATATTTTAGACTGTTTTGATTTAATAATTTTAATTTAATTGTATTTAATCGTGACTTCTGAATAAAATATAGCTACACCAAAAAATGAATATTAAGTGATTTTCATAAAAAGTAGCCCATATCTAAGAAAAATATATTACAGCAAATAAAAGAGAAATAATTTATCTTGGGCAGACCGGTAGTATTTGAGATCCATGGACCGTTACCGGGCCATGGAACACTGCTTTAAGGTGTTCATGCCTCAATGTAATTCCCC
This sequence comes from Trichonephila clavipes, assembly GCA_019973935.1. Classification (NCBI taxonomy): domain Eukaryota; kingdom Metazoa; phylum Arthropoda; class Arachnida; order Araneae; family Nephilidae; genus Trichonephila; species Trichonephila clavipes. The sequence continues at coordinate 766,396 of BMAU01018758.1, forward strand.
TGAATACCCAGTCAATTCAGAGAAAATAGCCTTCGAAACTCATGCTTAGCTTTTATACAATTAAGTTTCAATTTCCTCCAACGAGTCCGTAGCCTGCTTGGTAAATCGACTGCTTACTATGTGCAAGGTTAAGGTTCAATTCCACGCGATCAACTTTTTTTTTCAATTCATTTAATTATTTTTTAAAACTAAATTTTATTTATGAAATGTTTATTAAATATCAAATGATATTTTATGTAATTATTTTGTATTTTATAAAGTAAAAAAAAATTAAATAAATTTATTATTTAAATTATTTATTAGTAAATTTATTATTAATTAAAATATTTAAAATATTAATTAAAACTATTAATAATTAAAATTAATTTTTTAATAAAATTATTTAAATAAACTTATTAAAAAATATATTTTATAAATTATTTTATATTATATATAACATTTTATTTATATAGTATATTGTATTTCACATTATAAAACTATTTGTAACTAATTTTTATGTAAAATATCATTTAATATTTACTATACATTTTATTATAAATATTTATTAATATAAAATATATTCATAAAATTTAATATAATTATTTATATAATAATTGCAGTAATTTTTTTACTTTATAAAATACAAAATAATTACATAAAATATCATTTAATATTTAATAGACCTTTCATAAATAATTTATTTAATTTTAAAAAAATAACTTAAATGAATAGAAAAAAAGTTGATCGCGTGGAATCGAACCCTAACCTCGCACATTGTAAGCAATCAATTTACCAATCAGGCTACAGAATCGTTCTAGAAAATTAAAACTTAATTGTATAAAAGCTAAGCATGAATTTCAAAGGCTATTTTCTCTGAATTGACTGGCCATTCGGCGGAATTACATTGAAGGGTGAACACCCTAAAGGAGTATTACTATTACACCAAGTCTCGACCCCCAAATGAATTTCCTTAGTCCTGCTTCACCCCTTGTCAAATTGAAGATTACCAGTTCTTAAAAAATATTAAATGATTGAAATTGTAATTTGCTTCTTTTATATCAAATTTATAAAAGTTTATGAACTTGCCTTTAATAAATGATGATAATGAATGAAAAAAAAACTTCAATTAAATGACATGTTTAATTTGAATGTGCTTAAAAATACCTTATTGTGTAAGATGCTTATGTTTATAATAGTATATAAATTGTAATATTTTTTTTTACAGCCTGTTGGTATTTTGGTAATAGAACAATGTAGAATTCAAACAGAGTTATATACAGAACTGCCAAATGCATTTTCCATAAGTAAGAGATTATAAAATAAATGAAAACCTTTAATGGTTCCTAACAATTGTTACTTTGAAATGCTATTTATTATGTACTGTTCTCTTATTCAATATTTATTGTGAAATATTAATTTCACACACTATACCGGCTGACACATATTAACATTTTTAAGTAACATTTTCTTCGTACTTTTAAAATTAGAAATTAGTTTGATTACTATTTAATTGCACAAAACTGCTTAGAAATCTTGTTTGTATTTAGTTAAGTGTTACATTTTTTACACAAACTCTATGGATCCAATAAAAAAAATGTTATCTTCCCATTCATTTGTACATTTTAAAAATGTTAATTAAAATTTTAAATGTTAGTTTTGTAATGTGTACCTATGTCATAAGATCTTGGCTTTTAACCTCAGAAGAGAAAGAAAAAATAAAGGCTTTTAAAGAATCCATTTTAAAATCTTTTAAATTCTTTATTTCTGAAATCATTACATGTTTTATTCAAGTTATTGCATAAATATTTATTTTAATAAGGGATTCATAGTCAAAGCCCAGTGGCCAAGTGGTAGCGTATCACGCTTCTTCACCACAGGTCCAGGACTAGGCAAGGTCGACTCAGCCTTTCGTCCCTTCTGTGGGTCAATAAATGAGTACCAACCAAGCTTGTTTTGGGACTCAACACTGGGTGTTTCACACCAGACTGACCACCTGACTGGAACATCTGCTCTTGCACCTCAGCACCCAAGGTCACGTTTACTGAGATGGGCATGGTAGACCTTGGACCTCATGGACTGTTGTGCCACTGAGTTTAGTTTAGATCCATAGTCGAAAATTCAATAATTTAATGTTGTAAAAATAATTGAAGACTGGATAAAATAAATTTATTGAAGAGAGTTTAAAACCTGTTGCAAAATATTTACAGAAATTTATAAGATTTAAAAGGAAAGAATTACAGTATTTGCTTATATAAAAATAAGAGGCTAAGTAATTGCTTGCATAAAAATAAGTTGTAATTGTAAAGCAGCTAAATGTATTCAAATCATTAAAAAGTAAAGATAACTTTTTGAATTAAGGTATAGCATTTGCAACTAATTAAAAAATTTTTAATTTTTATATTATCTTTAACAAGGTAAACAAATAATTACTTCTAGAATTGTATTGATTTTACCTTTTTTTATCATATCTTGTAGAGTACTTAATTTTATTACTATAGCATCAAATATTTAATTATTTATTTCACAAATGCAGCTTATGCCAATGATTTGGAAAGAAGGCATTATTTTGGATGTCAGACTCAAAAGCAGTCAGAAGATTGGATTAGTTGTCTTAAAGCATGCAGGTAAAAATGCATAACATTTAGTTTGCAATTAATATACAAATAATTCATGTAATAAATAACCATTGAAATTATTTGTACTGTCTTAACTATTGAACTAAGTGGAATTTCAAAATTATATATATTTGTTTGGTATTTTTTTATGCACTTAAATATTAAAAAAAGATTTAAGTAACATAATATAAAAAAAATTCATTTGAAAGAATTCTTACACTAACTTTTTACTCTTTAATTAGGATTAAATTTAGAATATGACTTCCAAAATTGTTTAAAATACTTATTCTATTTGTTTATACATAACACAATGCATTTTTTTCTTGCTAAACATAACTAATTTTTTTAATGATTTAGATTTACCATTTTTATTATATGTAAACCTAAGAAAAATGCCTCCAGTAATAATAAATATATTTTTTTCACTCTTAAAAACATTGGACAATAACACAGGGTTACATTGGAAAAAATGAATTTTTATAGTGTTGATTTTGGGTATAATAATGAAAATTGTTCATCACGTCACATTTTTTAAAGATTTACTTTTAGTTGAATTTTTATGCACATTTACCAAAAAAAGTTTTCAGCTTTGAATTCCTTCCCTCCTTGTCTGATCTTCATTTAACCTTGGTGAAACATACAGAATATCACTCTGTGTGATCTCCACATTGCTCCCTCACACACACAATATCTACCAATAAAGTTGCATGATTCCTTATCTTAGATATCCTTATCCTTATCTTGGCTTGACAACACAGGAAATGTCACCTGTCTGGATTAATTCTGAACATAAGATGCTGAAAGTTTGGACTTGATTACAATTTTTTTTATGTGTAGTTTAGTATAATGTGTGCACTGATACAGTGTAAGAGCTTCATCATAACAAACACTTTTATCAGTTCTGTTTCTTTGTGTACTTTTTGTGAAACATGGCTTAAATTTGCCAGATGACTTTTGTTACATATGCGGTGAATATAGTTTAATTAAAAATCACATGAGAAGCACTACAGAGACCATGTAAGACAGCATTATCTTGTGTATTTTGCCATGAAACTCAGAGACCAAGACAAATCATGGTCTTCTCATAAAATCTGTGAAGTGCCTTAATGATCTACGCTTCTAGCTCAAAGGAAAGAAGACTGCTTTGGATTTGGAATTCCTATGATATGGAGGGAGCCGAAAAATGACTCTAATGATTGTTACTTTTGTTCCTGTCATATTCGGGGGTATAACCACAAAAATCAAAAGCTAATGCCTTATCCTTATAATATTTCATCGGCCATACATCCCTTTCTCATGGACCTAATGTGCCAGTGCCTTTGTCTCCTACTGAGTTGCCAGTCATCAGAGTCTTCAGACTCAGATCATCCACAATTTCAAGGTTCTGATACTGAATAGAAACCCTCAGGAGCCAATTTACCTCACCCTTTCTCTCAGGTTGAGCTTACTGATCTAACTAGAGATCTGGCCCTTTTTTAAAAAAGGCAGCTGAACTGTGTGTTGAGCTGCAGATTAAAAGAAAAACTTATTGGCCAAAGGAACCTCTTTTTGTTGGTACAGGAATTTGTTAAGTACTTTGAGGAAGACGAGAACTTGGTCTATTGTTCAAATGCTCCTGGATTGATGAACAAATTTAACATCTCATGCGATAAAGATAAATGGAGGCTATTTATATATTCATCAAAAAAAAGCCTTAAAGCTTTTTTTCTTCATCACAGAAGCCAGTGTGCATCTGTACCAGTTGGACACTCTGTGCATGTAAAAGAACTATGAAATTCTGTCTCTTGTTCTCAACAAAATAAAATATACCAATCACGATTGGACCATTTGCGGTGATCTGAAAGTTATCTCCATGCTTCTTCGTCTACAAGGCGGATATATTATTTTCCCATGTTTCATTTGTTAGTGGGATAGCCATGATAAGGCTCAACATTGGGTCAAAACAGAATGACCAAAAAGACAAAACCTTAGGCCAAGCACCAAGAATGTGATTTGGAACAGCTTAATTGAGCCGAACAAAGTATTGTTACCCTCTCTTCATATAAAGTTATGTATAATGAAGCAGTTTGTGAAAGCTATTCCACAAGATGGTGATTGTTTCAAATACCTGTGCAAAAAAAATTTCCAGGTTTATCTGAAGCATAGTTGAAAGAGGGAGTGTTTTTTGCTCTAGATATCCGCAAGCTTATGAAAGATAATGAATTTGAGACTTGCATGACAGCAAAAGGGAAAAAAAGCATGGGTTACTTTCAAAGGTGTTGTCAGAAAGTTTCTTGGTGAGTACAAAAAAGAAACTAATGAATATGTTGGAGGAATTTCAATTTAGGTTGCTCCATGAGTGTGAAAATACATTTCCTTTACTCACATGTAAACTATTTCCCAGAAAATTTAGGATTAGTGAGTGAAGAACAAGGTGAAAGGTTCCACCAAGATAACAAGAATATGGAGTGCAAATATCAAGGGAGATGGGACAAAAATATGCTAGCCAACTATTGTTGGATGTTAGCACAAGATAGGCCTGAGATTAAACATAAAAGAAGAACATCGCAAAGAAGTTTCAAAGGAAAAAGAAAATGTACCTAAGTAGAAACTTTGTTCTGTTTTCTTGCACATTTTAAAATATGCTTTAAACTTTTATGTATTCAAGCATATTTTGTGTTCATCTTAGTTAATCATCTATTTTATGTAAGTACCTTGATAAAAACAAATTAAAATAGTATGTTGGTGATTGTCTTTCAGAAACTATATTGTAATTGGATGTAAAATATTTAAACCTCTAGGAAATTTCTTGTTTTTCTCATGACTAGAGACAATATGTGAGATCTAGAAAGAATTGTATTCATCTAGTTCCTGAGAAATTAATTTGCCTCACCAAGAACCAATATTTACTTAGATTTAACTGGATACAAACCACTGTTTCCAAATTTCCCAGGCAAAATTGTTAGAAGGAATTCCTTTTCAAATAGGGTTTTGGCAAAAACATGTGTATCGATTTTACAAAAAAATCCTGATGTGATGGGAAAAAATGGGGGTCATTTTCGAAATCGGAACACTAAATAATATAAAAATCACTGAAAACTTTGTATTTTTCCAAAACTTTAATTTTGTACCCCTGTGTTATTTGAGTTTGTCATGTGATATTTTTGTTGAAATTATTGTGTAAGTTATACAATAAATCTATTGTTTTCTCTTAATTAACTTATGTTACAACATGGCACCCTTTGTATAAAAATTTAAAATAATTTTTCTTTTTTTCGAATTACTTAGTCAAATTTTACTTACTAGGAGTAATTAAGAGATTTGCCTCTCCAATTTTGGCACATAGTATCATTGAAAGGTATTGGCTATTGGAAGTTAACCATTTTCAAGATATCAGCAAATTTAGGTCACCAATTTTGTATAATTATTTATTTATGGTATAGAATTTATGAAAAAACAATGAAAATATTGTATGTAAAAATTGTTTATCAATCATTTTGAATAGTCTCAATATAGAATAGTCTATTCAATAAACTGTCTGTAATGTTAGGAGTTAACTCCTTTCCTGATTTTATGAGAGAAAAAAATGAGCATGGTCAGTATCTATGGCTTGTCGCTCACTTTTTTGGCATGCAAAGTTGGCCTTTAATTATGTGGATCTTGTCAATGAGTTCTTATGCTGTAAAGCAATTGTTGGCTAGTCATTGCTGCATTTCTTTCTGGTTATTTGTTATCCCATTTTGGGAAGCTACAGATTGTGTAAGAAGCAATTGATGTTGAAAAGCAAATATACTTTTGATTATTTATAACTGCAAAAACAGGAATAGAAAATGAATTATTCTGATCTGTAAAACTGATAGAATGAGAGGAGCACAGGAAATACTTTTAAGAATCAGATGTGGTTAGCATATTTTAAAAAGTATTTCATGTTAATACATTTTATATCTAGTAAGCATTATAGAGTAATCTTTAGAAAAATTCACAAAAAAGGTCAGTATTCCCAAGCTAGGTATAAAAATAATAGCAACTGTACTGTTTCAAATAAGTGATTTTTGTACAGATTCAAACATGTATTTTTAACTAATAACAATAGATCAATTTCAATTTGAAAAAGTAATATATATATAATTCAAATATTTATTATTTTGAAGGTTTCAAAAATAATTTAAGACTACAGTTGAAAAGATGAATATTAATCTTGTATTAAGATTAAGTTTGATCTGCTATAGGGATTTTAATTTTCATGAATTAGGAAATACTCTGTATTATGTACATTAAGGGTCTTCAAGGTCAGTAAACATGATTTGTGAACTCTCTCTCTCTCATCAAACCTGTATCAAATTTCTTTATCAAACCTTGCAAAGTTTTATAATAAAATCTGGAGAACCAGCATACCTTACAGTATTTGGGGAAATTGCTGTCATTATGTTTGTTCTAACTCCAAGTAAACATCCTACAAATTCCATTAATTATCTCTATTTCTTTGATGAGTTGCCCTTGCAAAATTATCAAGAAAATAATGCTTATGTTTTTTTAGAACAATTTTTGAAAAAGGTTTCTAGAACAAAATGCATATTTATCGTTTCAAAGTGGCTTCCAATGACACAAGTGTGCAGTTTACAATTTAATTGCTTTTAAAGTGCAAATAAAATATTAATTTATACAGAATTAACATTTATATTTCTGAAATATTCAAAAAGCATACAATTGTACTTGGAGGTATGATATTCATAAGAGATGTTCAGGATAATGACTTTTTTTAAAGCAGAAACTTTCCAATTTTGATACAAAAGTTTTTGGAACATAAATATTTTACAGTAAATGTTAGGTTGACTTTATCTGTTATTTTGGTAGGAATGTTACAGCATTTGGATTGCCACGCTCATAAAAATTAACATTTTGTACTTCCCATTGGTAAAAGATCATACATATATTGTCAACTCATAAATTCCCTGCCATGGGAAAAGAAATGAATATTATTGAAAGATATATTTAATAGACAGAGTAAAAAAAATTAAAAATTTTACAAATAAAAACAGTTTTGGCTTTTCTTTGAGACAAAAACTGCAAGTGTTTATTTCTGTAGATAAAGTTAACTGCATCTTTATCCTTAAATGCATTTAAAAAAGTTTTGATTAATGTAGCCGCCGATGAAAAGGTTCCATCTTTTTTTAAACTAGAACTTAATATTTGTTGCATGTTTCCCTGTTTCATAAATGATGTGAAATGTTGAATATTTTTAAAGTATTATCATGCATTCCATATGGGGCTGTTAGTATATGTTATGTGTAGGAAAAGTTTTGAAATAAACTTTAGCATAGTTAAAGATTTAATACTTTTTACTAATTCATTTAAAGATTCCAGTTTCACTTTCTTTTTAATTTTAGGTTTAGTTTTTGACAGTGGTGTACACAAGAGTTTGGCTTTGAGGTTCAAACCTCTTCCATTGGCCAGTATATTTTCTGTAAAACTTGTGTCCATTTCAGTTTTCGTGACCTTGGACACTGAGGTGCATGAGCAGATGTTCCAGTCAAGTGCTCAATCTGATGCAAAACCCCCAGCATTTATTTCCCAATCAAGCTTGTTACTCATTTATCAATCCACTGAATGGATGAAATACTGAGCAAAATTTCTGTAAAATGCAAATTTGGTCATTGTGAGGCTCATGAGATGATTGGTTGGAATTATGTTTAATTGCATTGTTAATTGGATTATGACACACACTAATTCAGCCCATTCAATTCTTTGATCTTCCTAGCATTAATTTTTATAGCTTGATATCCCTTTGTGCTAATAGTTTTTGATTTTCTGTGATATGTATTGTTTCTTGTTTTGGATCATTTTCATAATTCTCACTTTTCTCAACGACTTTAAGTCTTCAATATTTAATTTATCATCAATGGTTATATTTATTTCTAAGGCCATAAGTCTTAAATCTTAAGTTCTCAGTGCATTTAAGCACTTTCGTTTTTAAAAAATAAATTCACTTTTGAAATTGAAAATTTAAGAACTCGGCTGAAGAAAAAGTCAAAATCCGTCTCTTGAATCTCAAAATTTACAAGGCTCCATTTTAATTTTTATCTATAAAATTTCACAAACACAGATTTCATTATAACTTAATTAATTAATCCATTGTAGAGATTTTATAGTTCAACATAAGTAAATATATTTGCACCTGAACCCATGCATATATCTATTAAACTCCAAGGTATTGTAAAAAATAACTTTATATTTTAGTAAAGTGACATATATCTCTTGCATTATACAACAATCCATGTTCTCTCTCTTTTTTTTATCTAACGAGTTCCATGCTTATTTTATCAAATGATTACTTTACTTATAAATTATAATAAATGATTACCTCTCACATTTCTATGTTTACTACCAGAAAGCTTTAGTAGAGACCTAATTAGGGAAAATAAATATATGCAATGGAAGATTTTTAATGTAATATTTTTATCTATTAACCCTTTCGGGGCGAAAGGTGCAAACACATGCGTACCACTAGGGTGAGAGGTTTCTTTCCTCCCAAGTATCATTTACAACCGGCGGGTTTTTTGCGCGATTAAGCCTAAATCCATTAAAATACCAACCAAAATATAAACATCATTGTACTCAATAATGTTTCATTAATTCATTGTACACTATAAACTTTGTATGCTTTATATATTTATATACTTTATTTATAGGATGGTTGTTTTTTTAAAATATTTTTTTTACTCATTTTTGCTTAAAAATTTAAGGAATTTTAACATTATACACATTTTAAAACTGAATGTTACTTAAAATTCTTTCTTAGAATGAAAAATTTTATAAACATGGATCTGCACACAATCCTAAGTTACAATTATTGCACACATAACAGATAGTTTGCTGTTTTGGAGAATTTTTGGGGAATGTTAACAAACAAAAACTAAATTTTTATTGTGGATGACCATGGAGAGGTATTTTCTTTCAATGTACTCAGCATGCAGATATATCAAATGGCATCTTCATTAGATTTATAATGAACAGAACAATTAGAATATAATTATTTTACTCATTTATCTGTCCCTATACTTATAATCTATTTCAAAATTAATATCTGAAATATTTTGCATCATTTCTGCTATTTCAAGTTTAGTTAAACATTTTCAATACTTTGACTTTTTGTAATGGCAAAAACAGAAAAACATTTTCTTTGCAAGATCTAATTATTTATTAAAAAAGACAGCAAACCCAAATACCCAGTGTTCTCTAAAGAAAATAACTCTTTTACTTACTATGACTCCCCCCCTTGTGCTCATTTAAGGAGTTGTCATAAGTCATGTCTTTTAGACTGTCCCTTTATGTTTTATAAATAAAAATCCTTACACATGTAAGTAATATTTCTCATTTTGAGTAGAATATCAAATATACATGTATCTCAAAATTTATGGGCTTACAAGACCATTAATTACCAAGAAAAGTGAGCCTTTCAAATGGTACTAATTAGTGACATATATACAGTGGGGGGAATGGAAAATGCTCTAGCATGCATATATGACAGCTGGAAACTGTGAGCATATAATGCTGGCAGGTATCCATGTAGGCTGGTGCAAAGGGGTTAATAATTATTTTAACTTGTTCATGTGATCTCATTGAATAATTAAATTACAAATTTATGTTGTGCATGTTTTTTTCTTTTTGGTTTTATAAAAGTTGCAGTTTTAGTCATATTTTCATAACATTTCAAAAAAAATTAAATTGTTTTTACATACCTTATTTAACTGTAGAATGACATTGTAATATATACTGCTGAATTATTAATAATATAGATAATATATAAATGGATGTTGCTAATTATATATGTTCTGTTTTAAATTTCAGTTATGAACATCAACGGATAATGTTGAAGGAGTTGCAAGAAAAACTTTTAAAGCGTACAGGAAGAGTAAGTTTGAAGAAATTACATATATAAATGTTTTTATTCTCAATGTTTTAGAGTTGAAATACTTTTCACATATAGGACTATTGCTTTTTAAACATTTCTCATTGTATCAAAGTAGTAATGGGAATAAATAAGAGAAGTTTAAGTGTATGTATGGATGTTAAATGATTTAGTTGTTCCTGAAATCTATGCCTTCCAAATAAGTGGATGAGTAAACAATTGCCTTTTATATTTTTAAAAGTTTAATAAGTACTTTTGAATATTAATTTCATTTTTTGTTTTAAATTTATTTATGAATCTGTGTATCCTTTCAGTTTTAAGAAATTACTTGTATGTTAGTGGTGCTCTGGTTATGTTTTAAAAAATGTATGAAATATCTATATATAGAAGGAATAGTATTTCAGTTGAATCCAAGATAAGTTATAGAATGGGTAATTTTTAATGTAATGGTCATTCATATATTTTAAAATTTTGTACTTTAGATTTTTGGTTGTAATTTATGTGGGGTCGTATTTTTAAAGGAAAAATTATTTTATATTTTCCTATTTAGTTTATTTGGTGTCTCCTATTGAAATTAAACAATTTTTTTTAGCTTTTGTTTTGATTTTATTCTAAAGAATTTTTGTATCTGAGTTATTATAATTTGCATTTATTGTTTATTTTAGCAATTTGATTTAAAAATGAAAAATTCAACAAAGGATGTCTGAAATATTATTTTTATTAATTATCATACATTATATACTAAATTGATAAGATTATTTTCCTTAAATTTAGCGAAAACAATTTGTGAAAGAAATTAACATTACATTTTGAGCTGTCATAAAAAGAATAAACTATATGATATATTATAAATCAAAGTACATGTTTTTTTATGTCTTTTAATACTTATAATTATATTAAAATTTAATAATTTTTAAAAAATGTTTTTTTATTTGAAAATACTTTTTTTATGATAAACTACAAGCTAATTTCAAACTAAATCAAACCTGTTGTTTTTAAAAATTTATTTGTTGGTGTGAGTATTAATTTTAATGTAACCACTGTAATCTCATTTTATTTAAAGTACAAGATCAACTGATTATTAATTTTTTAATGAACATTGGAATGAAGGGTCATAAACACAAATTTGTTTGTAGTGTTATCTTTGTTGAGTTATGGGTTTGATTCTTAGTGCTACTGAACACCCATCATGTACAGGGACTGATGCTTGTTAAGACCATTTTTGGCAAAAGTACGAGGGCCTGAACTAAACGGGGAGCACATTTTCAGACAGAAAAAGGCCTCAATTTTCATGAAAATTTGCGACATTACAACTCGTACATCTGTTAACAATACAATGTTTCTAAAATTCCAAATATATTCCGTGAATATTATTTTTTTTCTTTTTAACACGTGAAAGGATAGCTCATTTAACAATACAGTACAGGAGAAAAAATGCAGCACACATTTTGCACCAGAAAAAATGGCTCAACGTAGTCAAAAATGTGAAGTATGATAAAATATGTTGCTGTCTAAGGTATAGTGAAGCCAGAATATCATATTAATTTTTCATTTCTTTTATATATAAAAAAGGTGCCTAATTTGTGTCTATTCTTTAACATTAACCAAAGATAACCTTAAATATGTTGAGGCTCAAAGCTCTCATGTTTGGAAGCTTAGAGAGTGGGAACACGAGTGTTGTCTTCATCACTTGATTAAAGCTCAAAATTATGAGGTGTTATCAAAAGCATTTGTGTAGCTCTAAAGTGCAATGTTAATTAACAATTAGTCGATATGCATAGTATTAATATTAGATGTACCAGAAAGTTTTGTCTGTTCTGGTTACAGAAAGTTTCAACAAATATGCATATAATCGCTTGATATTTATTTGACTTTTTTGTATCACTGAATATATACATTCTTAACCTAGCAAATAAACTAAAATGAAGAGGATTCATGTTAGTATTAAGTGAACTGTTGTCATGTGTCCATGGCTACTGATAAAGTTCCTTAACACTACTGTTCCAACAAAGAAATACTGCAGAAGCATGTAGAAATTTATTGAAAGTGTTTGGTGAAGGTACAGTTTCTGATAGAACATACAGAAGGTGGTTTAATAAAATTTTAAGCTTGTGATTTCGATTTTTTTTTATAAGCTACTCTTTCCTAGAATAAAATCCTTTTTTGACAAAAGAGATAGCAAAGAGGTTTGATTAGAAAATCCTACATAAGTGAGAAGATTTTGAATGATTGTGTCATCATATGCACACCTCTGCTCACATGGAACAATGTCAAGCCCTTTGTGGATGAAATGAAATGTGGATTACCTATAAAAACATAAGGAAAAGGGTATATTGTGAGCGTAGAAAACCCGTCCCTTCACCTCTAAACCAAAGTTGAGCTGTGGAGTAAGAGAATGTTGTGTATAGCATTCGAGGACCAGTACAGTTTGAGCTTTGAAACCAAACAATAGCAAAATTCAGAGAGGTACAGTCAGTAATTGAATGATTTAAAAAAAGAGGATGGTGATGTTATATAGGGATGACATCACATTGCTTCATGATAATGTCAGGCCTCATGTTGCTTTGGAGACTCATCAGGAACTCTCAGAGCTAGACTGGAAAATTTTTGTCTCCACCATACTCCTCTGACCTAGCATCCTCTGGTTATAATTTGTTTCTGTCCTTTCTAAACTTTTTGCAAGGCAAAAAATTCAAAAACAAAGAAGATATCAGACAAGCACTGGTTCTTATATTTTTTTACATATATTTGTACATTGTGAATATTGGAAGAATATTATATATATATATATAATTATAATTATACTTAATTTATCGTTATATAGATGATATAATAATTTTTGGTAAAAATAGTGAATACAAACCAAATATTACAATCTACCCTGATTATCTCAAGCTTCTTAAAACTAACTTCAACTCTAATAGGGTGGAATTCTTGGATTTAGACTTGCATCTTATTAACAATAATGTAGTCAGTACCATTTTTGACAAAAGAGATTCGTTTAAGTTCCATATAATTAAAATTCCCGTATGGAACAGTAATTTTCATATATCAATTTACAGAAATATCATTTTGAATTTTTTATTTAGAAATGATAACTTAACTACCCACAAAATAGATAAATACAATAATATAAAATTTTTTTTTTTTTTTTTCAATGTTGTTTAGATCATGAATACCCTTTTAATTTCTTGAGATCTTATATTCATCACAAATACATTAACCGTCTTGCTACTTGAATTCCAAATCCACCACACAACAATAGGTTTTCAAAGTCAGCATGTTAGTGGTCTTGCTGTGAAGATTATATCATAACACTCATATCACAGTTTACATTTTTTCCACACACATCTTACACATTGTTGACAACCAACCAAATTAGAGCCTAGCAAATTTACATTTTTGACAATCAACCAATTCAAATTTTACCATATTTGATTGTCGTCATTTTTATACTTGTCTTTGCTGGCTGGTTTAAAAGTCAGCTCAAAAGATGTGTTTATGTTTTCGAATTTTTAACTTGGTGAATAATTGACTTTCATTAATGGCAAGATGCATGTTTCTCTTCGTAAAAGCTTTGTGAGTAAAGAAATTTTGTTAAATTATTTTTTGAAAGATACTTTTCTTATGTAATTGTTCTAGTATTTTTCTACTTTTCTTACATAATTATTTTGGGATTTTTCTGCATTAAGAGTTTGGGAGAGTTTGTTACATAATAGTAGTGATTGGTTTTATCATGCTCTCTGAGTTATACTTTCTCTGAAGTTTTGTTTATTTTATTTTGGTTTTCCTACCGAGTGGCAAAGGGGGAAGGTTGGCGCCTTCAAACTAGTTTAACCCCACTTATTCGGTCCTAAGTCCAAAATTGCTTTCTGACTCGCTAGGTTCTTCTTTTTTGTAGTTCTTTTATTTCTCTATAATTTTGTTCTTCATGTTCAGCTTTCATATTTTTATTGCGCTATTTCTTGTTATGTTCTTTATCTATTATTTCTTGTTTTTGATAAATAATACATATTTCTTTTATATATAATTATTTAAAGCACTCACATTTTCTGTGACTTATAACCAATTTTGTATTTATAATGGTTTAGGAAAAATTCATTTAAAACAATCAGTTTGCAGTATATATTTCCATCCCATTTACTAATTATAAAATTACAAAAAGTCATGCAAATGTAATCTTTAAAAACGATTGAAACATTTTCAATGTATATAATCAGCTTTATATAATTTAAATACCTAGAAAATTATTGAAATATATATTTAGATTAAGAGAGAATAATGTATCGTTTTGGCAGAAAAAAAGTCATTCAAATATTTGCTTTAATTTATTTTTACTGTAAAGACTTTAATATAACTTATTTATTTTTTCTGGTTTAGTTATTAATTTTTTAAATTGCTTAGCTAATTTTCTTTGAATTTTTACAATTTTTCTTCCTTTTCACTTCAGGATCCTTTAAGCGCATTTTCTTCTAATAAGAATACAACAATTGTTGAAGAAAATGATTCAGATTGCTATTTCAATCGAGTGCATCCATTTTCAAAATCTAATGGAGGTAAATTATTTTATGTTGTAAACTTTTAAAATAAATAATATATTTCTATCATAACAAGGTTTATAGAAATGTTTAATTTGGCAAATTTTTGTAATGCATTTAAATTTGTAACTTCTATTTTATGCTATTTTTTAGTCAAATAAATTTTTTTCCATTTTGGAGTAGCCATGTATTTTTAAAATTTGTAGTATTATTTTTTATGTTAAATGGATGCTTTGTTACATATATTTATTTGTAAATTTAAAATATTAACATTTTTGAAATATTTATACATAAATTTATATCAATATTAAAAGTTTATTATGAGAAAGATTATTCAAATCCTAGAGTCCTCTATTATAAACAAATGTTTATGAATTCATTTATTTTATATGAAATATATATAATAGGGATGGTGAACGTTTTTGAAAAGTGGGTCAAATTTTGTTCATATTTTTTTTTTAGTACTAGCTCTTGGGTCACTAATTCTTATTTGCATCAGAGTTAAGTTTAAAATTTTTTAACTGAGTATATATTTTTAAAGCTAAACATCTTTAAGATTCAATTGGCTTAACGGGTAAAAATGGGTGTGGTTTGAAGATTTAAAAGTTTTTAATGTGGTTAAAAATTCTTGTGTTTGGTGCAAATGGCAGTAAGTGTTTGAAAGAACAAGGAGTAAGGAAAATTACATACAATATATATTGTGAAATATTATTTATTAGTGTATATATATATACATTTATATATGTATAACAAAATTAATTATAAAGTATTTAAAGAGAAATCTGTTGCTGTCTATTTTCAGATAGTTTTTTAATATTAAGTTCATATTCCAGATTCATTAGTTTAACACATTTCACAGTTAATTCTCTGTCAAGTCTATTTCTATTAGAAGATTTTACTAAGTTCATTGGAGAAAACAATTTTTCACTTAAATATGTGGACCCAAACATCATTAAAAGAGCATTAACTATTTTTTTTCATTGATATAAAATTATTTGTTAAAGAATCCCATACATTTAATATAATTTCAATTTTTTTTTTTTGTGGGATCAATATTATCTGCACTACTTTCACACTGTTTTTCTTCCACTTCAGGAATAAAGTTTTCAAATTTTGTTTTCCTATACTATGTTGCTTCCTAATTCAACTAATTCCATTTCTAAATTATCAATACCTACCACATAAATTCGGTTAACTCCATTGTTTCAAATTCTGTTTTGTATGGATATAAAATAAAGAGAAATGTATTTTCCAAACTTTTAAATAGATTGAATCTCTCCTCAAAAGCTTGTTTTATTTGCTGCATAGTTATTAAATATTTTTTAATTGCGTTTTCTTGAATGTCAAGGAAGTTTCCAAAAATTGTATTTTGTAATTGAGAGAAATATTTCATGATTTTCATTTCCGAATCCTTAGTAAAAATGTCAAGTTTTGTCATAAATATTTTAATATTTTCAATCATCAAAACAATTAGTCCATGCCCTTGAAGTTTTTTATTTGGTTCATTAAAATGCTGAGGGATGTCACATAAGAACATTAAATCATTTAACCAATGTGTTTAATAATTCATCGAAACTATTGTCTTTTTCTATTAAAAAGAGCTTTTCTTCTAATAACATTACAAAGCGATTAAGGACCTGACTGAAAGTAAGCCATTGCACATTGTATGTCAAAATCCTTGATTATTGGCATTCAGTTTCCTCTAAGAATTGTTAAAATTGCCATATATAAAGTTGATTATTTTTATTACTACTGACATCACACTGGAAATTGTTTTTAAACCGTGCTTCACACATAAAACTTACTGGTGTATTGTACAATGAAGCTCAATCAGAGAATGTGAATAATTTTGCTTAAGACACTGAATAAATCCAATATTTTCCCCTCCTATAGTAGGTGCACCATATGTTGTTACAGAAACTGTTTTCTGAAGGTCAACATCCATTCCTTTAAATGCAATATCAAATTCTTTAAAAATATCAAGACCGTTATGCTTCCCTTTCAATGTTATTAGTTTTATTAACTCTTCTTTCATTATATATTCATACTTATACCAAGCAAAAACTGCTAATTGTGCACAACCATTTACATCATTACTCTCATCTGAAGCAGTTGAATGCATTTCTGCTTAATTTAAGTAGTTATGTATGTATTTGTGAACAAATATTTTTTTCTAATTCTATTACTTGATCTTTAATTATATGATGACTCATAGGTCATTCATTTATACGCTTCATAATCAAGTCTTTTTCTTTAATATCAGCAAACAATGTAGGACTCTATTCTAAAAATGCATTTTTCACACATTCTCTTTCTGAAAGAGGTTTCACGTGGCGAGCAATGCAATGGGCAACTTGGAAACTAGCAGCTGTAATGTTATTTTTCTGAACCAAAAAACTTTTTAATACACTGCTTTGAGAAAAATTCTCTCTTTTTTTTTTCTTTTGTAAAAAGTTATATATTTACATTTAATGGCTAATCTATCATTTGTCTCTTACAACATATTATCTCATTGATGCTCACATACTGACCAATTCTTATTTTACTATATACAAAAGCATATTGCAGTTCATTTTCTGATAAATGTTTTAATAGCCTATTGTCTCAAAATGGGTTCCTTTCAGCACAGATTTTATTTGAGGGAAAAGAGGAAAGATAACAGGGTACCAAATCATGGAAATATGGAGTATCCTTTATTGTGACAAATCGTTTTTCACCAAAAACTACTCACATAGCCGTATACTAAAGTGTATTGAGCACAAATGTTTCATGTTGAGATCTTGTAAAAACTTCCATTTGATGTCTTTGTCAGTGTTTGTAATTTCAGTCATTTAATCATGGCTGTGGAAACTCTGAAAGCCCAATAGTGAAGAGGTTGCTTTGCAGGGTCAAACACATCAAAAGTTTTATATCCTGTAGGAAGCTACAAAGCAATTACTATTACTTTGTAGACAGGCATTATGTTTATTCAAATTCACATATTGAAAATTTGGAGTGCATAATATATATACTTATCCATGATGTAAGTTTGTAAATAATTATAAAAGTTTTAACTGATCATTGATATGACTTGTTCCATCCTTTGTTTAGTGTACAGTAGAGGTTCCCAAACCTTTTTGTCTCATAGACCCCTTGCCATGTTTTTTGCTTTTGGGGGTAGGAATATTAAATTTTTGTACTTATATCAACTTAAATATCTTTTTGACAGCTGGTATAGAGCTATTTACTTTAAAAGATTTAATTTTTTAACTTTTGTGAAATATAGTGTCTAAAATTTAATAATTCATGAAATAACAGTTATATAAAACAACTGGGCAAAAAATAATGCTTTTAATGGGAGGGATAAATCTGGCCCTTCAATAACAAGTTTTCCCATTTGGCATCAATCTCGTCGAGTTTAACACTAAATCTCATCGGTTCCATAATTAAGGATACATAACAGGTATGTCTTTTTAATGCCAAAATTTCTGACTTGTTAGTGCCTATTCCAATCAATTCCTCCGGAAATATGATTTATTTTCTTCAAGTGACCATATGATTCATTGCCTCCTGTGGTATTACCGTATATATAATCAAAACCATTCTCAAACCTAATTTCAAAATTTGAAAATAATACATTTAAATGTTGAAAGAGGGTTAAACCATCTTCCTGGTGGATTATCTGTGACAAAATGAGAAACTGGAAAATTCATGATGTCCAATATTATACTCTTTTAGCTTAATTCTAGCAAGAAAAACTGAAATGATTATTCATGTTTTAATAAAATATAACTACAATTAGCCTCATTAAATTTAGTAAATAAATCTGTTAAATAGGTAAAATCTGGTCCCCCCACCCCACTTGATTACATTTTCTTTTAAAATTAAAGTCAGAATTTGGTTTAATGAGAGCCACTTGTAGACCCCCATTTACACTTCATGGGCCCCTAAATTATATTTTTACTGATGTGGACCCCTTGCAGGTCATCATAGACCCCTGGGGCTCTATATAAACCACTTTGGGAATTGCTGGTCTACAGTATCAAAATTGGTATTTTGATTTTAAATATTATGTGAGTAGATAATACTATAGGTTCTTTTAATTTAATTGAATATGAGTTAAAGATTTATCTTTTTTGTGTTGTGAAAAAGGACTTTAATTTTTAATGCATTGAAATGTAAATTTAAAGCAAAGCCATAAATAAATAATGTATGCAAGATGTGTAATAATAATGTATGCAAGATATTTTAAAATTAAATCAGTATGGTGTTATTAATATTAAGAATTAAAAACTTATTTTCTATTCTTATGTAGTGTCCATTACATTACTTATACTAATATCATTTTTGAACATCCAAGCATATTTTATATTTAATTTTTAGAATATTTTAGATTGTTTTTTATAGTACGAAACTTTAAATAGAAATTTTACCTGATTGTTGTTAAATTGGATTATTTAAAGTCAAATTAAACATTTAACTTTATTTTCCCATACTGCTTTCAACTTTTTAAAATTGCGTTAATGCAAATATTGGTTTATTGAATGCTTTTTTCCCCTATTGCCTGATTCCAAAGGTTCTCAAAACACAATCACTATGCTTTAATATTTTAATCCATGGTCAAATGATGTCAACACCTGTACTAGTATCCCACTTTTTATGCCCACACTAAGTTTTTTGCTTGCTTCAATGTTTTGTTTTTAGATGAGATTATTTGTATATTTATCTCTGGACTTAGATGAAAATGTTATACTTTTATTCTTATAAGTCTGCTACGGAAGTCTAGCGGTTATGGTTAGAAGTTTGTAGCCAAGAATTAGAGCCCCACTAAGTTTTTGCTTGCTTCAATGTTTTGTTTTTAGATGAGATTATTTGTATATTTATCTCTGGACTTATAAGAATAAAAGTATAACATTTTCATCTAAGTCTGCTACGGAAGTCTAGCGGTTATGGTTAGAAGTTTGTAGCCAAGAGTTAGAGCCCTAGTGCTACTGAAGATCTGTCATGTGGAAGGGCTAATGCACATTAAGTGTGTCGTGGCTCTAAGTCAAAAGTAGTAACATGCCTGCCAAATTTCAAATCAATAGGCCTAATAGGCTCAACAACAGGAATTTTTTTTACCTATTGTGTACTTGCATTAACCCTTCATCTCCATCCTTGAGATCAGATATCCACAAAACTTGTTCCTTTGTTATGGGATATTAACTTTTGTCATAGTATTTGGGTTCTTTAAAATCTTCCCCCTCCCCCATGCATGTATGTTCATTATCCTTATAAATACTCTAAATATTGAATTTTTTTTACAGTAATTTATAAATTTTTATCTTGATTTTCTCTTTATTCTTTTATATGTTTGTCATTTGATTGCTTTAATTATCTTGCTGCTCTTATTTTACTTGTATGAATTATTAGATAAAACTTCTCATTAATGTATATGTATTAGAATGAAAATTGTATGCGTACTACTTAAGTTGTGTTCTAATATAAATTGTAATATATTTTAGATTTTACAAGCCTGATTTAAATCAAAGTAAAGGTAATGTTGATTTGATAAATATTTTTCCTGTACCTAATTCTTTGATTAACTTTATTACTTTACACAGTTTAAATTGTATTTTATTACTGTTACTCTATTGTTTGGCAAAATAGTATTTTAAAAAGGTGTATAATTTATACCAAGAAAGAAATTTTTATTTTAAGATTTTTTTTTTTATTTTCTATATAATTTGTAGTTAAAAAAATTATAATGGATTTGTGATATATTTTCATGTTATTAATTTCTGCTATGAGAATTCAAAGGATTTTAAGTACTTTAAGAGGGCATGATTTACATTTTATTAAATGTTTTAAGAAGTTGTAAATGGCTGGGAAATAATTATACATATGAATTGTATAACATCAGTAACTACTGATAGGAATTGTGATGGCATTTTCTTTCAAAAATATTTTGGATACATTTGCTTGTCTTGTGTTTAAATGATTAAAGTATTTTATTTTACATTTAGCTTAGTGTATATTTAATTCTAAATAAGCCTTACTCTTTCTCTGAAGTAACAGCTGATATTGATAAGCTTCTGTATTTCATGTGTTTTATAGAATGACTTAAACTAATCTTTGTTCTTATAAATCTTTTTATGAGATGTATAAAAAATTATTTCTTTTGATTAATAATTTTATTTTATAATTTGTTTCAAAGAATTTTTCTAATTTATAAGTCTTTTATCAGGGAAATAAGTAATTGATATACAAACTAATTCTTAAATTTAAGTCATAGATTATTTTTTATTGATCATATATTTTCCAATTTTTGTGTGTGTATGTTTGAATATTTTTTCAGGATTGATGTTTTAAATTCTTTTTGCAGGCTTCAAGATTTGCCACTATTTTACTAAAATCAAGTATTTATTTTTTCTGCAGTATTCTTTTCTTGTCATGCATGTCTCTCTGTTTAAACTGTTACGCATATATTTATTTAATAGTATGTAATATAATTTCCCAACTGTATGAATTTGTAAATAATTGTTTTTTTCTCAGGAAATTGTGGAGCAACTTTTTGTCATTTTTATGAAAATATAATTTTCCATATAAAGTTTTATAGAATTTTTATTACAATCATCAGCTTTATCATTCTGTTAATTCAATACAGTGCCAATTTATTCATACTTCATTTTTTGCTTTCAGAGTAGCTTATAACATTAACTGTTAAATTTATTTTACTATATTTTCAGTCTTAATCTTGGAAATTTCTATTCTCTAATTTACTTTTTTAACTGCTTGCTTCTTGCATTATATTCATCTATTAATATATTTTTTTATGTGAATGTATTTGAAATTTGTAAAGTATATAATCATCTTATTCTGTTATTTTTAATAAGAATTAAATTTTCTAGTATATATTTAACGTTTGAAATATCCTTTATTGATGAATATGCATTTGCAAAAGGGATTTTGTGATGAAAAATATTTGACAATTTTGTATTTAAAAACATTTAATGCTTCAAAAATTCACACTTGCTGTATTTTTGTACAAACTTTACAATATTTTGTAATCAAAATTTTTTGTAGTTAAGTGTTGTTTTAAAATAAAATTTGTATATTTCAAAAAACCTGTATTATATTTATTTCTTTACAAAAAGTTGAAGTCCAAAATATCTAAGGAAGAAAAAAAAATCTACTGTAGGCATTAAATTTATTATTTTACTAAATGCAAAGTTCATAAGACATCTGGTCGATTTACATAAAGTTATAGTAGAAATACTTTTAAATGAACCAATTTTTTGTAAATAATGCATTAGTAAATTTTAACAATACTAAAATTAAATAATTTTGAACTTTCACCGCATTAATTTTAAAAGTTAAATATTTTTACAATTGTTTATAGTGAATTTATATCCTATCATTGGGAAACTTTTTGCGTAATATTCCATTTAAACATTATGTAAAATATACTAAAGATTGTGCAGTTTGTTAAAATTATAATATCACTATCATTTAACAAAATATTAACTTTTATTTAAGTTGTATATTGAGAACACAAGAGAGAATAGTATGTGCCAAATTTTTGAAGATAAAAGGTGGTTGAAATATGTATAAATTTATATGGTAGCTTATATGAATGGTAATGGTTTATATAGTAGCTTATATATGAGATAGAAAGAAATGGTCAGATAAAAAGTATGTTAATTGAAACTGAGCTGTTAAATCAAGAAATTTCTTTATATCTGTTTTGAATACTAGAAGGAAAATGATTGGTTATTATTTATCTTTGTACACTTAAACAATGTATCTTGCTTAAAGTTTTTCCGAAGAAAATATGAATAGAAATTGATGAATCTAAATGATGAAGGGAAAATGCTTGAAAGATTAAGAAGTATTTCAAATTCTGGTTACTCAATTATATACATCTTTCCACTGAAAATAAAATTATACAACAATATATTTTACGCCTTGAACTAAACAACAAAATTAAATTTTCTTCTAAGTGATCAAGAAATAAGAATGCTTTCAGTTATTTTGATACATTGATAAAATGGTTTCTCTTGAAATACATGTGGATGCATAGTTTTATTATATTACTAAATCTCAAACACAGTTAATTTTATTTGTCATAATTTTTAAAATATGACAATCTTAATTACTTTTCATTATTATTGTTACTTAACAAATTATTCTGAAAAAGCAAATGCTCTCCATCTCCTAAATTTTATATGTATGCTTGAAAATAGATATCTGAAGTATTAAAATGATGTAACACACTTTCAACATTTATACTATTAAATTTTTATTTTCATAATTAATTTTATTTAAATAAAACAAATTATAAAGTTGTATCTTGAAATTATAATAATACCATATATGTAATATATTTTATTTACAAAAATACATCTTTATTTGATTTTATATTTTATCAAACTTTTATGTAAATGTTAATTTTAAAACATATATGAAATATGTTAATCAAAATTTATAAAATGCCTATTTTTTGCGTTTTATTACTTTGATAAAATCAAAAAGAACAATTAGATATCTCCATTTGTTTAAGCTATATTCTATTTTAAATTTAGATATTTCTTAACCCTCTAGCGGTGTAGTGCTACATGTACTTGCCTGTGAGATATGCAGCGAGAGGGTTAAAATATACCTTTTCTTTTATAAGATTTGGATCAAATATGCTAACAGGAGTTGGGTGAGATTGTGTTTATTCTCAATATTAACCAGTCTGTTATTTTTCTCTTGTGTTCTGTCAAATATCTTATTCAAAAGGTAACTACACATAATGAAGCAGTTTTTCTTTATAGATAAGCCTGGGTTTAAAGACATGAAAAAGTCTGAATACATTAGACTTGTTACTATTTGATAGTAAAAGGATTACTATTTTTCATAAGTTATTCTTATAGTTTTGCTGAGTTTCATACACAGTGCTGTTTTAAGTCTGAAATATGTGTTAACTGAATGTATAAAAAAATAGAAGATGCTTACCTTATCACAAAGTAACATAAGAAAACACAAAAATATGTTCATATATTTAAACATGGATGAATATATTTTTAAGATGGTTCTGGTGCTGATAACAGCTATTTTAAAATGTAATACTAGAGTAAAATATTAACATTTATTACATTTACCAGCTTTTTTTTTTTTTTTTTTGTTTTGTATGTTTGAAATGATTGGATAAAAAATGTAACAGAAAGTTCTTATTGAAGCACTTCAGGAAATAGTGCAAATCACACACATCGGAATTCATATTTTCACACAGTAATTGATCATGTGACCAATTTCCAAGAGTTTTCCAATTGCTAGTTTGAAAATCATTTATGACTTACAGTGATCTTTAAGTGTATACATTTAATAGGACTCCATATATTCTTTTAGATGATTTGAAAATTAAGTTAGACTTTAAATATGAGCTAAGTATAACATTCAAATTTAGCTATTTTAAGCATGAAAGTTTTTACACTAAAACTTTACATTTTCAAATATGGATAAAATATATTGTCTCAATTTTTTAATATACTTTTCAAAAGATTCTTAATTGGGATACTTTATATTCAAAATAAAAACAGACATCTGTACTTGGACCAGTTGTATACTTATCATTTGGATGGTAATATCAAGGGAACTTGCTTTTTACCATTTAAACATTCTTATCCTATAATTACCATAAGATGACTTAAATTTAAAAAGAGTTGTAAGCACATCATACAATTAAGTAAATGAAGACTGAAAAAGTTGTTTTAGCTACACATAATTGCTGTAGTTTCATTGCAACTTGACCAATTTAATCGTCAAGGTATTAAAGGTTTCAATTTTATAAAGGTGAAAATTCAAAGATGAGCTACATGGACCATGATTGTAACTATTTGACAACAGCTATAAGACATTGTTCAAACTTAATTTAAAATCTCGTAACTCTGATATTGTTCTGTATCTAGTGAAAACCTTACATTTTCCAGCACTATTATAATTGAACTAGTAGGGGTTACAGAATTTCTTTCTCTCATCTAGAATGAAAATGGAAACCTTTTGATGAATTATATGGCACCACCTAGTCCTTATATTACTGTATTTACTTAAATCATAGCCACAGCCCAAATTCTCGACACATTTTTGTGGCAAAATAAAAAGTGTAAAATGGTTGATATCTGATGGTTAGAAAACTTAAAATGAGAACAATAATAAGAAGTGAATAACTCATTTATTTCATCAGTATTGAAAAAATTGTCAGTCTCTCTTGTTCAATTTCTCCCACACTATGAATTTTTCCAACTTCAATTCTTAGACACCCTGTATTTTCAGATGTATTAATGTTGGGGAAAAATTCATCTTTGATTTGAATAAATATGGTAATAAAACTAACTAAATATTTTTTAATTTTTTTAGTAACAATTTATCCAAAGCTGAGAATTGCATAAATTGTCTATTGTTGGAAAATAAAAACAGCTTTTTAAAAAAAAATTTACTTATTCACATAACTGTACTTCAGTTTCGTTATATTTAGAAAAATTCTAAGTTATACAAAAACAATGTTTTTTGCTATTTTTTAAAAAAAACCATTAGAACATATTTAAGAATAAACATTTTTGTTTTTAAAAAATTACATTTGATTTCAACCACTTCTTTAATATACATAGTTTTAAATTCCTGTTTTTTCACTGTGTGTGTATATATACCTAGTTTTAAAAAACACAAATATATCCTGTGATAATGTCCTTATATGTATATCATTTATATAAGATTTAAAAATT
Organism: Trichonephila clavipes; assembly: GCA_019973935.1. Lineage (NCBI taxonomy): Eukaryota > Metazoa > Arthropoda > Arachnida > Araneae > Nephilidae > Trichonephila > Trichonephila clavipes. Next base: position 792,140 of record BMAU01018758.1, read on the forward strand.
ATACACATTTATTTGCATTCATCTGTTCCAGTAATGAAATATGAATTTCAAGAATCAGTGCATGTAAAAAAAAATTATTAAATAAAAAAACTAAAAACTTCCATTTTTTCTAAATAAATATATACTAGAATTGAAGGAAAATGGATTTTAGACTAATTTAACCTTTGTACTCTGTACGGGTTGATTGGTCTAAGTTGATTTTAAAATTTTTCAGTTGCCTGATATATTCTACCAATTTTAATTCTGATCATTCAAACATTATGTATTCCTCAAAACTATGCATTTATTTAATATGTGTAGCACTTTGAGTCATAGATATTTTTAAATACCCAAGGGACAAAAGTGACATTTTACTGGTCTGAATTGAATGGACCTTTATGCATAGAGATGCATGTAAAACCAATTTAGTATTTTTGATAGATTTCATGGTAATGAATGCTCATTCAATTGTTAAATGTGCTGAAAGCAGAAATACAATGAAATAATTAAGTGGTGTCAGATGATGCTTTTCAGTTGGTCTGTTACATGTCATGAGTATGTGTAATATAGGATAAGTCATTGTCACACAATGTTACCTTGATCACATGTGAAAAAATGTTGACTACTCGCAATATGAATCAAGTGGTGTCAACTGATGCTTTTCTTCAATTGTTCTGTTACATGTGATGAGTATCATGTATAATACATCATCAGGTATTGCCACAGAATGTTACCTTGACCATGAGATGTGAAAAAAATATTGTGTGTGTGTGACTACTTACAACACGAATTGTCAGCACATACTTTTCTTCAATTGGTCTGTTACATGCAATGAGTAATATGTGATCAGTCATTACTACAGAATGTTACTTTGATCATGTGATGCAAAAAATGTTGATTACTTACAAATTCAATCCTAGATTGTGAATTGGATTCATAGTGCTAAATGCAAAATGTTATACATATATAACGTATAATTTATGCTAAACTTTTGAAATTTCCACAATGCAATATGACAAATCACAAAAATGGTTTAATTGAAGAAGGGACCTGACGAGACAAACAACAATGAATATGAATGAAACAGATAAATCAGATGTCTTATCCTACACAAAATTTCTGACTATCAGATATTTTGGAATCAGAATGACCCTAGTGTCACGTGTGTAAAAAAAAATTAAAGAGTAATTTTTATCTATTTTGCATCATAACAAAAGTTTCACATAAAAATAAACAATTTTGTTCTATCGTCAAACTGAAGATGGAGTAGATATGATAGATAAATTAATTACCATTTAATACTTGAAAAAGAACATGAAAACAGCCAGTGCATTTATTTTCCAAAATGATCAATCCAGCTGCATTTAATAATTTTATGTTGGTCAATCTACTATACAATGAACACAAGCTTTTCAAAAAGTATCGTTTCTAAGGGAATTTGGAAAGTAACTTACAAAGAATCATAGAAATGTTGGATGGGGGGGGAACCTGTTAGTAATAAAAAGCAAGAAATTACTAGCTGCAAAAGTTCAGGAGTCAGAACACCTAAATGAGAAAAGTGTAAAGAATGTGACGCTAAGAAAGATAGAAAAACTCAGACCAGATGTGCATTATACCAGGCATTTCTCTGCCAACATGTAAATACTTATTGTTAATCTTGTTTTTATCATAGAAAATATTATGAATAATAATGTAATTACAATGTGTATATAAAACTTATGAGAATTGTTTCATTTGTTTTAATATTTTATACATAATCAAGAAACAGGTAAAAGGGAAATGAGAAAAACAAGAGGGAAGTGATTATAAATGGACTAAAATATGCTTGCTACAATAATAATTACTAATAAATGAAATTAAACATTTAAAATTATATCAAGTCTTGGAGTATATACTGATGAAATGGGTCGATTAAACCCACACAAATAAAACATGATTTTTTAAATGGGTAAGAATTTTTTTTAAAATTATATACATGCTTTTTATCTATAGATATAAATAAAAATGAAGTGTCTGTTTGTAATTTGAAATTAACAGCTTTTTACTAAATGCATTTAAAAGTATATACAGTACTTACATGAAAAAATCAGTTTTTAAAATTTTTATCTGTCTGTCTTTCTGTTTGTTCCAGCTAATCTCTGTAACGGCTTGACCAATTTTAACGAAACATTCACTGCAGATAGCTAATGTTATAAGGAATAACTTAGGCTACTTTTATTTTAGAAAAAAAAATTAGGATTCCGAGAAAATAAAATTAAAACCAATGAAATAGTGAGCGATAGTAAAGCTGTTCCTTTATTTCAATAGGGACTATTTTTATTCAACAGGGATTATTTTTATTTAATAGGGATTATTTTTATTTAATAGGGATTATTTTTATTTAAAAGGGATTACCATTCGTGACATTTCCCGTTCAGGTCTTGATCCTAATGACTTTACGGTCCTTAACTGCATTGTCAAAGGTCATGCGTCCCTTTCATCCCTTGCTCAACAAAAAGGATAGAAAAAAAAATTTAAACTATAAAGAAACATAGATTCACAAAGTAGAAGAAAAGTTTTCGTAAACTCTGCAAAGTGAACAAACACTTTTTTGTTAAACTCCACGTGGACGAAGTCATGGGTAACAGCTATTTAACGTAAAATAAATGCATCAGAAAATAATATTAACGTATTACACATCCAGATAAAAATTATTTACACTATTTTTATCGTTTATTACACAAAATTTGTAACTGTTACTCTTGCTGAGTAGGTAGGTGTTTTCAAAAATTGACCCACAAGAAAGTTACAGGGTGTCATAAATAATAATAAAAAAATCAGTAAATTATATCTAAAGACTTAAAATTTAGCAAACATGGTTTTTTTGTTCAGCTGAGTTATGTAAAAAACTTTTTTTTTGTTTAATTTATACAATTCACGTAAAATTAACTCATTAAAAACTTCTTTATCCTTCAGTCTGTATTTTTTTTATTTTTAATTCACCCGTGCAAAGAACGGGTATACCAGCCAGTAGAAGAATATATTTTTAAAAGCTCAAAATAAATATTTTAAAAACATTTTGTAAAATGAAAATATTTTTTGAAGTATTCAATAGCTGAGTACAAGGAAATAAATATAAATTAACATTAGAATAAAATGCAGTGTATTTTTCCAGGAGCAATAAAGAACCTTAAAATAGACTTAAACTAAACAGAGTATATTATTAAAATGTAAAGGTACATTCCCATGGCTTGATTTCAAAGTGAACCTATTTTGTATTTGGTCAATTCTACCAGCATCCGTACAAATATATTTTTTTGAATTGAAAAGTTTCAGTAATAATTTAAAAAATGAGAGTCTCTATAGTTTATACATATAAATATGTGCTAGATGAAAAGAAAGAAAAAAACTCCTACCAAAATTGCAGGAGAAAGAAAAAGGTGGGAGAAAAGAAAAATGCAGAACTCAAACAAAAAAGAAAGAGGGAAGTCAATAAGAAATTACCTTACAAACTTTCCTCCCATATTCCATTAAAATAGCAACCTTATTTTATAATACATAGTTACATATAAGTATGGAAAGTGAGCATTTTTTCAAATCTACTAAGAATGAATTCTGCTAAAAAAACCATTCAACATATTGTATAAATATTCAATTATGTCTCAAAAGCATTTAAAATGAGGAATTCCTACAAATATTTCTTAAATTGTGTGGGTTTCTCTTAGCATGATGTAAAACAACATTTATAATTTAAAATATTTTGTACCTAAATCCATTTGGCATAAGAGACTAATAAATTTTTTGTTGGATAATTTAAAATTCTTAACTATATTAAAAGTTTTAATCATTCATTAAATGAAATGTAATTCAAATTTGGTACTTTCCCATTTCAGGAGATTTTTGGCAATGGAAACACCAAACACATATTTCTGTACATGCTCCATAAGCACTCAAACTTGTGTAGTACCTCCGTCATTGTTAATGTGTTCAATTTTTTTTTTTTTTTTTTTTTGCTGCACTTTTATAGCCTCCCAAAATGTACCTCAAACGTTATGTAATTCTTATCTATAATGATATACAAATTAATAAAACATCAGGGATGTTTTAATAAAAAATTGCTTTGTTTCTTCAGATAAGGAAGGAAAGATAATAAGGGAAAATATACCCATAAAGATTATTTTTCTAAAAAACTAAATAACATACTTATATTAAAATAAACCTTTTATTTTCAGGATTTAAATTCTGCAACACACACACACATTTTGCACTTTTATTGTACTAAAATTTCATTTAGTATATATATGTAAGTTTGCCATATTTAAATTATCCTAATTATGGAATTCTTTAAAAATTATATTTTTTACAGAATAAAAATTAGAAAAGTAATTTTTTTCTTTAAAAAAATCATCTTATAAGCTGATTTTAACTATTTAAATTTAAAAAGAAATAAAAATGCAAAACAAGAAAAATAATTTCTAAAATACTGATTTATTTTCTTTTGTATACAAATAAATATATTACCATAGGAAATATATTAAATTATCATCTAAACAGGCATTTTTTAAAACCAAGGCTTGAAATTAAGTACCATGAGAAATCAAGTGAAACAGCATTAATTAAGAATTTAACTAAAAATTTTAAAACTATTTACAAAAACAGTTTGTCATAACAAGAATTTCAATTATGATACAGAAAAGGAATATAGAGCATGTTTAAAAACATGTTTTGAATTCAACAAATATTAATATTCAGTGGTAAAACATTTGACATATGTAAAATCTTACTGATTTTAAATAAATAACATAAAAACGGAAATAAATTTAATATCACTAATTGAAAATGATTAAATCTTGTACATTACCTACAATTTATTTTTATTTTTTACCAGCACGCAATATAACATTATTACTGATTAATTGTTTTACATCATTTGCATCTAAGGTTTCGTACTTTAATAAAGCTTCAGCTATTAATTTATGTTCTTTACAGTGGGTTTTAAGAATGCTCTTTGCTCGTTCATATGATTCAGTAAGAAGTCTTTTGATTTCAGCATCAATTATTTCGGTTGTAGTTGGTGATAATTCACTAACAACAACTAAAGTATTACGATCCTCCTCAAAAGTGCGTACTCCAGCTCTGTCTGACATTCCCCATTCTTTCACCATGTGTGTTGCAATTGCTGTAGCTTGCTTTAAGTCACTTGCTGCTCCAGATGTTATTTTCTCATGTCCAAATATCAGTTCTTCAGCCACTCTGCCACCCATGAGTGTATCCATTTGGGCAAGCATTTGGGCTTTTGTTACATGGTAGTGTTCCTTTTCTGGAATATAAGCTGTATGACCCAATGAAGGGCCTCTTGGTATAATTGTAACTTTATGAAGAGGGTGTGAATCTTTTGTATAATGTGCTACAAGGGCATGACCAGCTTCATGATATGCAGTGATGACATTAGCTTCTTCATCTGGTATACGGGATTTCCTTTCAGGTCCCATTAAAACTTTATCACGAGCATTCTCCAAATACTTCATAGACACTGCATCTGCCTTGTCAATTGCAGCTCGAAGAGCTGCTTGATTAACCATGTTTTCAAGATCAGCACCTGTAAATCCAGTTGTTCCACGAGCAAGCACTTCCACATCTACATCATTTGCAAGTTTTACTTTGCCAAGGTATAATTCTAGTATTTCCTTACGGCCATTAAGATCAGGGACACTTACATTAATCTCCACATCAAACCTGCCAGGTCTTAGCAGAGCTTTATCTAAATCATCCCGACGGTTAGTTGCTCCCAAAACAATAACCCCTTCATTTTGACGGAAACCATCCATTTCAGTAAGCAACTGATTAATTGTTTGGTTAGCATAAGGGTGAAGCAAAGAATTACTTCGTTTTGCACCAACAGAATCAATTTCATCAATAAAAATTACACAAGGAGCTCTAGATTTTGCTCGACTGAAGAGATCTCTTACTCTTCGTGCTCCTTGTCCAACCAATATTTCATCAAATTCAGGACCTGCAGCATGAAAAAATGGTACATCAGCCTCTCCAGCAACAGCTCTTGCTAACAATGTTTTCCCAGTTCCAGGTGGGCCAACTAATAATACTCCTTTCGGTAATTTACCCCCCAAAGCTGAAAATTTCTCTGGATTTTTTAAAAATTCAACAATTTCTTGCAGTTCTTGTTTTGCTTCATCTACCCCTTTAACATCATTAAATGTAACATCAATTTCTTCTGGATATACTTCATTTGCTGTCCCCATGAAAACGCGTCGGAATGATCCAGTCATTACAGAAGTCAAGATGTACAAAATAAGGATGATTCCCAGGAGGTCCCTAAATATATTAAACATCCCTAGCTTTGAACTAGCTTTTTCTTTAGAGTCTGCAGCAGTATATCCTTCAGCAAATGCAATTCTTAATCGTTGTTGTTCTTCAGGAGTTAAGCTTTCATCAGAAAGTAGAGTTTTTAATTTCTTTTGTTGTTCCAAATCACTTTGAATTTTAGTTTTATCTTTACTACTCCAACCTCTTAGTACTGGTAGACGTTCAAACCAGCTTGTAGGTGATCCAATGCTTACTGTGTTTGTTCGCAAACCAGTAACTTTTTTAAAGGTACGAGTTTTAAAACCTCTACTTTGCAAAACAGTAAAATATAACTGAGAAGAAAGTAAATTGTTACTTCTAGGTATTAAATAACTTCGACACAAATCAGCTTCAGGAAATCCATATTTGTTTTCAAAAAAAGTCTCACAAGATGAATATATAACAGGGTTCAAAGTCAAACCTTGATCTAATACATCTATTTGCTGCTTTGATATTAAATAAGAGCACATTCTAACAAGAGATGGATCAATGTTAGTCATAACTTCTTGCAAACTTGATGCACACATAATATCTTTTGAATCATAATTATTGATCTTCTTCTTTTCTCGTATTTTAACGCTTATTTTGTTTGCATAACCAGAAAAGATGGATGCAACGTTCTTCAAAGGTAAGAATAACTGAGATAGAGTATATACTGGAGTCCCAAATTGCAACATGATTATCGAAGTAGCTTCAAAGTCTATTTTTCAATTAAGTCACAATTTTAAAGATAAATTAAATAAATAACACAATAGCCGGTTAAATAACAAGAACGTCCCGAGTGATAGAAGTTACATAAGGTATGGAAAATGCAATTTAATTTGCCAGTAGATTAGAAATACAACGAATGCATATCCACTTTAGAATATTGAGGCCACATACTGAGCAGAATGTTGTTCCACTGTTTAAATTCGATCAATAATTCTTATACTTTGAAATAAAGTATACATTTTACACAAAATTCAGTACTGATTTTTTCAGCAAGATGCGGTTAAGTTAAATGACGACCTAACAAGAGCCAATCATCAAAGATTGTTAATCGAGCATGCGCAAGCTTTCACTGGCTCTGCCACAAGTCTAAGAAAAATTTCAATTTGATAGAGAATTTCCGCTGTTGAGTAATAAAAATAACACAAGAATGTTGATAAGCTGCAGTAGAAATTTACGATAAAGTGTTCCATAGTAGATTCTATAACATATCAATTTCTTACAATGTTACCAAAGGAACATTGTAGATGAACTCTTCTTAGAACTATCCTCGAGGCTTAATTTCTTACTAATCAAAATATCGGCAAAATTTTTTTGTATCTTTGTATTTAAAATTAATCACCTGAAGTTATTCGTGGTGCTTCAAGCTCGATCCGGGGAGATAATAAGAAGACACTTATTAAAATGGTGTTTATTACTTTTTTGAAAGAGTTCTGAAGTAATAAGCTTTATAGATAAGAAGAACCGGATAAGAGAACTGCAAATGATATGATTTAACTTAAATGGCAACAAATACTAGATAATAGGAACTAGATAATCAGCATATATTAGAATTTTTTTTATGATGGCAATAAATTTACTACCAATTTCTGTATCATGATTACTGTTAAGTTTTTGGCTCTTAAATTCCAAAATGATCATTCGGCTTATTATTGAGCTGCATAAATTAACTCATGAACATTGTGGTGTGAGATTAAGATCATTTAAATGGAACGCTGTGAGTGTTGCTAGAAGGTTTGTTAATGTATAGTATAATTTTATAATGTATTCTAGTATTTTTATTTTATCATTTATTTTCTTATTTTAATTTGAGTTGTATAAGGTATCTGAAATTGTAGATCTTGTTATGCGACCACAAATTTAACTTTGAAATTCTGATTTATTACTTTTTAAATAAAATTTCAATCTTGAATCTTATTTGATATTGGGCTGCTACTTGTTTATATAGTTATTTCAAAATCGTACCAAATTGGTCTTTGTCGGCGAGTAATTTACTTATCCAAAATGAGTACTAATTGCTGGGAAAAAAACAGGATATTTTAAAGAAAAAATCATGGGTGACGCATTATGATTAAGGTAAATACAGTATATTTACATAAATCAGAGAAAAGGGGGAAGACGAGGAAAGAAAACGAAGTCTATTCACATTTTTCGTGAAATTCGGTACTGAAAACTGTAAATAGTAGAAAAAGAATAAAAACACGGGGATCTTATGAATGCTGAAAGAATATTATGAAAAAGAGATATGGAAAAGTTCTAAAATAAAAACGTCCTCCCGTTGGTTATTATTGACGTTATTTACTGAAAGCATGTAAGAGAGAGGGGGTGCCAGATCAGGTGTCGTCCACGTCACTTGATGATTGTTCACAATTACGTGGTCCATCGCCAAAAGCCCTGGTGTAGCTGTACAGTGCGACGTTAATATTCACTCACTCATTCACTATTCATCGTTCCTGTGTACGCCGAGATTCGAATAATTACGCATTCCTCGAATTCTGAATTACATCGTTGATAAAAGTGTCGCATAACAATACACCCGACATATTCTATGTTGTACATGTAAATGAAAATTCAAGTTTTAAGTCACATACTGTTATTGATTTTAGAAACAATATTAATAATTTGATGTTAATGTCGTTAGATAACAATAAGAGATTAGCTTCTATATAATATAATTGTAAGTTAAAACGATTTTTGTCTCAAAGAAAATTATAATATCCTTTCCTAATTCATTTCAAACATAATTTTTACGCATGTGTGTGTGTTTGGTAGCCAAATAACAGCTTCATTTAATGTACTAACCCAGAAAATAGACTATATTATGTGGTATCCTGTTTAAGAAACTGTAGAAAAAAATTACACTTAAATTTGAATTTCTGAATTGCCTCATAAGAAACACTCATCAAGAACATAATAAATTTCGATACGAGCCTTTAAAAAGAAAACGTCCTTTTTCTGTGAAAATGGTGATTAGAGCACTTTTTCATAAATCGTTATAATCTTTTTTAACCACATTTCCATTTCTTATTTTATAAATTAATGTTATTATTTCTGGTATTCATGAAAATACGATAAAACTGTGTACTACGAACTCCATTTTAGACGACATAAACTGGTTAGGGAAGCAACTGAAGCCAAAAAAATTATATCTGGTGTCTCCCTCTTAATCCCTTCAGAATGGAGGGGGAGGGAAAGAAGCCCAATCTGTGGTTTTTACGACTGCTTGACCCCCGTTTGCCCTTCTTCACTGTTCAAAGACTAATATTGCTCATCGTACATTATGCAAGAAAAAACGTGTGCATTCTAGCTGTTAATGTGTTTCCTTTAGCTGTTTGAAAGTATAAGCTCTATTCCTCCCATTTTTTTCTTCCTTTTGTCATCCCAAAGAATCAGCTTGTTGGCTTTTTCATATTTTTAAAATCTAATAATTTGTATTGATTTATAAAAGAGTTACTATGTTAATTAAATATCTTCAATGAACGCACAATGCAAAAATTATTGGTAACATAAAAACACATATACTAATAAAGGCTGAAATCTGCTTATAACAAAGTGTTGTTTTATACATCAGTATATAATTTCATTAATTCAAGTAATTATCACTTTATTGAAAGCATGTAATGTATACAGTGGCGCACACAAGGGGGTGTCCTAGGGGTCCGGACCCCCCCATAGTCCTTGATTTTTTTCCGATAGGTTATAATCCTATGTATATATTACGTAAAATTTAACGATGTATTTGTTTTTAATAATAAATTTTATTAATGAATGCTAATTATTTGTTCAATAATTAATTTTGCATTGCTTTTGTTCCCGAAAATCTACGCAATCAAAAGAATATGTCGGACAGCGTATTGGAGCATGATACCAAAATGATGGACCTTCGACCCCAGACCCCCCTCCCCCTTGAAAATTTTTTGCGTGTGCTACTGAATGTATATGCATATATATACTGCGTTATTTTATTTAAAAGACCAATTTTAAAAATGAAACTTTATAAATAATTAATTTAAATCTTTTTTCTTAGACATTATCCATAAAAAGATAATTACATACTTATCAAAAAAATTAAACCATTTAATCACAGAACAGCTAACCATGAATTGCAGTACCAATAGTGTCAAAGTGATGTATGACAATTAGACTTATTCTATTCTGCATACGTAAAGTAAAATTCAAGTTTTGATTCATACAGTTATTGATTTTAGTAACAACAAAAATAATGATTTATTATTAACTAGCTGGTATTCACTGTATGCACATGTATCCTGTTTAGATATATAAAAGGTTTCAAACAATATGCTACAATAGTTTTTTTAAAGTGTACCTAAATTTAAAAAAATTAAACATTCGAGAAAAAATATAATAAAACTTAACAAAAAATTCTCCTTACATTATAAATTTGATTAATATTTCCCTGCTTGGTATTCATTTTCTTCATCTAAATTCTGTTTATCCATTTTCCTTTTTAAAGACCTTCTTTTATTTCTGGCTTCCAATGACACTTTATTTACTATACGTTCAGCCTCAAAAATTCGTTTGTTATCAATTATAAGTAAGGCACGTTCTGTGTTGTATCCTGGTTTAATGCCCAGAGCTTCAAAGACTTTGATCCTACTTACATATCCATCGTTAAAACAAATTACAGCATCCATAACTCCAAATTTCAAAGTTTCAATGCCAACAAAAACTGTTTTAGGAATTCGCTCCCAAATACATTTGTCAAAACTTTCATTTGGATTTTTTGTTCTTTCATGAAGGCACTTTTTCAATAAGTCCTTCTCTGTGAGATCCCGAAACACTTTTTTCACTTTCAATAAAATTGACTCAGGTAAAGAATGCTTGTGAATATAAAATTCCCCCGTAACAATGCTACGGTTATAACCGCACCAGCTATCCTCACCAAGAGGACACAAAGCGTGTTGAGGATTATCCTCAGTACTTAGTTTATGAAAATAAATAGCCCATATGGCTCTTTTCATGTCCTCCACAGATGACAAATTTTTACGGATTGCTAGCCCATAATAATGTTGGATTGAGTCCACTTCTTTAAGTGTTAGCCGTCCACGTCCCGAAATATTTTTCCCATCTGATAGTTTAATATCTTTGCTCGTTTTTAGAATGTTTCTCAGCCTTGTGCCCATACGCTTTTGCACATGGCCAACACATTCTAATTTTTCAACTTCTGTGTTGCCATATACTTTTGCTTCTTTTATAGTAAGAAATCCTTTTGAGTCCCCATCACCAAGATACTGCGTATAAGATGATTTTCGTGATGTTTCAGATCGCTGAAATATACTTAATACTCCCCGACATTCCATTCCCCCACTGAATCCTTCGTAATTTTTAGCACAATTTTCACATGGTTTTTTTTACCCTTACATGAAGAACAATATTTTGTGAGAGCTTCAAAGTCGATAACCTTTCCGTTCTCAACAGACGTAGCACATACAACTCTATTCAATGAAGAATAGCCTCTTTTATGCAATGTGCCATCCACAGCCACAGCCATATTTGAATTATTATCATTCGCTATGACTGCTTCGTGAACAGCTGCATTCATGGAGTCTTCACTAATTGTTTTTAAAACATTTAAAAACAAAGAATTATGGCGTTCAAACTTTGCAGGTGGTGGAGGCAAATTCATGAGCCCACAGAATATTCGAGCAGTGGCTCCACCTTTTCCAATAGCTCTCATTCCATATGTCAATCTTAGGTTAACATCATAACATTTATTTGATATTTTTGATGACATTGTGCTCGTCGATTCTCCCCAGTTGTGACAAATTATTTCCAAACTCACAGCTAAACCTCTACGACTTTTTAAATCTTCTCTCAGCTCAATTTTCTCTGAAGAACAGCAATATTTACAACATAAGAGATTTTTCATAAGGGAAGATAATAAATCCAGTTCAACGATTATGTTTACATTTTGAGAATCTTGTTCTTTTAGTAAATCCGGTATTTTAATTTTTCTCTTAGAAGCACTGTAGTGTTTCCTCTCTTCACCAGGAGGCGCACTGTGCTCCCCTCCGGTAAGAATGTGTTATTTTTGTATAAGAGAGAGTTTCTCGGCACCGGCGCGTTAGGTCGGAGGCCATTTTGAAACATTACCCGCGTGGGTCCTTTAATTTTAAAATTTACATGTTTATATTGAATAAAAATGCTGTCCTTAAGAATGCGTCTGTATCATTGACTCCTAATAATAAAAAAAAATTCTGTATGTCACTAACAATTATAATAATTTCCCAGCTTTCGACTAATCTATATTTGTACTCTGGACAAATTGATTTACTCTGCAAATACGAGTCAAAATGTCATTTCACAGGATTGTTTAAAAAATAGTTTTTCATTAATCCAGTTGTTTTTCAAGTTTTTTTGCGGAAAGTCGAGTATCTGCTGTCTGTAATTCATCAGACATTAAGCTGAAAAAGGCTCATGACATTTTTTGTATATTCGAATATTCGAATCATACATCATTAATTGTATACAAGCGTGCTGGCCAACATGTTTTTTATAGGCTTTTCAATACACTTCTTAAATTTTTATGGCAATTGAAATATAAAAATAATATATCTTAATGATGGTTGACGATCAGAAAAAGATTGTAGTGATTTTAGATAAAATATAAAAGTAAGTTTTTACATCACAGTTACACTCTTCTTGAACGCCAATTAAGTTGTCACGGGTTCTATCCGCGGAACTAATCCTTTTGGGTAAACTATTCTTTAATTGTGATTTTAGTTTAAAAATTACTTTCAGTAGAGATGACTTGATTTCATCCTAACTTAAATGATATTTAAACCCTGACATTGGGGTGTATGAGGTTAATCGTGATATCTCGCAGAATAGTAGAGAATAAATTGCAACTTTCATCTTAGCATCCACCCGGAGCTGTGAAAGGAAATAGAACTGGATTTGTAATAAGCTGTCGTTGTTCAAGAAGGGGTTGTATAAAGAATTACGATTAAAGGTAAGTCTTTCTAAATAATCTCATGAGTTAGATTAAAAATTTGGTTTCAAGATTGTCCCCAAGGCTAAGGATTAAGTTGTAAATCGTCCATAAAGTGTTAGATCTGAAAAAAATGTTACTATTTTTAAAATTATATATGCTTCTTCTCCAAATTGTCTTACACCTAAAATCTCCGGGTTGTAATAAAGTTCAATAAATATCCTGCTCAGGGAACGTATATATATATATATATATATATATATATATATATATATATATATATATATCATGATATTAAAGACAGAATCAGATTAAAGTTTAAAAAGAAAGGTGTTTATTCGATCGTGTCTACATCAGTTCTCACGCTAAAGGCAGAGAGGAAAAAGCACGCCATGGTGGGGGTTCCACGTGAAATACACGTGAAAAACATCTGGTGAATGTCCCTGCTTTGAAGATGGTGTTTGCAAGTTAATGCTGACATATGTTGACTATTAAATCTAACGACCTAGAATTAGACATATTTATTGGCTAGGCCATATGTTGGGAAGAGAATAAATGGGCGATTAGTTTGATACTTGAATATGAGAACGTAGACAGATGGAGTCAAGTGCTAGATAGGGAATTTAATTTTTAATCTAATTTAATTATCCTTACATTTGCCCCCCAATTTTAAAAGGGAGTCATGGCGTGGTTTTTTTTCTCTTTACAAACTTAATCAATTTTCAACAAACACAAAACAATACATAGTTATTTAGAAAGACATATTAAGCACAGTAGAAAATTTTAAGCAATAGTAATTCAAAAATCAAAAAGCAATACAATAAACGAAACTATAACAACAAACACAGTAAGGACACTTCCAACTTATGAATTGATAAACATGACTTTCCATACATATAAATGAAGATTAGCTTGTTCAAATCTATTCGACATCTAGAATAAGAGCTCACGTTTCCTCCTATTCCTTCATAATAATAGATTCGTATTATAGCTGGTAGATATTTTCAAAAAATTATATTGGAAAAAAATATATCAAGCAATAAGATAGTAAATATAAAAATACATGAAATCATACAAATGTTAAAATAATAATTTTGTATAAAAAGCTACTCTGGCGCCATCGTAGTAATACCTTATATTGTTACACACATTTAGAATATATGAAATACATTTTTAAAAAGAGATAAAAAAATATACACTAATAAAATGAAATTATTAATAATATGAAAACGGTGTGTAACACACAACTTATATGCACTATTCAACACAATAAACAATATTTTATTTCACATGCGTTATAAAATATAAAAATTATAAGAATATAGGAATAAAAGAATATAAGAGCATTTTATTATTTTTGAGTCGGAAAAGTGGACTCATTTCAATATACTAACTTTTAGTATGTATGCAAATTTTCTCAATATTCACTGTAACTTAACAATATCGCATACAATATTTTGAATCTTTCCGTAACCTTCTAAAAATTCGTTTCATAGACAAAAATTCTTGATTTTCTCTTACATCACACATTCACTAATATAAACTGTATCACCTTACTTAATTTTGAACACATCTCTCTGAGAAATCTGCGTCATCAACTCACAGATGTTCAGGGATGCTGATAAGAAACAATGAGAGGTGTACATATCAAACTAAATAAGTTTGTCCTCTTAATGTTTCGAGACATATACAAAATTATAATGATTGTATTCTCCCTTATCCACTGTATAATATCCAAAAATAAGCTTCAAGTTATTAAATTAATTTTAATTTTAGATAAGGAAAATTTCGAGAAATAGTGAATCCTGATATATGGCCAGTATATCAAAACACACAATTTCAAAATAAAAAAAATAAATGACATGCAATAAGATTACTGCTGAATAAAATAATTAACAAAACAATTGAGAATTCAATGGAGAAAAAAGAATACAACTTGACTTTACTTTTGTTTCTTATAACAATCAATATCTCTAGTATTAGCTCTCTCATTAGTCATTTTTCTATAAACTTAATTTATATCTTTCACTTTAAAACACCAATTTCTATCATAACTCTTAACTCATTCGACATCTTAAGATAAAATTATGAGAAGTATATTAAAATTTCTCAAAATTTTGTATGACTAAACCTATATACTTTGTTTTCTCAATTAAAATATAAAGAAAATATCTCATTTATAACATAACTATATTATAAAAATTAAATACCATATCATATCATAGATTATTCTTTTTCGTAAAGTTCTGTTCAGTAAAACTCAGTTATTTCAATGTTACTAAAATTGGAAATATACAATGTAACTGACCTCCACTTTGCAGCGGCTGAAACATTTGGTGAACGGCAATAAGATGCTGTTGTCACTTTATTTCACTAGTAAAATTTTATTCATTCATTAATTTTTCCCATGTTGATACTTCACTATTTCACAGTATTACCGTGCAGACTTTTCGGCGAAGAAGATTTTTTTTTCTGGTACTGTTGGTCCTTCCATCATTGTATCACTGGAACTAAATCACAATACCATTCGGAGAAGAACATATTTTTATTATTATTATTATTCTGGCGGAAGGGATTGATATCTTTCATCACTGAGTTGGGGAATTTACGCTTCTCTTTTTGTTTTGCTTCTTTTTTCGCCATTCGAAAGTTGGTTCTTTCATCGCAAACTTGCTGGTCTCTTCAACAACGGTAGAAATAACGTTCGGCGGTAAACACTGCATTTTTCTAGGAGGTTAAGAGCGATGTTCTTCCGGGGATTACTAGAGCGTTTCTTTTTTTTTTTTTCCGTACCATTTTTTATTCCGGCAATCCGACGTCTTCATATATAGGCATACGGCGTAGTCGACGTTCCATAATATTCTCCATATCAGTTATTACAGTCGCTGGCGTTAGTTTTTATTTTAAGATTATTTTATAAAAAATTATTATTATTATTATTATTTACGTTAATATTTGAAATCCCCTCGCAGATAAAAATCCTGCCGGCTTTAATTCTGTCATGATATTAAAGACAGAATCAGATTAAAGTTTAAAAAGAAAGGTGTTTATTCGATCGTGTCTACATCAGTTCTCACGCTAAAGGCAGAGAGGAAAAAGCACGCCATGGTGGGGGGCCAAGGTGGGGGTTCCACGTGAAATACACGTGAAAAACATCTGGTGAATGTCCCTGCTTTGAAGATGGTGTTTGCAAGTTAATGCTGACATATGTTGACTATTAAATCTAACGACCTAGAATTAGACATATTTATTGGCTAGGCCATATGTTGGGAAGAGAATAAATGGGCGATTAGTTTGATACTTGAATATGAGAACGTAGACAGATGGAGTCAAGTGCTAGATAGGGAATTTAATTTTTAATCTAATTTAATTATCCTTACATATATATATATATATATATATATATATATATATATATATATATATATATATATATATATATATATATATATATATATATATATATATAACTTTTTTTTTAAGTCGGGCTTGTGCTATTATGAATATTTAGTCGCCGTATTTAAAATAGTGTCGTATCACTGAGTTCAATGTTGTTACTTTCCAAAAATGAAACCACAACATCTGTCAGCTACTCAGTAGTATGTCCCTTAATATTAACAAACTGAAAAAATCTCTGTGTACCGTTTTGGACATATCGTACAATAAATATTATTTTTATGGCACGAGTCACATCGGGTATAGAATAATAATAATAAAACAGAATAATACTTGGCTTTCTGTATTTCTGTGATGATAGTTACCAATACTTTTTACAACATAATTTCTATGATTTTCGCACTAATTGTAGTACATAAGAAGGATTATATTTCTTCTAGAATTACAGTACTCTTTCATTTGTTTATTTAAAAATGGATCAAACTTATTTAGAAATTCCAAAATGTCTAAATAGTTTTCGTTTTTCCTTGAACCTACAGCAGTGTTTCTCAAACTGTGGGGCGCGCCCCCCCTGGGGGGCGCGATAACCTTACGAGGGGGGCGCAAGAATATCGATAATAGAAGATTTAAAAATAATTAATTTACTGGAATGAATTAAAACAAAATACTTTCAGACATAATAAAAATGCACTTTTACTCAGATATAATTTATAGGCCCGCGATATTAAGTAATCAAATATAAAAACTTCTTCAATACCTAATTAGCTATCTTTGATCCTATAACCAAATAAAAAAACTTTTATTTGATTTGCTGTTATCCCATGATGAGAGAATTTTTTAGTACGCTTTCTTTTTAAGCCTAACATATAACTCTTTCAGAGAAAAAACAGATCCCAGACCCAGAATCGAAGAAATTTAGGAACATAAAAAATTCATCACTGTCATTATTTTTGAAATACTGCACATTATAGCTGTAATCTGTTCCTTCTAAGTTATTGGTACAGTTAGTTATGACCCCTTTTTTACGTGTTTGTTTCTCATTTAGGGTAGTTGTAAGTAATGTATTTCTCTGTTGCGCTTTTTTCCATGCAAAAATACGTTGTATACAATTTTTTTAGCAGTAACATACATATTATCATACTGAATACAATTTTTACCCGGAAGTGGTCGCGCGCAACAAACAGATTACGAAATCGTTAATTCTGGCAAAATTGTTTGTTACCAAAGAAAAATTAAAAAGTTCTTGAAATTAGGTAAGTAAACTTTCTCTTAGTTAAATTATTCACTGGAATCACGATTTTTATCGTGTACAATAAAATAATTACAAAAAAAGGACTGGGGTGGCTCAATAACCCCGCTCGACTGTATCGAGTGCGCGCCTGCTCCCGGGATAAAACATGCTGATGTCTTTTTGCTTTAAACATTAAAAATAATACAATTATTCTTCATCGGAAATTAATATTATTGTTCATTATTTAACTTCAATTATAAATGCTAACTCTGTGAGTGTTAAAATTACAATTCACTTAAAACTAATTATATTTTGAGCAACCATTTTAAAAAGATCATTTTACATTTTTGTAAACATTGTCGAGCACTTGGCTTTGCTCTCCTAACAATTCAGCTATTATATCAATAATGTTTTATTTTCTTACAAATGAACTCGGGCAAAGAGCGGGCACTTCAGCCGGTATACTTTAAATGATCAGTGCTGCACAGAGTATTTTATAACTAATTAATTAATACTAAATTAAGAACAAGTTTAATAAGTATTATAACGATTTCCATGGGCTTGTCTTGCAAAGCAAAGTTTTTATAAGGGATGCTTATGATTAGAAAAATTGACCCTCTAAATTCTTTTTCTATATTTAGCAGATATCTATATTTTGTCTTCTAAGCAGCCACCGGATTTTGCAATATGTTCAATTTAAAAATTAGAGAAAGGAAAATTAACATAATAATTTTCGTATTATTTTATTTATTTATTTATTTATTCTTGCTTAAAAGTAGTATACAAAATTTAAAAATTATGTTACTAATTTGTATGGTTTATAATTAAGATCGCCTATTGTAGCTTTAGCATCAAAGTGCATTATTATTGCATTCAGTACATTATTAATGTATAAGGGGGGCGCGATAAAAATTGTGATCGAAAAGGGGCGTGCCAGTATTGAAAGTTTGAGAAGCACTGACCTACAGTTCTATTTTCCCCTCTGAAAGGCTGTCTTCTTGATATTAACTTTATAATAGCCACTCTGTCACGAACGGAGCTAACGCGAACTTGTAGTTTAACTAGAGTGGCGCTGTAAGCGCATTCCTTTTTTTGTTTACTTTTGTCAGTAGTAGTAGTAGAGTATGTAATTCGAACGTGAAATGTATCACAGTCGTCTATTTTCCTTATCCATTAAATCTTTTTTGCATCAAAAAGGACTCTCATTCTCTTGGTTAAGAGTCTATTTAATCGAATCTTTTAGGTCAAGCTCATCCCGGGCGTTAGAAACGGAAGAATAAGGTAAGTGATACCTTTATTCTTATATCAGAATTTGTGAAATTAGAAAATTAATTTTTTCACATGGCATAATTGCCGGGATCTGAGCTTGAAATAGTTTTAGAATTTTGAAAGCAAAGAAGTTTGAACTAGAATTTATTAAAATAAAAAGTTATTTTTTGAATATTGATTATAATTAAATATATATGTTACATTTTATTTGAATATTTGATAATCGAAAGGAAAAAAATATTTTAAATTGTGAATTTTTATATTTGAAACTGATACATTGAACTGTGTTAACTTTTTGAACACTAGAAATTATTGAAATGTTTTGAAATTAGTAGAATTATTGAAAATATTAAGTTGGTCTGAACTTGTTTTGGAGTATAAGCTGTGATTATTTTAATATACTAAAAATATGGCTGAAGCACAAACATTCGAGTTGTTAAAAGCCAAACGAAAATCATTGAGAACAGCTGTTACTAAGATAGTTAATGAATTAGAAGCTGAATTATCGAATTCTGATTTAAATGTTGATAGATTATGTGAACTGGTAGAAATTCTATGCATCAAATTTGAGCCTTTTACTTTAATTGATCAGGAAATGGAACCCCTTTTTAAGCCCGAAGAATTCGATGGTGAATTTGAAATTGCCGAAAAATATAGAGAAAAAGTTACTTTGGCAGTTTCGTGTGAAAAAGAAGATTAATAATTTTTCAAAACCCCATGTTACGTCGCCCTCCTTACGGACTACATTATCACAATCACAAGATGAACATTTTCGGAACTCGGATAACATTCACATTAAAAAGTCCCAAAATATCATATCACCCGATTCTATGGAGATGACGCTTCAAAATGGTTAACTTTTTGGAATAGCTTTGAAACAGCCGTACATAATAATGAATCTTTAAATAAAGTCGATAAGTTTAATTGGGGAGGATCTGCTTTAAACACTGTTGAAGGTTTTCCAATTTCGGCAAAGGCCTATGATGAAGCCGTAGAATTATTAAAGAACAGATTTGCTAATCCAGAAATATTAATTCAAGCACATATGAACAAAATTTTATCATTACAGCCTTTAAAAATTTCTAATGACTTTCGTTCTTTTCGGAAATTTGTTGATAACTGTAATGTTCAATTAAGAAGTTTAAATTCATTAGGCATATCTTCCGCGAATTATGGAAAAATTTTGTGCCCCATGTTGTTAAAACTTATTCCAACTGACTTGGTATTAGATTATAATAAATTACAACAAAAGGATTCTGGCTCAGATATTCAGCAGTTGCTCTCGTTTCTTACGCAATCTTTGATGGCACGAGAGCAGACTTATACTTACACTACAAATAAATCATCTTTTGAATTATGCAATCGTATGCAGGAAACGAAATCAAATTTTTCTCGAGAACCCAGATCATATAAACAACAAAACCAAAAAAGTTTTCATATTGCAAGTGAACTACTAACGGCGCCTGTTAAAGAAAATAAAGACAAAATACAACTCATCTGTATATTTTGCGATTCCATGACTCATAATTCAAATGAATGCGAATACGTTATTAATATGTCTTTAGAAGAAAGGTAGAATATTTTATTGCGAAAAGGAGCTTGTTTGAACTGCTTCTTTCAACTTAAAAATCGCAAAGCATTTATCGCGTAATTGCCCAATAAATAAAACAAAATGTGAAATTTGTTCGGGCTTACATCATAAATTTTTTTGTTTTAGGTAACGGAAAAGAGAGAAATAGGGTCAACGTCTACCGATCTAGCTAACCAAAACACCGGGGAAGTTTTTTTTACAAACATTAGCTGTCTTTATAGAAAATGGAAATTCCCCAAACAACTGGTGAGAGCGATATTAGACACTGGTAGCCAAAAAAGTTACATTTCAGAATATGCTGCAAAATTTATAGGTTTAAAAAGTATTGGGAAAGGAACAATAACTCACGGACTTTTTGGAGGACACAAAATGACCGAAGTTCATAATAAGTATTTAATCAACTTGCGCAGTTACGCCGGAAAATATTGTTTCATAATGGAAGTTAATGATCAGAAAAAAACATTTGCTTAGGAATCTCTAGAATTAATGATTCTCGCGTTTTACAGAAATTGGCAACACATAATATATTTGTTAATGATTCGTTCGCAAATAACAAACTTTGCCTTTTCGAAAAACATTCTGATGAAATACATATTCTGTTAGGATCTGACATAGTGGGAAAATTATTTACTGGTAAGGTAAAACAACTTTCTGAAGGGCTTACAGCTGTGAATACTCGCTTAGGATGGACAGTTATATGGGGAAATATTAAGCTGTGAATCTAAATTTAAATTAGAGAATTCACTTCTTGTTCATTCTCTTTTTACTAACAGAGAAAAAATATCAGATTTTTGGGAATTGGATTCTTTAGGAATAAAAGATCCCAGTGAAAAGAAATCGAAATTAGACTTACAAGATCTTGCTTTGAAACATTTTGAGAATACGGTATTGCGAGATGATGATGGTAGATACATCGTTAGTATTCCGTGGATAGAAGGGAATGAAAAACTTGAGGATCACTACAGCTTAGCTAAGGGAAAATTGGAGAAAACTGTAAAATTTACAGGCAGACTATTTGATTATGAACAAGTATTTGTAGACTGGGAAAAGGAAGGCATTATTGAAAAGATTGCACAAGATGAACCAAAAAATGGTGGGAAATTTCGTTATTTGCCACACAGACCTGTATTCAAGAAAAATTCCACGACTAAGATTCGTCCTGTGTTTGATGGGTCAGTTTATCATGGAAAATCTTGTTCGTTGAATGATTGCGTAGAAAAGGGGCCCAATTTGATAGAAATGATACGAGCAATTTTAAATTGTTTTCGCTTAGGAAAAATCGGAGTCATATCTGACATTAGAAAAGCTTTCCTTCAGATATCTTTGCACGAAAATGATATGAACGTTTTACGTTTCTTGTGGTGGGAAGGTGGTAATTCGGAGAAAGCTGTTATCTACAGGCATCGTCGAGTGGTTTTGGAAGTTTCTTGCAGTCCCTTTTTATTAGCGGCAGTATTAAACCATCATTTTAAGCAGGCTCCTGAACATTTGGAAAAGGCTTCTGAAAAATTGATAGATTCGATGTTCGTTGACAACTGTGTGGCGAGTGTCGATTCCTTCGAAGAACTTGAGTCTTTTCAAAGAGATTCCACAGAATTATTAGCATTGGGTAAATTCGACTTACGTGGTTGTTGACATAGTGATATAGAATCAAATTTCGACTTTCAAGATAATCAACAGAAATACGACCCACAAGAAATACAAGTTCTTGGACTTATGTGGAATGTAAAAGAAGATACACTTCCCATCTCTTACAGAGAAACAGAATCGAAAGAAGTCACAAAGAGAATTGATTGATTGATTGATTGAATATTAACGTCGCACTGTTCAGCTACACGAGGGCTTTATCACAAAGAGAAGAATCCTTTCCTTAGCTCATCGAATTTTTGACCCAATTGGATTCACATGTCCTTTAACCCTCATCCCCAAATTACTTATAGAAGAGTGTTGGAAGATAGAAACTTCATGGAACTCCAAATTACAAATAGACATCGAAAGAAAATTTGAAAGGTGGAAAAACCAACTTATAGAGATACAAGACATCAAGATTCCACGAAGATTATCGAAACTCGATTTTAAAGATATGAACCTATCACTACAAGTTTTTGATGCTTCGAAATCATCATACGCTAGACAAAACTTTCGTTTACCTATTATACTTCCCTCCAATCATCCAGTAGTCAAAGCACTCATTATTTATAAGCATGTACAATTAGGTCATGCCAGAGTTCAAATACTTATGTACACTCTCAGAGAAAGCTATTGGATCCTGAAAGGAAGAAAAACCATTAAAGAAGTCATTAAGACTTGCATTATTTACAAGCGATTCAATGCGAAACCTATATCGGTATCAGAAGGACTCTTACCTCAAGACCGGGAGAGAGATGCTGCTGTTTTTGAAATTACAGGATTAGATTTGGCAGGACCTCTCATTCTTAAGAATGGGGAGAAGAATTGGATTTTGATATTGACCTGTGCCGTCTACAGAGCAATTCATCTTGAATTGTTAACCTCCGTTTCGATTGAAAGTTTCTTGCTTGGTTTAAGGAGATTTATAGCACGCCGAGGCCGACCATCCGGATAACGGCACCAATTTTAAAGGTGCTTATCGACTTTATCAGAAAATGAACTTAGAAAAATTGAAGAATGTAGAAGAGCTAAATCCAATTTCATGGAAATTCATTCCTCCACAGGTTCCTTGGTGGGGAGGTTTTTGGGAGAGATTGATCGGACTTGGGAAGAGGACTTTAAGAAAAACTCTGGGAAAAACTTCCTTGAATCATGAAGAAGTGTATACGGTTCTTTGCGATTGTGAAAGTTTAATTAACTCCAGGCCATTAACTTATGTTACAGATGACGTCGAAGATTTGGAACCTCTAACTCAAGCAATGTTTTTGCAAGACATTAGAGAAGTTGGTGTGCCGGAGTTAGATCAAATAGATGAAAATAAATTGAATAAAAGATTAGTGTACCCCGAAATAGAATACAAAATGATCTTAGGAAACGTTTTCGAGTAGAATATTTAGGTCAATTGAGGGAGACAAGAAGTATAAAAGGGGAAAATACTTTAAGTGAAGGAGATATTGTTTTGGTGGGAGATGACCACACCAAAAGATTAAACTGGAATTTAGGTAAAATTTTGAAACTGTATCCTGGCAAAGACAAGAAGGTTAGAGTATCCCAAGTAAAAACTAAATTTGGCTCTTTTCTGCGTCCAGTGCAAAAATGGTATCTCCTAGAGGTGATGGAGAAAAATAAATAATCTGCACACCCTACTAACTCTCCTTTATTTTCAGATGCTAATGAAGGAAGTCATTTATATATATATATACCTATTAATATAGATCATGAACTGAGTAAACCCCAGAGGGCGGCAACCTCTTCGATGCAGCCCTGTTCCAGTATTTCTAATGGTGGAGCTAGACTGGAGCCCAATGCTGAGGCAAGTGGACACCAGCAGGCAGAAACCTCTTCGATGCAGACCTGTTCCAGTGTTTCTGATGTGGAAGCCGGAGTGGAGCCGAGACTTTAGACCCTTGAGTTGCCAGATATCTTAACTTCTGACAGTAAACTTCAACAGCCGGGACCTCGACGATCTCGTTATGGTAGATTCTTGAAACCCCGAAAAGGACTGAATGACTATTGTTGAGTTTTTTATTTTAAAAATTCAAAACTGAATGTGGGGAGTGTCGCGAACGGAGCTAATGTGTGTGTGAACTTGTAGTTTAACTAGAGTGGCGCTGTAAGCGCATTCCTTTTTTTGTTTACTTTTGTCAGTAGTAGTAGTAGAGTATGTAATTCGAACGTGAAATGTATCAGTCGTCTATTTTCCTTATCCATTAAATCTTTTTTGCATCAAAAAGGACTCTCATTCTCTTGGTTAAGAGTCTATTCAATCGAATCTTTTAGGTCAAGCTCGTCCCGGGCGTTAGAAACGGAAGAATAAGGTAAGTGATACCTTTATTCTTATATTAGAATTTGTGAAATTAGAAAATTAATTTTTTCACACACTCTTTAAAGGATTTATCTCAACTTGAGTTTATATGAGTGAGGTTTTAAATTAAAATAATCAATTTATATATATATATATATATATATATATATATATATATATATATATATCGAGTTAACTTTAAGTTTACTTTCAAACCGGTGCAAGAAAATATACAGGAAAATTACGAATATTGATGGCTCACTTTTTCAATTCCTACTATTAGCTCACTCTCTCCCTATATACATATATATCGTTCAAATTTTCAATCGTTAGTAAAATACCTTCTATACATCCATTCAAAGTAGGAATTGACTTAATTTTTTTAATATTACTTGTCATTAATATTCTAAATACATTTTCGAGAATTTTTTTAAATAACACATTTTTGGGATAAATATTTAAAAAGAGAATAATTATTTTTGTTACTTCTGTTGGGGGCTTAAGTGTTTCGCTTGTCCATTTATGTGATATATTTAACCCATGTATGCAAATAAGTAAACGTTACTGGAAACCACTTTAAAGAGTGTCAGTTATGTCTATCACCACCTTCCTATTGCAGCAATTTTATCAATAAGTTGGACTTTTCCCGTTTTAGAAATAAGATTAATATTTTCCCTGATGTTCAGTGAACCTAATGGAAATATTTATAATAGATGTAACTGTTTTCAGCCAATTAAATGTTTTAATTTATATAGCAGTGGTTTTCAATTTGTGTTTCACGAAACCCTGGGGTTCCACAAGGCATAACCAGGGGCTCCACTAGTCACAAGAAATGGAAATGAAAATTATTAATGTGTGAACCCAAAATGGATTCACGTACTCTATGAAGTTTGTATCACTGTCCAGTCATTATTATAAACGGAAAATTTTATTCACACATACAATAACTTCCTTTTGTGTAATGCCTTTTTTTTAATCTTTTATTATAATACAATGATACAATATTAAAATATTTTTTTCTCTTTATATCTGCTATCAACTAAATTGTGACTATTGTTTACTCTCCTAGGTTCCACCGAAATAATTTTGTACTCTTTAGTACAATGTTTTTCAAAACTGAATAGTTTTGAATGGAAAATATAAACTCCTTTTCATTTGTGGTAAAAACACCCACATACGAGAAGGAGTGAACACAACTTAGCGACACATCAGCAGATTCAACGTTTAAATCCAGATTTTATCAAGAACTGTTCTTAAATTTTAAGTTACAAATTCATGTAAAATGCACAGGATTTCTGACGTAGATGTATAAAAATTTTAATGCCATTCAGAACAATGTATTTAAGTGAAAAACATTTGTCAATGTGAGTGGTTACAAAAAAAAATAAGAATTAATGAAATGTGACTGCAGATAATTTCAGTAGTTCAACACACCTCGGTTACAAAATAGAATGCTTGGTTAGGTGACATTTGGATCCCATGAATTAATATTATTAATTATACTAAAATTACATTAAAATATTATTATTTATATTAAAATTACATTATAAATATTATTAATTATATTAAAATTACATTAAAATGTTATTAACTATATTAAAATTACGTTAAAATGTTATTAATTATATTAAAAAAATATTAAATACAATACTTTTGTTCACTTGTCTTTATATAGAGTACATATAACATTATGTGATCTACTTTAAACAGTATTTTAAGATGTATTCTAAATGTGTGTGTGTAGAATGGGGTCCCCCCCCAAACATCTTATGGTTCTAAAGGTTCTGCGAGTCGAACAAGTTTGAAGACCACCTCTGGCGTAGCTAGTTCGGAGTGGGCCCTGTATCAAAATTCCTTCGGGGACCTTTTTCAGATATGAAAACTCTGTTAGTAGGACTGTATTTACCCATGTTGGGCCCCCCTGTATCAAAATTCCTTCGGGGACCTTTTTCAGATATGAAAACTCTGTTAGTAGGACTGTATTTACCCATGTTGGGCCCCTTCAGCTTGGGGGCCCCGTATCATTGATACGGCGGTAGCAACGCCCCTGAAGACCACTGTTATATAGAAATAGAGATAACTTTTTTTCAGTTGATAACATAAAAGGGAAAAGTGTGAGGGTAAAAACTTTTAGCCGTCATAAATATTTTTTTTTGATTACATATAGAGGCAGAAGTCTGATGAGCTGCAATCTTCTACGCAAGGAACGGAGGTCTGCCAACCTCTGACTTAGATCGAGACACGGATGATTTACCCGACTTAATAATACAGTTTTGCTACTGTTGCCAGTTGGCATATATTTCGAAATTCACTGTTATTCTGAGAATATGCCCGAGAATAATATTTGGTGATTAAAATTATTCCGATCAAAATCTTTTTAAAGCCGAATCGAGAACGAGACAAGACCCAGTTGGTTCTTGTCTTAAGACGTCCCTGGTCTTAAGACTTCTAGAGGTCCTAAGCAAAAATAAGCCCCATCTGCGACCTTTTATCGAATTCGGTGTTTATACATGAAGAGTTAGGTAAAGACAATTCATAATAAAATGAGGTTTCGTTTGGAATTTTTTTTTTTTTTTTTTTTTGCATTTTAAATTCACTAAGTTATTAATAATCTCTTCAAAATCAACTGTTAATGATATTTTATTTTTTAATACTTATCAAAAAACTGCTAATTATTACTGTAAATTATTCAAAAGTGATTTGAGTAATACAATTTTTTAATTTATTTTTGAATAATCTCTGACTTTTGAAAACGAACGCTCTTGACTCGCGATAGTTATCATCATTGACAAGAAAATTTTCATTAATATTTCAATACATTGGAATACTGTATATAATCTTTCATTATACATGTATATATATAGAGTGTTAATTCCAGTCCTTGTTCTCGTCTTTCTCTCTCATCTGCATTTGTAGAACTATACTTTTTATTAATCTTCCTTTTTTAAATTTCATCTTTTTGCGTTTTCATCATTTTCTAACCAACAATGATCAAATATGATTTAAAATATTGACATTCCAAATTAAATTAATCTACTTGAATATCTTTATCGTAAAATTTCGATGTTTTCTCTCCTGCTGTTTTGATTTCGGTTTCTGCCAAATTACAAATATTTTCAATAAGCCGAAACAGTTAAAATAGTCCCTCGTATTTTTTACTGTGCATTCGTTTATTGTAAATCAGAGAGTCAAATATTGGTATAGATTTTTCTACTTAAAATTTCTGGCTGCATTTACCTTTAAACGTTACTTCGGTGTTATTATTCCCTTCAAGGAAAGTTACCCTAACATTGCATTGTCTTACCCGCTTGTGAACACACATTGATATTCCTTTATAAAGGATATATATATATATGTCTACTTAGCAATGCACTCATTTTTCCTTAACATTTATCTACTTTATGATTTTGCTAAATTTGTATTAGCGACTGGCAATTAGGTTAGTTTACAGCTGATCTTTGCTCGGTGGTGTACTGATTAGGTAAGTACAGCATCTCGTTATAACATTACCTATTTGTATCCTTCTGTTGTTTTTTTGTGTGGTGGATGGCTGTCTTTTGAGCCTTTTATTAGCTTTGGTTTTAGTTTTAAGCATAGCTTTCTCTTACTTTTAAGAGCTTAACTTCAAGTTTGTTTTTTTAAAAATTAACTTGTTTCTGTTTTGCTGATTTATGTGTAGTGGATGGCTGTCTTTTGAGCATTTTCTTAGCTTTAGTTTTGAGCATAGCTTTCTCTTATTTTTAAGAGCTTACTTTCAAGTTTGTTTTTTTTAAAATTAACTTGTTTCTGTATTGCTTTTGCACTCTCACTTTTGACTTGGTATTAATTTCTGGATTAATTACAGAAATCTCTATTTATTTTGACTTTACACTTATGAGCTTACTTTTGATGCGACGCTGGTTTAACTTAAATTAATTAATTTTTTCCCATTATATCCATTTTATAAAACCCAGGTTCTACTGACGTTGCATCGCATCATAGCTTAAGTTAAGAATTAAACACTAAATCCTTTAAAGATAATAAAACAGTACACTAAATCAAAAGGCCGTTCTTTAAATAACACTTAATTTATTTTTTGAATAACAATAAGATTAAATTTGAGTTAATGTACAAAGTGACGCATAACAAAATTTTACTTAGCTTTGAAAGAGGGAGAGAGCGACGGAGGGAGTGACCTCGGGTAGCGATTGCGTTTCCCGGCTGGAGGTTTTTTCTGGCAGACGTAAGAGGGGTAAAAAGCCCCGAGAATTCGCGCGCCAACCCTTATAAATGACCGACCGCACCACTCGGAAAATCATCCGCTTCAAAGTTCTGGCGGTAAATTTTACAATTCCGATTGGCCAACAAGCTGTGCAAGGATACAGCTTCGCCCGCCATAGAGTCCGTTGACCTGAGGCACCCCCAAATTCCTTAGAAATCCGTTTCCTGTAAACAGGGCAAATGTACAAACTGCCGTTGCAACTTTGGGGACCGGCGACCTCCCATCACTTTGAAGTTTGTTTTTTATAAATTAACTTGTTTCTGTTTTTGCTTTGGCACCCTCTCTTTTAACTGGGTATCAATTTCTGGATTTTTTTACAGAAATCTCTATCTATTTCGACCTTACTTTTAAGAGCTTACTTTCAAGTTTGTTTTTATAAGTTAACTTGTTTCTGTTTTGCTTTGGTACACTCTCTTTTGACTGGGTATCTACTTCTGTATTTTACAGAAATATCTATCTATTTTGACTTGTTAGTTATTAGGATGAGGGAATTTTATAACTCTCCCCCTCTTTCTCCAATAACAATTTTGGAAAGGATCTGAGTTCTGTTAAAGAATTAAATATTTGTACTAGTAATTCTAATATTAAACTATTCAAGACTAGAATTTTTTGGAACAAAAAATTCATTAATCGCCATCATAATCATTATAAACAAAACTTGTTAGATTCTAGTAATCACATTTCTCAAAATATTAATACATGTTACATTAAGAATCCAGCTATACATGGAATTATTGATAATTTATCTTCTTATAATTTTGATAACACTCAATCTTATAACAGTCTTAAGTTAAAATGTAGAGATAGTAGATGTAAGACATGTACTATGTTAAATATGGATCAATATGATTGTGATTCTAAATTTAACCTTTGTAAAACCTTTAATTGTATTTATCTTTTAAATTGTAAAGTATGTCATTATAAATATATTGGACAGACCTCCAATACTATTAACTTAAGGATTAATCAGCATAGACATGATGTTAAATTCTTTAATAATTCCAATAATTCTAATAAAATTGAACTTAGACACTTTCATATGCATGATTTCAAAAATGTTGAACTGTCTATCATTAAAATTACTCCAATTACTAAGCACAGATTATGGTGGGAAAATCACTCTTTATTAGGAGTTTTAATACAATCTATCCATATGGCCTTAATGTTTTGTATTTTTCTAAAAATACTTTGCAAATAAAATGTTACAGAATAATAATAAAGAATTTTTTTATAATGCCAATAAATTAAACAATACTTCTAAAAGAAAATCTAGAAGTAATAGAACTAAAAGGAAAAATAGAGATAAAAATTTATTAAATGACAATATTAGAGTTCTTATTGATGATTTTGAAAGAAACTTTAATATCAAGAAGATCAAATACTTCATGTTTGGTCTTAATAAACATGAAATTGCATTGTTATATGAATCCTTAAATAATGATTCCTTAAAGGTTTGTCATGCAGTACACATTATTAAAGACATTCTTAACTATCTAGTTAATAAATTCAATTTTAATGTTGAGAAAATTAATGAACCTATTACAGAGTACGGCACTTTATTATTCATGAATAAAACTTTTGACAAAATTAACTTTTCTAATGTATTTAATAGACATTTGTCACTTTTTCCGGTTAGAAAGGTGGTTGTAAAGAAAGCTTTTAAATATAACAAAACGATGGGCAGATTTATCTTTAATTACAACAATAGTTCGCCCTCTATTAATATAGAAGATTGTATATGTAAAAACTATAATGATTTTATTGATGGTCATCATAAACATGTAGTTACTGGCAACTTAGACATAATCAATGATAATATTTTAAAAGATATAATGAGTAAAGACACTAGTTTTAGATTAAATGTTTCTACTAACAACAATACTGTTAAAAAACAAATTATTAAAGATTTAGATAATTTTATTACAAAATCTGCAATTAAATTTGGACTACCTATTGAGGCATTTGATGAGTATAAGTACAATATTTTAAAAGACCTTATGAATTTTAGTTACCATTCTCAATATGAAACTACTTTTAAAGATATAAAACAGAAAAATTATGAATTACAAAAGAATTTTATCATAGTTTACATTGATAAAGTACCTGGTAACTATATGCTGTGATTTGTAAGTATTTATATTATAGTATTCTTTATGATCACTTTCTTAATAATGGTTCTTTTAAAAAATTAGATTTGTCACATAATGAAATTAGTAATCGTATTATTGCTATTTATAAAAAATTAGGTTATTGTACTCCTAAAATTTTAAGTATCCATATATTTTTTTAACTCCAAAATTCCATAAAAGTCCGGTTAAATTTAGAACTGTGACAAATGGTTTTAGAACATATATTACTACTGCAGGCAAATTACTTCATAATATTATACAAAACTTTATTAATCAGCAATGTAATAAAGCTATAATTAAAAATAGTAAAGAGATTATAGATTTTTTTAATAATAGAAATATTTATTCAGTTCATAGTTATGACTTTAAAGATCTTTTCAATTCCATTGATTTATATGATATTATTAAAGTAATTTTAGAAAACCCACAGTATGTATAACCTTAATATTAATTTTAACAAATTTAAAACTCTCATAGATTTTGTCTTAAAAGAAAATTACATCAATTTTTTTTAATGGTTCTTTATATAAACAAGAGAAAGGACTCCCACAAGGGGGCCCAGCTAGTAATAGTTTGGCTAATCTTTATTTACAATTTTTATGAATATAATTATGTTATTAATAATGACTACTACATTTTTAGATATATTGATGATTTAATTATTTTTGGTAAAAATGATAATTTAAATCCCATTATTAATTTTTATCTGTCTTACTTAAACTTAGTTAAAATTTTAATAATAATGCAATCACAAAACAAATTACCTAGATGTATCACTGTACATTAAGGATTTGAAACTACATAGTAATATTTATGATAAAAGAGATGCCTTTAATTTTAATATCATCAAAGTGCCTTACTGGAATTCTAATTTATCAATATCTATAAATAGAAATATTATTTTTAACTATATTTATCGCAATAATGTATTAGTTAGCGATAAAGCTAATATTTTTTTAAATCTTAAAAATTTTTTTAATCACTGTATTGAACATGGATATCCTGCTAACTTTCTTTGTAATTATATTTATAATGGTTTTTTATGATACAATTTGTATTACTGTGATTATTTACTGTTATTATGTTTTGTAATGTTTTTTAAATTTAGACAATATCTAGTTTATTCTACAATTATTAAATAGATGGCGCCACATGCTTATTAAATTTTTTTAATATATATATTTTTTGAGTTTCTTTTATATTTTACGCTGATTTTATATGATTATTATTTTTATGATTTTTTAAATATATATATATATATATATATATATATATATATTATTATGGTATCGCAATTAATTTTATGCGGTTCTGCTCTCACCCCTATTTGGCGGGAACACGTTACTGCACTCTAGGCCATCGTTTTAACTCCGAGTTAGTAGGTTATGTTTTTGTTCCTATGTTATTTAGTTTAAGGATTTTTTTAATATTTAAATTCTGCATATATAATTCTTTTCTTTCCTCTTGGTACATAGTATGACAAATTACAGGTGAAGGTTGGCGCCGCAAAACTTGTTTAAACCTGCAATCCTGGTTCCTAAGGCCAGGAGTTTGTCTTTATACTATGTGCCTTCTTCCTAATTTTAGTTATCTTAGGTATATAACTATATGTTTATTTTTATATTTTTGTTTATATATTTGTGTATATGTATATATATGTATAAATTTATATATATGTGTATGTATATATACATAGTTATATATTAAAATTTTTTATATTTTTATATTATATATATATATATATATATATATATATATATATATATATATATATATATATATATGTCCTTGACCTTTAACTCATAAAAAATCTCTTTTGATTTATTATGTCAATAATGATTGTAACAATTTCACAGCTTTCGACAAATTCAAATTTTAATCTAGATAAATATTTTTACTTTGTCAATGCGAGTCAAAATAGACTCTTTTGCAAAAAAATCGAAGCACCATAAATGAAGAGGTTGTTTTTAATGAATTTAAATATGTGTACAGCTCATACACAGATAATTAAATGATAAAAAAATCAAGGCCGTAAGGCCCATCTACGACTTACGATTACAGCTTGACTGTTCAAATCAGGAGTTGGTGGAACCACCCCTGGAGGCAATGCATGCTTGTATACGCTTCAGTAAAGAGTGATAGAGATTCCTAATGTCATCCTGCGATACATTCTGCCAGGCATTCACTAGTTGTTGCACCAAATATGCTATATTTTGGGGTGCCCGCATCTGGCGCCTTACTATGTCCAAGACACACTCGATTGGAGAAAGGTTAGGTGATCTTGCTGGTCAAGGACGAGTATTAATGGCACCAAGGTAGTCCAGAGACATGCAAGTGGCATCGAGCTTGGCATTATCTTGTTGGAAATTGGCCTCCGGATAATGTGCCTTGAAGGGTAATACAACCAGCCGTAGGATGGTATCAACATATATTTGAGCTGTTAAAGATGTACGGAGGATAATTAGAGACGACATGTTATCCTATGTCCTATGAGATAACATCCCACTAGGCACTGTCTTATAGCTTGTGACGGGTCTTTACGCTACCTTCATACTAATTCTCTTGGGGAATCTTTGGGCTAGCATTCGCGTTTAACTCACAGCCGTCCCTCTCAAGAAGAAACCCTGATATGCAAATGAGTTAGAGTATGTAAAGTTTGGTAATTGTAAAGGCAGAAGGAGCGGATAATCTGTTGCGGCGTTACTAGGTGAGATTTAAGTGATTTACGCAATTTGAGTTGAGAACGGAGTTTTGCCACTATACTAGATTAGTGGATTAGGAATTTATAGGCTAAGATTGAATAGGTTAATTTGATCTGTTTACTTGCGTTTGTTCATTCAGAGTTTATTGCTTTCTTTATATCACTCCTAGGGCTTCCTTTTGTGGTTAATTAGTGCGCTTGAATAATAATAAACTATAATTATTATGGAAGTTTCTGGTCCTGCTTTGTCTCATACAACATCTTTAAGTAGGCAGGACGGTGAGGGAGCGACTTCAGGGGAAAGTCACTTACAAGCTGTATGCCTTTGTAAAGCAAAGGCTGATTGAAAATGTTAGCTCTGGCCTCCCCAGACATAAAGATGATAGTCATCTGCTTCAAAGGTAAAACAGGATTCCCCGTTGAACACTATGCGATGCCAGTCTGATGATAACCATGATGATCTACTACAACACCACTCTAGACGATTCCTTCGATGTTGTGAGTACAAAGGCAGACTTCCTAAAGGCCACTGTGAGCGTAACCCCCCCTCGGTCAGGCACCTTAAAGTCGTGGAGTGTACCACAGGAGGTAAAGAAGAGGCTGTATTACGTTGAATTGTAGACAATAATACCATTGGAGCATTTCGGACTTATCGATTAATCATCCGATCTTGCCTTGTATATGGGCCACTTGGCCTTCCAGAGAGAGCCTTCATTTCATCGATAAGTTACTCGAAGCAATCATTGTTGCCAACACCTTTGAACAGCTGTGTCTGTACATTGCAGGTGACGACCTATTTCTCGTTATTACCACCCAACTTCACGCATTCCGATAATGCGTCATTCAGTTGAATATAAGTTCTTCGAAAACGTCGTGATAGCTTTATTCGTTTTTTCTTTAGGGAATCACAACGGCGAAAACGAAAAAAGATAAGTTTTTCGCCTGTATTACCGGTTTAATACTTTGCGAGTTGTTCAGCAGAAATGCGCTTTACGACAGCAATCCATGTTCATTGGTATTGAAAATTTGATCATTTGTATGTTCGTTCAAGATGTATTTGCATACGAAATTTCATCACCATCGGACAACTCCATCTTGGTGCTTCGAGTTTTTTGCGATAATGATAGTTAAAAAAGTAATTTCCAATTCATTCATCTTGTTTTTAAAATATTTTGCGGATAGTCGAGTATCCTCTGCCTATATATCTCATCTTTAATTAAACAATCAAGGTTCATGATAATTTATATATATCCGGAGTGTGAAGTTTAACTGTATCTGCGGATGTTGATCAAAGTATTTTTAATAACCTTTTCAATACACTTTTATGGTTATTAACTATTCAAATTTAA
The DNA here is from genome assembly GCA_019973935.1 of Trichonephila clavipes. NCBI lineage: Eukaryota > Metazoa > Arthropoda > Arachnida > Araneae > Nephilidae > Trichonephila > Trichonephila clavipes. Next base: position 827,262 of record BMAU01018758.1, read on the forward strand.
AGTCAGTATATCCCAACGCTGGATTGATGATGAGAAAAAATTGTACAGTCAAAATGAAAGTAAATTGCTACATTGCAGTTTCATTATAGTGCTTGAACGCCAATTAAGTTCAAAATTGTCAGGCCTGCAATCCTGAATATCTTCGTTAGACACATTGTCGTCTGACTGATCTATACAATCACTGAGTGGTTCCAAAAATGGAACCACAACATCCGTCAACAAGGAGGCTTAAAATAAAATGATCAGTTTATCCATCTAGCTTAGAGACCACTTTCAAACTAGTGCAAGATGATGTATAGGAAAAGTATGAATAATTTAGTAAATTATGGCTCCCTTTTTTATGAATATTCTATATAACACTAAGATAATTTTTTAATAAGACATTTTAAGGATGAGTCACTTGGCGAGTGCTCGAGTGATTGTCGGAGCAGTTGGCGCAGCACCAGAATCGTCGTTAACAACTATCCACCGCGTATCCCACAAACGTGTCCATGACCCTTCCCAGACGAGTGAGAGAGCGGAATTTATGCTCGCGCCAACCATTACGCAGCTTACTTCTCACGCCTGTACACCATCAAGTCCGATTGCTCGATCAACGTGAAACTACGCCAACTGGGGACGTAGTCTTTAGTGATGAGTCCCGTTTCCAGTTGTGCCTTAACACAACCGCAGACGTGTCTGGAGACTGCCAGGGAAGCGTGGGGATCCAGCTCTGACCTTCGCAAACAGGTACACAACAGGGCTTATGATCTGGGGTGCCATTACCTTAGATAGCCGTATTCCTTTGGTAGTTATTTCTGGTACACTGACAACACAATGGTACGTTGACGATATTCTACGACTGGTTGTGCTACCATACCTTTTGTGACATCTATATATATATATATATTTAAATATATAAAAACAATCACAATTATCAATTTAAAAATTGAAATATATGAATCCCAAAATACCAAAACATTTCAGAATATCAATGGCGAATATAAAAGATAATGTTCCATCATTTTCAAACAAAATTAAAAAATTATAAAATAAAATAAAAATTTATAAAATATCCAAGTGCAATCTCGGACTTAGGACCGATAAGTGGGGTTAAACTAGTTTGATGGCGCCAACCTTCCCCCTATTGCAACTTGGTAAGTTAATTGGAAAATTTTCAAATTTCAGAAGAAAAAAAAAAAAAATTAAAAGTTAAAATTAAACCATTATACTTTAAATTAAAAATTTAAAAATTAAAAAGTTAAAATTAAACCATTATACTTTAAATTAAAAAGTTAAAATTAAATCATTATACTTGAAAAATAAAACTATTCGCCATCATATTCCGAAAGATATTGCAATATTAAAATTTAAAAACAATTTAGTGCATAATATAAGTGAACCTTCAAACTCCCAAGATGATGCACCCATCTTTAAAATAGTTGTAAAGGTAGAAAAAATAAATTCCTGATCCGAAAGTTCAAATCAAAAAATATTTGAGATCCGAAAGTTCAAATCAAAAATTATCTAAAATCAAAAAGTTCAAATTAAAAAATCCGAAAGTTCAAGTTATATATATATATATATATATATATATATATATATATATATATATATATATATTATATATATATATATAGGACTTACTTTTCATCACGATAATACCCGACCTCACGATTGCTGTGAATTGTCTTCAAGCTTGCTCTACACCAGGGATACTCAAACTTTTCTTCTGTTTGGCCGCATACACATGTTAGCCATATCACGCGGACCGAGCCCATATGTTAGCTATTTCACTCGGGCCGCAACATAAGGTTAAATGGGAAGAGGGGGGAATGCTTTAAGATCAAGATAACATAGGAAATTTAAAATGTGGAAAATTTATCAAAATATTATAACTCCTATTTTTTGCTTCTTTTAATTATTATTTTTTATATTTTTCTCTCTAACACTAAATTAAAAGAATTTCAGAAACGCTCTTTCACAACTTTTGCATCAGTAAACGGTTTCATATGGTTATCCACAATGTAACAAATTTCATAGGATGTCCCTGTTCCTACCGTGACATTACCACTGGCAAAACACTTTGTTGCTGTTGTAAAGAATATTCAATAAAGCCTATTTACATCTCTTGAAAGAGATCTTGGAAGGAAAGTGTCATTGGATGATTCCTGTTACCTGGTATTTTTAAATGCCGCACTTCCGTGACAAATCAAACAAGTACTAATCTTCATGTTTGTTTTTCACTACAAAACAGTCAACCTCAAAAACGTTCGAATTTGTTTTGCCTGCAAGGTTTGAAGGATTGTCTGTGTGTGTTAAAAATTAGTTCCACCCATAAAATTGTCTTTACTCTACTGTTGTGTGTTATCACTAACCGTAACTGTTACAAATAGAAAAAGAATATCAATTCGCAGCCGTACGACTTTGACAACAAAAAAGAAAACTTGATAAATTTTATTTCTTCTCATAGAATTTCCCACCAAATTTTTATTACATTGTTCTAAAATAACTGAATTTTTCAGAGCAATGGGTCATGACCGGGTCCCTTAAAAAGGCTCAGTGGGCTGCATGCGGCCCACAGATTTAATATCACTGCTCTATACTTTCTTTGGCCAACTAAGTCGCCTTATATCTCTCCAATAGGACTCTCACTTGGGACGTTATGGGAAGAACGGTTGCAGAGTTCCTGTTTCCAGCAGGGAAACTTAACCTACGATTATAACTATGCCGGAAGGTTGACGATTTAGCCCAAAAGTTGGAGATAACCCGGTACGAAATCCCACAGGACACCATCGTGGAACTTTTATAAGTCTATGCCACGTCGGGTGACAGCTTGCATCCAGGCAAAATGTGGAAAAACGCCTTATTGTCTTCTTCCCTTTGTAACGATCATATTCAGAAATAACCATTCAATTCTTCGGAAATTTTAATCGGTTGTTTTTCTGTATATTTTCTTCAATCCACAAATTTTTACTGTAATCGGATAACTCCTTCTCGGTGAGTCGTTTTGTTTTTTTATTATAAAGTGTAATTGTAAAGTGAATATTTAAATATATTAGAATTGCCAAGTTAGATTAATAATCGTGGGCTTATGTAAGTTTTGAAAAAATCACTTGGTTGTAATTTATGGATACAAGTGTCAATTAAGTGAATCTTTATTATTACTGGATAGGGTTCGATGGTTGTTTCGCTCGTATTAAGTACTAGCCAAATAGATAATAATATATTAAAATTTTGAATTGATTAAAAATTGTTGAGTTTTATAATGTTGTAGAGGGATAATTTATACCCATACATTAATGCGTACTCTGGTTCGTTACAACGCGTTATTGTAAGGCAGTGGAAGATGACGGAAAGTCAATTATTCCTCAAAACTAAAAAGCACCATTGTAACGGTCTCTTACTGGGATAAAACCAAAAGTACTTGACAAAAACTCGGGGTAAATTAATATATTTAATGACATGAAATAACACAGTTACAAAGGACAGACACTTAGACAATACAGTGTAAACATTTAGAAAGAAATAAGTGGAAATTAGGTAAATAATATAATCCAGGATTGGACATCGAGACGGATAACGCCCACTAATTCAGTTCCAAACTTTCTCTGACGGTAACTCAGTGTTTCGTTCGATCACAAGTACCGCCACCTATATTTGAGTCTTACACTTAAACCGTGCGCTACACCATACTCTTCTACACATTGATTTAATTTTGGTTTAGATGTTCAATATGTATGGTTTTTCTGCAGCTTCGCTAACTTCACAGACTAACTTCTATTATTTTTACCGGTTTTTCAAAATTTTTGAATGTTTGACTCATTAACCGATGCATAATTAGTATTCATTTAGAAATGATGAAAAACAGATATATGTACGTAGAGACAAAATATATTTAGCAAGAAAAAATTGCGCGTGCAAAGTGATATAATAAAAAAAAAATTGCAACAACTATTCAAACTGCTACTAACTCGTTTCTTACCTTAAAAACGCTACCAATGAAAATAGTTGTAATGAATTTAAAATCATTAGTGAGACCGAAAGGTAGAGAAGTGGTTTGAAAAGGACTTGGCAATCAGCTGTCAGTTTGAGACGCATGAATAACATTTCAAAAATATTTAAAACATCTCAAATTTAGCTAAAACAAAAATTTAAACTGCATTATAAACAGAAAGAGTTGCATTGTTTTCCCTATTAAAATTGAAGAATAGATTTTTTACCAATGTTTGTGAAGTGATCTCCTTAAAAATTCAGATTTAAGCATAATTTCTTTTGTTTTGAAACAATAACAAACATCACTCGTTGAAAGCAAAGAAAAAATCTTATAACTTAAATCTCTTTTCGAATATGTTCTCGGTCTTCTTCGGGGGTCGATCTTGTTTTATATATATATATATATATATAATTTTGATCTTTTATATATTAGCCTTTTCATTTTTCTTTTTATGTAATTCTTTGTATAAATCTTTCAATGAAAATTGTTGTATTGTGTGTTCTATATATTGTTGTATTGTAATTTTTTGGATCTGTATATGGCATAAGGATATTTGTCTCTGTATTTCCAGCAACATTACAAATAAAAAAAACATAAATGATTCTTCTTCTCAATCTTTTACTGTTCATTTTGTGTCTCACACAAAAAGCACTTGGGATGTTTCAATTTATTACCACTATCCCAGTGTTTCTCAAACTGTGGGGCGCGATAACCTTACGAGGGGGCGCGAGCATATCGAAAATAAAAGATTTAAAAAATAATTAATTTACTGGAATGAATTAAAACAAAATACTTTCAGGCATAATAAAAAATGCAATTTTACTCTGATATAAGTTATAGGCGATACTAAGTCATCAAAAAAAACTTCTTGAATACTTAATTAGCTATCTTTGATCCTATAACCAAATAAAAAATATTTTATTTAATTTGCTGTAATCCCATGATGAGAGAGTTTTTATTACGTTTTCTTTTTTGAAACTCTAACATTCTACTCTTTCAGAGAAAAACAGATCCCAGATTCAGAATTGAAAAAATTTAGGAATATAAAAAATTCATCATTGTCATTATTTTTGAAATACTGCACATTATAGCTGTAATTTGTTTGACCTTTTAAGTTATTGGTACAGTTAGTTATGACCCCTCTCTTATGTGTTTATTTCTCATTTAAGGAAGTTGTAAGTAATGTATTTCTCTATTGCGCTTTTCTCCATGCAAAACCGTTTTATGATATTTGGAAAACCACGGAGAGCACACACACTTTGATGAATTACTTGGCCAAGACTTAGACCAAGATGAGTATTTTCAAACATATAAAGCATAACAATTGTTTTTAGCAGTAACATACATATTATCATAATGAATACACTTTTTACCCGGAAGTGGTCGCGCGGGACACACAGATCACGAAATTGTTAATTCTGGCAAAACTGTTTATTTGTTACCAAAGAAAAATTGAAAAGTGGTTGAAAGTAGGTAAGTAAACTTTCTCTTATTTAAATTATTCTCTGGAATCACGATTTGTATCGTGTACAATAAAATAATTATTAAAAAAATGATTAGGGTGACTCAATAACCCCGCTCGACCGTATCGAGTGCGCGCCTGCTCCCGGGTTAAAACATGTTGAAGACTTTTCGCTTTAAATATTAAAAATAATACAATAATTCTTCATCGGAATTTTATATTATTGTTCATTATTTAACATCAATTATAAAAGCTAATTCTGTGAGGCTTAAAATTAAAATTCGCTTAAAACTAATTATTATTTGAGCAATCATTTAAAAAAACATTTTACAATTTTGTAAACATTGTCGCGCACTTGGCTTTACTCTCCTTACAATACAGCTATTATATCAATAATGTTTTATTTTCTTATAAATGAACTCATGCAAAGAGCGGGTACTTCGGCCAGTGTACTTTTAATGTATCAGTGCTGCACAGAGTATTTTGTAACTAATTAATTAATACCAAATTAAGAACAAGTTTAATAAGTATTAACAACTTCCACGGGCTTGTCTTGCAAAGCAAAGTTTTATAAGGAATGCTTATGATTAGAAATTGACCCTCTGAGTTCTTTTTCTATATTTAGCAGATATCCATATTTTGTCTTCTAAGCAGAGCCACCGCATTTTGCAATATGTTCAATTTAAAATTTAGAGAAAGGAAACATAACATAATAATTATCCTATTACTTAATTCATTTATTTTTTTGCTTAAAAGTAGTATTCAAAATTTAATACTTATGTTAATAATTTGTATGGTTTATAATTACGATCTCGTATTGTAGCTTTAGCATCTAAGTGCATTATTATTGCATTTAGTGCATTATTAATGTATAAAGGGGGCGCGATAAAAATTATGATCGAAAAGGGGGCGCCAGTATTGAAAGTTTGAGAAGCACTGCACTATCCAGTACTTCTCAAACTTTCAATATTTCTGACCTCATTTTCAATCATAATTTTCATCACCCCTCCTCCCTCCCACCACGCGCGCGCGCAGTAACAAAGCATTGAATTCAATAAAAATATGTGGCCGCGGTAGCCGAGAGGTATAGGTATCGGATCCCCTTGTCACGAGTTCGAGCCCAGTACCACTAAAGACCCGCCGTGTAGGGCAGCGATGCACGTTAAATCTGTCGAGAGCTGAAACGTTCTCTCGTTGGTATGATGTGGTAACTAGGAGAAGGAGAGGAGCCAGCTCAAGTGTAGTCCACGTCACTTGACCATGGTTCAAAATTACGTGGTCCGTCGCCAAAAGCCCTCGTGTAGCTGAACAGTGCGACGTTAATATTCAATCAATCAATCAATCAATAAAAATATACTTTGAAGTAAAGTTACAATACGAATTTAATTATAAATCAAAAAGTTTCAAGATAAGTATTAAATTTTGTATATAATGTTATATATAACCCACTGCAGTCGCTGGTGATTATTAAACTCGTTCTTAACTTATTGTTAAATTAATTATATCAAATAATACTGATAGATTTATAAGTTATTATATAAGAGTAAATATGTTCTTTATTATGCCAGAACGTATTTCGTTTTGTTTCCTTTCAGTAAACTAATAATTATTTTTAAACAATCTTTTGTTTTCGAACTTTTGATATGCTCGCACACCCACCTAGGTTTATTACACGCTCTAGGGGAGTATGCCTCACAGTTTGAGAAACTCTTAAGTACTTCCTATGTTAGAGGTACAGAATTCTAGTTAGAAATAATAAAAACTATATGAGAATCGTGAAACAGTCATCCATAAACTGCACCCATTATAACTTAATCAATATTTCTTGAAATAAGAGACATTTGAAATTATTTTTAATGTTTTAAAGAGAGTTAAATAATAAAAAGGTTAACAAATTAATGTGCCCAGTTTATTAAACATATTTAAATAACTTTTAGAAGAACTTTTTTAATTTCTTATTCAGCAGATTTAGAAGAGAACACTTTAAATAGCTGATGTTTCAAATATAATTCGGATATGCTGACATTCTTTCCAGAAATATACCAAAACTTACATTTTTGGGAATGATTTATATCCATCCATCCTTAATATATGTATTTGTGCAGAACACACACAAAACTATTTAAGAGCACAAATTAGTTGAAAGTACATTTAAGACAAATTAGTATGGAATGGTAAAAAAATATTTAGACATTTTAAATTTAGATACATTAAAATTTAGATAAAATTAAATGAACAAAAGGTTTTTAACATTTTGTAAATGTTTCTTGGTAATACAACCTCTGACAATAAAGTTCGGCGAATAGTCCTGTAACATTAACGTAGATGAAATATTAACGAAAGGTACCTAATTATCTTTCGAAATAGTCACCTTCCATAACTATGCACCACTGAAATCTGCTATACATGTCCTAAAAACTTTGCAAGAAGTTTTCTTTTGGGATGGAATTCAAAAGCTTCGTCACGTTTCGTTGGATGTTGAAATATCGTCAATATAGATAGCACGTTTTTCTCATCCCTAAATGATGAGTAACGATTTGTCACACGGATTCACAGTTAATCTGCAGTTCATCAGCTATAATACGCACAGTTAATTGACGATATTTAGTAATTAATTTCTTCGTTTTCTCAAAGTTTTCGTCACTGATAGAAGTCACCGGTCTTCCGCTACGGGGGTTGTCAGAAACACTTTCCCCGTCTTCTCGAAAACGAGCGAACCACTCTCACACACACTCATGGGCAGTGCTTGATCTTCATAAACACGTATCAGCAACGCATAAGTTTCTTTCGGTGTCTTACCAAGCTTAAAACAAAACTTTAAATTGATCTTTTGTTTGTTCATTTTCCTGTTCCCAGTTAAGAACCTATTTATTAAGCAAACACTTTGCGAAACAAGTCTTACACGAAACACAAATGAGTCTCAACTGAACAACGGTGGGGACAGATAGTCAACACCTGCCGCTACTCATGTGCAACGTTTTGTTTCGCCAGTGTTGCCAGATCGACCATTTTGACTTCATTCACCGAACTTCATTGTCAGAGATTGTAATTCCTTTGCATTGTAAGTACATTGCATAAAATTTTTCCACATTTTATAAAATAACATTTGTTTCTTTTTTGAAATATAGTTTTTTATACTCAAATGAATCTTTGTATATGGTTTTAAATTTACTAAATTTTACGCATTTGTGCACAGTTGAAAAAAAATATAATGGTTTTTATTTGAAGATAGTTGTTATTTTTTCTCTGTCTGACTCTACATAATGTTTTAATAATTTTTTTAAAGTTAGTTTTTTGAAGATAATGTGTTTTTTCAGATTAAAAACAGCCCTTTTCTGAAATACAATACGTTTATGATGTAATAATAAATATGTTTATGAAATTGTAAACGTTTTATAATTCTACTATAAATATTACAAATGCGTGTTTCATTATTTATTACAGAGAAAGTACATAGTATTCGATTTTGTTGATTGAATTGGCTGCTGTTAAAAAGGTTTTAACATTTATTTTATTGCACCAAATATTTTTTTTGTATAAAAAACTTGTTTATAAATGAGAAACATTTCCATACACACAATTAAAATTTCTTTGAATTAAAATAAGTCATTACGCCAGACCAACAGCCAATTTCGAGGATACTATAAAACTAGATTTGGTGTAGTTAAATGTGAAATAAAATACTGACAGACTACGAGTGACCACAATTTTTTATTGTATAATAAGATCTCAATTGCATTTCTTTTCAATTTTCTTAATATTTCAAACAATTTAAATATATATTAGCAAACAACGATCACTGAACGTATTTACAAATATGTAACACTTTTTCTGGAGAAGACTAGGACCAATTTCATGCAATATTTGAAATGTATTGAAAAACAAATACAAAAGAAACATGCAACAAATAAATATATGTGATATCGGAAACAGAGCGTTGTGAAAAAAAAATATAAAAACTCGATAAAAACATGGCAAAGTTTTTAATTAGAATGTTCTCTAGTTTAAAAACCACTCTGTGTTTTGAAAAACATCAATAAAAATTAGCGGAAACGTTCTTGTGTACCAACACGGTCAAATGCACATAATATCTCCATAAATGATAATAAATTCTGAACAACAATATATATTATCACCAACCATACATAGAGTTCAGTGAGGACAAAAACATGCCCAAGAAGAATATGTATTAGAGCACCACTAAATTGATTATTATGGAGTTTTTTTTTTGGAAACAACATCACTTTTAAGTTTCACATTTAGATTGAATGCATTCCATGAGTGGAAAGAAAAGAAAATTCGAGTTACAATTCACAAATTTCAGGAGACACGAGCTTCGAGATGAAAAAGGAACTTTACAAGGCCTGTACATGGCATCACACATCTTTGGAGGGAACCGAAGCCTGCAGAATTGTAAAGGGCGTTGAGAAAAGAGAAATGAAAACACTTGATTGTGCAAATGAAACATCCACTGACATATTGAATGAGAAATATAACTGACATTGAAAGAGGTCCTCTTTTCGCACAGTCCCTCATCTAATGATGGCCGTACTACCCTGTGTATGCTGGAAGCTGATGATGTCGCGTCTTGGATTTCAATTGGCGTAATTATCAAATGAGCCTAAGTATTCGAGAGCTGCACGATAGCAGAACTGATACTGGTCCTATAAAAGAAAAAATAAAAGAATTGCATGATGTGATAATAATTATGATTATAAACAACAAAATATAAAAAAAAAGTCTTAGATTTAAAGAAAAATTACATTTTTCATGCAATATTACAAATACCATTTTTTACATGGTAGAAATCGCGAAGAACAAAGAATTATACTCTCTAATCTTATATATAAAGTTCTTCCTCTCCAAATAAAGAAACAATAATAAGAACAGTCATTACATGTTCGTAAACTGTTATATGAAGACATGCAATACATTACATAATCAAATCTCTTTATTAATGAAAGTATAAATTATATCACTAAACAATGAATAAATATGGTAAATTATGTATTAGAAAAAATAGAAATTAAAAATAATCATAATAATCGAGGCTCTAAAAACGAAGAATAGTAACAAATTAACAAAATTTTTGCTACATTTTGAAATTATGAAGAGTTAAATTAAAAAGAGAAAAAGTTTTTTTTCCAAATTCAAAGTCACAGTAATGCCTGTGTTATATTTCTTAAATCCTTAATTCCATGGTCAGTAAGACGATTCTATTTCAATTATATTTTTCTGTAAGTTCAATAATTCAGTCCATCCTTTTAGACATTTTGGTTTATTGTACGACACACATTGAAGACATGTATACAGCACAAAGAACATGACTAAACTCTGACTCTACAAGCTAAACAAAGTATATCTCTCAGATGACTTGCAACGCCATCTCTATTCATTTAACATTTCATTTACAACAGCTTGTGTTAGTAAAACATTATATTTTAGGATAAGAAAATTTAAAAGGCCAAACAAATTTACTGCTAAAATCATTCATAAGAAATAAAAACAGATATTTTTTCAGATAATATTTTCAAGCTATATTTCTACCAACAGAGCAATTTTTTTCTGTCAGATTTTGAAGGGGGATAGCACGTATTTCCAGGTATATAAAAATAAAATTCTTAATCACGAGTCAATATTTCAATTTCACAGATTTTTTGGATCAGATTTCTTTTTCTCAACTATTTTCTGAATTATTTGCTTTGGAATAGGATTTGGATTAAGAATATTTTTTTTGGATATAAAAGTGCAACAAAACATTATTACTATATTCTGGCTTTGCTATCCTATAGACAGCAATATGTTTTGTCATGCTCCTGATTTTTTTTTTGATATAAGACGCATTCATTTTTCTTCAACATTGTGATGCCAAATGAGTTTTCATTTTACATACATATGTAAAAAAACAATTTATTTATAAAATATTTCAAAAATTTTAAGATGTAATAATACAAACAAATGTATGATTTACAACGTCGCAAACTTTAATGAGAATCCAGACATTTTTCTGTCTGAAAAGGAGTTTTATATTTACTTCAGTCTTTTTTTCATTTGGTGAAGACAGCTTTAAATACAAATTTTCAGCTTAAACGTAGATTAATTTTTTCCCTAATAAGCATTATAGGAAAGAATCTAATTTCAAGATTTTGATGCCATAATATTACATTTTGTAATTCGCTTTCTACATTCTACTAAAGAAAGATAAACCAAATTTTTTGTGACATAATTGAATTCAAAGAATAGTGTTTTATATATTAGAGATTGAAAATAATTTGAAACAACTAAGCAATGTCTGAAAAACAATTGAATAGCTAGTTCAGAGATTAACGCCTGAATTAAAAACTGAATTCGAAATCCACTTACTTCTGTCTGCACCATGCCTGGTCTCTGTGTGCGTAGAATACGAATAGACTGGAAAATATCCACCACACCTTCGTATTGCATTCTCTCTAATACTATACTCAATGTGATGAAAACACCAGTTCGTCCAACACCAGCACTATGAAATATAAATGAATTGTTTAATATCTAAAGTGAAAAGTGAATTTAACTAATGAAAATATTTGCAGCAGATAATGTAAAATTACAAAACTGTACAGATTTAATTTGCTACCCTAAAAACGTGTCTTTTTGTATAAAAATATAAATAATTTCGTAATCTTTACTAGTTTAGGAGGCCGAGTGGGGTAGCGTATCGCGCTTCCACACCACAGGTCCGGGGCTCTATCCTCCGGCTGGGCAAGGTTGACTCAACATGACTGACCCTTCAGTGGGTCGACAAATGAGTACCAAGCTTGCTTGGGGACTAAACACAGAGGGTGTCACTTCAGACTGACCACCTGATCTGGACATCTGCTCATGCACCTCGGTGCCCAATTTTCATGTATACTGAGATGGGCACAAAAGACCTTGTCCCTCATGGGCTGTTGCGTCACTGAGTTTAGTTTACTAGTTTAATTAGAGGTCACAGAATATACTAGGGAATCGCATGAGTATTTTTTTGAATGGAATTTATAAATGTGTATAAAATTATTTCTTTTAATACTTAGCAAAGTTCAACAATTTTATGTACATCAAACTGCACTTAACTTATTAATTTAAGCATACAGTAAATAGACATCTCTGAATACTTAATTACAAAAGCATATTTAATTGAAAGATGTTTTAAAAATACTGCCATTTTTTGAAATAATATAGGAAAGGATTAGTGAGATAAAAAAAAATAATGGAATTTTTAGCACATGATTGGTTCAACATACCTACAATGAACAGTTATTGGACCTTCTTGCCCAAACTGTTCTTTTGTTTTGTGCACTTGTCCAATGAAATCAATGAAGCCTTCGCCAGACTTGGGAACCTCTTGCTCTGGCCAATCAGTAAAGTGGAATTGTCGAATAGTCCTAGATTGCCCATCCTGCAGCAAAAAAGGAAAATGTGTAAACAAGTTATTTTTTTAAAAGAAAATGTTGGATTCAAATTTTAATGTGAACTCTTTTATGTTATGTAGATTTCTTAAAAACTTACTCTAGCATCTGTCACTTTAAATTCCCTTAAAATATACTGGGGCATGTTATATTCGGTAATGGGATCGACAACATAATATAAGTACCGTTGAGATCTTTCGTTTGGCCAATACTGATGACATTTCTCCTGAAACAAATTATAATTACAACATGTACTCCAATATTTAGTAACTTTGAATGTGTTGTATTTCATTATAAATCACTGCAAAATAGATTTAATTCTGATGACAGAGAAATGATCGTACAAACAATTACAAAATTAGACTGCAATGGAGCCAACAAAAATATACAGTACAAGATGACTATTTTATTAAAAACATACATAGTGTAAGTTTATTATCTTGTCGAACAAAATATATAAGTAAATTATTTCATTCTCTAAATTCTTCATTCATATTTTTAATTAAAAATGATATGTTAAGTCATGGTTCATGATAACTTAATTAAGTTGTGTAATTTCTCATATCAAATGTGATTTCCTATTTTAGTCCTTTATGTATTAATTCCATGCCAGTGATTTATCACCAAAGATTAACTGCATATTAGAGATAATTCACCAAATATTAAGTGCATACTAGAGATAATTCACCAAAGATTAACTGCATACTAGAGATAATTCACCAAAGATTAACTGCATTCTAGAGATCAATCACTAGGATTATTCATTGGGATATATAGGATTATTCATTAATTGATATTTATGCAGGAGCCCTGGAATTATAATCACTTTACTAATAATACGAATACCTAGTATTTCTTCTCTTCTGTTATTGGTAAAATTAAATATTATTTCTGTAGATGGGATGTTTCCTAAAGTTCTGCGATATTCGTTGGTATTATAATTCTTAATGGTTTTTTTCTATTCTTTATTGGAAATTGTTAGTATTGGTATCTTCAGAAGCAATCCAAACAATATAAAAATTAGATTTTGTTATCAATATTGCAAGTTTGTCTTCCTGTTCATTCCAAAAGATTTTTGAGTGTCTCGAAATCCAAAGAAAAATTAACTGAGCGTGAAAATTCTTTCGAATTTTCATACCCAGTTAATTATACATTTAATAATTTTCAACATATTTCGTAAACACATAACCCAAGAAAAGTAATATAGAGAAACAGCTGTTCTGCTGAGATATTCTGCTATTCTTATGACTGTCAAAGAGAACAGTAGTCTTGACACAACAAGAACTCTATTATTGATTCAATAATTTACTTTTATTCAACTGATTAAATGATAGTTTAGAATAGATTAAAATATATGCTTACTCTGCCAAGCTCTTTTAATTTTGTTAACATAACTACAATATTACAATTATGTTCCCATAACATTCTCCAGAAATCTTCAGTTGTTTCCGCAAGTGGGCCTTGAGTGGCAATGTAAGCATTTTTACATCGATATCCCTGAAAAATGAGAATGCATTGATTTTTTATAGTATAAAAAAATAACAATTTTGTGACAGAGAAGTAAACATAAAGCCTTTAAAAACATTTTTTCTAATATAGTGTGTCAATGATTAATCTATCATTAAGTTGTCTACAAAAATCGCATTTCAAGGTATTTTATAAGTAAAATAAAGTAAGCGGCAATGATTACTATTGTAGCATGAAAATTGCACGTTTTGTGATGCGCATAATTATTTTTAATAAATTAAACTTTTGAAGTCGATGGTTGTGTAAACACTATTTATATAGATCTGACATTAACTTCTTATAATTTAAATTTAACCTTACAGAAAAAAGTCGAAATATTTTTCAAAAACTACATTCAATGCGAATAATTTTCACAGATTTCAAATAATTATGAGAAAAATAAATTTTATCTTCTATTTCACTTTGTATAAATTTAACAAACTTCAGAAAATGATTAACAAAATTTTAAACTCGTTTTTTAACTAATTAAAAAGCAAATGTTTCATAATTCAATATTAGTATATAAATAACAACAAACATTTGAAAATATACTGATGTTCCATAGAATATATAATTATAATTTTAATCAAGAAAAATATTACAATTAAAAAGTGATATATTTCTTGATTCTTTTAGACGAAAACGACATATCTAATAAACGAAACTAATATATCTAACAAACACTTACATCAATATAGTTGGCATTTATGTAATCTGAGCCATCTACACCTCTGATTGGTTGCAAGCACACTCGTGTAGATTCATCTGTAAATAATAAGGAAAATTTTTATAAAATGTTTCGGCTTTTCAACTGCAAATCACATCGCTGAAAATTATTTCTACTAAAAAAAGTTTGAAAAAATTCTTATTTAGAAATATATATATATATGTTTAGTCTTTTTTTATATAATCAGATTTTAAAATTACTTAATTTAAGATAGTTAATTTGAAGTAGCGTATATTCTTTTCGAATAACAGCAACAAAACAGAAATAAATAAAATAATAGAAGCAAAAGGAACCCCACACGAATCGCTTGGAATGGAATTTTTATGAAAATAATGCAACAAAAAAAAATTAACATTTTTAGGTATTTAAAGTAAAATTTTCACTGAAATTTTTTTCTTGTTTCACAGGCTTCTTCAAATAAATATATGGAATAAAAAATAGTAGAATCATACAATTTTATATTACAAGAAATATTACAAAATGTCTAATAGTAATACCCAAATATATACATAAATTCATTTCAATGAAAAGTAATATTCGATCGAAAAATATTCTTATTTCTTACATTATTTGATTCTCATTTAAATATATGTAACAATTTAAATAGTGAAATAAAACATTGTAATATATGTTGCGAAAATTGTTTTTTATAAAAAAAATTATGAAACATATTACAAGTAGACATTATTTTCTTTTATTAAAAATAATGAATGAATTTTAAATAATAATTAAAATGACATATAATAATTAACAATAGATTTTTTGATTGACAGTGAAATCCATTTTAATAAATTATGAAAAAGAATAAAACTATAACAAATTCCATAAACTTTAGAAAACCTAATGAACAATACTTAGTATACCCTAATGGTAAAATAGAATATTTTTAACTTAATAAATGATGTAAAATTTAATAGCATTAAAGTAAATAACAAAGTTGCAATATATATGCAATAATTCATACTACATCAAGTTACTATAATTTAAAGCATAAACGATAAGCAAGAAAACAACAAAACAGTACAAGACAAAGAAAATAGCCCCAGTAATGCATTAGCAAACGATCAGGATAACGATTACAATAAGAGCAAATAAAGATGCTTTAAACAAAGTTTTGTCTTTATTTGCCCTTATTACTTTAAGGGGCATTTATACTCGTTTCCCGATTATTTATCTATATTACTAGGCTGTGAAATAAAATTTAGAAGGAAAATACAGTTTATGTATATCATTCTCATAGAAAAATTAAGTAACACATAATACTACAAATGAGATCAATACTTACATGGAAGTATATTCATAAGTCTGTTTTTGAATTTGTTAACAGGTAGATTGGCACTCACAAATTTTATGGACTTATTGTTTATTATACTGAGTTTCTAAAAAAAAAGAGTACATACATAAGTTCAATTACCTCAAAAAAGAATATTAGTCACACAAAAGAAATAAATAGTAATCATTAAAAGCACAAACTGATTTAACATACCGAAATTTCTTGGAGTTTATCTAGTTAAAAAAATGCATTTTCATGGAGTTTATTCTTTTGTGTGTGATTATTATAATTCTTCTTTTCAATTTCATCTCATATTCGAAAGAAAGTGCATGCTCAACTTTAAGTAATAACTTGTTTTGAATTGTTAAAGAAGTATAAGATTTTCAGTTTACTTAAATGTAAAATGAAAACAAAACGTGCTATTTAAATGCGTATGTCATATCTCAGAGGAAAATTAATCTCAATACAAATGAGTCGATTCATATTCAGAAAACCATACAGTTGATCACAATTAAATGTACTAATATCATTAAATCAACTGATGCAAATAAATTCAGCATTTGAGCAGTTTTTTTTATTTGAATTCGACAATACATTCCAAGGGTGACAAAAAGATTTTGTCCAAAGGAAATCTTTAAAAAAGAGTCAAGTTTTTCGTGAGTGGTAGAGAATTTGAGTCACAGATTCATTGGAAATGAGCACTTTTTACAGGATATTTTCTGGTTGTTTATTGTACTGCCTACAACAAAAAAGTCCACTAGCCGTAACTAATGTTTCCTAATTTTGTGCTACGCCAAAATGAGGATGAGTTCCAATAAATTTAATGAGCATTAACACCAGGCCCACTTTTCCGCTTAGGCACACTAGGCAAATGCCTAGGGTGTCCAAGATTTGAGGGCGCAAGAAGTTGGAGAGCGAAAAAAGGGAAAACAATTAAAATTATACAGCGAACATACCACCTCCTAGCAAGTCATAAGAGAGGCATTTCTGCCATTTAAAGACTGAAATGAGATCTGTTATGGAAAGTGAAAAGCTTAACAGTTTGATGTCGCTATGCACTCAAAATGACATTACCATAGAAATTGATTACAGTGATGTTATTGATGATTTTGCGATGATCAAAGCTCGAAGAAAACTTTTGTTGTACCAGTACAATGACAGTGACTCAACAAATAATAAAGTTGTCTAAAAGTAAAAGATAGTAAAGTGATAGCTGTAGAAAAGATGATAATTAACAAGTTTAAACAGTTCATATAACAATGTATATTCTATACTGTGATTGCAAAAGATTTCATTAATTTACTGTTCTAATTTACATAAGAGTGGGTAACTGGTCCATGATTTTGTAAGGTAAGAAATGAACATGAATGGTCAAACCATGCCATCAACCTTTCCTATTGGTTGCCAGTCCAGGACATGGTGAGTTCGTAGGTGGTTGATAACGGAAACTCACCAGACAGTAAAAACAAAGAAAGGGGCAAGAGTCAGAGAGTTAAGGGAAGCCCCTCTCGAACCAAAATTAACAAGTTAAGCACTGTAGGAGGGAGGTACTCTGAAAATAGTGGGAGACATAACAATTTGAAGTGCCTAAGGAGCGGAGGAAGTTAAAAACGGCCCTGATTAACCCCGCTGCGGGTATTAAGCAAGAACAGGGCTTGAATACGCAATTCCAGAGGAGTCACGAGTTAGATTCCTAGATCACTCGAATACCGCAGTCGCTAATTTTGATATGGTTTTAATTTACATCGCACTGTGAAGCAACACGAATGTATTTTTGAACCAATTTCAAGTGACTTGAACGATTCCTGTTGTTTTTATGTTAATCCCACTCTCCAAACATTGACACCAGGCAAACTGGAGGGCTTTGAGACCCGACAGATTTATCGTGTATCAGTCCCATCTACACGGAGGGTGTCTAGTATTACTAGGTTTCGAATCCGCGACTCGACAACGTTGGCCCCGAGCTCATTACCACTAGGTTACCGTGATCACTATCACAGCCGCACAGATACGAGTTTAAAATCATTCCAAAGCCTTATAACTATGTTAATGGAAAGGTGAGGACAATGACGTGCACAGACTTCTTTCAGGGGAGGGATTACATTTTTAAGAGAACGCAGACGGATGCCTCGGGACGTAATCTTTATGCTAAAAGTTAAAACTCTATTGGTCTATGGGAGGGGCTTGAGTCCTCAAACCCTACCCTTGTGTACGCCACTGGATAAAGAATCTTCTATTTTTATGGTTGACAGAGAAAGAGTTCACAGAAACTCCCATCACAGAGACAATTTGCGAGAGAGTGAGAGTTTATAAACGTAGCACTGTTAAGCAACACGAGGGGTATTAGCGACAGACCTCGTAATTTTAAACCACGATAAAATGACGAAGACGACATCTGAGCTGGCACCTCCCACTCCAAATTACTACACCATATTTTTGGGCCTCTACAGATTTAACGAGCATCAGCCCCCTCTACACGGCGAATCTTCAGTAGCAAACAAATTACAAGAAAACACGAGATGTTGTAAGTTGGGGCACAATAACCGCTCAGCTGACCCCTTGAAATTGGAGTTTTCCTCTCCCGTTTATTGAAGTTTGAGTAAGTACTACTTACAAATAAATTGTCGTCGTAACATTGTGTGTAAATGAAAACATACCGTAAAATCTGACGTATAACGCGCGCTTTGAACACAAAAAATAAGATCGAAATTTAAGGGTGCGTGTTATACGCCGGGTATAAAAGTGAGAGCTTTAAAAATGAAAATAAAGAAAAAAATAGACTTTGACATAGATCGAAATACTGTTTATTTAAAAGAAATGACATTCCTTTTGAACTTAAAGGGTTCTAATTCTTGAAATATACTATTTTTTCTAAAGTTTGGAATAATACCTCGAATAAAAAATTCTTCGTATAAAAAAAAGACGCGCGTTATACGGTGAATATACCTAAAAATTACAACTGGAAATTATAGGTGCGCGTTATACGCCAGATTTTATTTTAATTTTTCTGTTGAAAATCAGATTTGAAATTTTCGTTAAATAAAAGCTGTAGAAACCTTGAACTCAATTTCCATTCCAGTGGTGTTTTCCCCAGGTAATATTTGCATCAGTTGTTGGATGTGTGTGTAGAGACTGCGGGCTGGTACTTCGGTGACTCCTGCAATCACAGCCTCCAGAACAGAGTCATGTGTAAACACATACTGGTCCTCGGTTTGCACCATGTAGTTGCGTTGGGCACGCAGACAAGTGACATGGCCATAAATGTCCACAGTGGTCTCATGTTTCAGTCTTTCCAGCATGGAATCAATAACAATGAAACATCCAGTACGACCCACACCAGCACTGTAAATAAAAGAAAGTGTGTAAGTATCCTGTAAAAGTTTAAGTAACATTAAGAGAGAGACTAGTTATACATTGTCATCAATAATGTCGTAGTCAACATAATATTTGAATTTCAAATTTTGCATTAATCGTGTCTTATATTGAAAAATACTACCTAAATATTTGCAACATTTTATAAACATTGATCAACAGTTTTGACGAACGTTTATTGGAAGGTTTTTATACATAATGTGTTAAAAAGGATTTCATATCTGAAATACTTTTCTTATTGATTCAAAATTAATAACATTATTAAATTTAGTTCATTTATCTTTTCCAACAGTCTACTGTAAATTTGTACGCAATTGAATGTACATATGCAAAATATTGTATTTATTAATACACTCAGGAACACTGAAAATAGCGACCCAAGAAGGAAGCTAAGTACAATCGCGAAACTTTGCAAATAAGTACAGAGTAATGTGATATGCAAATGATCCAAGTTTTGTGCCAATACGCATACTCATATACGCCGAGGTGGCGCTACAATCAGGAAGAGGGTGCTATATAAGCCAGCACAAATTCGAAGATTCATAAACGTGACGATTAACCGCCGATTGTAGGAAGACTTTGGTAAGCGAAACATGCCAGGTAAACGTGCTAGAAGACATTTCTCACAGTTAAGCGAGTTTCAGAGAGCCCGGATCATCGGGATGAAAACTGCAGGCTGGTCGACGCGCTGTGTTGTTGGATCGTTCGGAGTGTGCCGTTAGAAAGTGTTGGGAGCAGTGGACACGAGAAGGTACCCACGCTCGGAAAACCAGGTCTGGAGCGACCAGGAAGACCACGAGGAGAGAGGATCGAAGGATCCTGCGGCAAGCACTTGTGGACCCCACAGTGACTCGTTGAATGATACGAGCAGACGTAGGTGTAGCAAGTGTTCCACAAACAATTTCCAGACACATTGCAGAAGCAAATCTTAAATCCAAGCGCCCTTTCCGTGCACTCCCTTTAACACCGGAACATCGGCAACTACGTCTACAGCGGTGCCAAGCCAGATCAATGTGGAATGTCACAGATTGGCAGAAGGTTGTGTTTAGTGATGAATCCCGGTTTGTTTTGGGGACAGATGATAACCGTGTATGGTTGTGGAGGCGCCCTGTTGAGCGGTACAATTCCCCCCACACTGTTCTACGTAACACTGCCCGCACAGCTGGTGTAATGGTCTGGGGGCCATAGCCTATTATAGACGGTCCACTTTAATTGTGATGCGTGGAACTTTAACGGGTCAACGTTACGTTGATGATATTCTTCGACCCCATGTAGGACATTTCCTAAATGGTTTCCTAGGGGCAATTTTCCAGCAAGATAATGCTCGTCCGCATACAGCAAGAGTTGCTCAAGACTTCCTACGTCATTTTCAGACTCTTCCATGGCCGTCCCACTCCCCCGATTTGTCCCCTGTAGAGCACGTGTGGAATCAGCTAAAACGGCAGATGCCATCGTGTCACTCTGTACATGATTTAGAGTTGGCTGTTCAAGATTTGTGGGCCCATCTGCCTCAGGACAACATAAGGTGTCTAATCAACTCAATGCCGTACCGTGTGGCGGCATGTATTGCAGCTGGAGGTGGTCCAACGCGCTATTGAAGTTGCCCAAAATTTGTGTCGTTGCACACCCTGTATTCGTTTAATTGTCTTGTTTTTGAGATCAAGTGAATCTCTCATCTGTGTCATTATGTGTATTAAATTTCATTTCAATCCGATGCTTTCTTCTTGGGTCGCTATTTCAATGTTCCTGAGTGTATAAATGTATAACTGACGATTACATTAGAATCAATAATAATTCCTCGAAATCTGATATATTATATCTTTTGCTTCATGCCTCTTTAAAATAAGAATCTGACACAATAGTTTTGTATCTAAATGAATATTTCCTGAACTTAATGCCTCATTGACTAATGACTTCGGAGAGTGAGTGAGTGAGTGTTGATTTTTTTTGGCGCAAGAGCTAAGTTTGGCTATACTGCGCCACACATTCGTTAATATAATCTGTGTTCTAGACGGGAAAAGAAAAAAAGGATAAATTGAATGACAAGAAGGAGGGTCGAAAATAGAGAAGGATCACTAGGGTAACCCGGGGTCGTGACACACCCACGTTTACCAAAGATAGTAAACCCCTTGGGAAAAGGAAAAGATCACTAGGATACCTCGGGATTGTGACACCCGTACTAGCCTAAAGAAGGTGAGCCCCCTGAGGGTAATGACTTCGGTGAAAAATGTCTTCTAGAACAGTGTTCCCAACCTTTTTAATGCCGCGGACCGGTCAACGTTGGATAATTTTACTGCGACCAGCTGAGAGGGAGAACTAGGGGCGTAGTTACCACCATATCTATGATATGGGGCCCCAAGCTTCAGTGGTCCCAACAAGTGTAATTAAAATATCTCTAACTATCAAGGAGTTTCAAAAAAGGGTCCCCAAGAAATTTTGATATTGGGCCCACTCAGGACTAGCTACGCCAGTGGGAAGGACGTTGATTGTTTATATTTTAGACTGTTTTGCTTTGATATTTAATAATTTTAATTTAGTTGTATTTAATCATGACCATACTAAAATATAGATCCACCAAAAAATGAATATAAAGTAATTTAACAAGGAATATAAGGTGATTATCATAAAATGTAGCCCAAACACAAGAAAAATATAACGCAGTAAATAAAATAATTTAATGTTTCTTGTGCGAACCAGTAGTATTTTATCCACGAACCGGTACCGGTCCGCGAACCTGGGGTTGAAAACCACTGTTCTAGAACACTAAGATCGAAAATCAAATTATCGTTAAGTAATCAAATTAGTATATAATGTCTGGAAGGTTAAAATGTCTAGTAATTTAAAATAAACTAATCATTTAAAATAAAATTAAATAAAATTTATTTATTTTAAATGGTTCAAAACGAGACAGTTTAAAATAAACAAAAAATTCACATTACTTATAGAATGAAATCGATATATATATAAAGGAGAAAAGCGACTCACACTCACTCATCACGAGATCTAACAGACCTACAGATTTGAAATTTGGAAAACAAACTTCTTTTTTGTTTAGAGATTCGTTAAGAATGGGTTTTGGGGAGATCTATTACCTAAGAGGGTTATAGGGATGTTATAGAAAAAAATGCCCGTTTCTGAATTGTTAGACTTACATAATTGATATTTGGCAAATAAGTTTCGAGAGAAATACATGCCGAACGGTTTTTGCGGAAATCGACTTCCAAGGGTGTTTTGGAGAGGGTCACGGGATAGGAAAAAGTTTCTCCGAGTTTGAATTATTAGAACTATAGACATGAAATTCGACTCCTTTTGTTGAGTACAGATCCAATTAAAATGGGTTTTATGGAAATCTCGATTCCAAGAAGGGAAATTATGAGTCCCTAGGAGATAAGTATACTTTCGATTTAGAAATTCAAGTCCTGTCTTTTTTACAAAGAAGCGAGAGCTGTAAGAATGTTTTTCAATAAAACGAAAGCTTGATGTTAGATTTTTTTGTGATTGAGAGTAAAGTGATAAAGCATGGTTCTCAAAAAAAAAAAAACTTTTTTATTTCATTATTACAACCAATACTCAGTTAGAATACTGCCTTTGTCACAGAGGAATTCTGGGAAGGTAGAAGAATTGCCGGAAGACGTTTCTTCCAACCAATGAAATATAGGACTGTGCTAGTAACCAATAAGGCGTCAAGATCAAGAGCATCCAATGAAATGCAATAGAACTGTTCTAGAAACCAATACGACGTAAGGATCAAGAACATCCGATATTATGAGCGTACACTACAGACTTATGTAACAAAAACGAAATCAAAATATATAGTCATATAATATCATAAAATATCCAGCAAAACGGGTGGTTAACACGGCTAGTATTAATTATATAATACTCACAGAGTGTGTTTTGCATTAAAAATTGCATTGAAAGGAAATATAATGTCCGGATTAACGCATTATAAATAACTGAAGTATTTATTTATTCTTAATATAACTGAGGGCATGACTTAGGTACAGTAATCAACGAGGAAAGTTATGTGAAATAGAAGTTCCTACCTGCAGTGAACGACAATAGGTCCGCAATCCATGGGATTCATGGCTTGAACTCTGCGCAGAAATGTAAGGAATGCAGTTGGATGTTCTGGCACGCCGTGATCAGGCCATGCAGTAAACTGGAATTGTTTAACTTCACGTTTTTCGGGGAAACCAATCTAGATGAAAATATTAGTTACGTTAAATAAATACATTTTTCATTCTAAAACACTGTGAATATAAAATTCATACCAGCGACATAAATAAATTGAAATCAATTTTTCATGTTGGATACTAATATATAGTTTCTTTAAATTAAAATTTTGATACTTCTTCAGTTTACTGTACAAAAAAGTTTTAAATATTTGGGTTTCATAATTAACAATGAGAGTTAACCATACAGATGCTACTAAAGTAAGTTTAAAGTATATTATGGATATGCTGGTATAAAAATGCTTGAGAAATGACATGGATTAAATTTTTTTTTTAATCTAATCAAGTGACGAAGATGACATCTGAGCTGTCACCTCATCCTGTAAACTGCCTCACCACGTCAATGTGAGGACTTTGAGCTACAACAGATTTGCGTGCATCATCTTTTCTCCACGGTTAATCTTCAAAGGCACCAGGAATTCGCGATTCTCCTGTCATGAGTTCGCGACCATAACCACTCGAGAGAGCAGTTAATTAAGGAAATCAGGAAGGATCTTGAATTGGGTCACATTTATTGATACAATCGACTCTCGATAATTTAAACCTTCTATAATACGAGCTTCTCGATAATTCGAAGTATATGCTCAGTCCCTAGAAAAACTCTTGATATTTCAAAGTAAAATCTGTGGCTGGTCAGACTACATTACGCAATAATTCGAAGTTACCTTATAAAACTCTCGACAATTCAAACACTCACTATCATGTAGAGTCCTATAGCAAACAGGTTGGAGCATACATGTTGTATTGTCTCTGCTTGTCTTCCCTGTAATGTAGCCCCTTTGATGACCATCGGAGTTGACTCCGGAAGCTAGTCTCACAAAATAAACTACGCAACTTTTTTTCTTAAATTAATTGATGAAATTATTTTCTATTCAAAATATCCGTCGTCGCAAAACGAGTTACGAGTATATATATTCAAATCATAAGGATAAATATTTTACACGAATTCTAATATTTTGGCAAACGAAAAACATACGAAAGAATCCACGATACTTGTTATTTTTCAAATACGAGGAAAATTATCCATGAATATGTTTCAACGTGCGACATTTAAATGCATTACCACAGCTGGTCACTTAATATTTGACTGAATTTAGTTACTCTACTGACATAATTTCTCTCCCTCTGTTAGGCCATAACCAGCTTCTAAAGGTAAATGGTACAAGTATATCTTAGTGGTGATCGATAATTTTAGTAAGTGGGTGGAATTAGTTCAGTTAAAGAAAGTCACAATCAAACTAGTAGTTAGGGATGGCGATCTGAGATCGATTAATCGAGGAATCGATTTCTCGACCAAGAAAATCGACATTCGATTTTTTCTGTTTTGGTCAAAACCATAAAAATATTTACAATTAGTTGAAGGTACTATCTTTAAAATATAATTAGTTACATGTACTATCAATACTTACTGGCAAGAACAAAAAAAACTATTTATCATCACGCTTACTCAATAGCCCTGATATATATGAGTATCATGGGATCATCTGTTCCTTATGAGCGACTTTTTTCGATTGCCGGCAACATCGCAAGTGATAAGCGGAAACGTTGGATCCCAGTAGACTTGACAAACTGTTGTTTTTAAAAAGCTTAGATATTAAGCATTGGAAACTATAAGCTATATTATCTATTTTCAAAACCTTTGAATGTAACAAATACATCTAGAAAAAATAAGTGTCTTCTTTTATACTTTATACTGATATGGTAATAAAAATAATTGCAATTGTCGAATTCCCTGAACTAAAAAATCCCCCGATTTTACTGATAAGAGATCGTTTATTATGATATTCTTGTTTTTCATAAAATAGATTAATGTTTACATTATAAATACAGACTTGAAAAAATCGATCTTTTAGACCTCGATTTTTTTGTGAATCGATTCATCAGGTTACGATCCTAATCGATTTAAAAATCGATCTTTTTTGAAAAGAATCGCCATCCCTACTAAGTGTTAATGCATTATATTAAAACTATAACGGCGTACACAAAGGTGAGATTTGGGTGTTCATATCCGTCTAACAAACGAACAGATTTTTAATTTTCAGCATAAGATTACTTCTCGGTGTAACCACCTTCATTAAAGTAGTGTGTGTGTACGCCACTGCAAATCTATATATCTCGGTACGGAGTTCAAATCAAAGTAATTAGTGATAGTGACCCACAATTTATGTAGGATGTTTTCCAGGGGTCTCAGGACTCTTAAATTGCAATTTTATTTTTATTTTTAAAAAAAATACATGTTAAAGCCTCAACATTTCTGAGCAATGCATTTTGATACTAAATTTTTGTTGATACTATAAAAATTTCCAAAGTTATTGAGAAATAACTAGTGAAACTTAAACAAAAACCCTGTCTCTTTCTTATTTTTATAACTTCCTTTTTCTCAAAACAAAAAGCTTTAGCTTGCGCGCAGGATTTCTCAGAAACTATTTATGATATCAGTTTGAAATATCATACACGTGTTCAAAATAAACCTCTTCATAATTTGTACAACAATATTGAAAAGAAATTTTAATTGAATTTTTTGTATTTAAGTTTTAATTAATTTTTTTCTTAAAATTTTAAAATTTTCATTATAATTTCATTAAAAATTTTTTTTTGTCCCTCTAAATTTCTTAAGTATAATTTCAAAAGTGAACATATTTATACCAAATAAAACTAATTTTGTAAATTTTTTACATCAGAATCCTGCGAGATGTAAAGTACTAATTTTCATATTTTTGAAAAATTGTCCAATTTATTTTTCTTTATAACTTTTTAAATTTCTTCTCAAATTCTCTGAAAATTTGAGGAACAATGTAAATATATATGATTATAATGTGGTAAAAATTTCAAATGATAGTTTTGTTTTATTGATAAGTTACATTGGTTTGAAGAAGGATGTTTTTTTCGAGAGCACGGATATCGGTTAAGGATCCTGAGACTTCTTAAGTTGTATTTTGTGAATTCAAGGCTTTAAATCAGCTACATATATATCACAATATAATCAATTCCAAAGGGTGAATTGAATTATTCTTCAAATAATAGCTAGTCACGAAGATATGGTAAACTGGAATCTTAGGATAATAACAATAACTTTAATGCTTTTGAAATATTTAGCTTATTTTCACATAGACATAAAACAAATAATAATATTAAATAATTTCTATTCAACAAGTAGATTCTTAGATTATTAAAAAGAATATTGAAGTGTTAATTAATATGGGGTATTAATTACAACTTTATTCAATGATTATGTACATATTTTTTAATAAATACAAAATGATAGAAAAAATCGAACACACACATTGATGTGTCGGTCTTACCCGTTGCAAATGAAAAGTTCTGATGCAGTAAGATGCCAATTCAGATACTTCAGTGTACGAAACGTACATGACGCCGTAGGTTTCAGTTCCACGGCTTGGCCAATATTGATCACACTGTAACAAACATAAATTTCATATATTTGAAAAAATTCAGAATCAAAACAGTGGAATTGATGAGTCGTAATCTTAATAAAAATGATTTGCAAAGCCCCAAGCAAACGTTTTAGAAAATTTTAAGTAACGAAAATTCAGAGAAAGTAAAATAATTTAATAACAAGTTTCTAGAATTTGAAACTTAAATGATTGGAACCATTTATGGTTATATTTATTTTGTACATAATAAATATGTAACATTGGATTGTGAAGAAGATAGATTTGAATATATAACAATTTTCTTAAATAAAATTTAAACAGCAAGAAACCAAACTTTCAAATGATTAATTTCTATTCCGAGATATCATTAATCAAAGGGACATTTAATATGTTTTGTAAATGAATTACAATTCTTTATTGATAAGATTAAAAAGAAAATACCTGAAAAGGAATCTATATATAAGACATTTTAGTTGAATTTAACATTAGAAAAAATTGCACGAAATGTTTAGAATACCTAACATGGGCCAAATAATGGCTAACTGCCTTTACAAATTAATGTCATAAAAGTACTTAAAGTTCGATTTTTTATTAGATTTTCCAAGGGAAATAAAGGACCATTAAAATGTTTAAAAATTTCCTCTTCGAAGAAGGAAGATACAAGACGGAATTGATTGGAATTTGGGAATTATGTTATTAAATTGGTCCTCTATGATTTAATATACAATTTTCAAAGCTTTCTATAATTTCAACAATTCCTCTTAAATTTTAGGGGGGGCACGTGAAATGTGTACTAAACGAGAATTATATACTTGCTTGCATCATATACGACTATCAAAAATAACGGTACAAATATATATACTATTAATTACACCATTTGTACGTAAACCAGTGTATAATTCTTTTTCAATTTTAATTTTCCACAACATTTTTACCTTGATCCGAGTTCTCTCTTCCAATTTGGTCATCATCACAATGGTGGCACAGCGTTGTTCCCAAATCATTCTCCAGAAGTCTCCGAATGTTTCCGGAAGGGGTCCTTGGGTTGCAATATACGCTTTAGGTCTGCGGTAACCATCGCAGTAATTGGCGTTGATGTAATCGGATCCTGGTATGCCGTCAAGAGGCTGAAGAACAACTCGACTGTGATCATAGGCGATTACATTCGCATACCTATTCTTCGGTTTGTTTATCTCAAGATTCGAATTTTCCCAAGTGAACTGCTGTCCAGGCTCAATAGACTGTGAATAAGAAAAAAAAAATTATCTTTAATACAATTTCCATACGATTTATAAAAGGTCTAACTGTTTTAAGAACAAAATGGTTCTCGCACAGTAGCGCACACAGGAATTTTCCAAAGTGGGGGGGGGAGGTCCAGGGTCGAAAGTTCACCATTCTTGTATCATGCTCCTTTTGATTTTGTCTCAAAGTTTCAATATACTGTGGAGTCAAAAAATCACGTACTACAGTTCATTTAAAAGTAACCATATTTTTGGAAAATAAGTTAACAGATTCAATAAATCATCTAAGTGTATTTATCCTATACATATATTAAAAGCTATACTAGATTTAAACACAGATTTTGCCACCAGAACTTATCAAAAACGATAAAAAAATATTTCAAGAGGTATTATAATCATTTCCAATTTATCAAAATTCATTGTAATTCATTTTGATAATTTTTGATCGGTAATGATCATCAGTATTACATCTGAAAGTTTCTAAAAACTGTGCAGAAACTAGATTGTAATGGATAAAATGAACAGAGAGGAGAGATGATTGATTTAAGAGGATCATTAAATTAATTATAATTATGTACGGAAAATTTCTCTTCAAATGATGTCTAAGCTAACTCAGTGGCTCAAACAGCCCATAGAGAGCCAAGGTCTACTGTATCTATCTCAGTTTTCATGACCTTGGGCACTGAGATGCATGATCATATGTTCCGATCAGGTGGTCAGTCTGACGCGAAATTCCCAGTGTTAAGTTCCCAATCACAAGTTTGGTACTCATTTATAGACCCACTGAAGGGATGAAAGGCTGCACAGTCCGGGATTTGAAACTCGAACCTGTGGCGTGGAAACAACATACGCGACCACTAGTTCACTGGGCTACATAGTGATGCCAACCAACTTTATTTATTAAATTCTCGAATGCTCAGAGAATAGCTAGTTTATTTTCCCTTACAGTTTTTTGAGCTCTTTTCGCATGCGAAAGAGATTCGATTCGTAAGGGGACCAACACACGCATGCATTTAACTTCTAATAGTGCCCTTTTGGCAATTCTTTATGCTTTAATATATTAAATGAATAAAAAAAGGCTAAAACTTTTAAAAGTATACACTGGTGTGCAAAAATTAAGGACGAAGTCGAAAAATTAGCATATCAGCTGAACGATGAGGCAGAGCGGACAGAAAGACCAATCAGGAGATTAAGTAAGGTGATGTACGGTAGCACATGCGCAGATATGCAGGTAGACGTAATGGGGGAGTGTCTGAGTAGTATAAAGCATGTTGTCGGTGTAAGATCAGTATTTCTGGCAAAGAGATTGCACGCCGTATAGCAGTTAAAATCACACCGAGTTGCTGCCTCAGCGAGAAATGGCGAATAATCAATCTGTTAGACGACATCTGGATGCTTTTACCCGAGGTCGAATCATTGGGAAGTTGGAGGAAGGCCGCAGTGTGACAAGTGTGGCTGCAGAGTTCGAATTGCTCACAGCATCGTTTCACGACTTTGGAGACAATTTCAAACTACAGGAACAGCTATCCGGGGTTCAGTAGTGGTCGTCCACGAGGAACCACACCCGCAGATGACCGGTACATTGTCTTACAGGCCAGAAGAAACAGGCGGCAGACAGTGGGAAAAATCGCTAGACACACGACACAGGCGACTGGACGACCGATATCGCGTTTTACCGTGGCCAGAAGACTGCACGGTGGTGGTCTGTTTGCACGACGCCCTGTATGGTGTGTACCTTTAACGCCTGCCCATCGGAGAAGGCGTTCTCTGTGATGCCGGGAACACCGGAATTGAGAGACAATGAATGGGGACGAGTACTCTTTACAGATGAGAGCAGATTCAGTTTGAGTAGCGATTCTCATCGCATACTCATCTGGAGAGAGCGGGGAAGCCGCAATCATCCCTCGAACATCATTGAAAGGGACAGGTATGGAGGTCGCGGTGTTCTCGTTTGGGGAGGCATCATGCTTGGTAGTCGTACAGACCTTCACATCTTCGACGCAGGTTCAGTCAACGGGACCCGTTATTGTAACGAGATTCTTCTTCCATATGTGCATCTTTTTAGAGGCGCTATGGGTCTGCAGTTCCTTTTCATGGACGACAATGCACCATGTCATCGCACAGTAGCTGCCGAACAGCTCTTAGAGAGTGAGAATATTGAACGTATGGATTGGCCGGCACGATCTCCGGATCTCAATCCCATCGAGCATGTATGGGATTTTCTAGGCAGACGCTTGGCAGCTCGTACCTTACCACCAGTAATGATTCGGGAGCTTCGATTGGCGCTGCAAGACGAATGGGCAGCAATGCCTCAACAACTCATTGACACCCTCATTCTCAGCATGGGCAGACGCTGTGAAACCTGCCTAGCAGTCAGGGGAGATCATATCCCCTACTAAAGACCGGATGTTTCTTGCTGGACACCCATCACAGGGATGTTTCGGTCTTCAGTCGCATTGCGCTCCATGCTACTTTTTCAATCAAGCTTCTTTTTATCCCTCTGATTTCTCTTTTAGTAAGTGTTGCTTACATTACACATGTCCTTACGTATTGGGGATCTTACGGTATTAAATGTGTTGATTTGGAAAGCTTTTGTACAAAGTTATATTGAAAAAACCGTCTCGTCCTTAATTTTTGCACACCAGTGTATACTGTTATATTAGAAACTATAAGAGAATTAAAATCTAGAATTCAAAACTCATTCTCTTCTTAAGATATGTTGAAATAAAACATCATGCACATTTCTTATCCTTATTTAGAACTAGGAAAATGTGCAACAGGATTTAGTTTTTTAAAAAAAAAAAATGAATTTTGAAATTTTCAAATATACCACAGGGTTTTTTCTTTTAATTTATCTATTTCAACTGTTCCTTTAAAGATTTTTTATTTTCCTGATCTGAAAAATCTAGTACGTTGAAATATGTCGGCGCAACCTGAACCATGTACATCTCAATCATACATATGCTGAGTACAAAAGAAGCAATATAAGGGGGGGAGGGGGAATTAAAGTCAATTCCTACTTAGAGCAACAAAGAAAAATGTTATTTCAGCTACTTTTTATTAAATAATTACGATTAATATAAATATGTATATACATATGATCGAATCACAATATTAAGTGGCAAGGCACCTTTTAAATTAACATTAAAAACTTTTTAACCCCATTAAATTTGTAATTACATTTTTTAGTGAAAGAATGACATTTTTTAACGAAGTGGATAGAATATATCTTAAAACTAGTGTAAAAGGAATGCTGGCGTCTAACTAGCATAAGATTATTCATGTTAAGCTAAACCTTCATCACAAATTTAACAAATGCTGTTTTATGTAATGAGGTTGCCATCTAGAGGAATAATATCGTCTGAAATACATCTCTTACACTATAATTAATTCATTAAATTTAATAAATGATTTAATATTTGAAAAACTACATTAACATCAAGTGTCATCCACTACAAGTTTAAAAAAATGTATTTGAACTTGAATGGGTGAATAAAAAGTATTTTATTAACGGTTGAAAATTTAAACAAGATATATAAATAAATATATATAAGGAGAGTGTGAACTGTTGTTGTTGTTGTCATGTCCTTCCGAAGGGAAGGAATGAATGTTGCCAGAGCCTGAGACAGGTTAGACTTCCCTACGATAGATGGCGACACCACCTATCTTCACCTCCACAATTTAGGCATGGAACTGGAGGGGAGGGAAATCTTCTCCAGTCCCCTGCACTTGTGGTTTCTAACTAAGTGTGAACTAATAGTAGGAATTGAAAAACACCAGTTTGGGTTCACATAAGAAAACAACAACATATAGACAGCTTTGATTGCCAGAGAATAAGAAACCTACCTCATATTCTTGCGAGAAGAGAATATTGTCATTAGCTTTCAGTCTGTCAATGTGATTGGCGAGTTCCGATACTGGAATAGGAGGGTGGTTGATCATAGCCGGAGTTTGGTAGTTGATGCGTCTGATTTCGACTGGATCCGTGGGATGCGCGACCATTTCTCGATCGGCGACATTCATCAAAAGTTTCATGGTAGTCTCCCCGGCAGGTGTCTTTGCCAACTGGCGACGCCTGAAAGAAAGTCATTGCAAATCATATATCATTGACAAAGCAAACATTATTGATTAAAGCATGTACAGTTCAACCTCTATATTGTAGATTTTTTTCTATATAACGAACTTTTTCCTGGAACCTTGAACATTTCACGATTTTCTTCGTAAAATAACCTCTCTATAGCGAAGTGCAATTTTTATACAACGAACTTTTTCTTTTGTGATTCAATTTTTTTGGGTTTTTTTTAAGTATTTCTGTAAAAATTTCAAGTTATTCTCTCTTAACACATTTATGGAGGATGGAGGTTATAAATCCTGATTTGGTTTTATTAGATCCTAACTCGCTGAGAGCAATAGATTTATGGTCGTTAGGACCCTTTAACCCCCATTGCCCAGTTCACTAGAAACATCTTCGATCTTCTTTCACCCTCAGTGGAGTTGTCCCTTGTTCTAATTATAAAATAATGTATGTTTAATATTACTTGTATGCTTTAAAATGTTCTAAAAATTCATTTATTTTTGTATGAAATTATTTTCTTAATATTGAAAAAACAGTGAATTCTTCGACATTCTTTTTGTTTGTTTTCCTTGCAGTTTCTCTTTCTTTCTACTTTGATGGGTAAACTATATAAAATAAACATACATTAATTTTTTTAAAAAAAGGTGTGAATAATTCCTGTTTTAAATATTTTGTGTTTATGAATTTAAAATTTGTTTTATGTGGTTTTTAAAGTGTATGAAAAGATGAAGCTCTATACAACGAATTTTCCATATAACGGAACTTTTTTTCCCGGGATTTAGCGACTTTGTTATATAGGGGTACGACTGTATTTTCAAAATCGTTTTGATCGGATATAATTAATATTGCTCTAGAGTAGTGTTTCGCAAAGTGTGGTACGCGTACTCCCTTGGGTACAGGAAGAGTTTGGTGAGAGTACGCGTTGCACAGGAGTTAGGTGGAGAGATGCACTACACTCTGTGTAGCTTAAGTGAGAAAAATGGAACAGACTATTTGACGTAGAACCGCGTCTCAACACAAGCAATTTCATCATTCTCATTAATCCAAATAATTGTTATTTGTAATATAACTTTTATTTATATTTTATTATGAATAATTTTATTTCTTTTTCTTATTACTTTGTGTATGTCAGAATAAATATATATTTTGAATGCTATTAAAATACATCCAATTTTTTACGAGGGGTACTTAGAAAATTATAGAAGGGGTCAGGGACGTTTGAAGGCATGGGCCAACGGGGCTCGTCTCGTTCTTGACTCAGTCTTAATATAATCATAATTTTAATCATTTTAACAGTCAAATGTTATTTCGGATTGTATTCTCCATAAAACTGGGAATTTCGGATTATATGTCAACTGGCAACATGTGATGACCGTCGTCCACGTACAGGCCTATCCACGTCCACACAGCCATCATTACCCATTCAGTCACAAGGCGGCAGTCGATTGAACCGTTTTGTGAGATTGTAAGTCATGCGCATTTATGTTTCGGGTTATTGCTTATTCGAATATTTGACAACGTATGTGCTGTGTACTGTCTACTTTTAAGGTTTATAGGTGGGCCTACATTTGTGTAGGGGCCCAGGGCCTCAAGTAGTCTTAAGAAGTCCCTGGAACGGGTACACATATGTCAGAAGTTTGGAAAACACTATTCTAGATTTACACGAGGGTTATTTGCAACGCACGACTTATAAAAGAGGAAAATGACACTTTTCCTCCCTCTCCAAAAATTTTAGCATTTTATTAAATTATAATTTATTTAACTAGAACTTGTAGCCATTAAAATCTACTTGATTAGTATGTGGTAGTATGAGGACACGAATTAAGATATTTAACTTCAAAATCGCTTGCGACAAGGTTAGCGATTACACCCACTAGATTCCAGAAAATAATAATTTGAGAAAATTTTGGAAAACGAAATCGAACTAGAAAAACCTAACGGAAACTGTGTGTCAACTCTTCCACGAATAATCAATATACTTTCGCTCATTCTCAAGTGGTATTCATATGGCATTGACATCGTTATATTCAATAATATAAAGAATTTATGAATGCAATAAAGCTCTCGTTACATACGATATCCAGTAAAAAACACATATAGTTACTTTAATTTATTTATAATGAACATAAAATTCAAATACATTTTGAAAACTTTTAATCACTGACAACTGCATTAGTCCAGACGACGGCATGATCTTCTCCCACTCTTTATATATATATTACTCGCTTACAAAAAAGTTTCTTAAATAGATTTCTTTAGAAAGTACAATGAGTAGTTAAGACAAGTGCGCACTGAGTGGAGGAGGGGTGAGGTATGAGTAAGTTGTGTCGAATTGGAGGAAAAAGAAAAGTACATGTTCATGAATTGGTTATAATACATTGGAAATCTGTGCACCTTAAAGAGGGAAATATTCTTTTTATAAGTAAAAGGTTTTAATAGATGAATAGATTTAAAATAAATTTTAAAAGTCAAAGATTTTAATTGAAAACATAGCAGTATCTCATACCATAAACTTTTCAGAAATATGCATTGTGATAAGAAAAACTCTACTTAAATGTTATCTACCCTTAATAGATATTATAGACGTAATGGATATATATAGGAAATATGTATTGTTTGAAAGTTTGCTTACAACAAAACTCCAGATTTTTTCTTTTTCTTTTTAAATAAAAAGAACGGGAGCTTAACTTGCATCATTTCCCAAATGCATTTAATGCATATTGTGGTCTAATATTTTCCATATATCTAGCGAAATATATATAAAATTACAGAATATATAACTAACAAAAATGTATTTTTAATTTATAATATTAAAATGAAATGACTGTAAAAAATAATTACTCAAAATAAAGAGAGAAATATCTACACACTTTTTATGTAAACTTTCTGAAATTACAAATTTTCCTTACGAAAAAAAAAAAATGTAACTATGGAAAATTTTTGAGAAAAATTATTCCCAGTGATAAGAAAAATCTAGTTGCCCTTAACAGCAGAAAAAATCTTAAATGTCACGGTTATGAATGGAAAATAACTTCCGCAACCTAGTTAATAAATGCTACAGTAGATGGCGCTACTACCATTTCAAGAGATCAGTTAAATGAGGTTTGTATCCGCTCTGTTGCGAATAAGTTTTAAAATAAATCAATTGCTTTTGTGAAAAGTTTGATACTGAGATAAGAAAAGTAGTTAAAAAAATAAAAATCCATCATTTTTTCAAGATTTAGTGCCCATTTTAATTAAGTGCAATTTCATAATGAATAACTAAACGGTATTTAAAAATTTTCACAAATATATTTCCTCTCCTCACAACTTTTAAAAATAAACCTTCTACTTGCCGCATCCCTTAGTCAAAATATTTTTCCATAATAATATGCCTTCAAATGATGACTTTAAAATTCTCTTTCTGTTGTTTTGTGTAGAAAACTTACATCTACAATTAGAACTTTTAAATGTGAAAAGACTATTGACTGACACAGACTGATTTTAGATCGGCGTATCTTTTTCAAAGAAACTAAATTAAACGCTTATTATAATCACATGTATATATAGAATCCAAGTGTCATAATTAAAAATAGAACTATTATTCCCGTTCCTAAGCGAAATTTTTTCCGGAAAAAATTTTGATAAGGAGTTTGGAACTGCGGTAGTCGAGTGGTCAATGGCGTAACGTATACTCCTCAGGATTCTAGGGGGTCCGAAGCCTGATGTTTCTTCGTAAGATTCGTCTTGGGGCCTAAAACCTGACTTTGTAGAGGGGCCCTAATATTCTCCATTGCGAGTGGTCATAGTAGCGAATAATGGCTGATGTTATTTCCATCGTCTTGGATTCGAATTAGAGAATCTAGTAGAATCACCAGTGGGAATCACGTGTAATACACATTAAATATATCGGGACTCAAAATCATCACGTTGCTGCGATGTGGACATCTGCAGAGTGGAGAACTAGCTCATATGTCGTCCTTATTACTTGATTGGGATTCAAAATTAAGGCGTCTAAGTGCAACATAAATAAACAATCAATTGGCAAAGAGTTGTAGCAGCTTTCTCCAAGATCCCTGCTTCTAGCATAATTTGTGGAATGACAGCTATTTTCGTAATTAGATAGTTGAGTGTTATTTTAGTTGTTTATAGATTTCTATAACTTCTCGATTGCAAGTTATATTTTTTTTTACAAATTTTTGGAATACCGTTTCCTTAGAAACAACTTTGCACTTTTGCAACTTTCCAACAAGGGCCCTCTTTCGAAACTATTAGTCAAAAATAACATTATGTTATGTAAGGCTGCTAGCATCTCCTAGATATTGCTGGTGTATTTCTGAAGTAGCATATTTACACAGAAATAAAAATATTTGAAGAAAAAATTCCTACTTTATTTTTTGAGAGAAAAAGAATTAAATCAGAGATATCAATAATAAAAAAAAATTAATCATAAAGTCCGAGGGAAAAATTGATTAATGTTATTTTTGCATAAGTAGAATCTGCTCAAAAATTAAAAATAAATACAATCAGACCCCGAGTTATTACGAATTCATCGGGACCAACCATTTTATTCGTTGATTTGGGGTTATTCGTAATATCGGGCTCCAGAAAAATACAGTTTTTCGATAACCTGTTGCAAATTCTATAAAAGCAACTACACATACATAAGAATCCATAATTAGAAATTACACACTTTTATTCGGTGGCTAAAAATACTGTTAGCGTATTATTACGCACCTAAATAATTGGAAATTTCAAAATACTGACTAATGGATGTTTAACAATATTTTTAATCCCTGATTCGTAAGAGTTCTTTTTTGACCTTATGCAGAGAAGAAAATGTTGCCATTTACATCGCGCTGTATATGAGGTTTGTTTTCACATTTTCCACGCAAACATTGCATAGCATTAGCAAATGTAATAGTTTTGATAGGAGATTGTGAAAGGAATTTCCTATCCTATTTAAAACTGAAGCGATAGATTACAGTTATGACTCATCTGCACCTGTAAAGTCTAATAATGGGCTGTATCCTTTCCCCCTTTCCAGTCAAAATTTTCTGCTTACAAGAAAAATCTTTTTTTTGTTCCGGACAAAAAGAATATGTCATTTGAAAATAAATTTAATTTTTTCTAATCCAAACCAATAAAAAAATGTCTGCTGTTGAAATAATTCGTTAATTCGGGGTTTATTATTCGTTAAATGTAGGGTTTTTTTACTTCATTTTTATCGGGGGAAAAGAAAATTTGTTAAATTACGAAATTCGTAGAAAATAAGGTGATCAACCGTCCTCCTTTTATAGGTCCTGTCTTTCCTTGAAAAGTGTCCTCCTTTTCAATATTTTAAAACTGATCTGTTAATCTCTGTATTTAGAGATGAACCAAACATATTTTCAATATGCCGAAGAATAGTTTGAAACAAATATCATAGGAAATAACAGTTTTCAAAGATGTTTTTTGACCATCACAAGTAAATTGGGCAAATATAGAAAACTGTGTTGATTTTTTTTATAAAAAGAAATGTCTGATATTAAAATCGTTGACAATGGTCTGTTTGAAGAAATTGAAAGGCAGCATGTATATTTAAATCATAATAAATTGAAACAGTTGGTAAATAAACATGCTGAAATTGATAAAAGATGGGTTGAAATACTTAACCATTTCAAAAATGAACACATTCCATATGAAAATTTAGTTATTCTTTCTGAATTTACGATGTGCTGCCCCGTAACTAATGCACCAGTTGAAAGAGTCTTTTTAGTTGGTAACTTTTGGACAAGTGAGAAATTAAGATTGAATGTTGATATTTTAGCAGCAGTGTAAAGATGAAGAATATTTTTTGCTCTAAAATTTCTGATATATATTAGAAAATAATATATTGACAAACAAAAAAAGTTCATTCAATGAGAAAATACACGTTTAAGTAAATAATTAAAAGAGATGTAGGCATAATTAGCATATTTTTATTTGAATTAATAAAATGTTTCATATATTTACGTTGTAACATTTTCTTAAATTTTGCGTCCTCCGTTTAATTGTAAAAAAACTGGTCACCTTATTAATAGGGGTTCTGTAAATCGAGGTCCAACTGTACACACTTTTGATCAGTATCGGTTCAAAATTTTACAATGTTCTGTTTATTGGAGTAATTAAAGACTAGTCTCTGTAGCAAAAACTAGTCTCTTATGTAAGCAAAAACACTAGCAGCAGTAAAAACTTTTTCCGAAAACCATCAATTAAAAGTAAAGTATTTAAGAAGTATATTGATTCAGATCACTAGGAGTGTATCCAAAGAAAAATGTTTGAAAATTATTGTTTCGATTCATTTCAATAGATAAGCAAATGTAGAAATACATTGTATCTTAAGATAGAAACAAATATTTTATTTTAATGGATACCAATAATTGAAATAACTCTTTTCTAAATGAAACAAGCTGGAATACTAATTCCGAGAAAAGCGCTTAGCAATAAATAAATCTCCTGTAAATAGAATTGGAAAAGTACACACAGCTTTCAAACATTACTGTTAAACACGAACTACCTCGATTATTTAAAGTGTTTACCAAACTATTCATCGCTAAAACTAAGCTGAAGCAGCTCGCAAATTCAGAATTCTTAAATATTAATAAATTATATGATTGAAGTATAAATATCTCTCTTTTTCGCTGCGTATAGTATAGGCAATTTTAGGAAGAAATTAAAATGAGACATAGTTTATCTCTCGATATAGATAGATGGGAAATTAAATGGATAACGTAAGTGTATTTTTATGTTTTTCGTAAAGGCTCGATGAAACTGCGAATTTAATAAAAATCTAAAGTCATTGAATTCTCAAGTTAAACAACTCAACTTAATCCTAAGTATCACTGTTATGAATATAAATGAGGCAGAATGAGAATTGAAAAGGAATATTTAATGCAGATGCTTTACATTGAATTTACGAATGCCAAAGATGTGAACTTAGAAGACGTGCATGATTACATTCCAATTAAAGAATATATGAGTAATGCATTGATTTTAAATTTGAGAGAGAGTTATCTGCTATCTATATATTTTCTCATATATAGCTGCATTTATATAAGTTACCGTAAAGTGTGAAACCCGTTATTTCATAGAATAACTAGGTATTTCATGAAATAACTGGACAAGTCAGTTAAAGCAAACAAAATTATTGAATTCTTCGATGTAACTAGGTAATCTATAGAATAACGATTACTTGGTCGTTAAAGTATGAAATGTGGCACTAGAAAGTTCTTTGAACTGGTTCTAGTTTCTTGTAGTCAATTTTGAACCCCAATTCAAAGGGTCGTAACAGCAATCCTTGCTCTAATAAATAATGAAAAGTAAAATAAAGGTATTTCATAAAATATAAATTAATATTTTGTATAAAAAAGTTTACGCAATGTTTTTATGAAGCAACAGTTTTCTTCCCAGCATGCATTCTTTTGATAATATTTAAATATAACTATTTCTGCAATATACTCTTTTTTCTCCTTTCTGTTTAAGTAATGTTAGCAACAGGAGCAATAATAAATTATATCATCTGCTTTTCTCTATTATTTATCAATTAATCATCCGCAATAGGGATAAAATGTACATTTCGAGAGAGATTTCAGCTATTTATGATCCATTAATTTATAAAATAACTTTGAAATTGATTATTTTTCACTTTAACGGTATATCAGTTGTTTCACAGAAAAACTAGGCAAAGTATGAAATGCTTCATCTATTATATACTTTAACTGACTTGTCTAGTTATTTCATGAAATACTTAGTTATTCTATGAAAGAACTGAATTATACACTCTTTAACGGTAACATATATACCTGAATTTATAAAAATGGATATATTTAAAAAAATTAAATTAAGAGAGTTTTTGTTATTTTTTCCTAAAAAAAAGCTTTTATACAATTTTATATAAAAAAGGAGGTTTTAAGAAAAGACGTTTTTTTTTATCTGACCTCTGTTTAAATGATCTCTACAATAAGGAATCGAATTCACTTTTTACACCTAACATCACATATGTCTAACTTTCAGTGTTTTGTTAAATGTTTATTTGTACTGGGAAAAGAGAGAGTGGACTGCTAAGCACTTGTTAATATATTTAGTCATTTCTGTTGTTGTTGTGGCTAATGCCGCCTATCTGACGTAGTCAGATCGAGGCCCACGAAATTCATCGTGGCAAGGGGCTAGAAGTACGCCTGTCGTTGGCCTTGAGAACCATACAGGAGACAGTACGAATTAGCTCGGCGAAATTCCACGAAGGGACGATAGATGGCAAAACCACCTATCTCCACCTCCCCAATTTAGACATGGAAATGAAGGGGAGTTAGATATTCTCCAGTACCCTGTACTCGCGATTCAGCCCACAAGACTTTCGGACCCACTGATTCAACGAGCACGTACTCCGTGTGTACTCGAAGGATATTTGGTGGCATCGGGCATCGAGCCCAGGCCTTTCGGTCTGGAGTCCGATACTCTAACCACTCTGCTACCCACGGGGCCAAGAGTCATTTCTATTCAGCTGTAACAAATTCATGTGTAAATTTAACGTGATTCGGTTTAACCGGCTATTTAGTTATCCATACGTATAGCGTAGAGAAGATGAATAAGAAAGAATTCGTAGAAAGAAATTCGTAAAAAATATTAGGTTAAATTAAGTTATATTGTTTGTGGTTTATTAATAAAAGTAAATGTGTATTAAAAAATATTCAATTGAGTTATATGTCTGAATTATTTTCCGAAAAGAAATTATGAAAAACCCAATATTTATTCAATTTTATTCGTCCCCCCTTTAATGGGCTGCATATAAGCCTTTGCACACACGGCAAATCGCGAAATGTGAGAGCAATTTCATATTGGCGCCATCTACAGACGGCTCTCGTTACCAAACTTTGAAGTTTGCATTAATTTTAATTCAAGCTCTCGTCAGATGCTAAATATTGACGAGTGTACCAGAGACAAATTGATTCTCAAGGACCTTTTACATGCCACATAATCATATGTGCCTACGATTTTCGCATCAAGAAAATCAATCAACTTCAGCAAAGGTCGAACCTGCAACCTTAGGCTTAAGAAACGGGCACGCTATCTCTAAGTCCCCCAGCCATTTGTTTTTTTCAAAAAAGGGGAAAGGATTTTTTTAAAAAAAATATGCGAACAAAACTTAACTAAAACCGAAAAATCAAATTTAAAAGTAAAATATTGTAATTAATTAACATGTAATCTGTGATGAAATAAAGAACGAAAAATTAAAAACATATTGCAGATTGCATTTCAATTTTTTTTTAAAAAATACAATGGTGAAAATGTTTTATTATGTTCCTACGGAACAGTGTTAATGTATTAAGAATTTTTTAATTATATTGAAGATGAATTCTTTTTTTTTTGTTCAAAGTACTTCTTATAACCAGCATCAAGTAAAAGGACAACAACGAATAATTTGACTAACAGCATATAATTTGTTAAGAAAAAATTAAAGGCTCTGTTTCTTCTTTTTAATTATAAGTAAGCCAAGTTATTATTATTTTTTTAAATTCTGAAGATTAATGATTAATTTGATTCATGCAGTACCGTGACTTTTCTTTAAAAGGCACTTCAAAAACTCTAAATTATTACAAAAGTATACTTATTGCAATAAAACGTGAAAGGTTTTTTTAAAAAATTTTATTAAAACCAGAGCATCTTTTAAAATTAAAAAAATAAATTATTAAATAACGTTTAATTTATTCATTATCGTATTTGTTAAATAAGATATTTATGGGATTTATACTAAAAATTATTTTCATAAAACATAGATGATTAAAAAATAACTAAATGACTGTTTTCCAAGCTCCTGTACATGTATTACCGAAATTCGACATTGTGAAATAAAATTTACTATAAATAAATCCTTTTTGTTTGCGAAATTTTAATTTAAACATATCCCTTTATGATAAATTTCCAAGATTGAATAGATGATGTTAGGCAAAGAGTTTATATCTTAAACAACAGATAAAAATTATTCAAAAACATATTTTTATGTTAAAAAAGAGATCAAAGAGACTATATTAACCCTTCCTATCATTTATTAATTTTATTAGTTATGTCGACTATAAATCGATTACTATACAGATAACGTTTTTTGTTTTACGCGCCGTAATGGGAAATGGTTACGAAATGGCAATAAAGGAAGTAATTGAAGGAAAATAATTCAGTTATTGAAACAGCTGCTTTAAGTTTGCTAATGTAGTATGTTATTATTTTTTTGTTTTTTTGTCAAGCAGATTTTTTAAAATTTTTTCTAAAAATAAAATTTTTTTAAAAATAAAAATTTATAAATTTTTCTATATTTCTCGAAATAAGTATTACATGTCAGTGGCGTAGCTCTCAAGCTCAAGGATAATTTCAAGGCGATAATTTCTCCCAAA
This sequence comes from Trichonephila clavipes, assembly GCA_019973935.1. Lineage (NCBI taxonomy): Eukaryota > Metazoa > Arthropoda > Arachnida > Araneae > Nephilidae > Trichonephila > Trichonephila clavipes. The sequence continues at coordinate 870,333 of BMAU01018758.1, forward strand.
TTTAAGATATAAATATAAAAATTTGCAACGAACTATAATCATGGCAATTCAGTTGAAAGTAATTTTGAGCTTGTAGGGAATTCTCCTATATTTTCTTTCTGTTGTTTGTTTAGTGTTGCGAAGTTTATTTATAGAAAAGTTTATATTCTTTTCAATTTTTTTTTCATTTTTCTATAAACTGTTACTTGAAAGTTCCATGAAAAATCTTAACATACTTATTAATCTATCTTAAAAAACTTACACAAGAAGCAATTCCTTCCTAGTTACATTCTATTTTCAAAAACAATATGTGACGAATCTATACGGCACTTTATCACTAATACTCTTGGGCGTTTTTGGGGATTGTAAATTATCGTATATTTCCAACCAGCTCTAAAAGAAGGAAACGGGATATGCAAATGAATCAAAGTAAAGAGTGTTTTTTTCCAGGTATAGAAGTTTAAGTTGGCATTACTTTCCAAGATGGCGACCGATTTAACAGCTGTCAAGTGATTTATTCTCAGTTTGGTTTGGCAATTCATCAAAACGATCATCAAGCAAGGCGTAGATTCGTCGAATGGGCCCAAAACGAGATTGCCGTTGTTCCCGATTTTCATAAGCGAATTTTGTTTAGCGATGAAGCGCACTTCTGGTTGAATGGCTACATCAACAAACAAAACAGCCGCATTTGGAGTGAAGCTAATCCACAAGTGTATGTCGAAACACCGTTACATCCAGAAAAACTGACTGTTTGGTGCGCTTTATGGGCTGGTGGAATCCTTCTTCAAAAACGATGAAGGCCACAACGTTATAGTCAATGGTGATCGGTATAGAGCCATGATTACTAACTTTTTCATTCCTGAATTGAACAATCATGATGTCCAGGAGCTGTGGTTCCAACAAGACGGCGCAACATGTCACACAGCTCGTGCCACAATCGATTTATTGAAAGACACGTTTGGTGACCGCCTAATTTCACGTTTTGGACCTGTGAATTGGCCTCCAAGATCTTATGATTTAACACCGCTAGACTATTTTCTGTGGGGCTATGTAAAGTCATTGGTCTATGCGGATAAGCCACAAACGCTTGACCATTTTGAAGACAACATTCGCCGTGTTATTACTGATATACGGCCACAAATGTTGGAAAAAGTCATCGAAAATTGAACGTCCAGATTGGACTACATCCGAGCCAGCCGTGGCAGTCATATGCCAGAAATCATATTTAAGATGTAATGCCACAAGATTATCTTTCGAATAAAAAAACTTCATGTCAATCGAATAATACATCGTTGTTTTATTGCAATTTAAAGTTCTATACCTCTAAAAAAACACCCTTTATATAAGGAGAGTGTTGTAGGTTAGCGGAGAAGGCTATTGAGCCAAGAGATACATAGACGGAGCGCTAAGAAGATTCAAGTTGATTGTGTGATTAGTTTCCAGCTGATTATCAGGCAGCGATCTACATACGGAAAGTTGAGCCTACTGGAAAGGAGTGAAGTAGTAAAAGTCAGGTGATATTTAAACTTCATTTATCGGATAGCAAGAGTAAATAAATAATAGTTAGTGGAAAGTTGATGATTGTTAGTAATTCAAATTACGTACATCTCTCGGTCCTCTTATTCCGGTAAACCCGTTCGATACTGAGTTTAATAGTTAATTAATATAATATTTCGTGATTTAAAAAAATTTAATAGTAAAGTTCAATCCTATTGAAGTAGACATATTGATTCATCTTTGTATTTAGAAGGTTGATAATTGATTCAAGTGAATAAATATAATTTGTTATTGTAAAAATGTCGTCTGGTTATTCTTTGCCTCAATTCAATCTTGGTGTCTAGGGTGGTCCATAGTTTTCCCCATGTTTCAGTATTTCACAATATTCTCGTATCTGCGATTAACTGATGCAATTTTGTACCCCCCCTCCCCGCTACTCTTTTGCAGAGGTGAGATTTTAGTTTTTTAAAAATAGTTATAATGATATTGTATTGTATTTTCTAGTTCATGCAAATTTTTTGTATCATTTCCTGTATATCTCGGTGGAATTTTGTAGCTGGGCGAGTTCGATCCTTCAAAATAAATAGCCAGAGATTCCCCAACGACGTTTTATAGCGTAATATTGCGTATCTCCTTCCTTTTAATGTCAGTAAGTACTGGAGCACATACGAAATGTATTGCAAAAACTATAAAACTGAAATTAGAAATAAAAAAAATAATTAAGTCAGAAGTGCCTTTTTTTTCAAGCGCAAAACAATGCCAAGGAAGAGAAGATAGTAAACAAAAATTGTAGCTTTAAGTATTTAAAATATTCATATATTTTTGCTCTTTTATTTAATAAAATCCAACCAAGTTAAGGCCCTCATATTTTTCTAGCACCAGGACCTTTGGATACCTAGCTACGCCACTGTTACATGTATATATATATAAATTTTGTGTGTTCTATATTCGCATAGTAAATAAGATAAAAAAATAAATCTTAATTAATTATAAGCAAATGAAAATGCAATATACGCTTATTTATTCCATAACAGTTTAAAGTTCTTTTCTTTTTTATTATAAATATATAGAATTTTTTTTAAAAATGTTTTTGGTACTTACGTATTATCGCAACCTATTGGCGACATTATATGAAACGAAGCACATGGTGGCCAATTCAGAACGTACGATAGATAGCAAATTCGAGTTGCCAACTTGGCGAGTTATTGATAGAGTAGGCGATTATTGCGATAATACGTAAGTACCATGGTTTTTTCTAACATCTGTAAAACATTTTTTTCTATATCTGTGGATTAATTTTTTCTGAAATATCTTCCTGAGAGAAGGTCAACAGCCTCATGAATTAGTTACAGGAATTTTGTTAAAAGAAATTATTTCATTTTCATGAATTTATTTTTAATCTTTTAAACGCCACCCTACGATGGAACGTGAACAAAAACTATTAACTAACATTGGGTTAAAGCTCAAATATAAGAATTACCAGAAGAATAACAGTCATCATTTTTTTCCCATGATGCACGACATGCTTTATAAATATAACATTGGCGTTAACTTAGTTTTTTAAAAAGATATGATTTATGCTATTTATGTTCAAAACTCGATTTATGCACACAACTTTTGGGAAACAATAAGTGAAATTTTAAATGAATTCACAAATAATTAAGAAAAGCAGCAAAAATTAAGCTTCCTTAGCAAATAAAAAAATATTGCAAGATTGGTAAGAAGGAATCTAAACATTTAAAGAATTTTATAGCTTAAAATTAAAAACAGAAGATCTGAAGAATAGCTTATTCGCCCTTATATCAAAACAAGAAAAACAGCACAAGTGGGAATAAGGTAACAAAAAGATTTTACGTATCAAAATTTACAGAACAATAATCATATGGATAAACAGCTAAAGAACAAAAGGAAAAATAACTTGCCAATTTTTCCCGAACAAAAACAGAAATAAAGAGCAAAATACTATTGTTTTTGATTTTTAAGTTCTAAGGTTTTTCTTACTGCCCGTGATAATAATTTTCCATGCAATCATTTCTTGCACTCGAAATACTTCTTTCTAATGTTCTTCTGACATTCAGCACAATTTTTTGTGTAGAAAGTACAAGATAATGTGTACCTGGCAGTCTAAATATAAAAGATTTAGAACTTTTTTTCGATGTATAGGAATGAATAAAGTTTCAGTTTCAAACGAAGCAAACACACATACGAAGTTAATCTATGGAAGTTAAGATGTAATTATTCTGCTTCTGTACCTTTGTAAAAATGGGAATGTAAAAATCCCTTCAGCCACTATAGACTTATTTAGTGATTTGCTAAATATTTCCCATTATATCCTTATTTATTTCCAAATACGTTTATACTATGTTGTATTTATTTTATGTCAAAATAGTAATATTCGCAAGCAACGCCGTTCCTTACATTATAATGCTGATTCAATGGAAACTTGGCGATAGAGCAAAGTTGGCATTATTTTTGGCGACCATATTGGCGAGTTCGTGACCCTATGGATTCTTCTGGAAATTAGTGGAGAACTGTACTAATATCACGATCTATGCCGTAAGTGGATTTTTTTCGAAAGATTTGCGAGGCCTATAAATGGAGAATCACACCCGACGAAACTGAGTTATTCTTGTTTTGACAAATGAATATTGGATGTTGATTTGACCGTGTAGAGTCGACCAGCGATGATTACTTCGGCTGTTGAATAGGACGAGCGAGTGCTTGCAAATAATCTTCAAACATACTTGTATTTTAGACACTGATAATTGTGTATGAGCACAGTAGAAGGTGTGAAGGCCTTCTGAGATTTATTAAGCGAATTTGAGTACTGTATCTTGTATTTCAAGGATTTTTTCGACAATAAATTTCTATCACCCCTGCAGAACTGTCTTGCTCTTTGCGACTGGTTTCATAAAATCCTCGAGCCTGGATCTTCGTAACAATATAATAAATGGCTGTACAAGAGATTGGAATACACTAGTCAACATTAGAAAACAGAAATATTGCTTTATATATGTTTTTAAATATTTGTTTTTAGAGAATACACGAACTCATAAGTGATCACAACTCAGTAGAATCACGTATAAAATATTATTTAAAGTGAATTTTCATATTTCAGAACTTAAGTCTGTTTTTTTTTGAAAAATTATTCTTAAAAACATAGGCAATCGAAAAATATTTTTCGAAAGATAC